>CM053771.1:447956314-448115555 GCA_028658325.1 Potorous gilbertii | reverse complement strand
AAGATGGGGTAAGGGAAGGGAGGGATGAAAGAAGAGAGGGCAGATTGGTGATAGGGGAAATTAGAATGTTCAGTGTATTGGGGAGGGGACAAATGGGGAGAAAATTTTGGAACCGAAAATCTTGTGAAAATGAATGTAAAAAGTTAAATCAATTTATAAAAAAAAATCTAAGTTGTTTTAGACGTCTTTGAATGCCTTTGAAATGATATGGTACAATTAGAAAATCCAAATTGAAGTTTGAATATTTTACTATATGTGTGACCTTGGACCAGTAATTATCCCCAAATCTGTTTTTGTCTTCTGTTAACTAGAGGTAATAATCCTCATGTTCCTATTTTCTCCAGGATGTAAGGAGATTGATTTTTAAATCTTAAAATGCTATAGGAATATGAATTCTTGTTATTAGGACAGGATAGGAGCTAGGTCCATTATCTTTTTTGTACAGAGAATAACCAATAAAGTAATTTCCTGCACTAGTGCATATGATCACCTACTCTCTATAATAACGTATTCAAGAGGTGCTTGTGACATTGGGAAGTTAAGTGACTTGTCCAGGTTCACACAGCCATTGCATCAGAGATAACACTTGTATCTTGGTCTTCTGGGGCCAACAGTCTACTGATTGATGTTTGTATTTGATACTATTTGATAACTTGCTCACGATTACAAAGATTACTACATCATCCTGCCTTTTGATCGTTATTTAGCATCTATTATTGATGTTGAAATATAATTTAAACTCTACTATCTTGATAAATTCTTAGTCAGGTACTGCACGTGAAAATTCTGGTGATATATTCTAAGATCTTAGAAGGGATAAAATTAAAGCACATCTTACTCTTTGAAACTTAAAAACAAACAAACAAACCAAAAACTACATGAATCACAGCCATGCTACTCTATTAGTGTATTTTCAATTAAATATATTTATTTACCCATGATTCTTGAAGAAAGCCTGGATTATAAGAAGGCCTCAAAAGGGATAAAAGGATTAAGTACTGGGGCCTTTAAGGTGTGAAAAATGGTGGAAAGTATGTTTATTAATTCCTCAGACAGACAGTCTCTGAGATATAGAAGACCGAGGTTTACAGATATGTCTTAGCAATACAAGAGAGGAGAAATTTAAAACTCTGTGCTAGGTTGCCTGATGATAGCTCTCTTTCATTTTTGTTTTCCCCCTTTGGTCTCAACGTGTGGTGTCATCTAAATGTGGACATACTATAATGCACAGTCTTAGAGAGTTGTCTCAGTCACTGAGAGGTTAAGTGATTTATCCATGGACACCCAATCAGCATATGTCTTGGGCAGGGCTAAAACCCAGTTCTTCCTGATTCCAAAGCTCGCTTGCTCTCTCTCTCTCTCTCTCTCTCTCTCTCTCTCTCTCTCTCTCTCTTCCTCTCTCTTCCCTTCTCTCTCTCTCTTCCTCTCTCCCTCCCCTTTCTCCTCCCCCTCTTTCTCCCCTTCCCTTTCTTTCTCCTCCTTTTCTTCCCTCCCCCATTCTCTTCTCTCCCCTCCTCCCTCCTTCCTTCCCTGCCCCCCATGATGTCTTCCTCCCTAATAGAATAGGGATTGGACTTACTATTTTATTTGTATACAGAACTCTCTCTACCAATATAGGTTATATTTTTTCACTACAATTTCTATCTTAAGGAGTCACCTGGGAGCACTGAGAAGTTCAGTAACTTGCCTAGGGTCACATAGCTAATTTGTGTTGGAGGCAAAGCTTGAACCTATATCTTCCTTACTTTAAGACTAGGTCTCCCTCCATTGTGCAGCACCTTCGGACTGAGAACATAACATATCACATAAAGCTAGGTGGTGCAGTAGATAGAGCACATGGCTCTTACATATATTTATATAATATTAGTATACTTTTAATAAGCACATAAAAGATGCCATATCCTAGGCATTCTGAGATTACCACATCACCCTGCCTCCACTCCAATAATAGAATGCTTAGGACTAGTAATAATTTTTTAAAAAGACTCAGAAGTTATTTCATTCAACACACACAAAAAGTACAAACTAAGTGGAAACATCTGAGTCAGTTCTACATAAATGTTTGTATATCATAAGACCAGCTTATGGTGAAGATTTGTGTGGACAGATGTAGAATGAAGTGAACAAAACCAGAACAATTGCTGTAATAACAGAATTGTAAGGACAAATAACTGAAAAATTGAAGAATTTTGGGGGCCATTTTGATGGGACCAACTCACACTCTCCTGACAGTGAGTTGAGGGACATAGAACATGTCATATATTTTTGGACATTGGACAACGCAGAATGTATTTTGCATAACTATGCATCTTTGTTACAAGGATTTTTATTTGTTTCATTTTTACCAATGTAGAGGAAAAAGAGTAAGGAGAAAAAAATTTTTTTTTTAAAGAAACAATTTATAGCACAAGTTGGAAACAAAAATCGTTCAACTCTCAGAATCGGAGACCACTAAGATCTCGTCCCTGTGGACCAGGTTATCAGGGCTATCAATACTCTCAGTTCATGCAGCTTTCCTGATGTAACTCAATATAGCATCTCACTCTTCTAGTAAGCTCATTTCTTTCTTTCTTTTTAAAATTTTACTGGCAATTAGCAGCAGTTTAAACAACTCAGCTTATTTTTTTCTCCAAAAGCTTTCCCTAGTCTCCAAAGAGACTATATACAACAACAAACACAAAAAGGTTAAATAACTCAAGCCGATGCTATATTCATACCATCAATAGGAGAGCTGCTCAGTGACCCAGCATCACAGTGATCTCACTATAATCAATTAACTTTGTGAAGTAAACAGATCTGTCCCTTTTGGCTGCTGTGGAACTTGATCCTTCTCTCTGTTTTCACTGATACTGTGAATGGAGAAATCACGGACAGTGACATTATGCCATCTCTGACTAAGGAAATAGAGCAATTCCATAGCCGTGTCACATTGAAATCAGCTAGCATTCTAATCAATGTTCGTATTTGCTAGCAAAAAAATAAAAGGCATGGGGAAAAAGACATGCACAGAATAAGACAATTGAGTGCTTTAGAATTTCGAAAATATAGCTTGCTTTTCAGTGACAGTCGTCTTTTAAACACCTGGAAACCAGAATAAAATCACTCCAAATTCTAATACTACCCCAGATGAGTCACTGCCATAGTGATTATTGTTTACACTGTCCCGTTTTGACATCTTTCTGATTAGTTTTTACACAATGTCACTGCCACCAAGATAATTTGAACCTAATTATTTCCAAACAGATTAGTGTTCTTGAAGCGATGGTCTCAGACAGGTCATGAGATGGTGATCTCAGATCTGCTTTCCATAGTTTATATTATGCACGCACACACACACACACACACACACACACACACGCATACACGCATGCGCACACACACACATTTTGACACATAGTCACAAAAGGCAGGGGGTGGGGTGAAGGAACTATTCTGTATAATTAGCAGTCTTAATTAAAAAATGGCCTAAGATATCAGCTGTAGCACTGACTCGACAAACCCCCTAGGGCAGCTCATAGATTCTCCTGCCTTCTGATTAGAATTGTATGAATCTGGAAATATCCACCTGCTTTAACTCCATCAAGACTCAGTGGTTTGAGAACCTTCCAACTCTGCCAAGCAATTCAAAGTCTTTCACTTTAGGAAACCATACACTGGGAAGCCTGGGAGATGATTAATATTTCAGGGTGATGGGCTCTCATTTGAAACCACTACTAGACCTCTTAAGGTGATCCCCTGTGATACTTAACACATGTCAAGTCCCATATTCTTGATGATCATAAAGCACTTTGCAACCTTTATAATCTTCACACCAGGGAACTATTTGCTGGAAAGAGGTTTAAATTTTAAAAATTGGTTTTACACATTCATATATATATATATATATATATATATATATAGTATAATATAATATATTACATATTATGTGCATATGTATACATATGTAAAATTTTTATGTTTTGAACATTGCTTCAGTTACAACTCTCTGAAGTTAGACAAGAAACAGCTTGAACAGGGTTTTTTAACTTGGAGCTTATGGATCCCCAAATGGTGTGTGGATAGATTTCAATTTCTACTTTTACTGAAATTTAACATCTTTCAATTATGACTGTGAGCAACCCCCCCCCGCCTTCGTTATTCTGTGGAAGTGGTCCATAGGCTTTATCATTCTGCAAAAGAGATCTATGACAATTTACAAAGGTTAGGAATCCCTAAACGAGATTTGACTAAAAGCTAAACACTCATTGATGAATCCTTTATTTTACCAATGTAGGCATAATGAAGTAAATTGAAATTACTTTGGGATTTCTCATTCTGGGAGATTCCTGCTTATGCAAGACATCCCATAAATCCTGATCTTAGGATCTATACAAGGCTCTGAAACCCTTCATTTAATTGTTTTAATATATCAGAAATAACATCATATATGTATATTGTATATATATATACATATATACATATATGTGTGTATATATATAAAGTGTTTTATAGATGTATATATGTTATATAGATGCCTAAGTATCTATATAATATATAAAATCTAAAAACCCCTTTCCTACAACCTTAAGAAACTAAAATTTATAGAGGGGAAAGTAACTAGTATAAGATCACATCTTTGGTAAATGAGACTTGAACCCAATTGTTCCGACTGGCCTCAACTACTTTTATTTGTCTCTTAAGGTTACTTCATGTACCCCTGAAATTTCCAGGGAGAACTGAGAAATGGATGGCTTTTGTCTACCTCAATATCACATCAGTCACACATCTCACAACTAGTGCAGGGGGACTAAATTAGGCAAGATTGCTCCCTGCTTTTGATGGTGTTTTTTGCTTTTATATTTGTTTTTTTTTCCAATCTTGGTGACTAAAATCCTATCCTTAGTACCTGTCCAGTACTAGAGGTGACATGGTGTCACATACTAACCTCAGGTTTCCCCTAAAACTCTTTCCTGACGTGTTTTTTCCTATATACTGCAGTTAAGTTCTGATCTGTGAAAATAATAAATTCCCCTGAAGGGGTTGTATGTTTTTGAATTTACATTCATCAAAGTTATAACTATATAGAATATGATCATTGGCAACAGCCCAATGGAAATATGCAGTGTGCATTCAAATAATGTGACCTCTTCAGGGAATTTATTATTCATGCTAATCTGCAACTTGCTGTATCACACTTGGTAATCTCATCAGCTCCCATTGATTCAATTATCATTTTCTTTTTCAGGTTATTCTCATCTCCATCCCTAACCTTTCTCCTGAGCTCTGATCTTACTTCACCAACTAACATCTAAAACTGGGTGTTTTCTAGGCATCTCAAATTCATCGTGTCCAAAGTAGAGCTCATAATTTCCTTCCTCATCACCCCTTCTCTTTCCACCTTCCCTCTTCCTTTTGAGGGTACTGCCATAGACTCATAACCTCAACATCATCCTTGATCTCTCCCACACTAATCCACATATATTGCTTCTACTTTCACAACATGTCTCCTAGCCAAACCCTTTTCTCTACTCACACAGTTGACATCTAGAGGTACAGGACCTCAGTACCTCATGCCTAGACTATTGCAATAGTTTTCCAGTTGATCTATGTAACTCAGTTTTCTTCCCATGTCCATCTATCCTCTACTTGGTTAACACAATAATATGCCTAAGGCATCATCCATTTGACCATGTTACTACTGCTTGACTCCCACTAATCCAGTAACTCCTTATTATCTCCAGAATCAAATATAAGATTCTCTGTTGTTTTTATTTAACCTGGCCACGTCTTACTTTTCCCATCTTCTTAGACTTACACCTTGCCATGTACTTCATGATCCAATACCATTTGCCTCTTTTTGGTGTCCTTCTCATGTCACACATAGAATCTCCTGACGTAAGACATTTTCAATGGCTGACTCCATTCCTCCACATTTTTGGTCATTGCCTTCAAGATTCAGTTCAGATGCCACTTTTTGCAAGAGGTCTAGACCCCCTCACTGCCAGGTACCTTCTTCTGAGGATTGCCTCCAATTTATCCTATATGTCTCTTGTACATATATAGTTGTTTGTTGTTGTCTCTCTCATTAGAAAATGTTAGCTTCCTGTGGGCAGAGATATTTTTCCCTTTTGGATCCCTAGAACCTAGCTTAGTATCTCATTCTTAATGAAAACTTAATAAATGCTTATTGACTGACTCAGTGTGGATGAACATATTCACAATTTCACAATTTGTTGTTTTTTTGTTTTAGACATGTCCAACTCTTTGTGACTGTTCTGGGATTTTCTTGGCAAAGACACTAGAGTGTTTTGCCATTTCCTTCTCCAGCTCATTTTTACAGATAAGGTACTGAGGCAAACAGGGTCAAATGATTTGCCCAGGGTCACACAGTCAGTGTTTGAGGCTAGATTTGAACTCATGAAGATAGGTCTTTCTGATTCCAAGCCCAGTGTTCCCACTACTGTTCCACCTACCTGCCCCAACAACTGTCTTTTTAAAAATATAAAACTTATATCAGCCCAACTGATTTTTTTAATAAAAATTATCTTAATCAGCCCTCATTCAAGATTCTGTGTTGTTGAAATCTTTCCACATATAAGTAAGCACACTATGCTGAACCATTACTGTCTTGTTTATATGCTACTTTGGAGTCATTTTTGGTTATCCGTCTATAGTTCTCCCTTCTACATAGTAACTTTTCCCATTGTGGTTTCAACATATCATGGGTTGGTAGAAGATATTTTTGTTTAGGGAATTTTGTGGAAGCTTCAGATGACACAGAGTTTGTGACCAAATACCCAAATTTTAAACAATGGGGAAATGGGGAAACAAAAGAAAATGAAAAAGTTCAGACTTCTTGTCTGGTATCAAGGGAGGGCTCCAAATTTTTTGCAGATTTTGCAGATCATGTGAGTGCTGTTTCCCTATCCCCCTTGAGGTGGAAGGCATAACTATTCATCATGTCTCACTCTAACTCAGTATCTCTTATCTCTCATCTATCTCTCTATCATCTTTCAACCTCTCCTTTTCTTAACTAGGTTATAGGATCATTCTAAGCAGGAGCTATGTTCTCTATTCCACCAATTCAGCAAAGTTTATTAAATGCCTACTCTGAACAAGGCAGCATAACCAAAAAAAAAAAAAACAACTCTGGAGAAGGGGTCTCAGAATCAGCAAGAGAAGAGTCAAATTCTATTTCTAAAACATATTGACTGTGTGACTTTAGGAAAGTTATTTAACCTCTCAGTTCCCCCAAGTAACATTCTAAGATTAAAAATTATAGAACAATAGTTGATCTGCATTGGTGGAGGAAGTTTCCATGATGGGAGTTCTCTTCACCAATAGAATCACAGACTCAGTAAAACATGGGCAAATCAGTGTATGATCATAGATTTAGAGCTAGAAGGGACTTTGAGATCACATACTCAAACCTCTTCATTTTATAAATAAGGAAACTAAGCCCTAGAGACATAAAATTATTTGCCTAAGATCTCATCAGTAACAAGGGACAGATGACGATTTGAAGCCAGGCCCTCTGACTCAGTTTGAACTAAGATTTGATAAAAGTATGTTGAATTAATGAATATATTAAAATTATGCCATCTTGACCAGCCTAAATGTTTTCACAGTCCATTTAGTTATGTAGGTAGTAGGAGCATCTAAATAAGAAATAGATAAAAACCTATTAGCTGATTGTTTGATACAATTATCTGCCCCCCTCCCTTTTCTTCCAAGATTACCCTAAAGATTTAGCAAACCATCTTTGTTCCCACTGAAAGTGATTACAGGAGAAGCATGCAGGAAATGATTGGCAAAAAAAAAAAAAAAAATGCAGGAAAAGTGGAAATCACCAAGAAAAAAACTACTAAGGGGAAATCAATAGAAGGTGAGAGGTCAACAAGCCTCCTGCTGTTAGTCTGTCAAAATGTATTTAATGGGTTCATTGGATATTTTTTCACATTTAAGAAATTGACATAAGAGGAGGACTAGTCAGCAATACTACTTTTTCATCTTAAAATTCCCCAAAAAAGCTTTTTAAAAAAGACTATTTTTGAGAACTTTATTCTGATCTAAGTATTACATTTATGCCCTGGGGGTTGATATCCCTTGAGGCTTCCGTGGAAAGACAGGCTTTCAATACTGATTCTTAAGTTATTTTCTAGGGAGCTAATTCAGCTCTTCTCACTACATTACTATATCAAATTTTAATTACAGCTTAAATGATATGAATCTAAATTAAGGATGGCAGTCATATGGAACCTGACATATTCTGAGACCTCTTCTGGGTCAGGCCTGTAATATTTGCTGAGCAGATGCCTTCCTAATTCTGCTATAGATCATGCATGCAGATGTATGGAGTTTTCCACCCTTTCTGCCAAAGCAGGGAAATGCCTAAGAGCAATCTTGGTTAATGATTATAGGGTGACATTCTTTCTGGGCAACAGGTGAAGTTTGCAGAAATGAAAATGGAAAGCCTCATGGTTTCAAGATTACCTATAGTAACGCTTCTGGAAAGGTCTTTTAATTTCATTGGAAATTGTTTTAACACTCAATGCTTTATTTAAAAAAATACACCAGAAAATTTGGCTTATCTTCTAGATAAAGATAAAGAGCTAATATGTACATGGTGCTTTAAGGTTTGCAAAATATTATCTCATCTTATCCACATAATCTTGGCAAGTAGATACTACTATCATCCCCATTTTACAGATGAGGAAACAGAGGCAGACTTAATTGACTTTGCCTAAGGTTACACATCTACTGTGCATTTGAGAATAACTTGAACTCAGGTTTTCCTGACTCTAGGTTGAGTGTTTTAGCCACTGTGTCACCTAACTGTCACCTAGATCATGGGTCCCTGGAAATTCTGAGAGTCTGGAACTTCTAACTTAGAACACACTCACTGTCTTTGTCTTTGATAAAGACTATGGGGTGATTATTGGTTCCTTATTAGGATGATACAAACGCTACTGTCACATAATTTGCTATAATTGACTGAGCTGTTTTTCCAGTGGGATGTCTGTTTCCCAATGTGAACTTGATCTGAACTAACAGATTAGAGAATACCAATAAGCCTAAAACTGACAAGGTTCTTCCAAAGAAATTTTTTTTTTAAATTGCACTCTTTTGTAACACAAAGTAAAAAATGATGTCATTAAACTAGTGAGAACAAATCAAGCTCAAAAATGAAAGGGCTAGGAAACAGGATTATTTTCCTTCCCTTTAACATAAATGGTTCGTTTCAAGAAAGAATAGATTGTGAAATTTTAAGTTTCTCCCTGGTTCTAGCTCTGTTATAATTAACTATATAATGCTGGGAAGGTCACTTAACTCTGAGTCTCTTTTCTTATCTGTAAAATGAGGATGGTGTTATCTGTGTTATCTGTCTCAAGGCATTTTTGGGAGGAAAGTATTTTTATATGACCAAATGGTACATAAATGTGAACTATCATCACTCAATTATTCAAATAGATCTCAGGTATCATTAATGGAGATATAACCTCCAATAACGCAAATTACAACTTATTCATGGCTGCCTTTTTCATGTCCTTCTGCAATCTGACCAGGGTATTCTATAGCCTCACTGAGGACCATATTCTCTGGGTAACACAGCTCATCCTCTGCCTTCTATCTCCCTCTCCCCTTCCTTTGGGGCTGTAGGGGTTACTACCTAGATATCCTTCCTTCCTTCCTTCCTTGCTTCCTTCCTCCCCAAACCTTAAACTTACTGCATTCTGAAGCCCATAGGCTGGACAATAATAGGTCCTGTCTCAAGCTCCACTTCATGGTTGACTTGGAGTGATTATCAATAGTAACAGTATCTGTTGATTTAGTTATTTTTTTTTTGGTTGTTCATTAAAAGAGCTATTCCCTGACTACTTCTTAAAGAGACCTGTTCACTCAATGGGTGTTACCTCCCTCTAAGTGAGTACCTGAAAAGACCAGCCTGAAAGGGCCAAGGTCTCCCATCGTACCCTGAGCCATCTCCAGTCATCGTGATGAATATCTGGTCGCTGGACCCAGATGGCGCAGGAGGAGAAAGTGAGGCTGGTGACCCGCACAGCCCTCCCTCCCTCAAAACAAAGTCAAGTGCAAGTCATGTCATTATTTCTCTGATATCATGGTCTTCTTTGAAAACAAAAGACGAACGCAGATTGAGAATGAACTTTTAATTAATGTTTATCATCATTAATATACTACCCTCCTCTCTGATCAAGGCTACTGGGTGTTTACTGGTACCTAATTAAGGCAATACAAACACAGCATTTATGTGGAAAAATAGGGGGGAAATGAGGCTCCCTCATTTGATTTTTGTTTTTTGTAAAATAATCATTTAATTGTTTATCTAGGTAAGAAACCATGAGAACATTGGAAAGAGTATCGAAGCTAGAGCCTCGGACTTATGGTCCAGGACCTGCCTGTAAATCATTTAATCATTTTGATGCTTGGCTTCCTCATCTGTTAAAAAGAGAGAGTTGGCACAATAGAGTGATTATACAGAAGATAAACTATTAATTTGGAAGGCAGTGTGACACAGTGGGGGGCCAGCTTTGAAGTCAGAAGACAAAGGCTTCAATTCTAGCTCTACTACTTAACTACACAGATAAGCTCAATCAAGCTACTCCTAACCTTCTCAGCCTGAGTTTTCTCACCTAAGAAAGGAAGAGGTGGTTCATTATCTCAAAGGTTCTACGATGAATATCACTCACCACTAGAGGGTGCTGCAGAGACCCATCAACCTTCGGCATTCTTACATTCAGAACCCCAGAGCAGCTGATAGCTCGCTGATCATGCCCCCCTACTGTGCTTTGGTGTCTTGGGCTATGGTTTGGTGTCTCCACCAATAAAGTCACCCGATTCATTTGCAGCCACCTACTAACTACTCCCATTTTGTTCCTCTGAGCTTTACCTCGCTAAACCAGTTCTTCTATCGTCATGACTTTATAAAAGTATTTAACAATAATCGCTAGTATTTATATGGTCCCTTAAGGTTTGCAAAGTCCTTTACAAATGTTATCTCACCCTGGGAGGTAAGTGCTATTATTTCTCTATTTTACAGATGAGGAAACTGAGGCTGAGAGAGGCTAAATGACTTGCCTAGGGAAGTATGAGGCCAGAAATGAAATAATAATAATAGATAACATTTATATAGAATTTACTATGTTCTAGGCACTGTAATAAGTATTTTACAATTCTTATCTCATTCAATTTTCACAACAACCCCAGGAAAGTGGATCCTATTACTATAGCCATTTTACAGATGAGGGAACCAAGGCAGACAGAGATTAAGTGACTTGCCCAGGTCACACAGCTAGTAACTGTCTGAGGGCAAATTGGAACTCAGATCTTCCTGACTCTCAGCCCAGCACTCTATTCACTGTGTCACCTAGCTGCCTTATTTAGTTAATATTTAATATTAATATAATATTTAATCAAGTGGTACCACAAACATAAGTATATTAATGTCCTATTCCAGTCCATTATGCTCATCTGAAACTCTGACTCCACTCCACCTCCCCGCTCACAAATTCAGTCCTTCTTCAGGCTGCCCTTACCCCACCCCCCCATCATAAAGTCAAAATTTCAGAAATTCACCAAAATGATTTTCAGGCACAAACTAGAAGATTTAAGGGTCTGAGCAGATGAATGAGTAGCTGATAAATGTAGGACCCATAGAACTGTTGTTTTCCCTTACAATGGCTACATACACAGATGTGTAGAAGCAGACAGCCAGAGTTGATTTCCTTTCCCTGCTACTGCTGGAACTTTCACCTTGTCCCTGGATTCTCATAGCATACCTTTAATATCAGATATGCTGTGCCTTCAGCATTGGAACAAAGCCTATTGGGTTTTTCCATAGGAAGGTAATGTTGCTTATCTATCAGCAACCCTATAGTAGAAGCAGATACCATGAGAGGAATGAACCATCTGGCTCATACCCAATCACCATTACTATTCTCCAAACCTCCTTGATAACCTCATGCCCCAGAGCCACGACTTGTTATATCGTATATCCCAGCAATTTGGTCTCCTCAGGGGAGCATAGCTACATTCTCTGCTGCAGAGGCAATTTCAATATTTTAAATCCTATGAAAACTTTGAAACTTTAAGGCTAGACACATCTATTAATTCCTAGCCAGAGAAAGATGTTAAAATCTCTTCATTTCTTGGGGATAGGCTATTTTTGTATCCCCAAAGTCTAGCACAGTGCTTGGTAAATAGTAGGTGCTTAATAAATACTTACATATTGATTGTTTGTAAGTAGAGCTTGAAACCACATGATGCCAAGGTTAGAAGCTCAATCCCTGGAAGTGGTATAGCCCCAGTCTGTACTATTGACCACAGATTTGGACTTTGACATTGATATTGACTTCAGTCTTTGGTAGGAGTAGTGGTTTGGGTGAGGGGAAGGTGGGGGAACTAAGTATGACTGAGGATAGCTCTCCCCATCACCCAAAATCAGACTCACAGTCATATACCCTACTGTGTATATAGAGGATAGCAGCCCATTCATTCATATCTTGTTTAATTCACATTATCAGTACCAGAGTTGAAAAAGCAAAATCCCAGAGTGAGCAAAATGAGATGGGATTCAAAGGAGAAAGAGAACAAAGAGGAAGACACTGATAATTTAGCAGTCAATAAGTTGAACATATAGATAGGAAAGTAGAACCACTCTACAGTAACAATTAGATGTTCCCTTTGAGAGCTGACCAATAGAAATTGTCAACCAGTGATATCTCCAAAATCAAATATGTATTTGGATATAGATCTGTGCAAGGTCTTAGCTTTTTTGATTTGGCACGCTTCTTTTGTGTTGGAAGGAAATGCTAAAAATTTGAAGATGGGAAAGCCACTCAAAAATTAGAAAGATAAGGTTTTAGAACTTGACCAAAGAGAATGTGAAAATAGATATCCAGCATCCCGTGGGAGCTCCTGGGTAGGACCTAGAGTTGCAAATGAAAGTTTGGCTAACATTGTACATTTCTGGAAATATGACTTTCCACCAATGTTTAATGGTTTAAGGGAAAAATATTCAGATTCTCCATTATGTCAGTTGAGGATGCATTTTCTGAAATCCTTCCTACTAAACACAACATATTCCCTAGGACTTGGACTGACTGGTGCATAGCAGAGAGAAGGGTGTTATTGCAGGTAGAAAGCTGGTCTAGGAAGCAAAGAGACGCATCCTGATTCTGACACATGCTGACTGCCCTTTTCTAGGCCAGCCATGTAAATTTTTGGCATCACTGGGCAATTCTTTAAGACTGAAGGTTGAAAAATAGTTGTAATGAACATCTTAGAACATATAGGTTCTCTTCCTTTGTCTCTAATCAGCTTTAGAAATAGATCTAGTAGTGGTATTGCTGGGTCAAAGGATATGCATAGTTTAATAACTCTTTGGCCATGATTCCATAGTCTCTCTTGGTCATGGCAAAGTACTAGAAATTGCAGGGATGCTCATCAGTTGGGGAATGGCTGAACAAGTTGTAGTGTATGATTGTGATGGAATATTAATATGCTAAAAGAAATGGTGAGCTCAGTGGTCTTAGAAAAACATGGAAAGATTTGCATGAAATAATAAAGAGCAAAATGAGCACAACCAAGAGAACATTGTACACAGTAACAGCAACATTGTTTCAAGAATGACAGTGAATATGTTACTTGGACTATTATTAATACCCAAATTAACTATAAAAGACATATAAAGAAAGATGCTATCTGCATTCAAAGAAAGAACTGATAAATAGAAGTATGTATGGAATAATTTTATTCACACACACGTGTGTGTCTAATGGTAGCCATCTCTAGGGTGAGGGGTGGGGAAGAGAAAAAAAGAGAAAAAAAAGAAATTTACATTATAATCTGTTGCATGTTTGATAGGAATAGTAGTTGTGCATAGTAGATTTGCAGTTTCATGTGCAATCATTTTTATTGTACCACATTATGGAAACTCTTATTGTATTCCATAAATTAAAATGAAATAAATTTAAAACAAGAAAAATAGTTGTTCTGTATTTTGTAGAGGGAGTTAACTATAACAATGAAATTATAGGACTTAAAAATAATAAAGGATGAAGGGGAGCAGAATGAGACAGGGACTCATATATAAAATAAAAAGGTTGGAGAAGGTAAAGTTTTCCTTAAAACACTAAAATCTTCCAATCCTGTGTCATTCAGACTAGACTGTATCCTGAAGTTCTTAACAAATATATTCCTCCTCATGGTGCAGAAAGCTGTTACTCAGGGTTATCTGTGCAAGCAGGTATAAACACTCATTCTTCATAGAGTCTAAGAGATGAGAGGAACCTGAAAATGCTCCAGTTTGTCAAGATGGCATCCTGAGCCAAACTCCATGTCACCCAACCAAGACAATCAGTTCCCCTGTCTTTTGGAAAGCCTTACTTCTTACCTTTGCTGTATTCAGGTTCCTATTGGACCCAGAAGGTCTCTGAGTCTCTTGCAACAAGCACCTGGTGGCTGTCATAGAGGGAAGCCTGAAACTAAGATGGATAGCGAGCAACCCTGACCCTAGGATGAACAATCATAACCCTATATTCACTAGTGCCGATCTTGGTCACAGACTTGCTCCTTCAGCCTTCATTACTAGCCTACCTCTACTTGCCCACTTTGATCTGAGGTACTTATTACTCTCCCTCTCTTTCAAAAGTTGTGTCTAACCTTGGGATAGAATTGGCAAACATGTTTGCTTCTCTTCTACGCCTTCTTGGCCCTACCAGACTCTACTTTTCTCCTTGGGTCTGAGGTTTTATTTATTCTTCCTTATATTAACTGACAGGGTCTATATGGTCCTTTTGTAACATGGATCTTTTGAAGTTTGGAAGTGCCCTCTAAGAGCAGAGAAAGCAGGCATCAGAAAGGATTCCACATGACTATTCTGTTATAGTGTTGAATATAGGGTTAAAAAAATACTTGAACTGTCAGCTTTTTGCAGTAGCATTTGACATACATTTTAAAAACTCCACTATTCCAACCAATAGATCAATGTGAGAATGAAAGTCTCTTCCCCCACCCCCCAACATACACTCATCTCTTCCACCCCATAGATGAGACTGGATAATCAATATACCAAACTGTATTTATCTCAAGTGAAAAAAAATAAAATACACAAAAGAAAACAAGGATTAGTCTCTTTCTCCAAGATTACTTGAATTTTACATCAAATGTTTACAGAAATAAGGAAGTAGTTTTTTTCTTGGTGGCTGAAATTTTGTAGAGGGAGACCATCTTGTAAATGTAATTTATGTCAAGGGATAATAAAGTCAACAGCTTCAAAGGAAAAATTCCCTTTGATGAGGTCAAAATTATAACAGTAATTCACATTTATCTATTATTTTAAGGTGTGCAAAGAGCTTTACATACAGAGTATCCCCAAAACTCTTAGTGCTGCTTTAAGTTTTAATAGCTTAAAATAATAAAAAGTTTTCTAATAATAAACATATTAAAATTAATGTTCTTTAATATCTTAAAAGAGTGCTAAACATTTTGGGACACCTTGTACATGATCTCACTTAATTTTACAACAGCTCTGTGAGGCAGCTGCTATGACTGCTTCTCCCCAGTTCCCCCCAGTCCCCACTCCACTTCAGATAAGGAAACTGACTAGCAGGAAAGTGAAGCTATTACTGGTGTGACTGAGGTAGGATACAAACTCAGGTCTTCTAGCCTAGTGCCCTTCCACCATAGACACCTAGCTGCATAGAAGAAGGGGATTCCGGTGGGGGAGGGGGTAGAAGAGTACGAACAAAGGCTTTGAATTGCAACTGAGTATGTCATGATTGAGGGACAATAAGGAAACTAACAGGAATAGAGCTAAAGTTAGGGAGTAGTGAGACATAAACTTAGATTTTTTTTTTGTGACCCGGTTTTGAAGTTTTCTTTGCAGAGATACTGGAATGGTTTGTCATTTCCTTCTTCAACTCATTTTACAGATGAGGAGACTGAGGCAAATTTGCCCAGGGTCGCACAGCTAGGAAATGTGTGAGACCAGGTTGCATTCAGGAAGATGAGTCGTCCTGACATCAGGCCCAGCGCTCTATCCACTGCCCCACCTAGCTGCCCATCAATTGAGAGAGGCATATTGATAGAAGATTATAGAATTCTTCGATGTCAGACAAAAAAAGACTTATCTTATAGGCAACAGGGAACCACTGGATATTTTTGAGCTAGGACTTGACATGTTGAAACCAGTGTTTAGGAAGATTAATCTAGCGCGCTGATATGTAGGGAGTGGGGGTTTGGGATGGAAAAGCTTGAAGCAGTCATAAGAAACTCTTTGAATAGTCAAGGTGTGAAGTGAGGGGGCCTCTGGGTATGATTATGCCAGTGGGAATAGAAAAGAATAGATTTAAGAGACATTTCAAAGAAAGAATCGACAGGACATAGTGAGTGATTGGATAAAGGGGATGAAAGAGAGGGATGAGTCAAAGATGCCTCCAAGGTCTGGAGTCTGGGGAATTGGAAGAATGGTGGAGCCATTGCTGAAAGGGGAAGTTGGGAAAAACTGAGGAGATCCAGTTGCCTTGTTTTTTCTCTCTACTTAAGGCCCTATAGACATTTCTAATAGATAAATCTAATTAAATAAGTTAGATGAAAGGATTGAAATGTTTTCTCAGCCTTTACGGGAACTCTGAGAGGCAAAGGAAACTACTTCTTAGCTTAATTCATTACCTTGTATAATTCCGTGTGTGAAATAAATGTTAAATAAATGCCACATAGTATCATCAAAAACAGATAGACAAATGAAATAATTAAAAAATACTCAGAAAAGCACACAGGAGTTAAGAAATGGATAGAAACAAGAAAGATAGTTTTGTTAATACATGTTAAATTTACTTACACTTAAAAAACCCTACCTGAAAGAAGTTTACAGTTTCATAGATAATCTTAATTTTCTTTTTTTATATTGAAATATTACTGTTTGCTTATGTTAATCAAGTTCATAAAAACAATTCATCCCTTCCCCAGAAATTTCATAGTATTATAATACTTAATGCTTGTTATGGTAAACTCCATTATTTTGCAGTCTTGATGATAAAAGATCTCATTGGACCTTCATAATAGTCATAGCAGGTAGGTAGCGTATTACGTTCCTCTTACAAATTGTTTTTTCTTCATTCTCAAAGAGAAGCCATGATATCAAGAGGACTTGCAAGTGTATTGGATTTAAGTGAGGCAGGGCTGTGCAAAGTCACCAGCCTCCCTCTTTCTTTCAGAGCCGTGTGGGTCTAGTGGCAAAGATATATAGATCAGAATGACTGGAGATGGCCGTGGATACAGTGGGAGACCTTGGCCTTTTTAAGCTCTTTTCCAGGCAATGCCTGTTCAGTAGTTAAAAACTACATAAGAAAAGAGGCAAAAGATAGCCTAGTTTGCATTCATAAAAGAATCATAAAAGAAAGGGAAGACCCTCAGGGTTTCTAACGAAGGGATTCATACCCAATTAAGTAATTTGCCTGAAGTCACACAGTGACAGAGTTGGAAATCAGCACCAAACCTTCCGACTCCAAGACCACTGGTCTGTAAAACCATAGCTGTCCTAATCACAAATTTGATGATATCAAACCTATAATGCAATCTATTTCCTTTCCTAGCGTCCAAGTCACTTGATAGTCCTCAGGAGGAATAGGAAACAGCATTGTAATACTTGTGGATCACTCAGATCCAGAAGCAGTAAGGTGGCTGTGAAATTCTCATAGTCTGAATGAGTTAAGGCTTTTTCTCCAAGGCTTCTGACCAGAGTGACTCAACACCTGGAAATAATTTGTAAAAGCCTTTGAATGAAGAATTTGATTATTTTCCAAAGCTTTGTATCATGTGACATCTTCTTATAGTTCTGAGATTTAGAATAGTACAAGTTAGAGATGGCTTTCTACCTGTTTGAGTGATTCTAAATATATCAGTGCGGCAGACTGGAAAGAGCATGGCTTTAAACCATGGTATTGTGGCTATTTATGTGACCTTGGGCAAACCACTTGTCCCCTATGTGTGACTGTTTCTTCATTTGTGAAATGAAAGCATTGGGCTAGGTGACCTCTAAGGTCCCTGAAAGCTCACTGCTTATGATATCTAGGGTTCTCCCCACATTTCATCTGCTCAAAAGAAACAGGAGACAGCATGATACGATAGAAAGGTATTTGGAGTTGGAGGACCTGAATTTGAATTCTGACTGCTACTTACTATTTCTGTGATCTTGGGCAAATCACTTAACTTCTCTTTGCCTCAGTTTCTTCATTTGTAAAATGAGAGAGCTGAACTAGATGTCCTGGAGTAGCTTTTGCTTTTAAAAGTGTTTCCATTTAGAAAATGTCTCATTAACAATAATAGAAATCACAAGAGCATTCACAAAACTACTTTAATTGGATTACCTTCATCTCGTTGTTAATTTCAAATTTACCATTTATCTTTAAGTGGACATTTTCCACATTTGTTTGTTCTGGATACTAGTCTCTTTCTCTTTTTCTTTTTTTCCTCTCCCTCCTCCTTTTCCTTCTCTGATATAAAGACAATTCTTTTAAAGGAAAGAGGAGAAAGTGCCTTATTCTGAGACCTGACAGCTCCCAGCATTTGCATCCCAAAACATACTGGCATTACTTTCAGTCTTATTGCATCACAAACTTATATCTACTTTTCAGATTTCCATCACATTTACTTGTCTTTAAGTGCTTCCTTCTCAGATATGCTGCATAATTAATGGAATGGAGTTAAATATAGGTGCTTTAAAATTAATTTTCTTCAAACATATATTTTGCCTGCTTTCAAATTCATTTTACTTCATTGTACTGTTTATCTGTGTCGATATTTTTGATCATTTCCTTCCTTATCTTCTTAGATACTCTTAGTTCCTCTCCATTTAATATCTTCTTATAATTTAATTAATATTCTGTTTATCACCTTCCAAGACTTCAAGTGAAGGTATTAAGATGTGATGTGACAGTGAACTCTCTGCATGCCTCTTACAATTCCTTTTCAATGGATAAGTTGAGGTTTATCATCATGGCCCCTTCCATTACCTCCCTTTTTAATTTCTTTTTTTAAAGCACTGTTCCAATTACATAACAAACTAAATGTCACAATTCATCTCTAAGATAATCTGAATTAATTTCCAGCCAGCATTCTAAATTAAGTTAGTTGCTGTGATCAAATAACCTACCTTTCCAGAGTTCTTACATCTTACTCCCCAATATGTACTGTTTAATCTAGTGACACTGGCTGCCTGACACTGTTCCACAAACAAGATATTCCATTTCTCAACTTTAGGCATTCTCTCTGGCTATCTCCTACATCTAAATGCTTTCCCAGCTCACCTTCAACTACTGACTTAACTGCCTTCCTAAAATCCCACCTTCTACAAGAAGCTTTCCCCAATTCCTCTTAATTCCAGTGCTTTTCTTCTGTTAATTGTTTTTATCCTATATACAACGTGCTTTGTGTATATATATGTGTATATATATATATATATATATATATATATATACAGCATATAGATATAAATTTTTTGAAGCAGTTGGGGTTAAATGACTTGAGTCACACAACTGGTAAGTGTCTGAGGCTGGATTTGAACTCTGGTCCTCCCGACTCTAAGGCTGTTGGCTTATCTACTGTACCACCTAGTTGCCTATATGCATATGCACACATGCATATATGTATCACACACATGTACATATATGTGTATATATATGCATTTATACATGCATGTGTTTGTATATATGCAGGCTGTCGCTCCCCTTAGTTTGTAAGTCCCTTGAAGGCAGGAACCGTCTTTTTCTTCTCTCTGTAACCTTTGTGCTTAGCACAGTGCCTAGCACATATAGTAGGTATGTAATAAATGTTTGCTCATTGATTGATATTAGAGGAGTCATTGATGACCTTAAGGAATCCAGACATATTTCTGTAAGCACAGGGCAGGTGATAGCTTAGAAAATGGGACTTGGTGGTGCTGAGAGGGTAATTGTGAGCTATAGAGAATAGAGAACTGATCTCAGGGACAAGATGACCTGAGTTCAAGTCCTGCCTCTAACATACTGACAGTGTGATCCTGGGCAAGTCACTTAAGTTCTCTGTGCCTCAGATAACTCTTAGACTTCAAGCTGAGTATGTGGGTGCTGACCTGCATCAGTGGGGAACATTCAATGAAATCACAGGTCAAGCCCCCATCCTCTGTATCTGTCCAATTTAACTTGAGAGCACTTTCATAATGACAAATGAAATAAAAAAAGAGGAAAATAACTTTTAGGTTTCTTTCCTCTACAGATCACAATTTCCTGACTTCTCATCATCAAAGAGCTTGTATTCCATATCAGTTACTCATGTCCCTTGCCAAATATCCCATCTAGGCAACTGACATCAGCTGGATAGTGTAAATACCAAACCTCTCATATCTACCCCTCTACTCATGCCCAACAGTCTACTGGATGGGGGAGGAAGGAAGAGAAGGAAGAGAATTATTCCAAACCAAGAGGAAGAAAGGAAAGAATAAAGCGTTTATATAGCACCTATTATGGCAGTACTATAATAAGGTACTATGCTAAACATATTTTACAAATTTTATCTCCTTGGATCCTCACAGTACTACTATTATAATTCATATTTAACAATCAAGGAAATGGAGGAAAACAGAGATTTAATGACTTGCCCAGAGTCAAGTAGCTAATAAGTATCTGGGGCTTGATTTGAATTCGGGTCTTCTTGATGCTAAGCCTGCCAATCTATCCACCATGCTACCTTGATGGAGGCAGAAAGTAGTAATCAACATTAAGAGAAGAATGTTGGCGCGATGGTCAATAGGAATTGCTAGAGAGTGTGCTATAATAGAAAGAGCACTGCATTTGGCCAAGGATCCGGTTTCAAATCCTGATTCTACCTGTGTGACTTTGCGAAAGTCACTCCACATTTCTGGGTCACTTCCTTGTTTTATTAGTGAGTTCCATAATTTGTACAATAAGCAGTAGAGTTGTATTTTCTTATAAATGAGTTTATTTATAAAAATAAAGGGACTCCATATTTTATAAATGAATCCCCTCACTTATAAAATAAGGAGGTCCCTTATTTTCCCCTTATTTATAAAATAAGGGATGCCCTAACAAAGTAAGGGAGTGTACTAAATGATCTCTAAAGTTACTACTAGCCATAAATCCTGTGACACTGTGATTGCATGCCAGTTCTAGTGCATGGTAATAATTTATACGGAGCAGAAGCTGAGATGAAGTAATTCAAAGGTTTTGAAGGCAAGAAATGAAGGCAATACAGAGAGATAACGGAAATCAAAAGAGGTTGAGAATTATTTCTGATTGAAGATTCTACTCTAGATATTGATTTGCCTTTGCCAGCCATGCTCCCTTCATCTTAAAGAGATGATGTCAAGAGGCAGGACATGAACATTAGGCATTGTATGGAGTGGCTTAAGTTTTTGGGTGGCAAGAGTTGGGTATCTCTATCTATAACAACTCTGGTTCTTTTTAAAATAAGTTCTTTGGGAGGGTAGGGGAAAACTTGCTCAGCTATTTCTCCTTCTAATAATCCCTATTTTCCTCCTCACTTTGCCTCCTCTGTGCTTTTCACCTGATAATCCTGATTGTTTTGCATTCCCCTCTTCCCTCCCTTTCCAAAACACATGTGTAATCAAAAACAATAAGTTAGGAAATGGCATAGAGATGAAGGGGGACTGATGCTTGGGGATGAAATTGACATCCGCAATACACTTGGATCATTTGTCTTTTACCTAAGTAGAATGTAGAATGTAAACTTCCTGAGAGCAAGAACTATATTTTCTGAAGGTCATTTGCCATGTCAAACAATTGAAGAGGGCTTAATAAAAGTTTAATATTAACAATATTTCCATCAAAAAGTGATCAAGGGACTGTGATTCTTTACTGTGCACTGTTTATATCAGTTGGGGGCTTTTAAGGGAGAAGAAATATGAAGACAACTTGGAGGGAGTTCAGAATCAAGTCATAAAAATGAGTGAAGGGTTGGAGGGAATAGCTTAAGAGGAAAGAGGGCATCAGTTATATGCTGGCTAAACAAGGACGAAACAAGGAAGTACCTGTGTATGACAAATGAGAGGTGCAAAAACTAAATAATCAATTGCTTGGTTGTTGCTATGACACAGAATCGAGCAAACTTCTCTGGGTCACTGCATTTGAAGACTTGGCTGCTTCATCCAGAACCCAGTTGTTGACTTTATATGCCCAGAATCAGGGAAATAACAGTCAGTGCCACAATTTTGTAGTCAGTCACTCAGATAATGGATACCTCCCCCCCAACTACAGAGATTTAATAGTATTACCTTACAAGGAGAGAATGGTACTCTCTTTCCATCATTCTTTCTCTCTTATTCTCAGCCTCTCCCTATCTACTGGCTTTTCCCCTGATGTCTATAAACCTGCCCAAGTCTCTTTCATCTAAAAAAAAACAAAAAAAAAATCACTTTTACTTGACTTTACTATTTCCTAAGGCTATTTATTGACCTCTTGACTCTGGGCATTTTCTCTGGCTGTCCCCTATGTCTGGAACACTCCCCCTCCTTCCCTCAACCTACATGACCCTGATTTCCTTTAATTTCCAACTAAAATTCCTTGTTTTGCTGGAAGCTCTCCTTTTATTCCCTTGTTTTCTATTTATCCTGTATGTAACTTGATTGGTATATATTTGCTTGCATGTGCTCTACTTTATCGCTCCTTAAAGGCAAGAACTATTTTCTGCCCCTTTTTGTATCCCCAGTTCTTAGTACACTGCCTGGCACAAGGTAAATGCTTAATGAATGCTGATTAATTTAATTTCTCTGATTCCCAGGGTCACCACCTTTGGATTGTTCCTCTGAAACTAGCACCAGGGTTTCAGCATAGGGACGCTAGGGTCTCCAAAGCTGTTTTAAAGACTAAAATCGCCTATAGTCGATTCAACAGAAGAATGAGCTTGCAAGAATAATGCTTCTTATAACGTCCTATGTTCGTTTTTTTTTCTTTTTAATCCTTAAACCATTATTAAATAGTCTGGCTTGACCTGCTGGCTCATCTAGGTATAGCTAGTTTATGTTTTTTTAGTCACCTTGATTTATAGGATATCCAAACCAAATGGAACAGAAAAAAAGAAACAGATGATAAGAACCCATTTTGGGCACACTGCTTGATTCTCATTAGACTCCCTTCACTTATTTTAGATCCTGGATATAAGAACCAGTACTCATTTTCCAGGGTGATGCTATATATTTGATAATATCTAAAATAAAACAAAACAATTCCTTTTCCTGAGCTCTTTATGAAAATGCATTGTGACTGACGGTGATTAGCAATCAACCTTTTTGCATTTAAGAAATACGTTGATATCATATTCCTTCTCCTGAGAAACAATTAGGAATTCATAAATATTAAAGCCATCTAGTGTTCTTTCCGCCATGTACTACACCTCACTCAGGAGCACTGATCAAATGCAGAATATGCATCCTGATGTCAGTCATGTGAAAAAGCCACAGTCTCAGAAATACTAAGAATAAAAGAATCTTGCATACCTCAAAATGAACAGCATGATCGAATTATTTAAAATATGTCCAGCTGCAAAACATTCCTCATCCTTGACCTGTACTTTGGGTTGTGTTAATACAGTTTCAGTCAAATCTACATGTCAGTGTCAACTACCCAGAAATACAGACACCCCTCCATAAGGTCTTACACAAATGTGGTAACTTCTGTGAAATGTATGGAAGAGTGCATGAGGATGAATTTTCTCTGATTGCTAGAAGCCCCAATAGCACATCACAATAATCATAGCTTTAAATACGATAATGTTTAGGAATTGAGCTGGCACCAGGGAGGCTAAGTTCTCAAGTCAATATTTGAAAATTAGAGCTGTTGTGTGAAATAGAGTGCTAAATTGGAGAACTGCCAACTGCTGAAAGCCCATCCGTGGAGCAGTGACTGGGAAAATAGAGAGTTTCCCAATGATGCCAAGATTGAAATAATTGAGAAGCGTTTGTCTCGTTCTCATCCCATTGCACTGGGTCCTATTCTCTGTGGGCTTAGCCTCTGTCTTGCTGTGATCCTAAGGAACTGTACTTCCATCCTCTCCACAGAGACCCTCTCAGCCCAGAGTTCCTGTTCTCCTGTGGGAGTCAAAGAGGAGAGGAGGAAAGCTATAAATTGAGCCCTCTGGGAGAAACTTCCACTTGGTTCCCATGTTTGTTTCTGTGTTTCTGTTTGGGGTTATGTTAAGACTAAACATTAAAGCAATGCATTAGGAGCATATCTGTGCCCTTGAAAGTAAGAGTATCTGTTCTAGAACTAAGAGATCATAGATTAGTGATGCAGCCACTTGTCTCCTTGATGAGCCCTCCCTTCCCACCCTCCACGAGAAATTGCAAGCTATATTTTACATTAATAAACTAAGCATCATTTAGAATGAGCAAAACCCCTCCTCCGCAACACAAAGATATACACACGTACAAATCTCATCATTTGTCCTTTTCAGCACACCCATATACCCCCATAAATTTATTAAAGTGTCCCAAAGCACATATTTCTTAGAAACTTTTAGGAATATAAGAAGGTAAAGAAACTTTGCGCACCCATAAGCAAAATAAATTCCTGTTAGCTGGTGGACTAGCAAAAACCATTCTTAATACTTTCTTTTAACCTAAAACTTATTCAACACAACTTTGACAATTTGCCAAATTTTTGTGGTCCTTTTAAATTTTAAAATCTAAACATATTGGACCCAAAAAATACTTCCAGTCATGATAAACTAAGCAGAAGTTAATTTTATCCCACATTAGGAGGTGTCAGAGTAATTTGTCATATATAGGTATATGTATACCTACATTATTTTCTTACTAAAATATTTTTACTGCTTTTCTAAAGAAAAAATTAAGCTGTTTTGATTTTCTTATATACATGAGTTTTGGAAAGTTTATCTATATCATGTGTCAATTTTTAACAGATATAAAAGTGATGGGGAAGCTGAGATTTCATTGAAGGCACTGAAATTTAGAGTACTACTATTTTCTTGAGTCAGAGAATCCTAAGAATCAGAAACAAAATTTGAACCCTGGTCTTCTGGCTCCCGAGGCAGTCCTCTTTTCACTGAACCATGCTGCCTCCCAGTGCTTTAGCAACACAGAAACAACCAAGTATAGCATCTAGTTAACAAGAATAATTCATTCAAGGAAGCACCTGTCAGGTAGTTGTATTTTTCCCTCAAGTAAGTTATTCTCCTTTCTGCTTCTCGCCCCTCACAGTGGCTGGCTGCCTCAGGGGCAGTTTTTCCATGTTCTATGATCTTCAACCCCCCCCAAATGAATTCAGGGCATGTTTTGTCCTGCTTGCCTAAGGCATAAAAATTTCTAGTTATGGTTTTGGATATGCATAGTAACTACATACTAGCTCCATAGAGACCTGTATTTCTGTGTAACGGGCTATTTCTGTTCTTTGCCTTTGTAGTTCCAGTAGTTAGAACTGTCTTGACCAGAGTAGGCATTTAACAAATTCTCCTTGAATTGAATGTGGATGTGTGTGCATGGATCTGGGTTTTCCTCTTCTATTCCTCACAGAAGAATGAAATGACTAAGTTAGATATATCACATTACCTTCATTAGATACTTAAGATCCTTACTGGTCTATGTCAACAATGACCATCCCCCTTTTTTGTTTTAATTAATTTACTATTGCTTTAGTATATTCCTGCTCATCCCTCAACTGTGAGTGATGATAACTTGTACCATGACAGTCATGTCTACAAAATGATAAAGATGTGCAATAAACAAATGAAATATAACAATGGAATAAGAATTTGGTAGATGTCATAATCATATTTAAAATATATATTAAGGAGAGGGAAGGAAGAGGATGAACACATTTTAGAGAGATAAGTACACTTTTACTTTTCTCAAAGCTAATGAATAATATCTAATATCTATAAATATATTGTATACAAATATATAAATAGAAAATTAGGTTAAATATTAGAACATGATAGCACTTAGAGGAAACAATCAGAATCACAGAATTAGAAGAAATAAGAAATCTACTTCATTCTCTCTCTCTAAAAAAGCATATTACTTGGCATTTATAGGGTGCCTTGAAAAAGAAACTTCTTGAGCTCTTAAAAAACAGTTGTTACAGAATTACAGAACATAGAGCTCTGGAGGGCTTTAGAGGTTATCTAGTCTATATCCCTGATTTTACTGAAATTGAAATTTTACTGAAACCAAGGCTACAAAAGGGTAAGTGAATTGTCCTTGCTCTAATAAGCAATGAGGGGGCAGAGCTGGAAAGCAACTTTCATTTACTTTTAATATGTTCTTACGAAGCACATGGGCTGAACATCTTCTTTTACAAAATATAAAAAATTTAACCCACAAAACAGGTTAAGTAGTCCTATAGTTAATCAACAAAATACAAACTGGAACCCAGCACTTGACTACCTCATTGCTGATAATTATGGAATCCTGATGTCATGTCTAATTCTACGACACTGTTCAACCTTTTCCTTTTAAAGACTGGAAAGCAGAAGTAAAGATAGGTTCAATGACTGACCAAAAGGTACATAGTTCCTGCCTCAGATGCTTACTATGTTGCATGATCCTGAGCAAGTCACTTTACCTCTATCTGTTTCAATTTACTCATCTTTAAAATTGGGATATTAATATCATCTACATTTGAGGGCTGTTGTAAAGATAAAACAATATTTGAAAAGCATTTTGCAAACCTTAAAAGCATTATATAAATAATATTGTTATGGTCACTATTATTGATGATGATGATGATGGAGAAAGCTTTAGAACCTTGGTGAACCATGAGAACTTTACATAGAAGTTCAATAAGCCTTACCATTCAGTGTTTGCTTCATTGCAACATGCTCTGGGGCAAATCAAAAATTTCAAAGATTTGACCAGCAAGCACAGAAATATGACCAGATCTACGCAACAAAATAACTCTAAGGTCCTAGGAATCCATCTCTTATGCCATAATGTGGGCAATTTTGGTACCCTATAACTTCAAGGCAGGTACAGAAACTGTTATGGAGAAATGAATGGTTTTGGACATCGTGCCATTTTGCCAGATCTCTTTTTGCTGTATGTGTTGCTGTTGCAATGTATATTGTTATTATTGACAATCAGATTTAAGAAGGGCAATCTGGGACACACATTATTCATTGTATTGGCAAGTCCCATCTATTACTCAGTGCTCATCATTGTATGTGTCCTAGTCGTAGGTTTATATAGCCCCACCCAAACCCTTTGTGGAGGTGCTAAGTACCAATGATACACAATGGAGAAAGATATAAAGAAAGAGGTAAAGATCCAGCTGCACATAAAATCAGAATGAAGAGTGATGGAAGCATATCTAATAGAGATAAGAAAAGGAGATCAAGCAACCTTCTACTGGGGGGAGGGGAGGGGACCAGGAAGAGAGGAACTTTGGTCTCCTGTTTTTAGTGCAAACATCGTAATACCAAGGGATAAGAACTATGGTAGGATGACATTAAATAAGTACTTCCTTTTCCCTTGGGGTTTTGGTTTTGGGAGACTTCAGGGAGTGGAGGTAGGGCAGGATGAAAGCAAAGCAGAGTAAAGGAAGCAGAACTGACTTCTCAAGACTTGCTTTAGGCTCAAGGCAAGCAATATAAAGGGGATCTTCAGATTTCCTTTTGCCTTATTTAGCCCAGTTCACCAGGCTAGGGAAAGAGATAAGAATTCAGGGTAAATACTGTTTAGTGCAGGGGTTCTTAAGTTGGAATCCATGACCTTTTTTATGTTGATAATGATATCAATAGAATTGATTTCTTTTGTAATCTCATATATTTTATTTTATACGTTCTAAATCGTTATTCTGAGGAGTTCATAGGTTTCGCACAGGGAAAGCACAATACTAAAGGGAAGCTCAATACTAAAAAAATGGTTAAGAACCATTGGTCTAGCAGAAAAGATTGTGCAAATTGCTGGAATTTTCCTCTTGTACTGTTTTGTGAACCTCAATATAGTAGATAGAAGCAGGAGGGCAAGAAAGCCAACATTAAGGGAATTAAATATATATTGGCCCAGAGAAACATCTGATGGCAAATTTCAGTTACACAGAAAGTCGCTCCAATCAGTAGCTTAGAAAAGGTGGTTAGCCCATCATGGAATTTAGATTCAAAGAAAGTATTTTTTTCTTCTAGATACATACTATTAGCATATAATTTTTATTTTTAGAAGAGTGGTGAGTTGATGAGCAGAGGGGTAGAACCAGATGGTGGACTTCCTAGCACTCTGTCCCCAAAACCAATCAAATACCTGTAAAAAATGAGTCCAAACAAATTCTGGAGCTGCAGAACCCACGGGATGATGGAGTGAAGCAAATCTCTAGCCTAAGATAGCTTGGAAGGTTGCCAAGAAGTGTCTGTCACGCTGCTGGGAGCACAGGACAGTCCAGTGTGGGCCACGCCAGCATAGACAGGACATGAACAGGCCTTGGAGGGACTGAATCTTGGCCAACTGTGGTGTTTTCCACACTTTACAACCCCCAAATGTGGAGGACAAATTAAAAGGTCAGTGGGAAAAACCCTGGAATCTGTGTGAGAGAGTGGAGTGATCAGGTTCCACCCTCAGGGTAGTGGAGGGGGTGGAGGAGGGACCTGCAGCAGCAGGGGCAGCCACAGTGAATGTTTCTGAAACTCTAGGCCTAGAGGTTGTGGAGGGATTGAGTGGCTGATGGTACACCCTCCACCCCTACTAGAAGCAGAAAACTACCTTGACAAGGAACTCAAAAGTCAAGTAAATAAGTAAATAAGCTGGGAAAATGAGCAAAACCCAGAAAAAAAATCAGATTATAGAATCTTACTTTGGTGACAAAGAAGACCAAAGTGTACAAAACAGAAGACAACAAAGTCAAAGTTCCTTCATCCAAAGCCTCCAAGAAAAATAAGAATTGGTCTTAGCCAATGGACAAGCTCAAAAAGGATTTTGAAAATCAAGTAAGAGAAGTAGAGCAAAAATTGGTAAGAGAAATAAGAGTGATACAAGAAAATCATGAAAAATGAGTCAACTGCTTACTAAAGGAGACCCCAAAAATGCTAAAAAAAATAACCCTTTAAAAATAGACTAACCTAAATGGCAAAAGAGATAAAAAAAGCCATGAGGAGAAGAATGCTTTAAAAAGCAGAAGTGACAAGATAGAAAAGGAAGTCCAAAAGCTTACTAAAGAAAATAGTTCCTTAAAAATTAGAATGGAACAGATAGAAGCTAATGACTTTATGAAAAATCAAGAAATTATAAAACAAAACCAAATAAATGAAAAAATAGCGGACAATGTGAAAAATCACTTTGGAAAAACAATTGATCTGGAAAATAGATTTAGGAGAGACAATTTAAAAATTATTGGACTACTTGAAAGCCATGATCAGCAAAAGACCTCAGACATCAAGGAAAACTGCCATGATATTCTAGAACCAGAGGGTAAAATAGATATTGAAAGAATCCACTAATCACCTCCTGAAAGAGATGCCAAAAGAAAAACTCCTAGAAATACTGTAGCCAAATTCTAGCGCTCCCAGGTCAAGGAGAAAATATTGCAAGCAGCCAGAAAGAAACAATTTTATTATTGTGGAAATACAATCAGGATAACACAAAATCTAGCACCTTCTACATTAAGGGATAGCAGGACTTGGAATATGATATTTCAGAGGTCAAAGGAGCTAGGATTAAAACCAATAATCCCCTACTCAGCAAAACTGAGTATAATACTTAAGGGGAGAAAAGTGGATAATCAATGAAATAGAGGATTTTCAAGTATTCTTATTGAAACAAGCAGAACTGAATAGAAAATTTGACTTTTAAACACAAAAATCAAGAGAAATATGAAAAGATAATCATAAGGGACTTACTAAAGTTGAACTGTTTACATTTCTACATGGAAAGATCATATTTGTAGCTCTTGAGACTTTTCTTAGTCTTAGGATAGTAAGAGGGATTATATACCTTTAGACAGAGGGCACAGGGTGAGTTGAATAGGTAGGGATAATATCTAAAAACATAAAATTAAGGGGTGAGAGAGGAATATATTGGAAGGAGAAAGGGAGAAATGGAATGGGGCAAATTAACTCACATAAAAGAGGCAAGAACAAGTTTTTTTCAATGGAGGGGAAGAGGGAGGATGTGAAAGGGAAAGAGTGAACCTTACTTTCATCACATTTGAGATAAGGAGGAAATAACATGTACACTCAGTGTGGTATGAAAAACTATCTTACATTTTATAGCCTTATACAGATATTGTCTGCTTTAGTGGACTATGAAGATTTCACATAGAAGTTCAAAAAAACTTTATCAGTGAGTTCCATGCTCTTCATAACCTCCATAATCTGGTTCTCATATTAATAAATTTTGGTTGTGTGGTTATACCTTAGGTGGTTTGGTGTGGTTGACTGAGTGCTAGAAATGGAGTCAAGAAGGCTGGAGTTCAAATTTTATTGGTAACATTTACACCCTGTGTAACTCTGGGCAAGTCCTTGAGCCTCAGTGGACTCTCTAAGATTTATTTGCTAAGTTATAGATGTTCTGTGATCTTCTTGGTGAAGGGAGTTCTCACACTGATAAAATAGTACAGAGCTTGTATGATCATCCTGTCAAAAGAAAAGACCTTTGAGATCTTATCCACTCTAATCACATCCCCTCATCTACTTTTTAGACTTACTCCAGTCATCTTTACCTTTACTCTAGTTTTAAAGACCTCAGAGACTGAGATTTTACTTGTGAAATTTGCAGTGAATTAACCTATCAAGAGGAAAACCACTTCCTAAAAGGGATTTTTTTCTTATACCTATCCTGAATTCCTTATGATTCAGGTAAAGTTCACTTCCTCTTCCTCTTTAATTATAGAAAATAATTTCACTATCTTCACCATCCCCCTTACCTTTAGCCCTTCATTCCTTCCTACCTCACCCACCCCTGGGAAATAATCACTATCATAAATATTTTCTCTATTTTCTTGTGCCAGTTTTCTTCTATTTCTTTTTTTCCTTGTCTCTACCATTTCAAGGGTAAAAATTAATTTTATTTCTTTTTTATATATGCATATATACACATACATACAAATGTGTGTATGTTTAGGAGAAACAGAGGTAGAGAGAGACAGAGAGAATAAAAGCATACTTCTTCCCATTTTACAGCAAGATATCAAGAAAATAATATTCATTTCCTTCAAATACTTGGTCAAAAAGATTCCATTTGCCCTAGATTGTAGATCTAACAAGGGGATTATGGGATAAAGCAGTATTTATCTTAGAGAAGCAAGTTTCCAGACTTCTATAAATGGAACATAATACTATTTTTAGCTGTGGATTTTTTCCAGGAAAATGTAGAACATGGTGAGCATCACATATTCTGATGAGGTTTAATAGAGACACAGTTTTTTTCTAAAGTATAAATGCTTATAGTTCTTTATTGTCACTTTCAATAAGTTGTGTGACCAGCCAATTCTCTTATGGCATTATTTTGTACATAAATGTCAAAAGAAATGAAAAAAAAGAAAAAGCCATAAAAATACAATTTTGTTTGCATATAAGAGAAAGTCCAAGTTTGATGGGCAAGTTCTTTATATATTTCTTGTTAAGGAAGACTGCAAGGTATATTGCCAACCAAACTCTCTTAAAGGGCCCTCTCTGACATTTATATGGCTTCATTTATGCTATTAGCATCTTTAACTAGAAGTCTGAGAGCCCTAAGACCGATGGCCGTATGAGGCAGTTCCTTGCCATACCCTGGAGAGGAGATGAGAATCAGTGTATTAAGGAGGAAAAAGCAACCGGCTGCAACTTTATTACAATGTTACAGTGGAGAATATCATGTCATGAATAACGACCCCCTTGGTAGGTGGTGGAGATGCTTATGAGTATGTATGATGAGGACGAATCTGTGAGCAGGGAGCCCTATGTAGCTATAATTCACTGTCACTCTGGAGGAAGGTTCTGGAAGGTTGGACTGCTGAACAATAAAAGATACCCTTGGGGCTGAATAAATGTTCTATTGGATTTCCATGTCTGGACTCTCACATTTCTTTAAGGTTTCTTGCTGAGGGACCATACGGTAAACAGCAGTCATTGTAACAATAAGCTTTAAAAGGCAGATAATTCTTGCAAGCTATATACCACCTTGGCCTCCTAGGCCTCCTCATCCTCCCTCCATCCATTTAGTTTTATTTATCTTCAATGTTCTTTTCTTTTTAAAATTTGAGTTCCAGATTCTCTCCTTCCCATCCCTCTCCTTCCCCTGAGAAGTCAAACAATATATCAAATATACATAGGAAATCATGCAAAATATATTTTCATATTAGCCAAATCATAAAACAAGGAAATAAAAAAGAAAGAAAACCAGAGAATTATAGTACCTTTTGCCCTCAGAGTTTCATCAGTTCTCTCTCTGGAGGTGGATAGCATTTGTTCATCATGAGTTCTTTGAAATTGTCTTGGATCATTGTATTGATCAAAGTAGTCAAATCTTTCATAGTTAATTACCATTGCAACATTGCTGCTACTGTGTACACTAATGTTCTGGTTCTTCTCATTTCACTTTGCATCAATTCACATAGGTCTTGCCACATTTTTCCGAAACCATCCCCTTTGTCATTTCCTGCAGCACAATACTACTCCATCATTATCATACACCACAGCTTGTTCAGAAATTCTCCATTTGATGGGCATCCCTTCAATTTCCAATTCTTTGCCACCACAAAAAGAGCTACTATAAATATTTTGAACATATAGGTCATTTTCCTTTTTTTTTCATCTTTTTGGGATAGAAACCTAGTAGTGTTATTGCTGGATCAAAGGGAGTGCACAATTTTATAACCTTTTGGTCATAGTTCCAAATTGTTCTCCAGGATAGTTGGACCAGTTCATGGTTTTATCCATAATAGATTAATGCACCTATTTTCCCTCATCCCCTCCAGCATTTTTCATCTCTGATAGATATGAGGTGGCACCTTAAAGTTGCTTTAATTTGCCTTTCTCTAATCAATACTGATTTAGAACATTTTTTTCATATCCCTTGATCATTTATCAATTGGGGAATGGCTCTTATTTTCACGGATCTGATTCAGTTCCCTATGTATTTGAGAAATGAGGACTTTATCAAACAAACTTGCCACAAAATTTTGCATTATTTTATTGTCTATGGTACCTTTTAGCAGAATGTAGTTTTCCTGATTCTCTTTTTCAAGTAGGTCTATTTTTGCTTTTACTTTGTCTGAGATCATGGTTGCTAACCCTGTCCTTTTTTTTTTATTTCAGCTGAAGTATGAAATTCTGTTCTAGCCCTTTAATTTAAATCTCTGTGTATCTTTCCTTTTCAAATATGTCTCTTGTACACAGAATATTGTTGGGATCTGGTTTCTAATACATTATACTATTCAATTCCATTTTATGGGTTCACTCATCCAATTCACGTACACAGTTATGATAACTGTGTATTTCTCTTGTCTAATTTCTTCTGTTTATCTTTCTCTCTCTCTTTTCATTCTATCCCTTCTCAGAAGTCTGTTTTCTTCTGACCACTGCCTTGATTTCTATACTCAGATGGGAATGTGTTGTGTGTATGTGTGTGCATATATATTATATTAAGTTATCACATTATATTATATACATATAGGTATATATTCTTCCTTATTTGAACCAATTCCAATGACAGTAATGTTCAAGCATTGCTTTCATTCCTCTCCTTTCCCCCTTTACTATAGAAGTGATTCTTTGTACACCTCTTTTATGTGAGAAAAATTTCCTCTTCTACTTCTCCCTTCCTCCTCCTAGTATGTATCTGTCACCTCTACATTTTTTGAGATCATTTTACCATAATTGATTCACACTCATGAATTTTGTCTATGTCAACTCCTTCTAACTGCCCTAATAAAGATTTTAAGTGTTACATGTATCATCTTCCATATTGGAATGTAAAGAGTTTAACTTTATTGAGTGCCTTATGATCTCTCTTTCATATTTACCTTTTGATGTTTCTCTTGAGTTTTCTATCTGAATGTCAAATTTTCTATTCAGCTCTGGTCTTTTCATCAGGAATGTGTAGAAGTCCTCTATTTCCTAAATATCCATTTCCCTCCCTAAAATTTTCCTTTATAGTGTCTTGAAGTATGATGTCTTGGTTTGTGTTTGGTCATGGCTTTCAGGTAGTCCAATAATTCATAAATTATCTCTCTTTGATTTATTTTTCAAGTCAATTGTTTTCCATGGAGATATTTCATATTTTTCTTCTATTTTTTCATTATTTTGATTTTGGTTTGTTTGGAAGGAGATATTGAGAGAGTTCAGCTAGTTCTCAGCTTATACTCTGCCATCTTGTATTATTTTGTAGGAGACAGACCATTTCCTATCATACTTCCAAGGAACTCTTAAATTAGGTTGAATGTCTAATTGCATATAAGCCATTGTTTTTGAGTGGCACAAAAACTCAGTTTGAATGTATCGAGAATTTCATCAGAACATATGGTACCCTCATGTACCAATGAGGATACCTCACATTCTCCATCCTTCAACAACATGGACATGAGGAACAAGGAAAAGGTAGAGATGTTTAATAAATATTTATTGAATTGATGAATAGAAAAAGACTCACTATTATCATAAAATGGATTTATAATTAACTGGGGCAGGTAGATCCAAATAGCATTAAAACTTTACTCCAGAGTTGGTGGTTATGGTCATTCATTATATACTATGGGAAATATAGAGATACTAATTAAATTCTGAGCCATTTCCTAAACCAAGTCATTCCCTAAATTCTCTTTTTCAGTTTTGCCTAAACTCTTTTAAAGTTTAAAATAACTAGAATAGAGAGTAACTTTTTCCTTCCAAATTAGAGGCTAGAACATGTGTAAATGGCAAATTTGACTAGTAAATCACAGTTCCAAAGACTAGCTGTGTGGTTGTGCTAAGAGTTATCTAATATTATTTACATAGCAACTCTGTTTTCATCTTGAGCAGATAGTAATTGCTCCTTAATGCGCCTTAGATACTCTTTGCCCAAACAACCATCTAGAAGCTTTAATCTTAAGAATTAATCTCTTTTCTGGTGACCTCCTGGAGTTAGAATTTTGGACTCCTTATTTAAGTGACCATCTTCCTATATAGGAGCAAATGAGATAAAATATGTAAGTTGCTTTGTGTAGAAGTCCTATCTGTCACTCACACTAGCTATGTATCCACCAGACAACTCTCTAAGACCATATGTTAGGACTGGCTCTATGATTTCATTGGCATAAAGAACTCTTATCTAGATCTCTATTTACCAATGAAAATTGATACCTTCTCTGTAACTTCAGGTTTCCAAAGCACTAAGACATTAATATGGCCAGTATAAGTCAGAGGCACAAGGTGTTTCTGGTTTGGTGGCCAGATACCTACCCAGGGAACAACATTGTTTTTCAAGGTTATAAGTTACAGACAAAAAAAAAAAATCTTCATTCTTGAAGGGATCTTCCACACCAGGAGTTCCTCACATGTATGAAATCACAAGGTTGGATCAAAAAAGATCTATAATATTTAACCTTGTACTAAGTAGTAGGAATGTAGATCTATAAAAGGTAACTTATAGTATAACAGAGAAATAAAAGAAGTATGATTGGTAAGTGTGATGTAGTATAGAAAAGGAGGTTTGAGAGAAGAGAGATCACTTTCAATTGGGAGAGTTAGGGAAGGCTTCATGAAAGTGGTGGCTTTTGAGGCAGACTATGGATGAGAAGAGGGATTTTCAAAAACATATTTTTTCTACATGGAAGTAGAAGGTTGTAGAAGATTTGGAACACTGAATACTAGCGAAATGGTAGTATTCACACAGAGAACTAACCAATAAACGCCGGAATGTTTATTCCCTTGTCATCTTTTACTTTGGATGAACCTTAGAGAATTCACATTGCAAAGAAAGATAACTTTGGATGGAAGTTAAACTAATTCTTAATTTCATTTTGATTTCAAATTAGGAGAGACTTTAGATTTTCTCAATGATAGAGTTGGACCATGTGATCTTTAAGGTTTCCAACATTTTATGACTCTGTGATGGTTCTTTTTCATCATTTGCCATCTCTTAGTTAAGATGGGCTGAAAACATGAAACAGCAAACCCCTTTGCACAAGATCTCTTCACAGGAGGGATTTCTAGATCACTTTTAGGAATGCACCTTAGCTGAGCTTCATCATTTGGGAATCTTATTCAAAGAGAAACTAAATTCAGACACCTTTAAAATTACCTCACATGCAAGTAGCATTTCAAAGTATTGAAATTCAAAAAGAAAGAGCAAATGTTCTCATTTATCCACAGATCACAGATTTGAAACTATAAGAAGAGTTCAGAGTTGGTCTAGTAGAACCCCCTCATTTTACAAAAGAGGAAACTGAGCCCTGCTGAGGGAAAGTGACTTACTCATAAGTCACAGAAGTAACAAGTAGCAGAGCTAAGATTTGAATCAATTCCTCAACTCCCAATCTACTGTTTTTTCCTTTGAATCACAGATTTTTGTTTCTATAAATGTATATTTCCAAATTCATTTGTTATAAAATTCTATTTTAGGGAAGAGAAGATATGAGGACTTAGGATTTCCTTGGTATAGGGAACTCTCAATGAGGAAATTCTATCTTCTAGTACTTTATCCACAATTATTCTGAAATTTAGAGTCCTAGAGAGTTACCTAGGGGTACTGGGAAGTTAAGAGATTTGCCCAGGACCACAACGCCAGTATGTAGTAATGGTAGGACTTGAACTCAGGTCTTCTTGACTCCAGAGTTGACTTTCTGTCAGTGATCTGCCAGTAAATTTTTAACAAATGGCTCTCCAAAAGCATGATGGACTTTTAAATTTAATCTACCTTACAAACATTCTCTCTCTAACTTTCTTAAATCTAGAAATCAAGAAAACAATAAATCAAGCTCTGATTTGTAGTGTTTGAGGCTTCTAAGGGAATAAATGCTCAACAGAAAATTTAAACATCTGCTTTCATAAGCCAGTTAGAGCTGGCTCCAGCACACCCCTCCTTTCTTCCTACTATGCTAAGCTGCCGTGTTAGCCTGTGTAAAATAAAACCATTCCCTGTTACTAAAAATCTTACAAAACAACACAAGAATAGCTCTTAAATTCTTCACAGAACCCATCATTTCACTTGACTTTCAGATATCTGTGAGCTCCATCATTTTCATTCAATCAAACAAATCGCAAACCAACATCATTCCTGTTGCCCTTGTTAAAACATCCCCTCCAACTTTCACTTGCCCCTATCCTTGGCCTGTGGCATAAATGTCATTCCTGTTATCCTGTTAAAACAGCCATTTTTATCCACCCTTGACCTTGACCTGTAGCATGAATGCTACCGTTTCTGTTAGGGTCCTTTGACTGAGGTCAGGAGAGTGTGGCAGACTGTGCCATCCTTCACAACATGGTGTCTTCCTATGTTTCCTTTTCTGGGAAGCCTGAAGGCTTTTGTGTCACAAAAAAACAAGTACTGAGGGGGGTAATTATGTGTAGTTATATAAAGCAGGCTAATGCCAGCCAAGCAAATTGCCTAAAAGGAGTGGTTGTATTCCTTGTTAAATGTTTTGTCAAGCTGACCATGCCCTTTATTTATCTCTAATACAACATGCTTATTCTGCCCCATCTACTGTATTCACCCTGCAAATTTATGAGGCCCTATTAATCTTTTGCCCTGCTGACTATCTCCGTTGCAAAGTGTCAGCAGACTTTTGTACCTTGCTAATGTACAAAGGGCTTCCTATGAGTAATATCAGCATTTTGCCTTTTAATTGCACATATAATTTTTAGGTCTTACAGCTAATAAGGGAATTGAGACCACAGTTCATCACTGTCTCGAATGGTACTCCAGGGGTGTGGGGACTGTAGAAGCTGAGAAAAGGATGTAGCCGTGCTGGCTCCAAGCTGTAGTTTCTCTTGTTATAGTGGTACCACTCACATTGTGATGGGGAAAGATGTCAGGGTTTCCAATGGAAACCCCATTTTTCTAGGACTGTGCAACTCCAATGCAAGATTTTACTCTTCCTTGAAAACTTTCTGTGGTGAATCTTGGCTCGTGAATATTTTCTTTTTCTTTTTGTTTTTTACATTTCATGTTGATTTATAAAGAAATTACTAGTGGTATTTTTAAGGTCAAAAAGACCAATATTATCTGTCCAAAGATTATCCATCTAGCCAAACTCCGAGGACCCAAGCCCCCCAAGGATTTAAAACTGGCATGTTTTTGATCTTCCTCCTACACTGGTATTGAATTTTTCCCATCCAAACTGCAGACTTATAGTTTTAAGCACTTTCAAGAAAAAAAATAGTTAAAATAAATGAGAGATTAGGGTTTGCAATGTGGGCATTTTGCTTTCCCATTAATAGCCTTTCACAAACATTTTTACTATGCCTGAAAAATGTGCATTATTGATGAGTGTACTTCGTACTGAGCAAAAGCCATTAGAAAGGAAAGGAAAGGAAAGGTCTGTGGCAAGGAGGCTTGTGCAGAACTTAGGGTTTTGTACAGATATTATGTTATCTTATTTAGCAGTTCTCCATTGCCCATCCAGGGCTCAGGTCCAGCTGCTTTTATTTGACTTAAATATTCTCTCTATGATGTGGACTATCATGGGAAACAGGGATATGCAATATGGAATTTGTTTATAATGTGTCACAACAAGTCAAGCCACTCCATCAATTTAATAAAGAAATCAGCCAAACCTGTAACTTCTCATTAAATAAACAGACAAACCAAACAACAGCACCAACAAAAGAATGGAGTTCTCACTTTTGTTGACCATCTGCATCTGGCAAATCATTTCAAAAGTGACCTACCGCTAGGACTAGAAGATCTCAAGACTGATGAGGGATAAAGAATAAATTCTCCCTAGAAAAGGAGTATTTTAGTTTAATGGATAGAATGCTGCCCTTGGAGTCAGGGAAACAAGTTCAAACCCTACCTTTGACACTTACTATCTGTGTGACCATGAGCAAGTCATGGAATCTAAGGCTCAGATTCTCCTGTATAGTAAGTGCTGAGACAGATGGCCCATGAGGTCCCTTCTCTCTCTAAATCCACAACTCTATGGCTTGTAGGAAAAGTCAACAAGATTAACACAGAATGGGAAGATGGGGAGGAATTCCAATTTGCATGCTTGGAAATCATACCAATATTCATGTACATGACTGTATCTTAGACCTTAAAATGTCACTTTTCTGATACTCACTTTTACCCTTTCCTTCCATCACTGGGGGCAAATGAGAGATCAGTCATTCATCCTTTAATGTAAGTATAAGACAGTGTGTTACCTCTCTCAAAGGTACTGCTACTTTAGGTGACATCACTAAAACTTTGAATCTCTTGTTAAAGAAGTTTTAGGTTATCAATCATTTGTGAGGAGGGGTTAAGGTTTTTGAGGAAACTCTGACATCACTCCATACAGGCCATCACCAAAGTTGCCAATAAGTAAGGCTAGACTTAGGCTTAAATGACATAGGCATGACCTAACTGATTTCCATTAGGTCAAATAATAAGGTTTTGGGGGATACCAAACCATGGTATCATGACCAGCATTCATTATTTCTTTGCTTTTTCTCCATGTTCACATCATAAACTCATGTTCTTGTTCTTCTTGGTGTCAAGATGTCTTTGAATCAGAAGGGTATTTAATAGCCACTGAGCCCAATCTCCTCTTCAAATACAAGTTCCTTTTACAAAATTGCAACAAATGATCATCTTCCTTCTGTCTGACATGCCACTCCATGATGAGGAACTCACTATGTACTGAGGCAGCAGTTTCCATTTTTGAATTATTATAATATGCATCCTTACAGTGAACTCAAATATGCCTCTATAATTTTTTCTCACTACTATTAGTTTTGCCCTCTGTGACCAAATAGAACATTCCTTTACTCTACCACACTTTTGTCTTCAAATATTGAAAGACAACTATCATGCTACCTACCTTGCCCCAAATGTTCTTTTTTCCAATTTAAACACTCCTAGATTGTTTGTTTTTTTTTAACCAACCCTTCAAGGGAATGACCTTTAGCCCCAGAGGGTGTATAAATTCTCCAGCTTTTCTATGTTTTTTCTAAAATGTGGCATCCAAAATTTAATGCAATTGTCCAGATACGATTTAAGCCAAAATATAGCAGAAATATCATATATCTTCTTCTAAATATGTTTTATCAATTCAACTTAAGATTAGCTTCATATTAATAATTAGTATTTATATGGTGCTTTAAAGTTTACAAAATACATATATATGTTAAGTCATTTGATCCTCATCAACCCTGTGAAGTGCTAGTGCTATCATTCCCATTTTACAAATGACAAAACTGAGACACAGGAAGGATAAGGAAGAAACCTTAAGCATCTTGTGATCCACACCCTTCACTTAATAATGAGGAAAATGAAGCCCAGTGAGATTAAAGGACTTTCCCAAGGTCACATGTAGTAAGCGGAGCTGGGATTTGAACCCAGATCTAGTCTTCTGATTCCAACCTTGCTAAACTATCATAATATGAGCCTATTACCTTCATACAGATCAAACTTTTAGCTATCATGTGTTCTGAGAGAATTCCCTCAGTATAAGTTAAGAAGGAACTAGCTAGTCAATGTACATAAATAAAGCACAATCTTATTTTCAAGATTGATAGTTTAGAGTATAATGCCATTATGTGGATGCTTAGGCAATATAATTGAAGATAATATCAATGATGAAACTGATGTCTGAAGAGTTATCTTAACATAAAAATTTTAAGAGCATAGATTAGTAAAATAAAATTCTTCATTTTAGAAATAACTTGTCTTAAAGTAAATTGTTACTTTCCACAATCAAATAAATTTTTTGTCATTTTTATAATAGATTATCCCACTGATATTATGAAGTAAATAAACTTACTTTACTTGCTTATTTGATATGAGAGGATGAATCAAATCTTACAAATTCTTTTCATTAAATTTTAGTTTATGTTTTCATGTTTTCAATTTATAATAAAATGTTCTATGAAATTCCTATGAAAAATAGTTTCTGACAGTCATAAAGAACACTCCTTTTAATTTCAAGATACAGAAGAACCAAGAGTTTTACCATCTTTCTCCCTGTGCTTTTTTAAATTGTACACAATTAGTCTGATTTCATAGGAAGTAATATTACATCTACTTTTGAAAAAAAAGAGGTTTAAACCTTCAAATCAGGGGTGAGGGAGTCTGACTTTGTTTAGTAGAAAAAATACTTGTTAGCATTATAAAGATAATTTTTAGGTACTCAAAAGTAACTCTCCATTTCTTTTAAATTCTTAGTGTATGTAGTGGATTGTGATAGTCCTTTTCCATTTCTTCTCTGTTGTGATTTTGCTTTATATTTTTTTATTTTAATCATTTGATTTTCTCCCTATTCTTTAAGTTTTAAACTTCCATAAGTTCTAAATTTTCTCCTCCTCCTTCCCCCTTCCCTCCCTAAAACAGTATGCAATCTGACATAGGCTCTATATATACATTCCTATTGTATACATTTCACATTAGTCATGCTGCATACAAGAATTATAACAAATGGGAGAAACCATGAGAAAGAAAAAACAAAAAAGAAAATAGTCTGCTTCACTCTGCATTCTGACTCCATAGTTCTTTTTCTGAATGTGAATGGCATTTTCCATCTTGAGTCCTTTGGAATTGTTTTGGGTGAAAGGGAGGATTCTCAAAGGCAGAGGTGAAGAGGGAGCATATTTCAGGCACAGGGGGAATGTGGATGCAGAAGATGAAATATTAACTGTGGATTGAGTACCTGGTAGAATATTAGCTCTCTGAGGGAAGGAAGTTAAAATCCAGGGCCAGTGGTAATCAATTCAATTCACATCAATAATCATTTATTAATTACTCACTGTATCAGGCATAGTGCTCAGTGCTAGAGATACAAAATCAGACAAAAGACAGAATCACTGTTCTCAAAGAATTTGTAGTCTAACAAGGGAGAAAACATGCAAACAAATATGTACAAACTATATGCACAATAAATAGGAAATAATTAAAAGAAAGGAAGTGCTGGAATTAAGAGGAGTTAGGGAAGGTTTGTAGAATTTTAAGCGGCTGTTAATTTAGACTTGAAAAAATGTGTTAGGAGTCATGATGCTTTGTGTGTGTTTGTGTGTGTGTGTATGTGTAAGTGTAACAGTGAATGATTCTTAGTTTTCCATTTTATCTATTTCTCCTCTAATTTTAAATATTTCTTCTGATGTATTTATTTTGGATTTATTTATTTTTTGATTGTCTAGTTTTTTACAATTCACGAACATTATTTTTCTATTTCGTTATTGTGTATGCTCAGAATATGTAATTTTTCTTTGAGTACTTTGAGTACTTTTAATTCCTCTCATCATTATTGTCAAATTTCATTATCATTATCAAATATCCTCTCATTATCATTCTCTTTCATATTGCTATTGTTTCTATGATTTATTTTTTGATCCTATTTCATTGTGTTCTCTCTGCTATTACTTTATTTTATCTGTGAAGTATATGTTTATTATTTCTCCTTTATTTTTAAAATATGTATTCATATTTTCTCTTTCCAAATTGGTGCTGAGAAATACATACATATATATATATATACATGTACGTGTATATATATACACACACACATAAGTGTATGTGTGTGTGTGCGTACATTCCCATGTAGAAGATACCATGTCTTTCAGGTCTAAATTCTCAACACATTGTTCTTTTCCATATTCCCTATTTGTTTATCTTTTTCTGAGATTCATAATAAGTCTGAGAAAGGTCTATCAAAGTCCTTTACAATTTCCTATGTCATTTTGCAATTCAACTGAATTGCCTTTGTGAATTTAGATATTATGACATTTGATGTACATATGCTTGGTGATGAAATTGATTTATGTCTATGGCTTCTTCATTTAAAGAAGTTAAAACATTTAAAGAAGTGAAAGTCATTTGGACCACTGCAACAGGTTCATTAAAAGCAAATCATTCCACATTAACCCCCCCCTTTTTTATAAGAATACTAGAACAGTAGATCAGGGATATGCCATGTATACATGGGTTTTAGTGAGACATGACTTAAAAATATAGCAATGAGACAATGTCAACCTCACACACATGTGTATATATACACATACATGTACATATATGGACATACATACATACATACACACATACATATATCCCAAGTTCTATCCTTGGACCTGATCTCACCAACATTTATATTAAATGACTTTTAGGAAGCTATAAATGGTAGGTTTATCAGATGTATGGATTAAGTAACACAAATCTGGGAGGAATAGCTAATGAATTGAAAAATTGATAACCAGAAAGATACTAACAGGTTGGAACAAATAAGATGAAACCTAATAATAGTGAATTTTAAAATACTACACTTAGTTAAAAAAAAAAAAGAAAAGAAACGACTCATATGTGAAATGAAGGTAGCATATCTAGAAAGTAGTTCATGTGGAAAATATTCGGGAGAAGTGCAAATTAAACAACTCTAAGGGTTCCCTCACATCTATTAGATTGACAAAATTGACCAAAAGTGAACAGAAAAATGACAAAAATTAGAGAGAATATGTATAGGAACATAAATGTATGGTTGATGGAACTGGGAATTGATCCAGTCATTCTGGAAAGCAATTTGGAACAATGCCTAAAATGTTACTGAGCTGTCCATGCTCTTTTAGGTATTAAAAAATCATTTTTCTGCCTAGAGGCTAGAGAGATCAAAGAAAGAAGAAAAAGTCGCAAGTGTTCAAACACATTTATATTCATTCTTTTTGTGATAAGAGAACTGAGTATAAAAGCTAAACCTAAGGGGGTGCCCAATAATTAGGGAACTAATTATGGATAATTATTATAATGGACCATTATTGTGCTGATAAAAATGATGAAAGGAACAATTTCAGAGAAACCTTGAAAGACTTGTATGAACTGATGAAGACTGAAGTGAACAGAACCAGGAGAACAATTCACACACTAACATTGACAGTCTAAATACAACTTTGATAACCATAACCACTCTGATTAACACAATGACCAACTGTGATTTCAGAAAACCAATGATGAAACACACGGCCCACCTCCTGACCCAAAGAGGATGGACTCAAAGTGAAGAATGAATAATGCATTTTTTCCCATATTTCCCATATGAGAAACTGTTTCCTTGACTATGTATATTTGTTACAAAGGTTTTGTTTTTCTTTCTTTTTTTTAATGGAATAAGGATACGTAAGGGAGATAAAATAGTTTTTTGCTACTTAAAAAAAGAAAATTAAGTCAATTAAAAGGGAAAATATTTAGGGGCTTTCTGAATGAATTTTCAATATGAGTTAACAGGACATTGCCATATATATCTATATATTAAATATATATAATATTAAAATAGATAAAAAAACATGATGTAGAAATATAAAAGGTCATGGATCTTTTGGTAGTGACAAAGAACTAGAAACCATTTGAGTGCCCATCAGTTGGGGAATGATTGAACAAATTATAGTATTTGAATATAATGGAATATGATTGTACTGTAAGAAATGATAAAAAGGACAGAAGCATAGAAATATATTCATCACAATAAGGGAAATGGTCATACTATTGTACTTTGACTTGGTGAGATTCTACTTGTAACATTGTATTCTTTTCTGAATGACATATTTAAGGAAGGACATAGATAAACTGGAGCACTTCCAGAGAGGAGAGTCAGTTTAGTGAGGGATCTGGACACCATGCCATAAGAGAATTAGCTAAAGGAACTAGGGATGTTTAAACAGGAGCATAAAAGACTTAGGAATGGAAGTAGTTTAGTTGTCTTCAAATATTTGAAGAGAACTCTTGTTAAAGAGTTCTACTTAGCTCTGAGAGCAAAAGCAAGAACAATAATTGATGTAAATTACAGTCAGGCAGATTTGGGTTCACGATAAGGGAGATTTTTCTGATAGTATTTGGGAATAGTAACCAAATCCACAAAGGGGTAAAGGGGAGGAAACTATCCCACTCAAGAAACCATTCTATGACTTTGAATATTTATGTTAATGAGGTGCTTCAAGGCTCACTTTTTTTTTCAAGTCAGATTCTAAGGCAATGCTCAGTACAGTATATTTTACTCATAACTATTTCTTCCAGATGGCACAGTGGACAGCGCACTGGACTTAGAGATGGGAAGACCTGAGTTCAGCCTCAGACACTCACCAGCTATGTGAATCTGGCAAGTCATTTAAGTGCTTTCTGCCTCAGTTTCCTCAACTGAAAAGTGGAGATAACAATGCCATCTAATTTTGATATATCATTGTAAGGATCAAATAAGACATTTTTTAACACAATGCCTGGCACATAGTAAGTCCTTAATAAATATTTGTTTTCTTTCTTCCAAAGAAATTAATAATTATGAAGTTGCAGAGGTGGAAGGATCTAACCTCACAGTTCACTGAGCTCTGTAAGTAGGAACTGAATAAGTATTTGTTGAATTGAGCTGTCTTATTTTTGAGCTGAGGCAGTTGAGGTCGAGGAAGAAATGGTTAATTGATTTGATCCAAGTCACATGAGTAGTTAATTCAGGATGAGAACTAAGACTGAGGACTCCTGATTTTACAAATACTATCTCATTTGATCCTCACCACAACCATGGGAGGTAGGTGCTATCATCATCCATATTTTACGACTGAGGAAACTGAGACAAACCAAGGTTAAATGACTTGTCCAGTTACATGGCTAATAAGTGCCTGAGGCCAGCTTCTTGACTTCAGGGCCAATGATCTATCCACAGAACCACCTTGCAATCTACTACTCAGCTATGGTGATGAATAATCCACACATACTCAGGAGTGTTTGTTACCCTTAGTGATTCAGAGTTCAAAATCCCCATTCAGCAGCATTTTAAGACTTTCTTTCATGGATAGACTGAGCCAATTGATGGACGTAGGTATGCATACTTCATCGATCACTTTCCTCTGTTATTTAATTAACCAACATTCAAGGCTCCTAACCTCACATACATTTGTCTTCTCTACTAATAAGATTATCTCTGCATTCTGGGTTAGAGTACTACTGTAGGTTCACAGCCGAAGTTAAAGGGCCTTTCAAGGTCTGAATTAATAGATGGAACTTCTGCCAGAACCCAGAAGGAAAGAGCCTTGGACATGCTGGATCACCATATACATAAATAGCTGTTACTCAACCAGGTCCTTTAGGGCAAGCATGAATTCTATAAGACTAAAAGATGAGAATCAACTCTTCTAATGACACCTGAAAAAAGTGCAGACTATAGAGCACAGTTGTTCTATGTTCCAGATGGTTAATACCCTTGAATGAGCCATCTTCTCTATTCCGTGCCAAATGTTTTGTATATTTCATTGCTCTGGGGTAAAATAATAATAATCCACCCTCACTTATTATGTAAAGTCACTTATGCTCTAGCAACTCCAAAAATAGATTTCAAAGACAAATGCCACTTATATTGCACTATAAATAGTTTAATATATATATATATATATATATATATATATATATATGCTAACATCTAAACTTCTGTGATTATACTATATATGTATAACCATCTATTATATATAATAATTATGTGCAAATACATGTACATATATGTATAAATACATATTTAGAAAGGAATGAAATACTTCACTTCATCTCTATGGGGACTCAAGTTTCATCATCTCCCCAAAATCCCTTAGTTATCCTGACTTTGAATGTACTATTTGCATCTCTGGCACCCACACACCTTAGTATGAGCAGTCTTCCATGTACATAATATACTCCATCCTCACTTCTGCCTCCCTAGCTTTCCTTCAAGTACAACGCTGGTGCTACTTTTTTCCCCTTCCCCCAAACCTTTTCCAACCCCTCCCCCAATTCTTCTTGAAATTATTGTATATTACATGTGTATATACACTTACTTGTGCACATATTGCATTCTTCCAGTAACTAAAGTTCCTTGAGACCAGGCACTATTTAGAACTTGTTTAAATTTTTAAAAAGGCACTAGACATGGTACAGTGTCTTGCATAAATAAATACCTAATAATTCTTGTTAATATATGAGTGCAAAAAAAACAATGGCAAAAGAAACAATGCTATATAATTATAATAAACAAGCTTAACCATGGAAAAGGTTTGAGAAAATTCAGGCCCATTCCTTTCCTGTAGTAAAAAAAAAATGAGGAGTGCTGTGGGTATGGAACATTGCAGATGCTTTTAGACATATTCTATGTGTTGATTATTTCTGATAAAATTCATGGATATAATAGAATTAGTTACTGTGGCACAGAAAATAAATAAGAATATTAAAAGGCATGGGAAGACTTCTATGAATTTTACAAAGTTTGACTGCAATAATGTAAACAAGAAAAATAGAAAAACAATTGAAATCAAATGCTATAAAAATCCTCATAATAACCAACTCTGACTCCAAAAAATAAACATGAAAGCCTGCCTACTTCCATTCTTTGTAAGGTAGGGGAGTATTGAGATGGAGTACAGCCAGAGGTATGGTGGTAGATGCTTAACAACTGAGTCTCCAAATTTGAATTTGTGTTATTAGCATTTCTCCATTACTTCCATAAGTCTAGGTAATAAATATAACAATAAATCAATCCCTAGTTTGTAGTATTGGCAAATTTCCAAGATTTAAATTCTCACATTGATAATTTAACAATTTGCTATTCTACTTTAGATTATCAGTATTCAAGGGGCACCTAGGTTGTTCAGTGGATAGAGCACCAGTGCAAGAATCAGGAGGACCTGAGTTTAAATCTCATTGTGTGACCTTGGGCAAGTCACTTAACCCCAATTGCCTCATCTTGGGTCATCTCCAGTCATCCTGATGAATATCTGGTCACTGGATTCAGATGACTCTGGAGGAGAAGTGAGGCTGGTGACCTGCACAGCCCTCCCTCGCTCAGAACAAAGTCAAGTGCAAGTCATGTCGCCATTTCTCTGATGGTGTGGTCTTCTTCAGCAATGAAGGATGAACACACACAATCAGTATGCAAGTTTGAGTTGACTCTAGCTCACCGCTAATATTCATTTGATTAATACATCAATTATTCAGAAAGTGTTTATTAGGAACTCATTTTTTGCCAGATACAGTGCTGGGCTAGTTAGTTTTGCAGAGATGTTTTTTTTTCCTTTTTTAATCTTTCTTATAGAGTTTCTCCTAGTTGGGAGAAGGGGAAGAGATATACCAGTAAAAAAAGGTAATGTAAAATCAAGACATTTTGAAAAAAATCAAAATAAAAAGCCTTAGTCATGAAATTTTGAATTTGACCACAAGAGTAATGTTGACTTCTTAGTGACTGCTAGAAAGAGCCCTAGACTAGGTGACCTGTGCAAGCAGCCTATAGTCCTAGCCTTGGGCTACTAGATATATCTAGGATCCAGATCAGATTTTTTTGGGAGTGATCTGCCTCATCTAGCAATTCAGTAAATGATTCCATTCAACAAGCATTTGCTTTTTACTTTTAGAAAATTTTATCTTTATGGATACCTTTTGTTTCCCCTCCCCCACTTTTTTTTGCTGTAAACAAAGAAGGGGCAAGTCCCTTAACCTTTGCGTCAATTTCTTAAACTTTAAAATGTAGATGATGATAGTACCTATTGTGTGAGGCTCATATAGGATAAGAGTTATAAAAACACTTAGCACAGTGCCTTGCACATGGTAGGCACTATACAAATGCTTATTCCTTTCCCCACATGCCTACAGCCCCTCCCACTCCTTAAAAAAAGAAATAAAGTCATAATAGATGAGAAATCTGTCAATGGACCTAATTATAATTAGGCCTTATTTATAAAATAAACTAAATATATCATTTACTTTTTCTGGTCCCTTTATGTTTGGTTGCCATTGCAATCCATTATATACACATGACATGCTTTTTAAATTCTGTTAGTCCGTTGCATACGAAGGCTATTGAAGGGAAGGGCAGATGCAATCCTCCATGGGCAGGAACAATGCAAATTGGCTTCCAAAAGGAATTTGTGTCCCAATGACTTTCAGACTGTAGTACCAGAATAGATTCAGCCACCTAGATTTGAGCCTTTGGATCAGAAGATCCCATGGGTATCTTGTTACCAAACAGAATAAAAGACAGGCAAATTTTGAATTATGAGGAAATAATTCAATCGGAGGCAGATGTGGTTACAATGAGTCAAGCTTTGTTCTTGTGGATTTTATGACCCCTCAGGATACCTTGCTAGAATTACAGCCTTATGATTCACAGTGTTCTGTCTCTTATTCCCTGTGTGCAGCCGCGTAAAACCATCATTATTGCTGACAATCATATGCCCAGTAATTATCTAAGTCTTTTCATTTGAGAATCTCAATGCATTTTTATAGATTTTTAAAGTCATTAATCTTCAAGATACATATATATGAAAAGGGCATAGATCCACAATCCCATTCCATGGATGGAGAAATTGAGATATGGTCTGTATTTCCATGGACGTAAACGATTGAATGGTAACTGTGATGTTACTGAAAAAAAATCCTGGGATACTTTATCTCTCTATATAGATATCTACATATAGATGTCTATATCTAACTGTAAATACCTAGAAAGTTAAGTTCCTCCAAAATATTTTTTTTAACTTTATATTTTATTTTCTCAATGACATGTAAAAACAATTTTTAACATTCATTTTTAAAAATTTTGTCTTCCAAATTTTCCTTCCTTTCCCTCCCCTTCCCCTTCCCTGAGATGGTAAACAATTTGATATAGGTTATACATGTACAATTATGCAAAACATATTTCCATATTAATCATTTTGTGAAATGAAAATTTTCACAAAGAAATTCAATGTTTCTCTACGTACCCCTTTCTTCCATTGTAAGATATGTGAATTTATGTTTTAAATTGGTCTTGCTCTTGATTGCTTTATCTGTCTGCTCAGCAAAGAAATCCTTTCAAGATAAAATCTTTTTGGTGAGCAGAGCCTTGGGCTCTCAATGTTTGGTAAGGATCCACATCACTCTAAGTAACCAACAATAATATTATCTGGAATTCATATAGCATGCTTATCCTAGGATTTCACTTCACATATTACCATACTAAGTCAGAGAAACAACCACAGCATAAAGTCGAAGAACTTTAGAGTTGGGTGTCTACAATGCAAAAATCCTTTCTTTGCTAAAATATCACAAATAATATGGAATTTACTTCCACCAAAGCTGGTTCATTCTATTGACATACTCTTTTAGGCTCAAGGCCTTTTTTATTTACTTCTTGGAATATTAGTTCTATTTTACCCTCAAAATATTTGATTATAAAATCAATCCTTAACATTCTTGTGTTTAGTAAGACTTCAATGACTTCAAGTGTTTGTATGATTTTTGTTAGCAACTTCATTTTTGCTTTCAAGTTGACCATGCACCATGCAGTACAGAAAAAATGAAAGGTGTGATGTGTACCTTCACTGCTTTTGTTCACCCTACCAAGTGCTCCTGTTTCAATTATTGTATATTTTCATTGTTTACCTTTAAAATTCAAGTTTTGTGTTGCAATTACACCCCCAAAACATAGTAGAAATCCTTTGGGCTCTAAGCCTAAGAGTACAAAATTAGAAATATGGCTTAGTGGGAAAATAAAGATGCCAAACTTCAACCTGAGTGTCTGCGGCTGCTGCTGACCTTGATGCCTTCACACCATAATCTGACAGTGGAAAATTCAAGTTAAAAAAAAAGAGTTTTAGTTTTAAGAATTTTATTTGCTGTATATATGACATTGATGGTTTTGCAGATGTCATGTATTATGAAAAGTAAATATTGTCTGAAATCCCATTTAAAAAAATAAGATGTTAGCACAAAAGGTCACTGAATTCTGGGGAATTGCTAGCAAGAAAAAATAATTTGCATGTCATCAATTTTATTTTGTATACTGCATTTAATAGGTTGTTTCATGGTTACTGTGTTAGGAAAAGTGCCTATTATCAGAATTAATGTTTTGTTATAAAAATTGTATGTAAAAAAAATACATGTAGAAAACTGCATTTTCAGAAATCTCTAGTGAAAGAGTACAGACTTTGGTGACTGCAGGAATCTAACCCTCTATTTTCAATAGGTTTGATGTATCAATATTTGTGTTTTTAACTTTCATGCCATTTTCTAGGAATGCTGTCCCCAATAAAGCTGAGGATTGAGACTGTGTCTAATAAGCTGACAGATTAAAGTTATTATTCCAACCCTTTCACCTTTTATTCTAGCAAGAAGACTAGCTTGCATTTGCAACAGAAATAATTATTGTACAATTCAGGCAAGAATACAAATAGCACATATCTCTAGGGCTCTCTGATTTCCCCCTTGGTTTCTATATTTATTGAACATTTAGAAACAGAATGATTTACCGAGACAACAATGGACTTGGTGGCAGAAGGCCACCAGGCAAAAGGCTCAGGTCCCAGCTGATGGCTAGTTATATGACTTTGAGAAAGTCACTTCCCTTTTCTGATCCCCAGTTTAATCATATATTAAATGGGAATAATCATATTTACATTATTGACCTCAAAAGAATTTTGCAAATCAGGAGAGCTGCTCTTTGAATATAAACATTTATGTATTATTTACAGGAGGTAATCCTTCTTAACTTTTCCTGAAAATTTCCCCTATAAACTGCCTACTCATGTTGTTATAGTAGAAAGAAGTGTCTAGAGTCAGAGAATCTGGATTCAAACTCCCTCTCTGATTCTTAACAGTTCTGTGACCTTGAGTAAGATATTTAACTTTCCTGGGTTTCAGTTTCCTCAGCTCTAAAATAAAGGGGTTAGAAGAGAAGGACTCTGTGTTCTCTTCTGTATATAGAATGATGTTGTTTTAGAAGGGGCACTTCTTTGAAAAATAGCTGTTAAATGCCCTTTACTCAATTACTTTCTTAACTATTAACTATATAACCTGTTGATTATTTGCAATTAGCAAATTATCCAACACTCTTTTAGTCACAATCAAAAAAACTTAAGGGAATCCATCCATCCACATGGATTAAGAAGAAAGAACACTTGGAAAGAGTCGGGAGATTGAGGTTCCAATCCCAAGACTTCCATTATTTTTGAAAGTCTGAGAAAGTAACAAAGTCTGTGTCTCAGTTTCCAAATGAGAATATAAGACCTGTATCCTTACCCAAATACCACAAGAATCAAAGGATGCTTGGAAGCTTAAAATTAGATCATATATTTAGAGGATTCTGAAAAGTAACAGAGCAATGCATAAGTGCAAATTGTGACTTTTCCCAGGAGGGAACTAATTTGATGCTAAGATTAAATGGTTTGTTCAAAGACATAAAGTTAGTTTAGGCAGAATCTGATCTAGAACTCATCTACTCATTCCTCTTCCAGTTTTCCCTAAAGTACACTACTCCACAGCTATAACAATAATAGATAAATGCTCAAATGGGGTTGGAAGGGTTACTATGGAAAATGATAAGAAATAAAGTGATTTCCATTTGTTTCTCTGGGTATCTATTTCAATCATTCTATTAGTAATGGAAGTTTTGTTCTGGTTGCATAATTGATAACAAAATGTAAATAAAATGTATTTCTTCAAAACATTATATATGTGAGTGTATACATACATATATGTTACGGTGCAGTGTTTATTTTTTCTACAAGACTCACAGGTATGATTACATTTCATCGAATTTCAAATTCACTCAAAATTCATGTCCTTTGAGCTCTCACAAAGCTTCAGATTTGGGACAACTCAAATTTTTCTCAGTACCCAAGTCTTGGCGGCAAAAGTGATTGTCTGTCATGAGTACATGAGGAGTGAGTCAGTCACAGATATAGACTTAGATTCCCTTAAAATACAAAGTTTAGAAAACCATATGGAGAAACAACAAAATTTGGGAAAAGGCTACATCCAATAGTGAGAGTAGTTTTTCTGATAGAAGAACAACTTCCTCCCACATGACGAAGCATACTAGAACATTCTTTGGTTGGAGAAGTTCAAGAAAATAACTTCACCATGACCTAGTTCACTCTAAAATGAGCCTTCTAAGGGAAGTCGTAGCCAGGTTTTAAAGTAATTAGGATAAAGTAAAGACATGCCACACTCCTCCTAAAATAATGGAATTTGACATTTAAAAAAATCTGTTATTTATCAGTTTTAGCAGGAAAAAAATGTACAACCACTGGCAACTCATAATCACTGAGGAAGAGAATTAATCTTTTTAGACTCACCAATAAGATGTTATGAAATGAAAATATTTTCATGATGGGCATTTTTTTTGGTGAGGATTAGCATTTCTTGTCTTTTACCCAGTCTTTTATATATCAGTATCCTCCATGCACTGTATGGTCCGGCCATACTGGAATTTGCTATTCCAAGAACAGGCTTTATCTCCCATTTCCTAAAGTACAGTATTCCACAGCTAAAACAGTAACAGCTCCATATCTTGAGTGCTTTACCTCCTTGCTTTTTCTACTTCTGACTTTCTTAATGATTCATCTCAGAAGTCAGGAGGAGGAGGACTTCCCAACTCCTCCCCTTTCCACTCCAGTTGCTAATGATTTCTCCTTGAAAGTTACTTTGTATCTATTTTGTGTGTACTTTGCATATAACTATATATAATCTCTATTATTTGAATGTAAACATCTTGAAGATAGTCTATTTTTGCTTTTATCTGTAGGCGTCTCAGTGCTGACCCATACTGAATACTTAATAAATGCTAGCTAGGCAACTAGGTGGCTTCATGTGTAAGAGTGCTGGTCCTGGAATGAGTAAGAGCTAAGTTCGAATCCACCCTGAAATACTTGCTGGCTGTGTGACTCTGGGCAAGTCTTTTGATCTGTTTGCCTTAATGGAGAAGGAAATGGCAAACCACTCCAGTATTTCTGCCAACAAACCCCACAGACGACAGTGTTGTTTCTCCACAGGGGTCACAAAGAATCAGACACAACTGAACAACAAATAAATGCTAGGTGATCTACAGACTGATTTTTTGATAAAATCTAGAGTCCAAGTTAGTCTGAAGTTCATTTGATTTGGATATACATGGGTACTCAGCCAATATAATGATACTGACAAAAAAATCATCAAATAAAAAGACATTATGGAACTTTGTTACAGAAATGGAGGGGTTTGTGATGGCTATTCATGATTTGGTCACTGCCACCAGGTTTATACCTCCTTTATTCTTATAGAGCTTGGATTTAATGATCAGTATTGTGCAAGAAAATGTAGAAATTGTGTAACATATTCCTACATGTTACATTATTTAATACCTATTGAATACATAGCAAGACACTATCTCATGGCTAGAATTGCACACCAAAATCATCCCATCTTTTGTAAACGATAGACAAAACACCTACATACCACAAATATGGACATCCAGGTATCCTGGGCGTTCAACAGATAAACCGCACTTTAGCTAGAGCATTTGTCAACACAAAGTTTTGCCAGCAATTGCCTGGCTGGGATATTGATTCGTGACAATTTAAGAATTTTTTTTAAATAGATGCCATGTACAGGCAAATGTTTAGCAAATCTTTCAAAAAATGTATGAATGGCATACTTTTAAGTTTAATCTGCGTTATTATGATTTTTCTTTCACTTCCTAATATCTAGACAATCAAGAAAATGACAAATCAAGTTTGTATTTGTGACGTTTGCTGATTTCTATGTTGTAAATGCTCACGCTGGAAATTTAACAATAAGTTCCAACGGATCACAGCTCTGAATGTCATCATAGCTAATAATATTCCTCATGCTATGCATAATTAAAGGCTTTCAAAATTTATACACCTAACAGAAGCAATCAAAATCTTGTGGACCCAGGATGAGATACATTTCATTCTTGTTGCCCAATCTGCTATTATTCTTGTCCAAAGGATACTTTTAGTAAGCTATAGAACATGTGCTCACATCCTACTGTGCAACTGTACACAGACCCTTGAATATTAGAATAATAACAGAATATTCATTTGTCCCAAGGACATTTTCAATCTTAATTTCATAAAAAAGACTATCATACTAGTAACAATTGTTACTTAGTTGTTTTCAGTCATTTCTGAATCTTTGTGACCCCTTTTGGGTTTTCTTGGCAAAGATACTGAAGTGGTTTGCCATTTCCTTCTCTGGCTCATTTCACAGATGAAGAAACTGAGGCAAACAGGGTTAAACGAATTGTCTAGAGTCACACAGATAGTCAACTTAGGCTAGATTTGAACTCAGGTCTTCCTGACTCCAGACTTGGCAATCTTTCCACTGTGCTACCTAGTGGCTATATAGCCAAATTTATAGATTATCCAATCAATCAATAAACTGTTAAGTACCTATTAGGTGCCAGGCACTGAGCTGAGCATTGTTAAAATGAGAAGTGGTATAGTAGATAGAGAATTAATTTTGGAATGAGGAAGGCTTGAGTCTTACGTCTGACACATGCTAGCTGTGGGGACCTGAGGAAGTCACTTATCCTCTTGGTGTGCTACTAACTGCAAGATTAGAAGTTGCTGACCCACATTAGCAGAGGAAATTTCCTCACCAGGGAGCTCTCTATATCAATGAACTCACAGGTTGAAAAATTATTCCTAGTTAAAATAGAACACATGTAAAAGCCTCCTGGGTTTAGAATGTGGCACCCAAAATGCTGTTTTAGGGAGAATCCTCCCATAGGAAATAGAATATTAGTAATGTCATAATGTTTTAAATATGTGCATTGAGAAAGTCTGAGAAAACTTAGAGGAAGGAAAATAAACAGCTTTGAAGGCCCTGATATATTTCATTGACTCTATTCAATAATTAACATTCTTGAAATGTTAACAGCTTCATGACCTAGCTTTAAGTTTGACAAAATAGGGTAAAATTTGTTATGACATGGCTCATTCTTACCAAGTGTGGATAGAGTACACTGTGAGTCAAATGACTGCATGACTGTCAGCATTGCTTTATGCCTCAGTTTCTCCCTATGTAAAATAAGAAAGTTGAACTGCATGGTCTTTAAGAACTCTTCCAGTCTGAATCACAGTGATCTGTGAAACCTTGTGTCCTCAAATATAGCAATTCTCCCAGAAAATACTTTATATCACATAGTCTTCCTGTAGGCATGGTGACCATATGTCCTAAAATTTCCATGAAATAACTTCTGACAAGGCTTTGGAAAAGGAATGTCGTTTGTCAGAGCAAGTGTAGCAATATTTAGTTGAGAGGTTTTGGAAAAGGGATGTTTTCTGTACAAATGCACATTTTGATATTTGGTTCACTAACCTTAGTGTGTGGGAATTGATTTTAACTGGAAACAAGTCTCTTTAAGGCAGTCTGTTCATATATGCACTCCGCCCAAAATAAAGCAGGCCATTTTTCACTAGTTATCTTATGCTATCTAATAATTTGTACGATCTGTTAATCTAATACCTTAGATGTTCTGACAAAGCCATACAGAAGGCCACCAGAACATCATGTGTTATCTGACGTCACTCTCCAGAGCCACTGCCAGTTTTACTCATGACCTGATAACTCAGTTTTTTTTAGTCTAGGAAAATCAGCTAACAAGTCTGGAGACTGAATAGGTAATACCGAACTTTAAGGGAATATATTCTCTAAGATTAACAATTGCCCGACTTTTGTTAAATCACTAAGATTGTTTATTGAGAAAGAGAGAGAGAGACAGAGACAGAGAGAGACAGAGAGAGAGACAGAGACAGACAGAGACAGAGACAGAGATGGAAAGAGACAGAGAGAGAGTGGGGTGGGAACACTCCAGCCCAAGGGTTAGACTATTGAGAATTTGGAAAGAACTCTAGGAAATTATATGTTTTTAGCCACTTATATGTAACCCAGGGACTCATTTCCCCCAGAGAACCTGCTCAGTCATTATTTTCCCATTCAAAGAGATAGGGCTTGAGACCACTTGAGGGTCTATAATACTGAAATTATGAAAGAGAGCACTAGAAGTTAAGGGATATGTTAGGGTGGAGGGCAGTGGGGATGACTTCTTTATGTCTGAGCTGCAAGTGCTCCCATTTAAAAGCAGTCACTCAAAAGTGCTCAATTATGTGTTAAGCACACTGGTGACTCCATGTAAAGCAGAATGCAGCACTACTATTCAGCATTGTCTCAGCCAGTCAGGAGTCACCCAGCCCCACAGCACTAAAGGCATAGGGCTGTTCCTCAGTAAAACTTCCCCTTGCTTGGGTGGAAGGCTTATGAGGGCAATGTAATAAAGTATATCATAAGTGCTTGTTAAGCTTTCCCCCATCATACACAGCACAGAATCATAGGATCATAGTATTCTTGATTTAGACCTGAGAGAGGACAGAGAAGGGAAACATTAGAGGTCATCTAGTATACTCTCTGCATTTTACAGATGAAGTACTGAAGCCTGGGTAAGTGACTTGCCTGAGATCACACAGGTAAGCAAGTAGCACTTGAACCCTGGTCTCTGACAACAAATCTAGCAACATTTCAATTACCCCTGACTACTCCGTAGATCAATGAATCTAGCGAAAAATAAGACCAAGAAACAAATTGAAATAAGCAATCATAACACTGCTGTTTCCTTTCATCATGTACAAGGGTAGAGTAAATAGTTGGAATGAATATAAGCATGTTATCAATATAACTAATTTCAAAAATCTGAAAAGAAAAAGTTGTCAAATTCATATTATATAAATGAAGTCCTACATATAAAACCACAAAGCTGAGAAATTGTAGCATATAATAATGTGCCTGTTTTGGATAAAGTTCTATAAAAATGAAAAATTGCATGGGTCACTCCCCCTCCATCATATACTGCACATACTTCAATACCTTTGCAAAGGATTTTTTCCCCCAACTTAGATTCTCAGTTAAAATGCAAAATAAAAACATTTCTCATTCTGAAAAATACAGGAAGCTCTAAGGCTTGAGTTTCATTAATGTTGGAACTCTTTACTTTAAAAGTTTTTTTTCCTTTTTTGATATTCAGGATATGAGGGAGAGCTCTGCCTTTTCCTCTAAAGTTTCTCAGATGTCTCTTGTAAACTGGCTATAAATACTTCACATAGTATCTTATCAATTCAATTTTTTAAATCTTAGATTGTATTAATAATAATTAGTGTTTTGGGGGCAGAGTCAGTTTTCAATCTTTGGCACTCAGCTCATTAATTTTGAAATGTGTGTTATTGGACCTCTAATTGTGGTTTTATATAATTAATTAGGAAGCAAAGCTGATAAAAATCAGAACTTTTTAAAGGCAATGCCTTTACTTAAAGAGAATGTTCTTGTTAGTTTGAGGTGGGAGACCTCTAGAAAAATATATAGTACCATCCAATGATCAAAGTTGTCATAGTGGTTTGGAGGCACACCCTTGAGTACATATTACTGATGTTTCTCAAATCAACTTTAAGAACCCTGGATGACATTGTCATACTTCATTATGTTTATTGTGATCATTTGTATAGGAAGATGACGTTATTAACCTTCCAACAACAGATTATGCGATGGGGGTTTCCTAGAAGCCACTGGCAGAATTGGATTCATTTTTCCTCATAATGTTTGAGCTCTTCTTTTAAGCAAATGTGAAATTTTCCAAAGAGCTGGTCAGAACAAGAATCACAGTCTATAGATATGGAACACAAAAAGCTAATTGGCCAGTGTGAAGATAATACCTTCCACCTGGACCTCATCATCAGCCTTGTGCTCTAAATGATTGCTTTAGAACATCTAATTGTTTAACATATAGCTTGTTTTCTGTCTTAACATATAACAAAATTCTTAAATATTACATACTATATATATTAATATTTTACATTTTCTCATCTCTGAGAATCTTCATCTTACTTTCTGTTGTAAGTGCTGACTGCCTTGAACTAATTGGATGATATGTATATATATATATATATATATATATACATATATGTGTATATATATACATATATGTATACATATATGTATGTATACATATATGTATATATATACACATATATGTATATATATATAAGTATATATACTTATATATATGTATATATATACACTTGGTTAAAGGAATATATAGAATAATTTTCCTTATCTATTCCTACTTGTGTATAATGGTAGTCATCTTCGAGCAAGGAGAGCAGGGAAGAAAAAAAGAAATTTATATAACTTTAGTATATATTTAAAGGAATATCAAGTTGTACATAATAGATATGATGTAATCATGTGTAATTATGTGCCTGATTAAAGTGGCCTTTCCTTTTATGAATGCAGATCTAAACCTATGATAGCAGGAGCCTCTGTGTATGTTGGGTGCTTACTGTTACACAATCCTATTAGATTGGTATTGTAAGCATCGCAATCCTGATGGTACAAATGGGAAAACCAAGGTACACAGCAGTTAAATGAGATGACCAGCATCACAGAGCTAGTAAGCATTAGAGCTGGGGCTTTAACCCAAGTATTCTGGCTACAAGATTTTCCTGAGTAGTCTATAAGGGAAAGAGAGAAAGGCTCAAAAGAAAATGTGTTATAACAGGATACCCAATCTTGTAAAATTATTAGTCTCCCCCATTCCTTCATATCCTGCCTTCAAAATTTAAAAAACCCACTACCTTGCACTATTATTTAATTTTTATCATTTACTTTTAAAATTTTTAATTTATTGAATAAATCAAGCATTTCCATAACATGGTGTAATAGAAAAAGATGATTACACATGAAACTTCATGTCTGTTATGTAGCACTTATTATTCCTTTTAAATATATAATAGAGTTATATAAATTTCTTTTTCCTTCCCTGCCCCCCCTGCCCTGAGATGGCTACCATTAGACACAAATAGGAATAGATATGGAAAATTATTCTATATATTCATTTATCAGTTCTTTCTCTGGATGTGGATCTTCCTTCATATATCCTTTATTTTTAATTTATGTATTTATAATAGTCAAATTACTTAATTTGCTCAAATTTTTTAATTAAATAGGTCAAGGCTTTCAAAGGGAGGAATAAAATTCCTATAACAAGTGTTCACCTGAATGCTCAGATTCAAGCTAAACTGATCTTAAATCTATATACATAACGCACTTCGGCTAGATGTAGATGTATTCTTCAATAGGAGACTTCTACAGTCATTAGCAGTTTTTAAAAATATTTCTTCTAACAGAAGAATGTTCCTTGAATGCATTATATAATAAAATATCATAAGTCAAACATTATTCATAACACTATGGTATTTCTGTTTTTAATAGTGCTTTCAAATAAAGGGACCTAAGGCTGACTCTTGGAATCTCCCTCACTCCCAAAATATAGTAGGATATACTATTTATCGCATCACCATAATTTGGAATTTTTCTTTTCCTTAAAGCCTTAGCTCTGGTGTCAATTCCTCCACGAAATCTTCTCTGACTACTTCAATTTCCCTGACTATGATCTCTGTCTGCCTTTTGCCTAAATCTCTCCTTTCCCCTTTACAGTGTAGAATGTAAGTATACCTATTTGTGTATGCATAGTTTTGCCACCTACATTGGAAGCTCTTTTAGGGCACAAATGGTGTCATATTTCATCTCCATATACCCAGTGCCTAATTAAGCACCTTGTGCATAGTAGTCACTTTAAAATGTTTTTTAAATTGAATTGACAGGATACACATTTTACATGTTTTTTAGGAATGTTGATATTTCTTTTAAAAAGTAGAAAGCTGTAGCAATAAATTGTGTTTATTCTTATTCTCATAAAATAATAAACATGGATAATCTGCTTTTCTGTTCATATTTTTCTTATGTATTTACCAGACATTACTTTCTATTATAACTATTAATGTGTGTTATTGCCCTATTAGACTATAAACAACATGAGGGTAGGGACTTTGTCTTATCTAAATCTTGTACCTTTCCCATTAGATAGGTGCTCTGCACATAGTATGTGTTTCATAAAAACTTGATTATTTTCATTTCATTGAATAAAAAATCTAGGAGCTATTTTATACAATTTGCTGATAATAAAGGATTGCAGTCTTTATTTTCTTGTACTGTTTTGACTTGCCCCTCTTACGGTCCTAATCAGATGCCAGACTGTGGTGTACAAATGATGCTGGATTCTTGAAGGTAATGCTAGAGGTGCAAAAATTTGGGTAGATCCTATCAAGCTGGAGACCTTTTGTGCTAGGCTGGAGATGGATTGTATGTCTCTTGTCCAAGGACAAACCTGGGTAAATTCAGAGAGACTCATCACCAGGTTGGCAGCGGGGTGATGAACTTTTCAGCTGCAACAATTCAGGAAAATGATCAACATTTCTTGGCTTATGTAAATGACTCATAATGAATGAAAAGACTCTTTTTTCTGTATGGGGAACACAGCTAAAAAATTACATCTCTATGTAAGTTTCTCTTACGTGAAATGATACTTCTACATCACTGTATCACTATGAAATCACTGACTGGTGGAGCACAACCTGTTTTTGGAGGCAACCTCTCAAATTCTCAACTACTGTATAGTAATCATACTACATCGTGCCTCCCAGTGATACAATAATGACATTTATTGACAGCTATCATGATAGCGATCATTAATGATAACTAACATTTCATAGGACTTTAAGCTTTTTGTAAAGTACTTTCTATACATAATGCCATCCCACCACCACTATCTGGTGATACAAATAATACAAGTATCATCCCCATTTTACAGACAAGGACCGAAAGTCACAGAAGTTAATGAGCTTGATCTCTCTGTGTGATGATCATACTATTGCTGAGGGTTTCAGCAAAACTTAAAACCAGATCTTTGCCGTCTAAGTTCTATGACTTTCCATTAAACTATTGCATGACTTCTTTTGTAGTTTTCTCAGCAAAGATACTGGAGTGGTTTACTATTTGCTTCACGTCATTTTACAGATGAGAAAACGGAGGCCAATAGGGTTAAGTGACTTGCCCAAGGTCACAAGCTAATAAGTGTCTGAAGCCAAATTTAACTCAGGTTTTCCTGATTTAAGGACCAGTGCTCTATCCACTGCGCCACTTAGCTGCCCTTGGTGTAATAATGGTGATATTTAAATGATCTTCTCTTACATCTCACTTAAATGGTTCTGTAGCACTGACAGGGTATATGGAGGTAAATTCTGTTCTAGATGTCCTAGTTTATAATAACAGCATTTCTACAGTGCTTTAAGGTTTGCAAAGGACTTTCCTTGTGTTATTTCATTTGATCCTTGCAGTCACCCCGTGAAGGGCTGTTGTCATCTCTCTTTTACAGATAAGGAACCCAAATCTGTGAGAATTCAATGCCTTGGCCAGGACAACACAGTTAGGCAGTATTTGAGGCAGGATTCAAAGTTAGGTCTTCCTGATTCAACTCCAACATTACAGGGACTATGCCACCTGGTCACCTGCAAGGCATTCCTCTTCTTTTCTTGTTGATCCTCAGACCTGTCCTGATCAAAACAGGATGATCTCATCACCCTTTTAAGTCACTGAAAATCAGTGCACCACATTAGATAACAGCTAGACATTCCGAGCTCAATGAAAGAGGGTTTGTAGGCATCTGAATGCAGAAACGTGCAAAGAACACTTTAATGACACAACTTTTAAAGTTAATTCTAGCAAAGAAAGATCAAGAAGAAGCCCCTATTGGCTATGGGATCTGACTCTTGTGCCTGCGTACATAAAACATTATTATACACATAAAGCCCGTCTGCTACACAATCTGAGAGTGTTTATTTAGGATAAATTTCTATGAATGGTATTCATGAGACAGATCAGTGGAGCAGCCCTGGATGGGGAGCTAGCATGCCATTACTGACTCATTGTCTATTCATTTTAGATTGTTTCTATGGAGGATTTATAGAAACAATACCAAGGTGGCACTAAGGTGGCTATCAATGCTGTTTACAGACAATTTAGAGGAATAAACCTGCAGTTATGCCTGGGTTTGCTTTCCCTTGTGGTCTCAGAGCACCGTGTTCTAATCCTATTGTGACTTGATCATTTCACAGTCAAGTGCTCCACAGAGGCCAGTAATTGGCATACAGGTTCAAATTAGATTGCTGTGTGTTTAGGAAAGCAGGGGTCATTTCACATCAGCACCTCTCATTAAGAAGCCATCTACTAAGTTCTCTATTATAGAAAATGGAATGTATACATTATTTCTTATTATAAAAATAATACCCAGAGTATATATGCTTACTAAACATGCTCACAAACACTCCCATTTCTCAAATCTCCTTTCATCAATGTGTTGTAAAATGCTAATGGAAAAACGGAGGGTGGGGAAGGATGTCTGAGAATGGCAGTTAAATATTTACTAGGATTGTGTTATGGTACATTGGCATAGCCCCTCTCAGGTAAAAATAGCACATGAAAGCTATGGATGAAAAGTACCACCACTTATCTTTATGTTGTCTTCATTAAAGAGCTTATTTCTTTAAAAACCAACAATGTTCTCTTGCTGTAGCACTTATACACCTATGACAGTATTTGATGTTTTACTCTATGTTTTCAGATATATTTGGTTAAAAGTGAAAGTGGTTTAGAGATTAAAGTAATTAATTGTACAAAATGCTGGCTTCCTTTCACTCTTTTTCCTCCCACCCTGAAAACCCTCAAAAAACTACAACTAAGGATCTCCCACCTTCCAAAAATTCTGTAGACACATTTACTAGGGACTTATCTGTGCAGGCACCATGAGGCCCTCTAGGTACTTACAATCTCTCCAAGAAAACACTTCAGAGAAGGGAATGCCACAAAGGATCCATGTCACTTTGATCAACAGGGGTACAATTTTCAGATACTTCCCTCCCCTTTTCTTGAGAACCATGGAGGAGATTTAAAAAAAGATAACATGGAAAGGATTGGGAGAGAGGAACAGAATATGTGAAAGAGGGGGAATCAAGAGTAACAGAATGAAAGAAGAATAAAGGGAAAAAGGGAGGAGATTATGATTAGAAAGGGAAAATGGAAAATGGAAAGGGAGAAAGTAAATGAAGGAAGAAAGACAAAGGATATGAAAAAATCGCTTAAGAGTTGAGAGGAAGAGCATGGGAGAAAGAAGACAAGAGTGTGAAGAGGAAAAACGATGATGAACTATGAAAAATAACTGCTACAAATAATGCAACAGGAGTCAAGGAGGGAAGTGATCATAAACTGATGCTCTGCTTTATGCATGTGAAGCTAGGCTAGCCTCTAGGAATAACCAGTACAGCTTGTATCACATCATAGAAACAGATTCACAGAGGCAGCTTCCAGTAATGTGAAAAGAGGGTAGGAAAGGGAGATTTCCTACAACTTCCAAGATCACAAGAATGGTCCTCTCAAGGTCCACATTTCCCTAAGTGCTTGCCACACAATTAGAAATGCAGACTCTTCTATGGACTTTGTAAGTTCTCAAAAATAAACTAAATTATTTTACTGTAAGCAAATTAAGGCTCTCTGACCTATTCATTTTCAATTTGGGGGGGAAACTGTTGTATTCCATGACTCACAGTTACATTGTTTCCTGGAGAAATCTGGGGTCATTAAAGGAGCTTTGTAATCTCCTGAAGACAATTCAGACAGTCCATCCTCTTACTCCTATTTAATCTATAGTCCAGCTTTTGGTCCATTTGTACTACTCATACCAGATATGTATATGCATGTATCTATCTATCTAGATACATATATATATATATTGACATGTTGATATCTATATCTATCTTCATTTATCTATTTATATGGACGGACAAGATCTAAAGGTTATAGTCCAACTGTGTGACATGGGACAAACATATTATCCATCTACTTGGTTTTTCCTGTATGGATGATCATGGAAAACTCTTGAATTTGAAAGTGAATATCACTTATGGAAAGACAGATACATTGATGCATTGTTGGTGGAGCTGTGATTCTGGAAAGTCATTTGAAATTATGTAACAACAACAACAAAAGCCTTAAAGGCACATACCATTTGACCCAGGGATTTCACTACTAGGCATATACTCAAAGACATATTGATAAAAAGAAAGGCTCTCCATATATGAAAGTATTTATAGTAGTACTTTTTATAGTAGCAAAGGACTGGAAACAATATAGATGTATATCAATTTAGAAATGACTAAATTATGGCACATGAATTCAGTGAGATAGTTCTGAACCAAAAGAAATGATATAAACATGTAAGAGAAATGAAAGACAAAAGATTTAAAGCAAATTAAACAGTTAAGAAAACAATACAGACAATGACTACAACAATGTAAATGAGAAAAATGACTATCACGAAGCACACAAAAATGAATGTTGCAAAATTACAAAAAACAAAGAATACAAGAAAACACCTTTCTACACTCTGCTCACAGTTATAGAACTTTGAATATATTATCGATTTAAAAAACCGTGTGGATAAGTTATGTGACTTTTTTTCTCTTCCTCTTTTCTTTTTCCTTTAGAAAATAATTTATTATAAAAGATGGCTCTCTGGGGGAGGAAGTAGTGGTGACACTGGGAGAAATGTAGGTAATGTAAAAACAGAAGAGAACAATACATTTTATTTTATAGAAGAAAGTGATTGCCACATGAAGGGTAATGGAGAAACCCATTGTAGATGAGAATAAGGTGCAGAATGTACACATGAGGGATTTCAAAGAAAAATACAAGGAATGATATCATCAAGGAAATGTGCAAAAGAAAAAGAAGATGGACTGGTCATGTGACAAAGGCAGGGCATAAAAGACAAACAATTCACCCACTAAACCAGTCGTTTGATGATGTAAGGAGAAAGCAATGTAGTGTTCCAACATGGTAAATGGAGCCCTTGTGGTAAAAGTTATGAGATGATGTGGACAAGGATCACATGTTTTGGAGGGGTAAGGGTGAATTGCAAAGTACATCCCTGAAAGCAACATTCAAATTGATAAGATCACAGACCCATTTGAGAATTTCAGTAGCTTATCTTTCATGGGTGCTAAGGACCTCACCTACAGGTCCAGCAAAGTTCAATTTTAGGATTCCCACCATGCCTTCATGTAAATAACCCCCCATTTAAAATAAATTTGAGAAATAGTTTAGGATCCTAATGATATCTTTCCAAAAACTTCAAGGAGCCCCTCAGGGTCTCTTCTTGAAGGCTGTGCTACATGCAAAGCAATCTATGATCTCCTTCATATGTTCTTTATGTACATATGAAGTATATGTACCTTTATGTACCTGTGAAGTACAGCCATCCACCTATAGCAGCTCCTGAATGACTCCTTCAAGGACTTCTCATGATGCTTAGAGTTAAATGAGCATCTAAGAGCTTCAGATACATTGTCTAGCTCCACCTTCCAGATCAGCAATGACAGAGGTTGTGAATCAAGGGCACTCTTTTTCATATGCACACATTATCACTATATTCACTGATACCCCTACTTGCTTTTGGGTCTCTCTAGGAATCAGAGATCACATCATCACATGTCACAGGAAGAAACCCAACACATGGCCAAGAGACCTGCACTGACATTTATGCAAACTAAAAAAAAAACAAACAATTCCCCATGATAACCTCTCCTATCCATTGCCTCTCCAATATCTCATATCCTTAGATAGTCCTTAGTAGAGAGGAAAGTCGGCAGACCAAAAATGACTGAGAAAAAAAATTTCAGCAACCAGATATTTCAGGAATACTATTTTTCCTATGTTTTTTCCTCTCTGAAATTAGCTAAATCTGTTATTCCACGCTGCCTCTCACAAAGGGGGAACATGAAAGTAGAGTAAGTATTTGTGTGACTTTGGAACAAATCTAATGGGCCTTGGTTTTTTCTGGGTCTTTAAAAGGTGAGAGTTAAATTTGATGAATCCTTTCTGTTATATAATTCCAAGACAAATTTACCATGATGATGCTTATATCCTTTTCTATATTTTGGGGTTTCACAGGCGCAGACCCAAGTGAATACTTCAGCTACTCTGTCTGGCTTCATCCCCAGCATTCTCCAAGGTGCGTCCTTGGAAGGAAAGGCTCCCATAGCTCCCTCTGAATCTCTCTTACAAAAAAAGAGAATGAACATTTTATACCTTATTTGAAATCTTAGAACATCGGTGGTTTAAGTAGATCCCTTTCAGCACTGAAAAAAACTTCTGTTACATCATGTACTTATTAGACCAAGCAGTCCTTCATCTGATGATAAATGATAGGTCACAGAGAGTTCATTTCCAATAACAGAAATAACACATCAGTGTCCCTGGGACAACACATATGAAAAGATACCAGAACCATCAATAATAATGTTTAGCTCTGATAATCATTAGCTTAGCAATCATCATTACCAACCCTTTCTGCTGATTTAGTCAAGATCACCTAATAACAGCGAGGGGTCAGATGTACAAAGCAAATGATGCTTTGTGGCCAGGGCATGTAATGCAGTATCTAATGAGCTAATATATGCTCTGTAGTCTTTGTGTTAACTCTACAGAAATGAATCTGATTGAGAGGACAAGGGTGGGGTAGGGGTGACAGCACCAAATCAACATTTTATTTTAAATCACTGTCCTACCAACTGCCATTAAGGAGGCAAAGCTAAGGCGGGGCCGGGATGGTTACCTCTCGACCAATTTCACATCTTCATAAAGCAAAGCCAATGTTTTTCTATGCCTTTCAATGTTCTTGTTTATAAACTCCTGCCTTCTCTGGAAGGAACTGTAAAAACACAATCTTTGGACTTTTGAGACATAAAGGGCTCCTTAGTAAATTAAGATAAAATAAAGATGCTCATACTGGCTTTCGATTACAGATCTGTAGAAGAATTCAATATTTCACTTAACTGTGCTGGAAACTATTCAGGCCACTGAGTCAAAAACTGTGGTATTATTATTCTTTGATGTCTGTGGCTTAGTAGCACAAAGCTGTCTCCAAGCACTTACTCTCTATAAAGAAACTCTAAATGTTTGGCCTTTGCGCTGTAAATATAGTGTCACCATTGATTTTTAACATATAAAGTGTATTTTCCTGAATGTCAAGTATTCTCAAAGTGCAGGGGCTCCCATGAGCACAAAGTGAAGGAATTAAAGCTGGTTTAAAAGCTAGAGTCACGGGCAAGCACAGAAGAAAGGGAAGGGAAGGAAAAAGGGAAGAAGGGAATGAAAGAGAGGAATGAATATGAACCATATTCCAATAATGTGTTCTCCTTCATGCTTTAGACTGAAATGTTACCTGAAAATCCATCTCATTGTCTCTGAAGTGTTCTTAACTGTGATGCCAGCCATATATATTTTCTTTAGATGTCCAACTATTATTTTCCAAGCCAAAACAATTACATATGTAACATACACATTCTATATAATTATATATATGAAAGTAATATTTTATATATCACTGGTTGTTTATTATATGCATATAAGAGAACCACATTTACTTACGTAGCTAGCCAACATAAGAACATATAACTTTGTATTTTATTATTCATCTAACAGTTTATTTTATATATACTGTTAATAATATTTAAAATATTAGCTTATATATGTATATATCCATTTTTTCTTCAATAAAAATGATAGTCAAAGCTCCCATTTATATGAAGCTTTGAGGGTGACCAAGCACTTTCCCCAAACTGAGAAGTTATATTTGAAAAAGAACAAGTATTGAATAAAATTTTTAAATCACAAAGAATTTTTCTTTTGATAATTTTCATTTAATTTTAATAGAAAAAAGTACAAATGATAGATTTGAGAAGTCTATTCCAAACTAATGTTTGTGTGTGAAAAATCTGCAACTTTGTCTTCCATTTCTTATTTTATCAAAGGGAAGAAATTGTGGATTTAGAGCACTATAACTGAAATCAGGAACACAAATGAAATATATGCAGTATAATTAGTTAAATGAAATAATAGATAAATGAAAATCATTTGTATCATTATCCTAAATTCTCACCTAATCCCCCTCCTTTTCTTGCAGGCGTGCGCGCACACACACACGCACACACACACACACACACTCTGGTCTCTTGTGCCAAGTTACAAATGTCTGTCAGGCTATACCCTCAAGTTCAGTCTGTGACCTCTTAGGTGCAAGCTGAGGCCTCCCATGGGATACTGTGGAGTTGGTAAGGCTATATGCACTTTCTCTCTATCAAATTAGAGTCTCTAGCAAACGGATAAAACTGAAATAAGGGGAAAGTGACCTCTATAAGATAAAGATACCATTTACCAATTTCCATCATTCCACTGTAAAAAAGAGTACAAGTGATAACACAGTTAAATAAAACGATAAAGTAAATGCATGACTTCACAGGGGTGGGGAGTCTCATTACCTTATCATCACTCCCACTTCTCTGACTACAGATCTTCACGTGTCATTATGCATACATATATGCAAGTAAACAACACACTTCACGATGCAGAGCTTGAATGTTGAGATTGATATCCTTAAGAAAGTTGTAAAAGCAGAAAAATGTATTTTAGACCCCAATAAAAGAATAAGTCCTAAGAAGCATATCATCTATGAAATTGGGAAGTTTGGAATAAATGCATATTCCACACAGCCCCACTCACATATCGCATTTTGTGGTTGCTTTTCTACTATCAAACAGTGCTTGCACGACAAGGAACTCCAGGAATTTTTAAATTAGGTTTTTCTTTCTATGGTAACCAATGTTAAATCGCCATTCTTTTTCTTTGAATAACTTTCCTTCTAATTTTTCATTTCCTGTGAAGCAACCATCCTTGAATGGATAAATGATATGTATTGTGATTCTTTAATTCAAAAAGTTTCCATGCCTATTCGTCCATATCATATACTAACAAAATGGGTTTGTGAAACAAATATTTGATATGACTTTTCCTCATGTGTGTATTCTTTTTGTACTTTGAATTTTGCCCAGGTTAACATACGAAGTACAAGGGACAAAAAGACTATACCTGCCTGCCCCCCACCTGCCCATGAATGGGATCTATAAGAGTTTGTGTTTTGTCAGTTTTGTAGCTAAAGCAATGAGTTGATATTTTAAAATTCCATATCAAATGTCAACAGATAAAAGGTTCATGGGCTTAGAGTGAGAAGGTAAATTAGAGACTATGTAGTCTAATGCTTTCATTTTATAAATGAAGGCACAGACAGGTTAAGTGACTTCCCCAAAATCATTTAGCAATATTTAACAATAGCAATGGTAATAGCTAGCATTTATGCAGCACTTTAAGATTGCAAATTTCCTTGAAAATATCTCATTGGATCCTCACAACAACCCTGGGAGGTAGGTGCTATTATTATTTCAACTTTACAAATGAGGAAACTGAGGCTTACAGCAGTTAAATGACTCACTCCGGATTGTAGAACTAGTAAGTGTATGAAGCAAGAGCTTTACTCAGGTCTTCCTGACTCTAGGGCTAATGCTCTATCCATTATGCCACTTCCTTATTGCCTAGAAAGTATGAAGTGTCAAAGCTGGTGTTTGAGCCAAGTCCTCTAAGTTCAAATCTGATGCTTTTTTTCACTGAGTCCATCTTCCAGTAGAGCTTGGATGACACCTTGCTGGGTACATCGCTGTGCACATGTAGTGGAATAGATAGGTGCTGAGGTCTTCCTTAGTTCTCACAATTCTGTGGTTCAGGAGTAGACTTAATTTGAAAATAATATCAGACTAACATTAACGTAGTGTTTGCATTTTCTTTTTTGATTCCACAAATATCATCACAGTCTCTGCATGCAACACTATGTTGGGTGCTGTTGAGAATTTAAAAAATGGGGTGTGAGTCATGGTGCTCACTGGTCTGAAGCCTAGTGGACCATCTGGTCTTGATTGTGCCAATTGACTGACTACAGGCGACGGAACATTTAATCTTCCCATGATTTTTTCCTAATTTATAAAATGGAGGGATTGGGTTGATCTCTAAAATTCTATAATTTCATCATCCCTACTCTCAAAAAAATCTCCAGTTTTGTCTTAGGATGTTTGGAGTGGGGTGTTGGGGGTGGGATTGGGAAAAGGGAATGATAGAGAAGAAAGTTGATCAGGAAAGAAAATGAGGAATCCCGGATAGAACATCAAACAAACCAATTCATCCACATTTAGAGGCAACTCCACCTGCAAGGAATGTGGATCGTTACTGTCTGACATCTGCTTTTGACTAGTTAGGAAGCAAGTTATTCAGACAACTAGACTTTATTACAAATATCTGGGATGACTAAAGAATTTACTGCTCTCCAGCATTAGGATTCTACATTTCTAATTTTATGGTTACCTAACAATTGTTTCCTTAAATTGTGACAAAAAGAAATCATGCTCTTGAGTTATAAATCAGACATCACTAGGAAGGTGTCCGTAAAAGTGGCAGACAATGAAGAGCAAGTTTTTTTGTAGTTTGTAAACTTTTGTAAAGTTTGTAAACAAGGTTATTTTATGACCCTCAATGGTAGATGAGAAGTCCAGATTTTGTAGATATAGGGAATAATGTGTTGTTATCTATGAGAACGGCCAGCTGCTATTAGTGATGAAGTCTGATGAGATGATACATAGATTATAATAGATGCTTAACATTTATTTCATCGTAATTTTTAATTTTATATTATATATTAATACATTAAATATAATATATAATTACACAGACATATATTATATATTTGTAATGTATAATATATATAATTATCATAATTCTTTCATCATAATTATTTCCTCTAATATATATAGTAGTTGTTGTTGTTATTGACTAGATGACCATGATAGACTCTATGGGACTTTACATACTCGCTTCCAAAGGAACATGGAGAGCAGTAATTTAGTTCAGTACAATTCAATAGTGTCTTCCTGGTCTACCACTTTTGATCCCACTGGACTATCAGCAAATGACATGTTAACAATCCAGGAAATATACAACAGTGCCTTACACACCTTACAAATTATTTTAAAAGCATCATAGGCAACTGTTGATTCCCTAGAACGACTCTCTAATTTAAAGGCAAATAGCTTATGTAAGATTTTTCTTTCCTCATATAGTGGTTCATTTTGGGCTATGAATAATACATCCTGCTACCATAGCGCACACAGATACTGCTATAATTAGATACATTTCTGAGGTCTGTCTATGGTTCATGCATCAAACACTGATCCTTCAGGCAGCTGTGTATAGGTCTATAGGCTTGGGACTTTAGAGAAACGAACACAGGCATGCTAACAGTGCCCTCACTCCAGTTACAGATGTAAGATGACAGTAATTGCTCCAAGGCATACTAATTACAAAGTATTTAGTAGTCTGGATCTAGCATACACCTGCCAGAAGCATGAATAGCAGAGATGTGACATCACTATTCCTCATCCTAAACAGGACAGCCCAGCTGGAAGCTAAGTTCTAAAGAAACTAGTGACTGGATGAACCATATATCTTCCAAATTCCTTTGGAGGCCCATAGATTTCCCTTCTTCCAGAAGACAGTATTGCGTGGGTGTTTCCTTTCATTCTCCACTGATCAATCATACACTTTTAAAGGTGAGAATGTTTTTTTTCTGCCCTGGCTTGGAAATGCAAACAACAAATGTGATTCTTTTATCACCAGCTGTACAACACATCTCATATGGGAAAATTGATGAGATTTTACAAATGAAGCATGTGATTTATCCCTAGAAAGGATAAGGTTTGATTAAGATGTGCACTGCTCATCTTTCCATTGCAGGTGCATCCTTCTGATCATGGAACATGGACAAAGAGGAATTCTGGATGTAAATAAACCCTTCAGATGTAAATATCATGAAGGCTAATGAAAGGAGGTAGAGAAACAAATAAAAATACTCAAGAACACTTTATGAAAACTTAAAGTAAAGCTTTCTTTTTTCAACTTCTAAATATTTTGTAAAAAAAAATCAAAGTTTTTAAAAAGAAAAATAATTTAGCCCTGCTTATGGCAGCTGCCATTATTACAAAATCATATTCTTTGACCCATTGATAGTTTCAATTTCATAACTTTGTTCTGATTTCATTTAGTTCTCACTTGAAGAAAAAATTAGAAAAATGAAGGAGATCCACTGAACTAAATAATCTACTGACATTGTGACAGAAGCATATTTGTAGAAGCAGTCATATCTATCTTTTTATTGCTTGTACCTGTTGTGCTAATCTGCCAATAATTGAATGTATAAAGAACTAACTTCTAGCTCACATTAAAAGTAGGAAAATGGGAATCCCATTTCTGCCACAAATTAGTACAATACAGTGGATACACAAAACCTGTTTTATTTTTTTTTATCTACAACTAAGGAAAAATGCCCCTCTATGTATTTATAATCATTCTTTTTATTTAGCTAGTTGGCTTGAAATCAGGAAGACTCATCTTCCTGAGTTCAAATCTGGCCTCAGACACTTAATAACTATGTGACCCTGAGCAAGTCACCTAACTCTGTTTGCCTCAGTTCCTCATCCGTCAAATGAGCTGGAGGAAGAAATGGCAAACCATTCTTAGCCAAGAAAATCCTAACTGGAGTCATGAAGAGTCAAACATGACTGAAATGTATAACAACAATTTTTGTAGTCCAAATCCTTTAATTCTTTTTCTTTTTACCAAATTGATGTATATACTTAGCATATCTGTCATAATAAAGGTGGAATTATAAGTTTCAAAAAATAAGTCAAGTGCTAGAAGGGAACTTTAGTGGAAAAGAGCTCTGAATCTTAAGAAGGTATGATCTTCTGTGAGTCACTCATCCTCTGTGGGTGTCAGTTTTCCTATCTAGAATATGATGGCAGATAGAAGAAATTTTTTTGGACATTATCAATGTAGAATTTATTTTGTGTGATTACACATGTTTGCCATGGGTTTTATTTTTCTTGCTTTTCTCAAGGCAGGGAGGGTGAGAGGGAAAGAGGACATAGAAAGGAGAGAACACAGATTTTAAAATAAAGTAAAATGGAATTTAAAAAAAAGAAAATGTATTTGGGTTAGCAGGTCTCAAAGCTTTCTTTCAACAATAAATCCTATAATTATGAAGTATTGCTTCACTACTTACTATCTGTGTGACATTGGGCAAATTGCAACTTTTCCGAACCTTGGTTTCCTCATGTGTAAAAAATATTTATACTTCCTACCTCACAAGGTCATTGTGGGGGTCAAATACACTAATGGACATAAAGACTTTGTAACTGTAAAGAGCTACAGAAATGTGATTCATAATTATTTTCTTCTTTTCTATAATCCTGCCTTAAAACAAACCCAGGCCTAAAGTATCTCAGACAGGTAGGTGCCTATTCTATTTCAAATGCTTTCAGAAAATGTCTTGCTTGTCCATTTAAGGATGAACAACCTCCATTATTTGTATATACCTTTGCATCAAATTTAAAATTTTGGTTTTTGGTGTATTTTCTCCTCTTTCATCTCTTAGACAGATAATAAGGAATTACTGACCTACAAGTTTTAACCTTCTATTTGTCCTCAGAACACTTGAGCTTTCCCAAAGTTAAATAATTTCAGTTTATTTTTTATCTTCTGAATCCCATTTTTCCAGTTCTATAACACATGAGGGGACATCATATATTTCAGAGCAGGCAGAATAGACTTACTCATTCCCTGATTATTGAATGTCTATGCTTGATCAGTTTTGTTTTGAGACTAAATATGTTATTTCATTGATATGGGAAACTCCATCTATCATTGCATATCAGTAATTACGCTGCAGTTCATAGTACTAGACAGTTCTCAGGGACATTGAGAAGTCATTGGATATCCATCATCACATTGCTAATCTGTGTGAGAGTCAAGACTTGAACACAAATATTGCTAACTTTGGGCAGCTAGGCTGTATAGTAAACACAGAAAATGGGCCTGAAGTCAGGAAGACTCATCTTCCCAAATTCAAATCTGATCACAGATACTTTCTAGCTGTGTGACCCTGGACAAGTCACTCAACGCTGTTTGCTTAAGTTTCATCATCTGAAGAATGTGTTGGAAAAAGAAATGGCAAAACACTCCAGTATCTTTGCCAAGAAAACTTCAAATGGAGTCACAAAGAATGACACCAACACAACTGCTGAGGACAGTTAGCTCATCTCCTATACTACATTGCCTCTCAGGTTATCTTGTTACCTAAACATTTAAGGTTCTAGAAAGTCAGGATTCACAGTGCCGTGCATGTAAGTCTTCACGCAGAAATTACCCTTTTGAAGAAAGTTGTCCAAGGACAAGTTGCTACATGTCGTCTATAACATGGATATTTTAGACACTGCCTAGAATATGTGACCTCTTGTTCAATGATAACTCAGTTCTCCCAATCATTCCAAGGAAGACTTAGAAATGGAAAGTACCTTCCCAGATCATCTTGTTTAAACTCTCTTTATAACAATAAGGAAACTGGATGTTTACAGAATTTGAAACCAAATCTTTTCGACTCTAACCAGTCAATACTTTCTCCTCTGTAACACAGTACCTCCTAACCACTGCCTCATATCTTTCCTCTCTCCTCTTCTAAGCTATAGGATCTAAAACTTAAACTTTAGAAATAATTTAACCAAAACCCTTAATTTTTACAAATCAGGAAACTGAAGTTTATAAAGGTTAAATGATTTTTGCAAGGTCATGCTGTCGTTCAGTCATTGATGACTCTTCAGAACCCCATTTGGGATTCTCTTGGCAAAGATACTGGAGTGGTTTGTCCTTTCTTTTTCAAGTTCATTTTACAGATAAGGAACTGAAGCAACTGGGTTAAGTGACTTGCCCAGGGTCACACAGCTAATAAATGTCTGAGATCAGATTTGAACTCAGAAGGATAAATCTTCCTGACTTCAGACCTGGTGCTCTATCCACCCCACTACCTTGTTACCCACACAGGGTCATGTTAGTATTAGAACTCAAGTCTCTTCATTTCTTCCTTTCCTCTGATTTAGTTCTTAAAACAAGGACAAAATGAGTTTAAAATTCCTAGGAACCAGACTCCAAGCGTGCTGGCAATGATCAGTAAAAGAACACTACCTAAACACAAAATATACTCATAAGGAAAGCCTCATATGCAGATTATAGGAAACCAAGAGTGGGGTAGAGAATATTCTGGACTGCCTTCACTCCTTAGCCACATTTTTCCCCCTGAAGGCCTACTCTAGTCTGTTATCTAATATAGTAATTGATTCCAGTAGGAAATTAATTCTACTTATTTTTCCAAAAATGTGTTCTCTTCCTATTTTTGAGTAATGAAAATCAATACAATTTAATTCAATTCAAAAAAGTGTTTTTGAGTACTCGAGGCTCATTCTCCCAGGTGAGATCAACTTCTCTTTTGAGAAAGAAGTAATTACAGAAAGAACTTCTTGCTACCAATCAACACTCAGAACTCTTGAGCTCAACACTAAAACTAGAAGTTGTTTTACCTTGTGATCATCTGTTTTCAGGGAAAGAAATACAGAGCAGAACAGGTAGCCAGAGACTTGAGGTACAGTCTCAGGCTTACCTAGGAAAGCATATGTATTTATTGGTATACGGGTGCAGTCATCATAGTTGATGCTGGAGAGGGGATGGGAAAATTTCCCTCACCACCCTAAAACCTCTGATTAGGAAGTCCAAGAGTAAGCTAGGACACATGTTCAAGAAAAATGAAAGAGGGAGTATGAAAATTATCTCATCCTGTAAAGTTTACTGACTAAGAGGTTCTTCCAGTTAGTCATCAGTCATCTTTAAAACATTCCCTAGTGATAGGGAGCATGGGGACTTATAGGAGCTTCTGGTCATGAATGCTCTTTACCAAAGCTTTAGCATGAGACCATTAGAAGAAGTCAAGTCATAGAATTTGCTCATTGGGAAGTATCCCAATCCAACAGATAGATGAGCAGTCCCTTGATGACCTCTGTTATACTGATATGATTAATGTTGATTATGACAAAATTCCTTTGTCATTCCTATCAATCAATAAACAATTAGATATTTATTGAGTATGCCAAAGTGTGGAAGATATTTTTTAAAAAGAGATTTCTGATCTCAAGAAGCTTATATTCTACATTGGGGGAAAAGAATATGAGCAATGTGACTGTAAAGTAATTTCACTAAATTAACTTTACCTGATTATTTTATTTCATGCTTTATCACATATACCAGAATTTAATCATTCATATTAATACCCTCAAAATTATTCACCATGAAAGATTATATATTTGTTCCAACAATTTTTTGGGGCTCCCTGAAATTTCCTCCAGAGTCTCCAGGGTATTCTTTTGAATGTTTTTGGTGGTAAATCATCTTTGCCTTTTGAGAGTGAATTTGATTTTCATAAAGAGCCCAATTCAATTTGAGGGAGAAATCATCTGGTTAATATCATTTTTTGAAAGAAATAATCAGGACTGACTATAAAGTAATCTGACATATTCCATATATGTATCTTTGTACCTAGTATATCCTCTGAAAGAATTGTAAGCTCTTTGAGGGCAAGAAGGATTTCATTTTTACTTTTGTACCTCTAGTGCTTAGCATAGTGTCTGGAACATTGTAGATGTTTAATAGATGTTTGTTGATTTGAATGATTGATAATTATTTAACCGCTTTCAGTCTCTTGGGGAGTAGACACTTCAACAAGTAGACAACCAGCATTATTGATCTTTCACAAGCTGGTTCACATGTTAGTCAATTACTGGCAATTGGGGGGGATGATGGAAGCAAGTCAGAGACTACTGCTTAAGACAATATGGCTTTGTGACTTGTAATCCCCAATTCAATAAATAAAAGTGTTATTAAATCCTCCCTGAGGTAGTAACATACACTGGGACCCAGCACAAGATAACTATCTAGAGTTTATGATACTCTTCAAGCAACAGAAGAATATGGATGCTGGATTTGCAATCATAGCAGCAGGGAGCTCTGCTTTCTAGGGAAAAGTTCAGTCTGCTGAGGAAGCCATAAAACCATAAGATCAACTACAACTAACTTGTTTGGGGCTCTTGGAACTTCCTCAGGGAAGAGGGTTCATGGAAATGAGCTCACAAGCTTGTAATTTGCATATTCTAATGTTTATCTCATTCACTCGGATTCTGGGAAGCCTTTACAACATGGGTGCTGAAGCAGTTTTTACACCTGGATTTCCATCTTCGAGAATCCTATACATTGCAGAACCGGCCATCATCCACAGAGTAGTTAGTATTAGTAGTAGTAAGGGCTCTTTGTTCAGAGTTCTATAGAATTCTTTGGTGAGAATTTATATTTAATAATGATAATATGTTATTGAAAATGACAATGATGAAGGTATGATAATGATGGTGTTGATGAGGATACAACATAATTCTTTATATCTTTTCTTTTCTGTGTTAAGCATCTTTAGTTTTTTCAACCCATCCTTGACTTTAAATCTCCTTACCATCCTGGCTATTGCCTGTTGGATACAAACCAGTTTATCAGTGACCTTCCTAAAATGTGACACCGAGCACTGAAACTAGGACTATAGATATGATTTTACCAGAGGAGAATAGATCAATGTGATTAATTCCCACAGTCTTTTAATATAGCATAATACTATAACAGCGGGTTTTCTTCCTTACCTGCCATGTCATTCATCTGTTAACTCTCAGTAAACTTATTTTTCATTAAAATTTCCAGATCTTTGTCATAAAAAACAGTGACTGGCTACATCTCCCCATCTTACACTTGTGTCATTGACTTTTTCAATTAAAGTGCAGTGATCCTACTCTTGTTCAATTGATTTTTTTTAACTCAAATATAAGACTTAATCATTTGGTCCACTCTTCTAGCCTTTCTCCACACTGAAATGTCATACAATATCAGGTGTTTCTTTCTGGATGTATGTCATCTGAAAAATTGATGGAAAGGCCATCTGTTGGCAAGTCATTGATGAAAATATTGAATAGTATAGATGGAGGACAGAGCACTGGGGCACTCCATTAGCCACCTCATTTAATACAGGGACTACTACTCTGGGTCTAGACATCAATTCATTTTTACCACAACTCATTAAGGCAACTTCTAAGACATAGAAAGATTACAATCTATGCTAGCTTGGGGACCCTCAATGGCAAAATATCAGATCTTCTGAACCCCAAATTTCAGGATTGGGAAATATCCCAGAAATTAACTAGTCCAACTTGTTTCTACACAGAAATACTCTCCATAACATCTTGGCAAATGGTCATTCAACTTCCACCTGAAGACTTTTAGTGATGGTTAACTTGCTACTGCCTGAAGCAACCTACTCCATTTTTCCAGTTAAGAAAGTTTTCTTTACATAGAGTCTTAATCTGTTTATCTCTATAACTTATGACCAGGGCTCCTATTTTTAGTCTCTGAAGCTAAAAAAAGCACAAAATTTCTCTGCCACAAGATAGACCTTGAAATATTTGAACCCAGCTCTCAGGCTCCCTGTCATCTCTTCTCTAGGCTAAACATAACCACTTTCTTCAAAGGCATGGTCTCCACCCAGGTCACTCTTTTCTAGACATTCTGCTGTTTGTCAAGAGTCTTCCTAATATTTATTGCTCAGGACATAAACACAGCATTTCAGATATGCTTTGAAATATTGAAATGCATTTATAGCTACAAAGACCTTTATATCCATTATCAGATTTGACACTTATAAAGTTTTTTAAGATAGGCAAAACAAAGGTAACCTAGTTGAGGAGTATGAGCACAAAAGAAATAAATGACAAGTCTCAAGTCACACAAACATTGTGTCAGAAGTAGAACTCAAGCTTGGATATCTGACCCAGTCATGGCATAGTGTACAGAGAGCCGGCTGAAGAGTCAGGAAGACCTAGGTTCCACTGCCACTTCTGATATATACTGGTGAGTTATTTAACTTCTCTGATTTTCAGACACTACAGGTGTAAAATGGGAGGTTGGACTAGATGCACTCTTTTGTCTCTTCCATCCTTGTCTATGATCCTGTGACTCTCAGTTCAGTAGTTTTCATGCTGCATCTCATGAAAGTGTAATGTTCATTCAAAGAAGGTATTCAAGCCACAATTACCCAAATAAGTCTTTCCCAATTTCCTCTTATGTGCTACAAATATTGCCATTATGCATGTGTTTTTTAACATATTCTTCCTTCTTTTCTATTTATCATTGGAAAGTTATTGCCTAAGAAAATGACATTTGAAAATTAATTCACTGTTAGATTTTTTTGCCCCAGATGTTATTCCTAAAAAAAGATCAGTTGGGATTGAAAGATATATCTCTCTTGCCTTAGGAACAACATAGAATTTGAAAGATGGAAGTTGGTAAACCTAGTTTTGAAATTCTCCTCTTCAGTCATCTTATGGGACCCTAGATTTAGAGCCAGGAGACTTCACAAGTCATCTAGTTCAAGTATCTTATTTTTTCAGATAAGGAAACTGAGCTCTAGAGAGGTTAAGTGACTCGCCTGGAGTCATGCAAGTATTAAGTGACAGAGACAGGATTCAAACCAGGTCAAATATAGGAGTTAGCTAGATGCATTAGTAGGTACAGTCCTTAGATGCCTCAGTTTCCTCAATCGTAAAATGGGCATATTAATAGCCTCTACCTCCCAGGGTTGTTGTAAGGCTCAAACCAGAAAATATTTGTAAGTATTTAACACAATATCTTGCACATAGTAAGAACTTAATCAATCCTTCCTTCCTTCCTTCCTTCCTTCTCTTCCTTTCTCTGACTCCAATGCCAGCATGTTTTCCTTCATACCACTCTACTTTCCAGTTCTCTTCCTTGACCTTTTTAATGTCCTTATCACCACACAAATCTCGTTTTGCCCTTTCATAAGCTTCAGTCTACTGACATCTTCTCTGACAATAAACATTTATTAAGTGCCTACTATATGCCAAGTGTTGTACTATGTTCTGGGCACTGTTGACCCAATCTATCCACCTTGTTTTATTCTTACTTTCTCCTCTCCTTGTAGAAAGAAAAATGCACACAGAATACATTTAATAAGAAATAGAATATAATTCTATGAGTAGTATAAAACACTGTGAGAGTGCAAGTGGTGGATTTGGAATCAGTGGACCTGGGTTTAAATTTAAGGTTCTTATCATCTCTTGCTAGACTATTGTTATCACATATTTTCCTTTCTGGCCTATCCTTTCTCCAATTCAGGGGTGAGGAAATGAGGCCACATATAGCCTTCTGGGTCCTTGACCTTTGGACTGAGTTCAAGTTTTACAGACCAAATCATTTTATTAAGGGGATTTATTCTGTGCAAGTGTAACAGTAAGGACCCTGACATACACAGGAGGGCCAGGTGTACACTTTCTTACATCTGATTTCCTAAAAGGAAAGCAACTTTTGAAAGATCAATAGTTACTTTAATCAAGCACATGTACATTCACTTAGTTCAGGGGAAAAACTTCAGAGAAAATACAGAGAAATCAAAATCAACAGACAGGGCTTCCAATTGTCTGACAATAAGCAATACATATATTATAAATCAACATACAGATAACTGTCTGACCATGCATACATAGTTAGCAGAGACAGGAGCCCCAACATCTGGGTTTTCAAAGCCAGGGGGCTGCTTAGTGACTTCCCAGAGTCTCATCTGGCATGCAAACCTTCCAAAAACTAAGCCCTAAAGTAAAACCTCACCTCAGAGTATTTATATACTTTTCAGAGCTAGAAGGCATCACAACCCTTGAGAACCAGTGCCTCATTAATAAAAGGTGTGGGCCTTCCTACAAATCTCACTTAGTCAAACTTCACTTAATGGGCAGGCCCATTAATGGGTGGGGAAGATCTTTAAATTTATTAGCATCATAGCAATTTGGATTCAGTCAAAGGGCCACACTTGAGGACCGAGAGAGTCACACGTGACCTTGAGGCTGCAAGGTCCCCAACCCTGCTCCACTCCATTCTTTGCACTGCTGTCTGAGCAATCATCCTTACTAATGATCACTCTTCTGCTCTCAAACCTACAGTGGCTCCCTATTGCTCACTAAATAAAGCATAAACTCAGGGTATTAATCATTAAGGTCCTCAACAATATAATGCCAAAATACCTTTTCAGCTTTATTTCATACTATTCCTTTCAGATATCCAACATTCCAAATAGATTGAACTATTTTGCATCATGCATGATGCAAGAGAGAGCTAAGAGGATGACTCTCTTCGGCCTTTGCTTTTGCTATTTTCCATATCAAAAATGAATGCTTCCCCTGCATCTCATTTATATCTGCTGAATTCTCCATTTTCCATATTAGACCATTCTCCATGAAGCCATCCCTCATCTCTCCCCCTCCTGCCCAGGCTAAAGTGATCTTTCCCTCCTCTGATTTCTTACAGAACTTGAACGGTATTTCTTATCATTCTTTCTTATTTTCTGATAAATTTTTTTATGTGTAATTTATACCCTGCCCAATTGTAAGCCCTTTGAGAGCAAGGCCTGGGTCTCATCTATTTTTCTACACCCAATGCCTGACACAGAGTGGCATTTAATGAATGCTAAACATATTAAATTTAATTTTCGAATGTCTGAATTGAACTCATTATTATTTCTATAAAAAAAGTCTAGAGATGTTAACTGGCTTGTTTAGGATTCCACAGGCAGTTCTAGAGGCAGAATTCAGAATCTGAACCCAGGTTTCTTCTTCCAATTGCTGCTTTCAACTATATCATCTGGATATGTGAAAAAGTCATCTTAGGTTTGAAAAGGAAGCAAAAGTGAAGTACTTTTTAATTCATACTTGGTCATGATAACACAAGGTAATCCATGTTCTCATACAACTACCCAGTTCTTGTTCTCTAATCTCTTTTAGCCACTACATCTACATTAACAAATAGGATTGCTTTTGTTTCTATTTCTATAGTTTAGATTCTTGTTTTGGTGCTTTCTCCCTATCATACTGTCAGTTTCTTCAGAGCTGAAACTGTGATTTGGACTTTCTTTATCATCTTGTACAATGATACCCAAGTAGAGAATGAATGTTGACTATGAATGACTCAATGAATGTTGATCACCTGATTGAACTCGGACTAGATTTGGAGTGGAGAGATTCAAATCTTGCCTGTGAAATTTATTTGCTGTGTGACTACAGGCAAATCACTTAATTTCTCTGGTCCTTAGTTTCTTCATCTGTAAAATGGTTACAGTAGTACTTGCAGTACCTAATTTACAAGGCTATCCTGAACTTTATGAGATACTTTGAACAAATGTCAATATTGATGAACGCAAACTGATAAACTGCATTATTTCTTGATCTTTTGTTTAGCATCAAGCATGGTATCAATTAATCATGATAATAGCTAGCATTTACATATTACATTAAGGTTTGGAAAGTATTTTATATATATGATTCCATCTGACTCTTACAACAGTCCTATAAGAGAAATGCTCGTTACCTTCACTTCATTCATGAGAGAGTAGATGAGGATAAGAGGTTACGCATTTTGCCCAGAGTTAAGGGGGTAATAAATATTTATGGAGAGATTCATAGTCAGGTCTTCCTGAGTCCAAATCTAGCTCTTTATCTACTATGCCAAGCTAGTCATCATGCAAAGCAACTTCTAGTCCAAGGAATCTTTTCTGCCCTGGAAGGAGTACAAGTCCTCCTTTCATTCATAAATTCAACACCAAGCTTGGAAAATTTCTTATGTACTACATGGAATGTTACAAAAAAATTGCAAATCATATGATGTCAAGGAAAAGGTTCGTATTTCCAAGGTTCTGAAGATTCGTATCTTCAGTGAGAGGAAAGGGTATCACAAAAATTAAGGTCTCCTGGGGTGATAAGCAAATGTCAAAAAAAGAATTCCACATGCCCTGGGGACTTTATGTCTGAAATGTAGGAATCAATTCCACAAACATTTATTAAGAGTCTATTATGTATAAGGTATATAGTTATGAAGATAAAAATACAAAAAAAAAGGAACCCTTCCTGACCTCAGGGAGTTTTCATTTGTTCTACACATGGAGGTTTGTTGATTCGACAACATCCTGTAAAAAATGACTGCATTTAGGAGAAAAAAATAAATATAACTACATAAGTAATTACAGCATTTCCCTGTGATTGATGTTACTACAATAGAGGAACAGTTGCTTAAGGGATGGCTATTGACATCTGATGCAATTTGAACAAATTTATCATGTGATTTTGCTGGCATAAAAAGCATTTCCATTAAAATGGAGAGTTTCTGCATTCTAAAGGAGAATATAACAAATCTCCTACCAACTGGGAAATCTTTAGTTTACAGAACCTCATTTGGGTGAATTTCTGAAAATTAGCACCAACCACATTCATCTGGGGAGCCAGGAGACACAGAGGATAGAGCATGTACTTGCAATTAGGAAGACTCATCTTCATGAGTTCAAATCTAGTCTCAGATACTAGTTGTATGACCCTGGGGAAGTCGCTTAACCCTGTTTGCCTCAGTTTCCTCATCTGTAAAATAAGCTGGAGGCGGTAGCAAACCTATGCAGTTATCTGCCAAGAAAACTCCAAATGGGGTCATGAAGATTCAGACATGACTGAAAATGACTAAGCAACACACTTATTTAGCCCTTTATGGTTATAAAATGCTTTACGGGGTCTGTTATTTGATTGTTACAACAAATTCATGAAATAGATTTTCATTTCCTCATCTGTTTAATGGTAATAACTTACCCTGGATAATTGTTGTGAGAATTTTTAAAAAAAGCAAGGTATGTAAGATATTTTGCCAACCTTAAAGTGCCATATAAATGTGAGCTGTTAGGAAAATGAGGCACCAAAATGGAAAGTGCCAAGCTCAGGTTACATATGAAGCCAGTAAGGCTAGATTAACCCAGGTCTTAATAAAGTCCAGTGGCCCTAAACCCTTTTATCTCTAGAATAAAATATAAGCTACCCCATTTGATATATGTGATTCTTTACAACTTACTGTCACACCTAGCCCTATTCCATAATGCATTCCTTTACATACTCTATGGTTCTGACCATCTAGTAGGGCAACTCCCATATGACATTCCAGTCTGTCTCTTCATGTTTTTGCATGCAGAGGTGGAGAACCTGCATGGCCACATGTGACACTCTAGGTCCTCAAGTATGGCCCTTTGACTGAATCCAGACTTCACAGAACAAATCCAGCCTGGAGACCACATGCCTTGAGGTTGTAGGTTTCCCTCCCTTGGTACAGGCTACCCCAGTCTCTGCCTCCTACCTCCCTACCCAGGCCAATGTTTGACTACCTCTACCTCCTAGAATCCATAGTTTCCTCTGAAGTTCAGTTCATATTTCATTTCCAACTTAAGGTCATTCCTGATCCTCTCAGCTGATAGTGATACATTTTATATGTTTTTCCAGATATGTTTTCTCCCCAATAGACTGTAAGGTCCTTGAAGTCAGGGGCTATTCATTTTTGTCTCTTCTGTCAAGGCTTAGTACTGAGCTTGAAACATACGAGGCACTTAATAAATGCTTGCAGCTTGATTGTTTTCTGACTCTAAGTTTAGTATTCTCTCCTTTAAACCATTCTACCTCTTATGCCCACATGGATTAACTCTAGACTGACTCCTTTTCCTTCCTTCTCATTTTTGCTGAATGCATGGATCTGGTTTGTTCATTTGCTGTTTTGGGGGGGGTTTTTTTTCGGAATAGCACTCTGACTGAATTTATTCTCAAGTAAACAAATATAAATAATTAAATAAATAAGTATAGAGTGCTCCTTGAAAAATGTGAAAAATAAAATGAAAATTTTAAAAATAAGAAAATGGTCCCCTCCACAGTCCATTTGTTGGTTTCATCCATCAACACTTCCAGAGTGCAGATGAAGTCCAAGACTCAGTACAAGGTGGCATGGGCATTATTCACAGTTAGGATTAGACTCTGGCACTGCCCTTAAGTATGTTAGGCTCTGTAAGGCAGGAGAAGAGACTGAGAAGTGCTGATATGCTGTAAATAAGCTGAATAGGGAAACAGCATAGAATTCACAAATAGCATACATAATTAACATAATTGTATTTAAAGATATTAAGAAACCATGGAACGTAATAAGCATTTTATATATGCCTTTCAATTATTTTAAGCTTTTTCTCCACATGCAAAGGAAGGTGAAGGATGGAGACAATTATTGAGACAATTTAATCCAAGTGCTTGTCAGCATGACTTTTATATCTGTCCGTGTTGAAGTCGCCTGTTAATAGACCATGTCCACTAACACCTGTTGTACAGTTGCATATACAAACAAGGGGTGATTAGATGTTTCCTAGTGAGGACAATGGTGAAAGCTAGGTCAGGGACACTTTCATTGTGGAAAAAACTCCATAGTTAGAGGTGGAAGACTAGTTTGACTCCAGATTTCGCAGTTTGCTGGTTGTGTGACCTTAAGCTGTGTAAACCTTAATCTCCTTGGGTTTTAGTCTTCTCATCTGTAGAATGAAATGGATGGGCTAAATGACCACTGGGGTCTCTTTCTAGAGAGGTATGGTCCTGTATAATTCCAGAGATATCCAGAAATTAATGAAAAAATTTATTTAGTTATGTATACAATTGTCACAATTGCCTCTACTTCACCTTGTGTAGATGATGATGATAGAAGGAAGAGGCTGACTTGTAGGTTTATAGCTGGAAGGGGCCTTAGAAGCCACAGAGTTCAATTTCGTAATCTCATAGAAGGGAGTGCTTAAAGGATTCATTGAAGGTCACACAAGTAGCAACAACAAGGGACAAGATTTGAATGAAGTTTCTTTAACTCCACATCCAGTATGCTTTCCACTGCTTAGCTGAAGGTTCAGTCATAAAGTATTTTTTTTTAACAATAATATGATGAGGTAGGGTCACACTTTATAATTATTGCCCCAATTTTGCAGATGTGAAAGTTGAGATATAAGGAAGTTAAATGACATGCCCATGCTCTACAACTATTTAATGGCAGAACCCAGGCTTCCAATCCAGTGCCCATTGTACTACACTTTGCTGCCTTTGAATGCATCCAAAATGTTTCTCTCATCATAATCTTAATTGAGAGAATATCCCTGTTTTTCTTTTTGAAGTATCTAATTCAAATCTGTGCTCAAAACAGACTTTGTTATGGTGGTAAAGCTAAAAATCAATTTCTAAATCTAACTTACTTAGAATGTTGTGAGCCAAAAGTGAAGAGACAGATGTAAAGTATTCCGAAGCAACATCCTGGGACAATTTCCAGTTTAATGACCCAAAACACTCTTACAATCCTGTTGGACTATCAAAGCAATTCCAGATGTCTCAAAAAAAAGCCATGTAAAATGATGTTATTAACTAATGAGTAATGCAACTGTCAGAATTTCCTGGGGAAAACCAATTTGTCCCCGAAATTATCTTTTATTAACACTTTCTTTGCTTGTAACATTACATTTCTTTCTTAATGCTAGCCATCACCTCAAAGACATCTGCCACCCTCTTGGAGCTCCAGATTAAAGGAGATGTGAAGAACTAATGAAAGGAAAAGACACAACTCAAAAAAGCAAGCCCCATAAATGATGAATGATGTTGATTCACTGATGGAAAGCAACAAAAGAATCAGAAAAGGGAAACCCAAGATATAGATTCCATTTTAAATGTCTTAACCAGTGTTTTTAAAATATATTAAAGCATGTAGGGAATATGCATTATTTTACACAGAGAATTCAGATGAGACAGGTGGTAACACTTGTGCCTCTCTCAATGTTCGTTTTTTGCTTGTTTAAAATTAAGAAAGAACTGCAACTAAGGGTATGTGGTACTGGCTGTCCCTATTTCTTTCTGGAGAAAAAAAAATTCCCTATAAATGTTAAAATCCACAGGGACAGGAGAATCTGGTTGAGTCCTAGGACAATTCAGTGTTCTGTTTAGTCTGGGCAGCCTAGCCTTTAGACTCTTTGAAAATGGTAATAGCAGCACTAAAATTTATTTTGTTAATTGGTCTAATAATCAATAAGTAATTTTCATTCTAAACTAGGTTCTTTATGTGATTTAAATAAACCAAGAGAAGATCATTTACATCTCAATAACAATTCCTAATAATGTCACATCACTAAATTCTAACCCTGGTCCTCAATAATGATGACCAGTGACCAATAAAGGGACTTATTGCTTTTGTCAACTCCTAAGGGGTCAGAGGGAGCCAAGGAGTGATTTTCTTGTTAGAGCTTGTCATTGGGCAAAGTCTTTTATCTCTTGGGAAGGGGGCCACCATTTATTTTTATGGGTTAAAAGGGAGAAAAAGACCATTATGATAATTAAGTTTTAGTGCTTATAGTAGATTCATAAATTGAAGAATCAGTCATATTCCTTCCTCTCTTGCCTTTCCCAACCCCTTCAAAAAAAAAAAAGGAATAGAGAGAATAAACTCTTTTAGCAGCTTTGGAGGATAGAATGGAAAAAGCAGTGTTGGAAGCGGACTCTGTTATTTTGCTCCCTGTATGCTCTTGGACAAGCTATTTGACCTCTCTGGGTTTAAATTTCTTTCTCTGTACAGAAAGTTAAGCTAAAGACTCTTTCAGCACCTTTTGGGTCTTTTTTTAAGCTTTAAAAGTGTGAAATCCTTTCCCCTTCAAAAAACCAAACCAAACCAAATAACTTTAGTTATGTCTAAATGGAATGAAAGTTAGCATCAACTATCCTGATTATTTGAATGATGCCGAGAAGCAACCTGGACCAGAGTCAGAAGGTAAATGTTTTGGGTCTTCAGTGCCTGGGTTGGCTGTCTGCCCTCATCATATCTATGATATAAACCTGCTACACGTTGTGCTTTTTAGACAGCCTTATGGAATCAAGTGTATCTTTGAAAATGTTTCTGTATCAGTTAGTAATTAGAAGCAAAAGCACATAAGGGCTGACAGACTTGGAAGAACAGGGAGAGCCATGAGTATTTCAGGATGAAATTTAACAATACTTGGTGATACCAAAACACACTTGCTGATGATATTGAAATTTTTATGTTAATTAAACAACCCCTAACCACTCAGTACATTTTAGATATGTACACTTGGTAATTACCTCCATTATTGAAAGAGCTGGCTTGATTTATCCTTGCCACAACAACATTCTTGCTTCTGTTATTTTTGTCTTTAGAAAAACATAGGTCCCAGCGAGGGAATATAAAATTATTACTGTAAATTAAATATTAAAGCTAACTTATTTTTTGCATAAGAATGCTGTCAAATAATGGTGATAACTATTCCTAAGACGTGAACTATTTTTGGGGGGGATGCTTTTTTGTGAAGCACAAATTAAAATCCAATTTTCAGTTCTTTTGGTAAATTGCATGTAGTTAGTGTGTGTGGCTTTACTGATGGTAGTAGCTTAAGGGGGAGCTATTATAGTCTTAGTTTAGCGATTAAGAAATACAACATTGGTTGAAGGGTTAGGCCTTTTAGTCTAGAATGGATTATCACTTGATCCTTCCTTAAGCATTTTTATACAGGAGTGCATTATCCTTGGAGCCACCCTGGGCGCTACGCCTCATTAACCTGGGTGTTAGATAAATCAAAGGCAGCCTCAGAGACAAAGATAAGCAAACTGCAGGCCAGCAAGACGATGATGTATGGATCCAGGAGGCTAATAGGAAAGTATTGACAGGAAAATGGTGTGCTTATCCTGCAATCACGGCATATTGCAATGAGAGCTCCCCAAAGCAGATGGGATACACTTTAGGGAATGCCTGAGTATGAGATTGTTAGGCAGAAATGGATCCTTACGTCTTCAATTCTAACGAGAACTTCATTTCTTTTCAAGCAGCCCTCCAAGCACATTAAAATGTGAAAAGTACAAGGATGTGGCAAACTCCAAAAGTGAATTCCATTTAGTAATAAATGCCTCTGAATTATTTTCATTCCAACACATTCTTTCCCTGATATAAAAGCATTGAGTCACATAGCTTTTCTACAAGGAATAAAACGGTCAACCTTGTCATGATATCTGTTCTAGAAGCCTTTGATAGATTTTGCGTTTTTCTTTTCCTTGCTCCTGGAAGCTTTGGAATAAATGCAGATTAGAGCACTTTTCTGACATGAAAAAAAATCAATCTTGTTTTTGACCGAAGTAAACTATTTTAGGCAGCCCTCTACAAACATTAAACTTTTCACTAAAAACATGATCCTTTAAATAAATCCTGTTCAGATTATGCAAACAGTTGTCTAGACTCATAGCCCCTTCTGTTAGCCTCTTTTCAGTTGACGTGTGATTGCTATGTTCTTTAAGTTACTTCTGGCTCAGCCATTTTTCAAATTTATTCATTCCATATAAAGAAATATTGTGATGACCCTGCCCATTAGAATCACATCTTGGGAGAAAGGTTCATTCCCTCATTTGACCTAGGCCCCTTCTATCATTGGGGTGGGATTGAGGGTTGAAGGCTAGTAAGAGAATTGATTTTACAACCCATAATACATTCGCCCATCCAAAGATCTTTTTTTTTCTGACTTCATAGCCTCTGTGATTTCCTCTAAAGGAGAACCAAATAGCCTTCTGAAAAGAGAGACCCTACAAACTCCTTTCTAGCCTTATTTTTAGAACCACAATCATCAAACAAGTTTATGCGAATGACTATTCAAGAGTTGAGAGGTTATCTTCAGAGACCTGGATTTATTCCCTTGAATACAATACATGTTAATCTGTGCCTCTTGGGCTTTATGCAAATAAATTTGTAGGATCCTAAGAGCATAGACCTGGAAGGTACTTAAAGGACGACCTAATGAATCAATTGATATGCACATATTTATTAATCCCCTCCAAGTGGCAAGCACTGTGCAAACTGCCGAAGATATAAAGACAAAAATTAAAAAGTCCCTGTCTTCAAGAAGCTTACACTTTATTGGAGGAGACATGTATACATACATGTATATATATACATATATATACACATATATATATAATACACCTATTTATGTACATGCAAAACAAATAAAAGGTTATTTGGAAAGTAGGGAGACAACAATAGTTGTGGGGATTAGGAAAATCCAACCCTTTTATTTTACAGGCTAAAAATTAAGACCCAGACCCAGGAAGGGAGGTTGAATATTTTGCCCAAGGTCACATGAATAGCACTGTAACCTATAGTCATAAGATCATTGTGCATCAGGCTAATTTAGTCAGTGTGTGTGACTATTCAGGACATGAGAAAAACTCAAAAAAGTCTGGTTCAGAAACCTTATGTAAAACATTTCATCTTGGATTTAAAGGCCACATTTTGTGCATCAGGCTAATTTAATCAGTGTGTGTGACTATTCAGGACATGAGAAAAACTCAAAAAAGTCTGGTTCAGAAACCTTATGCAAAACATTTTATCTTGGATTTAAAGGCCACATTGTAAGGAGTTGCAACTGACATGCTAACTGGTTACACAGTCTTTTACAGGTGTATGCGTTTCCTTTCTCAGTTTCTGGCTGCATTGTGATAGCCATAGAAGAAAATATAACACATCCTCTCTTTCTCCAGCATCTATTATATCTTCTAAATGTAATTAATATTCTTGGTCTACTTTGGCTCAACTGCAAACTGACTTTTTACTCATTAAGTGAGAAACTTCACATTTATATTATTGCTGTTGAGTCATTTTGTTTTCCAGTCACGTCTGACTCTTGGTGACTCCATTTGAAGTTTCCTTGGCAAAGATAATTGGAGTGGTTTGCTCTTTCTTTCTTTAGCTCATTTTACAGATGAAGAAACTGAGGCAAACCAGGTTAAGTGCCTTGCCTGGGGTCACACAGCAAGTATCTGAGGCCAGATCTGACCTCAGTGGGTTAAGACGTCCTCACTCCAGGCCCAGTGCTCTATTCACTGTGCCACTAGTTGCATTACATTCTTAATTTATATATCAACATAATATTCCAGGTCATCTGATACAGTCCAATGATCTGATACTAAGAGCTCATATTCATATAGAATTTTAGGGTTTACAAAGCCCCTCACCCTACATGACCTTATCTGAGCCTCATAATTATTCTGAGAGGTAAGTAGCATATATTTTCATACCCATTTTTCATATTTTGAAACTGATTTTCAAAGAGTTTAAGACCTTTGAGTTGCCCAAGTTTCTTACTTAAGTATCAGAGGTGTCTTCTGACTCCCTATTCAGTGCCACCTCTAGCAAAAACCAGCTGCCTCCCATTTTTTCATCTTTCTGTCTTCAAAGCTGGGATACAATTTTTGTGAGCATTCTAACACAATAGATCTCACAAATGGGAAAAGAAACAAGTTTATATATAAAAAGAAGAAAAGAGTGAAGGGAAAAAAATTAAAACTCAGGATGGAGGGACTATTTTCGGTACTAAGAAATAGCTAGCAACCTTTATTTTTCAGGTAGCTAACTAACAGAGTTCAACAAATCAGAATGTAGTGGTACAAACTACAGGCTAACCTACATGTAGCCATGAAGATGAGGAAGAGGGTTGTGCACCTAACCCTCAGAGAGTTTGGTCCATGAAGGACGGGAATGAAAGAATGACCCAACAAGGAGATACTGCTTAAGTTGTACCATTCAACACAACAGTGAATTGTGTGTGTGTGTGTGTGTGTGTGTGTGTGTGTGTGTCCAGATCTCTTTGGGAAGAAAGTATTCTCCAAGGAAGAAACATAATCTCCTCCAAATGTTAATATCCTAGGCAAATCTTCTGTTGTTCCACCATAGTTATAACTTTGCACTGAGCAAGGAAAGTGGAAGAAAATAACCCAGAAGCACTGAAGTTTGGAGGGGAAAAATCACTTCAATCCAGAGGACATATAATTGGCCAAAGGGGAGAGACTTTGCAAACTCTCACTCTCCATCTTCACCCCAACTGCCTCCTATCTTGCCTTTATTTTGTGTTTTGCAATTTCAAAAGGAATTTCCTCAGAACCATTTTGTGAGATAGGTAGTTATTCTTATTGTACAGATGAGAAAAACGGGGCTCAAAAAGGCCGTGACTTGATCAAGGTCACAAGGCTAGGTGGTGGAGTTCCTACCATCAAATGCTCTTCCTATTATACCTACTGGCTCTCTAATCTATTTATCCATTACTATATGAAATGATTATTTCTTTTTCTCTACAGGTATTTTCTCCCTCCTGTGCTTCTAATTAATTTCCAATATAAAATATTTTTTAAAACTGTGGATATTATTTGAAAAATTTGAAAGTCAATATTAAAAAAAAAACCTACCAGAAAATATTTATCTTTTAATTTGGCCTTGGGCTAATCATTTAATTTTTCTAGAACTCAGTAAAATGAGGGAAATGGACTAAAGAGACAGAGTCCATCTAGATTGAAATCTCTGTGTCTGTGATTCTCTGAATAATTAATAACTAAGATTATGCTTTGGGGTAGGAGAGACCAGATCTATTATTTCATCACTGTAGAGAATTCCTGGTATGTAACTTATGTCTACCCAGTTTCTTTTTCAGAAGGATATGGAAAGGGACAGTGATTTCATCAGTATTTAGAAGTCCCAGCATGGTCTTGTTCAGTCGTTTCATTTGTGTCTGACTCTCATGACTTATTTCAGGTTTCTTTCACAAAGATACTGGAGTAGTTTGCCATTTCTTTCTCTAACTCACTTTACAGATGAGGAAACTGAGGCAAACAGGGTTAAGTGACTTGCCCAGGGTCATAGGTCTAAGAAGTGTCTGAGGCAGATTTGAAGTCAGGAAGATGAGTTTCCCTAACTCCCTAGCACTTTATCTACTATGCTACCTAGGTGCCCCTAGTATAGCTAATGTGTGTGTATATGTATATGTTTGTGTGTATATACACATGCACATACATGTATGCATCAGTATTGTTTGTATATGCATATATATACAAACACACATGTACATGTTTATATGTGTGTATATAAAATACATGCATATGTGTATATACACATGCATATACACACATACATTTATTATGTTTGTATGTGCACATATATATTAATACAAACACATACACATGTGTATTTATACATGTGCGTATATAATATATGCCTTGTATATGTGCACAGACACACATGTATGCATGTATGTGTATATGTATACACGTGTGTGTGTGTGTGTGTATTCCCTCCACTGATGCAGTCTACAATTCTTATACAATATATAGACCTAGGAACTTGTGTGGGGGAACTGAGAATTTAAATAATTTGCCAATGTTCACATAACTGATGTGTGTACTTCAAGGCAGTACTTGAACCTAGTTTTTCTTGATCTCAAGCCTGCTTATCTACACACTAAGCCACAATCCCTTTCAGTTACCATTAGAGACCCAGAATTCACTGCAGATTGCAATACTGGCCATTCTATTACAGAAGGCACAAAAACTGTGGGATTCAGAGTCAAAGGTCCTGGGATCAAATTCTGACTCTGCCCCTTACTTCTCACATGACATTGGCAAAATCACTAAACTCTTCTGGCTTTCAAGCTCATGTAAAATGAGGGGGGTTGAAGCAGATGGCCTCTGGTGGCTGTTTGTCAAAAGCAGAGGATGTGAATATTTTAAAAACTCTAAGAGAGTAATTTGTTCTGCCTGGAAAAGGGTGTGTAAAGCCCAAATAACTTAAATAAGATAGCATCAGAAACTTGTTTGGAACCAAAGTCAGCTCTCAAATTAGGAACAAATTTGTCTAATTATTGTACTAAAGTCTAGTGAAGCAAAGAGTTGACTTCAGAATTCAGAGGACCTATCTTCCAATCCTGCCTCTAACACATATGACCCTGGCCAAGTCACTTAATCTCTTATTGTACCCCCACAAACTAAGTTTGAACAAATTGCAGAGAAGCCATTGACATGTTTTGTCAGAGAAAATTCCTCACCTAATATCTACAGAATCATAAACCTTGTGAATTAAAACCAAACCACGCCAAGCAATAACATCTTATAGCAAAACTATAAAAGTATAAAAAACTATAAAAAAAGTACAACTGTTTTTATAGAATGGGAGAAAAACAGGCACCAGAATAATCAAATGTAAGTCCATTGTCACTAAGAAATACTGAAGAAGAAAAATAAAATGGAAAGGTGCAAAAATTTTTACTTATCATCTGCTCACCCTTATAAGTATGAGGGCAGTTATTAGTGGGTTGCTTTGTTTTGCTTTGTTTGGTCTTCTAAATAACTGTCTCTCATGTACCAGCCAAGGAGGTTTCTCCCTTTCATTGCCACTTCTTTGGATTTGTTGGGTTTTATTTGTGTGATTTTATCTGGATTCTCCATTAACCCAGGGAAGGCTGTGATGAATGCACACTCTCACCATGGTCAGTCCAGGAATGACTCTGTCTTGTGGTAGGTATACAGTTCAGTTACTGGTGGTCTCTGTACCTTTAACAGCTCGCCCTTTATCTGTCGGCCCCTGTGGCCCACAGCTGTGCCTTCTGATGGCCTGATGGACTGGATCTTGTACCTTGGGACACCGGCAGGGTGCATCCATTACTCATTTGTGACAATAACCAATTGAGTAAGATGTAGAACTCAATTCCAGCAGAAAGACCTATAATGTCGGAGTCAGGAGGTTATCACTGAGGGACTTGCACCTTGGTCCTTCCCCCTCTTATCGAGAGGTTTACAGCCTCTGCTAGAGCAGCATCTTGTAAAGCTGAGGGCTGCAGATTTGGACCCAGATTAGCATACATCTTCCTAAATGGTACTACATTTAATTAAAAAGTAAGCCTCTGTTAATTTTTTTTTAAACTGACTTCAAGGCCAATAGGGTACACACTGAAAACTGGAGCTGTGGAAAAAGTGATGGTAGGTGCAGGGAGCAGAGAAATCAATTTCTTGAATGACTACTGGTCCCAATCATCTCTCACCTTTTCCTTTCCTTCCATACAAACAAAAAAAATTACTCATTAGAGACTCGGTGTCCCACTCTAGCTGTGTAACTCTCCTGACATCAAAGGACATTCTGAATGAGCAGAGAGTCTTTAACCCCTGAAATACACTTACTGGAACCAACATACTTGTTCAAAAGCTGTTTATCTCATTAATATTTTGGTCATTTGTATTTCAGTGTGAGAAAGAAATTTCATTGGGCCATCACTGCATTCATGTAAAGAAGAGTAATTGAACAGTCTTGCAAGCGTATATTTGCATCTCCCAGAAATCTTGATTCAATAGAAATGTAAACAGATAATATATGTGTGTATATATGTGTGTGTGTGCATGTATCTATATGTGTACATGTATATATATATATACATATATATATATATATATATATATATATATATCTTAAACTTAGTTTTGAAATGGGCTTCATATATATCGTATCATTTGATGTTCACAACAACCCAGTAAGGCACGAGTTATTATTCCCATTTTAGACATGAGGAAATTGAGACTGAAGGTAAGTGACTTGTTTAGGATCATGCTGTAAACTGAGGCCGGATTCAAATTCAGGTCTTTCTGATTCTAACGCTCTCTATAATGCACCACATTGCTGCCAGATCTTGAATTGATAGCCTGGAGCCAAAAAGAAAAACAGATGAAAAAGGCAACTTGTAGGGAAAGTGTAGTGATCTTTTCCAAGCATAAATATAGAGTTGTAATTAAATTTTCTCCTTGCCATTGAGAGAACATGAGGAATTTACCAATGTTATTGAAATGAAATACATAAACCCACATTATTTCATAAGGATTTATATAGACAACAAATCAAACAGTAAGAAATTAGACACCCTAACTGCTTCATCACCTTTTGTAAGAGGAGATCAGTCAGTTCATTACTAAATACTACATGAGCCATTTAAAAACAAACCTTATAAAAAATAAACCTTATCATACTTGTAGTTTTTTTCTAATGCTTGTCATGAGATTCATTGACTGTCCAACGCTATTACTGCAAATAAAACTTCAGAACATCTGAAGTGTTTTATGTAGGTACAATTTATTGTTGTTTTTGTAGTTGTATCTGACTTTCTATGACCTCATTTGGGGTTTTCTTGGCAGAGCTACTAGAGCAATTTGTCATTTCCCTCTACGCATCATTTTACAGATGAGGAAACTGAGGCAATCAGGGTTAAGTGACTTGCCCAGGGTCACACAGCTAGTAAATGTCAAGTGGCTGAGGTTGGACTTGAACTCAGGTCTTCCTGACTCCAGGGCCAGTACCCTACCCAGTGTACCACATAGCTGCTCCTACTTTTTATTTTTGGAAGTTCTTTTTTCCTTTCATGGAGTCCTCATGAATTCCCCTTATGGTATAGTTTTTTGCTAGTCTCCAAAGGCTATTCATAGTGACACTTCTGTCCTCTCCAACAAGGTCACAATACCTGTTATTCATGTGTCTCATTTCTTTTTAAACTACTTCTCCTCTTGAGACACTAATACAAACTCTCATGTCTTTCTGCCTTTCAAAGTGTACAAGATTGTCCTTTGGTCAGTGTTTGATAGGGGAAATGAGAATGTGAAACTCCCTCTGGGTTCACTAGCTGGCCCCTTTCGCCTCCTGGCACAGAAGCAAAGAGTTGGCCCTCTCATGGCATTCCCAGAATCACAACTATCTTATTTGCTCAAATTACTTCTCTGATATTCATAGGCTCAGAGGTAATTCTTTTAATTAATCCCAATACATTTATATGTTTCCTCATCTGACTTCACCCAACAGATTCAAAAGCATTTCTCTCCTTCTAAATTAAGAACTTGTTCACACTTAGTTTGTATCTTTTGCTGATTGATTTAATAGAGGTTTCTAGGCCTTATTCACACCTATTCAACATCTTTGATTGACTGAGTCTATATTTAGATAAAACAGGCTTTGTCACTTGAATAAGGTTTAGTACATGAATTGGGGTTGAGGAAAAAGGGATACCTCTTTTACCCAAAAGTAATGAAAACTGGATAGCTAAGTAGCACAGTGGATAGAATCTCAGGCCTGGAATCAGGAAGACCTACATTCAGATCTGGTCACAGACGCTTGCTAGCTGTGTGACCCTGAGCTAGTCACTTAACCCTGTTTGCCAGTTTCCTTCTTTGTAAAATGAGTTGGAGAAGGAGTTAGATGGCAAAAGGAAATTCCAGCATCCTTGCCAAGAAAACAGACTGAAACGACTAAATAACAACGAAAATAACATTCCTTTGACTCAAAGGACTCAAAGGTCTCTAAAAGGAGAATAGGACCTGTACAATGTAGAATGTGATTAAAATAAGGGATGTCTAAAAACCATATTGACTCTATCCATTGAAAATTCATGTTCTTCAATATGGTTTTTAGACTTCTTTTCTCAGTGAAATCCATGGCCATGAGAAATAAATTGATCTAACCATTGTCATCAGAAAAAAAGATCAATCAACAAGTGTTTGTTAAGTACTATCTCTACAACAGGTGTTGTGCTAGGTGTTAGTAATACAAGAGCAACGAGACAGTCCCTCATATCCTACGTGAGGACCTTACATTCTACCAACATAAATGTTTGCATCTTGTCTTCTCCATTAAAATGCAAGTTTCTTAAGAGCAGGGAATGCTGTTGTCTTTCTTTATATCACTCGAGATTAGTCTAGTGTTTAAAAAATGCTTGTTAACTGACTCCTGATAGAAACAAGATGAATGTTTTATACATGAAGGCAAGTAGCTAGAAATTCAACCCACAGAATTAGTTCCATGATATTTATATCCTGGACACATATTTATGGTTGTGACCCATCCGAGCTCATAAAGCTGGTTAAGTGGGAAGAACAAGATCCAGAATGCAGATCTCTTGAATGCCTCTATGTCATTTTTGTTGGTAAACTGAGTCATTAATTAGAAACTTTTTGTGGCTGGTTGGTCAATGGAAAAGTCATATGGAAAGTACCTTGTATTAGTGTATCTCCTTTGAATCAACTTTTCTTGGTCATTGCCAAGTGATTTCATCTTAGTGAAAGATACATTTTGTAGCATATCAGATATCAAATAAATATGTTGTTGCTACTAGCTTGTTTTGTGTAAGAGGCTGCTTACACTCATATTTTCATCTGACCATGATAATATAATCATGATTCTGCCTTTAGTCATGGAAGATTAAATGGTGGTTCAAGTTCTCATCCAATCCTTATTCTTCAATAAAAAGGCAACATTCTGAATTCACACACACACACACACACACACACACACACACACACACACACAAAACCTGTGGTAGTCCAACAAACCTCCTTGATCTTCTGGCCTTAGCTATTATTGCACCAACCTATCTTTTACGTACATTCCCCCTCTTTTTCTCTGGTACCACTGCTCTTTTCTATCCACATCCAGATAAAGAACTGATGAACTCAATGCAGACCGAAGCATGCTTTCTTCACTTAATTTTTTTTCTTTTGATGTGTTTTCTATCTTTCAAAACTGTGACTATATAGTTATACATATACAACCTATATCAAATTGCTTACCATTTCAGGAAGAGGGGAGAGGAGGTAGGGAGAAAAGTTTGAAATTCAAAATCTTGTAAAAATGAATGCTAAAAACTGTCTTTATATATAATTGGGAAAAATAAAATACTATTTTAAAAAAAGTAACCTTTCCCTTCCCACTCTTTCCTTCCTATTTCTTTTCAAACAGGCGCAGGGAACCATGACTTGACCCCAATGCCTTCTGTACCTACTACCCTGATTTTCTCCTTTCATAGTCAAGACTCTTGGAGGGGAAAAAAAAGATGGTTTATCTCTGCTCTCCATTTCCTCACCTCCTTTTTTTGCCCCTATATCCTCATGCAGACATCTGCTTCTACCACACCATATAAACTGCTCTCTTAGAGATTACCAATAACTTGTTCATTATCAAGTTCCATGGCCTTTTCTCATTGCTCCTTCACTTTGATCTACCTGTAGCTTATGATATTTTTGAACACTTCCTTCATAAAAGACTCTCATAAAAGACCACTCTTTCTTTTCCTTCACTAGATGGCAAAAACCCAAAATTTCACGATTTTGTAAATTAATTACCAATTCAACCAAATCTTCTTCCTCTCGTTAGTCCTGAAATATCATTTGTCAGTCTTCCTACTCTGCTTCCTCCTTAAGAGATCTCATCTGTTCTTTTAGTATTTCCTCTACCTGAGTGTCTCCCAAGTATATAGACATAAATGTACTCATATGATTGGATTCCTACATGTACATACATATTTACACATCTGGACATACATGTTTGTATTGTGACTGAGTATAGCTCTAATTTCAACCTCTCTCTCAAGCTATAGGCTGTAGTATGTCAAAGCCAGCTTGAACCAGCATATGCCAAAACTGACTGCCAAATTTTCAGTGTGACCATTTACATTTCAGAAATTGGCCAATGTTACAAATCAGGACCTGATTTATGGTATTATTGATTGTTTCCACTTAATACAGCGATGGAGAAAATGTTAACAATTCATATCAAATTTTTAAAAAGCCAGGCATATTTTGAAAAATTTTCTTGGAAATTCTATTGTTAAACATTTACAGCACACCCTTGGATATAGGCTTACATTTCAATTAAATGCAAGTCATTTAGGTCTTGCTATCTTACTCTCACCTTAAATCTGACTTGTCTAAAATGAAGCACATTGACTCCTTAACTCTTTTTCTCTACTTTCCAATTTCATTTAATGATACTATCATTCTCCCACTCATAAACGCAGAATCTAAACCCTGAAGTAGGTCATAGGCAGAAATGCAGCAGTAATGAAGCTCCACAAAGGAGAATAAATAAACTTTCATCTGGAGACTGGGCATTCTTAAATGTAGAAATGGGTAGGTATGGTCCCATTCTAGATAAAAATAATGCCTAATGAAGACAGATATGATTAATTTTTGTGAGACATTTGTATTTTTGGCATCATATAGAGATCAAAAATGCTTCATGGATGACATCCTGGCCCACCACAAAGTCAAAACTTAGGGAATTAACAAATGATACTTTTAGTCTTTAGGCAGCTCTACCTTATAATAACTCACTTATTGATTTCAATTGAATTTGAGAGAATTTTGTGGAAGAGAAGTAGCGTGCCAATTCTCAGTCACTTTGACTTTACCCTATGGCTAAATTTTTAATAGTTCCCTTGAGTCTTTAAATGTCCAACAATTTGTGATGTGATTATTAGTCTCATAATCATGTCAACAAAACACACTGTGATCTTATTATTCATTCATTTTTCTTCAATATTCATTTAAATTCTACATATATTCTTCTTTACAGCTGATGTTCTATGGAAACAGGTACTTAACTAAGGCCATTACCACCCACTTAAAACAACTAAGTTGAAGAGTGAAGAAGCTTGTTGTTAACTCTTAAGTAAGGTTACTTCAAAAGTAAGTTTATAGACTGACAAGAGAAATTGGAGCCATACATTAGAGGACTAGAAATTTGCTTGGATAAAACATTAAAAAATAATGAGGGAACGATAGTTATACTGTAATGGAAAAAAGCATTAAATGGAAATTAGAATACTTGGGTTCTAGTACAAGTTCTGTTGTTTACTTGGTGCATGACCTTAGACAAGTCATTTAATTACTCTTACTCAGTTTCCTCATATGTGAAAAGACGTGGATACAATTGATTTCTAAGGTCTTTTCCAATTCTAAAATTCTGATTGTAAGAAAATTGTAATGACATCTGTGAATTGATAACAAATAAAAAAAGGAAGATTGCTTAAATTATCAGCTATTTTAATTTAATTTTATATTTTAGTAAAGGCCAGAAGTGTAGGGGCTACACATAGGCTCAAATTCTACTACTACTAACAAGAATCCTAATAATCAGTTGGGAGTTTTGACTTGTTCCATTTTTCCCTTGGGCCAGTTTGCCCTTTCTTAGGCAACCTGGTAGCTCCCTCCACCAAAATTAGTGGAGGATACCTAAGCAGCATAGCCCACTGCAGCTCAAAACAATCAAATTCATTTTCCCCAGTAGCTAGGATGAAAGGTGTGTGCCTCTATGCTTGGCCATCAGTGGTTTTTATTAGCATTCCTGAAGTGTATGCCTTACTTCATCCAAGCAGACACTTTTAGGAACAGCTGATAGGTCAACCTGAGACAAGAGTGTAGTTAGCGACCCTTCTCAAGTCAACTTTTGCAGTTGTTAAGTGTTTTCATTAGAATCATAGGATGATAGTTCTACAACTAGAAAAGAACTCAGTGGCCAGCCAATCCAAGTCTTTCATTTTACCGGTGAGAAGACTGAGGTCCAGAGATGTTAAGTCAGTCGTCCAAAGTAACACGTGTAGTAAGTATCAGAGGGAGAATATGAAATGGAGTCCTCTGATTCCATAGGGAGAGTTCTCTCTTCTCTGATGATGTAACAGGAACAAAAATTGTTCCTGTTTTCTAACCTGATCAATTTTTAAAAATCTCTTTAAGATCATGAATGTAGTACACATCAATCTATACTGTACTTCTTGCTTGTGATTTCTTATATATCTCAAAGAGGTGAGAATTATCTATGGCATTCTGCCGATTTACTAAGTCTTTGCTTAGGAAAAGTTGTGCTATGAAATAATGTCCCCTTTTCAAGGAACCAAAGAGGGTACTAAGAAATGAGCAAGGTTTCTAGCTCCTTCTCTCCCACTTTTGCATGGGTTATGCAATTTTTAGAACCTTAGAAAGGTGCTTTTAAAAGTAGGAATCATCAGTCAGTTAATACATGAATGTATTAACTAATGAACAGGTCCAGAGCAATTGATTAAGCAAAACTGAATTCACAACCTTTCCCCCAAAATCTTGCTCCTTCTAAAATTTCTCTTTCTGATGAGGGTATTATTTTTCTCTCAGACACTCAGGCTTGAAAACCTCAATAAAACACCTTTTGTCCTTGGCTCTCTAACGCTGTGCTCTGTAGGCCTCTCCAGGCAGTGTGACGTAATGGATAGTGACCTGGCCTCAATAAATGAATACCTGGGCTCAAGTCTTGCTGACTGATTGAATAGTGATTAAAGGGAGGGGAAAAAAAATTACGCTCATAAAAAAAAGTATTGTCTGAATAGCAAAGATTCCTGAAAAATCCTCTATAGTTTTTCTTTCAATAAATTCTTCTACAGCTTTATCTGCTGGCTAGATATATAAACAACTCCGAAATAGTGATTTTCTTCCATTTTTTAAATAGCCCAATGAAATACAGCATGAGTGAAATGACCAACTAGCTAGAACTAGAACTGACCAGAATAGGACATTCACTTCTATCCACAGAGTCAATCTTTAGAGTTTAACTTTAAATTTGGAGGATTAATGGAAATATAATTGTGACCCCCTTATTGGCCTACATTTTAATAGATGACTGACATATATAATAGAATAGGCAATAAACCTATTAAGTTTAGAGTGCTGCTGCATTATTAAAAGGTTGCTAATTTTTAGTAGGGAATGATTTGGATCTAAAGCAATGCAATCATATTTTGTTTTAAGCAATTGTACATGTTTGAGTATATATGATATGCATATATAAATGATATATGTATCATGTATCACATGACTAGATATATCCCATATCTTATGTTTAAAAGTTACTCAGAAATATATCTTATTTCTAGGGTAAGTTTAATGGCAAATATCTTTATTTTCACAGAATTAAGAAATAATGAGTCAGTATGCTCTAGCACAGAGGTGTCTAAGATACATCTCGCAGGCCATATGTAATCCACAACACTCTCAAATGCTACTGAACCAAATTGAAATGTAATTGAGAAATATTTAGCCAAAAACTCCATATATAAAATAACATTTTAAAAATGCCACTATGTGGGCAGCAGGGGACCTGCCGTATAAAATTTATTATCCATATTTATAACCATTACTGTTATGGATAAAGATCTAATTTTGGAGGCAGAAAGAATTGGATTCAAATCCCACCTTCAACACCTGCCAGCTTTGTTACTCTAAGAAAGCCGCATAAGCCATAAGTGCTCTTGCAAGCTGTTTAAAAAGTCTGTAAGTTGTAGAACTGTGACCAATCACACATGTACTTGTAGAAACAGTTAATTCACCAAGAGTCCCCTACACTAGTGAAATCATAGGTTTGAAGTAGATGGCAAGGAGAAAGAATTTTATACATAGTATTGCCAAAGATCTCAGTCAACATTGTAACACAGATAGATTATTGTCAAGGGCAAAGACAATGATCAACACACCCAATCTTTTTAGTCCCGCCAATTTCCAAGAGAAGAACTCTACATTCTGAAATCTGATTCTTCCATATACCTTAACCAATTAACTTCACAGTCCTCAATTAAAAGGAGGATTCAAGGACATGTAGTACTTTTGTTAAAATGCTTCTTTAGTTTATTCTATCTTAGACTCCAGGTTCATAAAAGTAGACATATAAGATACTTGTAATCTCCTTTCCTTTGTGTATGTGTGTGAGTGTGTGTGTTGGGGTGTGGGGTACTCTTTTATACTTCATTATATTTCTCTAAATGGTTCACTTTACTTCTGGTAATTCATGGGTCAAATTAATAATTTTGCTTAGATCTAATAACAAAATGCTGATAATTCATATGTATTCCTATAGTGCTTTAACATTTTATAAATTGATACAGAAAACATTTAAAAAATTCCTTTGTCAATCCTGTATTATCTTCTTTTTTACAAATGAGAAATTGTAGTTTCTGAGACCCAACTTGTATCTGCTTATTCCAAATTCAACAGTGTTTTGATTATATCACATGCTGGCAAGAACTAAAAAAGAAAAAGGGAATTTTTTTCCCTTCCTAATATAACAGCATTAACTAAATATATAGGTGCTTTTTCAATTATAATTAACTGGGAAGTACATATTTTTCATCCACTTTGTCTTTTCAGCATGAATTGTTTGGTCAATGTCTTTTGAGTGGTCGTTGGACTATTTAAAAAATGGAAGAAAATCACTATTTAGGAGGTTTGCTCTAGCCAAAGAACAGAAAAAAAATTACTCATATGTGTAAGGCTAACTTTTTATTTCAAAAGTAAAATCAGGCTTCTTAATGCCTGAAGGAAAAAAAAAACATGTTAAAAGAAACTAAGAATCCCAGAATTGGTTTCCTATGCCTCATTCAGCTTTGATAAAACACAAAGAAAAAGTTTTAAAAAATATTCTAACCAATAATTATGGGGAGTTAAGTAACTTGGATGGACATCATGTTTAATAGGATTTCAGTCAAAACCACCTAAGCTTGGAAATTAATTTTCTCAAATTATAATTTAATACAGGATAAAACTGGACTTCCTACTGGTAAAATTTATTTATTTTGGGAAAATAGAAAAGTTTTAAATTGATTAAGAGATATCCTACAGAGAATTTATCAAGTAAAACCCAATGCTAATTGAACAAATTGACACTTCTCCCCCAAGTTATGGAGGAGAATCAAAGACAATGAAGACTGTGTGGAGAAAAGATTTTCAGAAGTAAAGAGAAAACCAAAGATAAATTGTAGATGAAAAAATTACATTTTTGTTTTTAACACCTACTCTGCCTTAACCTCTATTCCTACCACAAGGCCCTACCTTGAAATTACATGTTTTATCCTACTTTCTGGGCACTGTTTCTGCCATGAATCAGCTGATGAGAGCAAGTGAAGTCAGCTGGAAAGAGAGGAAGTGATTTTGGTGATTAGGGGTTGGACGAAGAGTATCGATGGATGTGATATTGGTTGGAGAACCATATTCCGAGCAGTCATCAATGGTTAAATGTCAGCCCTGAGGATGTATTGAATAGAGGTCCTGCACCTGGTACCATTTAATTGTTTCATTAGTGACTTATGTGATCGAAGAGGATCATGGTCCTTAGGTTGGGTAAGTGGATCCAGAGAAGATCACTTGAAATCAGAAGGAACTTCTCAAGTTGGAGAAATGCATAGATTAAGAACTGAAGCTTAATAATGAGCAAGCGGGTGGAAGGTGTCTTCAGAAAATAAATTCCATGAATAAAAATTTGGTAAGTATTACTAAAATCCCTCCAACTTCTACTCAACTGTAATGTGTTTGGTTTGCCCATAAGCATGACTTAGGGTTCTTTTGTACACTGACTCTAGCCAAATGAGAAGATCATTCATCATATCCATACATCTATGACATATATATTCTAGACCTGAGTCTATGCTACTTGGAGATAATGGTCTTGGGTTAACTCCTACAAAGCCCAAGCACCTAGAGATACAAAGTCTTCAACCTTTAGGCTCCTATATAACCTTTCAGTCATAGATAGCTATTGATGGTATCACAAAAAGACTGTGGGAAAAGATTATTCAGTCAAACTGTATCTTTATCCCCCCAAGAGGCAAAATATATTGTTAAAGGTTGTTTAGAAAATGGCGCTGTTGATAACTTTTGATAATTGCCATAGCGATGAGGATATGGACATGGGATGTATAATTCTGCATTTGTAGCTTTGTTTCATTCACTTGAGTACTTATGAGTCACTGAGAATCCCCAGAAACAAAGACTTTATATTATATTTTTCTAGCCTAATCTTAGGCATGTGTTTAACACAGCTGGACCTAAATTTCTAAGGGATTTTAGTAATACTTACCAATTTTTTATTCATGGAATTTATTTTCTGAAGACACCTTCCACCTGCTTGCTCATTATTAAGCTTCAGTTCTATGCATTTCTCCAACTTGAGAAGTTCCTTCTGATTTCAAGTGATCTTCTCTGGATCCACTTACCCAACCTAAATTACATAATTCCTTTCCCTTCCCTTCAAAGAGTAAGTAACACATGAAGATATATAAATATAGAAGAAAGGCAAAATTTCTCAACACCAAACACAGTTCACCTATACAAAGATAAAAACTATGTTTAACTTCTTTTTTCACTTCCCTTCATAATACCTCACACAGTGCTTGCCACACTATAAATTAATATTAATATTAACCATCTTTTCTATGTTGGGTGTTATGCTAGGCACTGGTTATTCAAAGACAAAAAAAAGAAATGTTCTCTGGCTGCAAATAGTTCATGGTCTTTTGGAAAGAAACAATATGTAGATAGACAAGTAAATAGACTATATACTATATAATATTATATACTATATTATATATGCTCAAGCACTGGTATTTGAAGGAATTAGGAAAGAATTCATGAAGAAATTAGCCCTTGGAAACTAGGGAATCTACAAGGTGAAGATGAGGTGGCATGTGTTCTAGGAATGAAGGACATTTTGTATAAAAGAATGGAGAGATGGTTAACTGAGTGACCAGAGAGGAATATCAGTGTGTGACTCCTGATTTATATTGGAAGAGAACACAACTGAAGTCCCAACTCTGGACACACAGTTTGGGAGTATGTGGTGAGGGTATTTAATTTCAGCCCTAACCTCTGTCTCAAATTTCAGTCTTTTATTTCTAAATATCTATTGATTTCTTAAACTAGTTGGCCCATAGACATCTTAAACTCAACATGACCAAAATCAAATTCAGCATCTTTCCTCCACAAACGTTCCCCTCTTTCTTACTTCCCTATTACTATTCTACAGTCACCCAGACCTGCAGTTGGTTGCCATTCTTCTACTTTGTAAGGTCCTGTCATTTCTACCATCATAACATATTTCCTATACACCCCTTTCTCTCCTCTAACACTGCCACCACTCTTGGTTCAAGGCTGGAACATTGCAATAGCTTGCTAGTTTGTCTGCCTGCCTTAAGTCACTTTCACTCTAAACCCTCCTCCATTCAGCTTCCTAAAACATAAATCTGACCATATTGCCCTTCTCTTCAGTAAACTCCAGTGGCTCCCCTTTACCTCCAGGGTCAGATATAAGATACTCAGTTTTAAAGCCCTTCACAAGCTGCTGCCATCCTCAAATTGCCTTGTATATATCTTGATCATATATAGTTGCCTGCATGTTATCTTCCTCATTTGATTGTGAACTCCTTGAGAGTAGGGGCTGTTTTTTTGCCTTTCTTTGTATCCCCATCTCTTAACACAGTGCCTGGCATTTGGTAGGTGCTTAATACAAGCTAATTGATTGATGAAACAGCATGGTTTGAAAACTGGGAAGCCAGGAACCGGGCTAGGAGGAAAATAAAAACCAGTGTGAGTCCCTCCACAAAATTAAGGCTCCAGGGGGAACTCTCAAAAGGGGAGAGCAGGCAGCCAAAGAGGTAACTGAATGTTCCCTCCGAAGTTGCCAATGATCTATTATCTGCCTACTTGGACTAATCAAAAAGTTCATCCCTGTACTTCATCTCTCTCCATTCCAATCTATCTTGTACTCAGTTCTCAAAGTGATTCTCCTAAAGCATAGCTGCGACTATGTAACATCTGACCTTCAAGATAGGATATAAAACAGTATGTCTGAATGTTCCTTCCTCCCCCCATAGTCTTCATAGATTCACTAGTACCTGCAGGATCAGATATAAAATGCTCTTGATATTTTAGTTTTTTGGCCTTTCACACCTTGTCCCCTTCTCTTTTATTCAGTCCTCAAACTCTTCAAACTTTTCTACTTACTCTTAAGACATAGCAACACAGACTGACCTCATTCTTCTTAGCACATGGTACTCCATTCTCCTACTCTGTGCATTTTCTTTGGCTGTACCCCATGCCTGAATGCCCTCCCAACTCACTTCTGCCCCCTAGCTTCCTTCCAAGATCAGTTGGAATCTCACCTTCTTCAAGAGGCTTTTGTCTGTCTCTAGGTCAACCCCATGTATGAGATTACCTCCCATTTATATGGTATCTATCTTATCTATACATGGTAGTTTGTGTGCCCCCCCATCCTTAAAATAATGACCTCCCTGAGAGCAGACAATGTGTTATTGTCCCTTTTTTGTATCCTCAGCACTTAGTATATTGTTTGCATATTGTAATGTATTAATACATTTGTTGTTGCACTTGTTGACACGGTTGTTGACTGACTGACTAGCTGTCCACTATACCCCACTGCCTCTCAAAATACAGCATAAGGTAAATAATTGATTTAGATTGTGATATCCTTGAAGGCAGGGCCTGTCTTTTGCCTCTTTGTATACCCCTAATACTTAGCATAGTACCTGGCATGTAGCAAACACTTAATTAATGTTTATTGACTTATTGAATTTGTTACAGTGGTAGTAGTTGGAAGCATGGAGCATGGAAGGTTCCACCTTGATGAAAGTAGACCAAAGTCTAGTACTCCAAAGCATTTTTTGTCTCATCCATGAGTTACCATAATATAGATCACAGTCTATCCATGTCCTGTGCCACTCTTGTCCATGTGGTCCCAGAAATCTACCATATGAGGAGGGGCATCTACTCAATGTTCTAAGGAATCATTATCTGATTTTTGTATATTAGAAACAGAACAACTGCTTACTCCAGATCTTGGGTAATTAACTTAACCTCTCCGGGCCTCAGTGTCTTCATGTATGAGGGGATTAGATTAGACAACCTCTAAGGCTCTATTCAACCTCAATGCTATGATCTTATAGCATGACCTCTTTAAAAAAGCAAAAAGGTTAAGGATGATCTTCAAATGGGCAAAGACAACATTTAAATGATGATGGTATCAGAAATGTTAACGGCACAGTTTAATTAAATTAATGAAGTCAAATTAAGTTATAATATATATATAAGTATATATATTATATATATAATATATAAGTATAAATGATTATAAAATATTTGGAACAGGTTAAGGAAAGAAAACTAGATCCATAAAGCCTCCTTTGTCTCATGGGAAATTGATGTTATCAATAATCAATTAAGCAAATATAAGACATTTTATATAATGTAGGTTCTCTGAGGGCAAGTAGTGTCATTTTGTCTTTTAAACCTCAGCACCTACTGAGCACAAGACCAATATTTATTTAATTGAACTTAGTTGAAGAGATTCCAATGTTAATAACAGAGTATTAATCAGTGGTAATCATAAAGAGTATGAGTCTACAGATAAGAAGATGGAGTGATCTAGGATGTCCAGAGAGCCTTGAACTAATTATGGAGACAACTCCTTCAACTTTAATGCTTTCACAGGTTCTATATCTTTGAATTCCATGTGGTGTTGACTCCTGTAAACTGTTGAGTTGCCCTCAGTCAATATTTTATTCCCTCTCTTTCTGTCTATCCCAATGTAGTAAAAATGTTTCTGACTTCTGCTTTCTAAAGATGTGGTCAAATTTTCCCACAAGGTACAACTTCTGAAAAATCCTCTTCTTAGCAGCTTTACCTTTGCAGTAGTGGATTGTAGAAGTCTTCTATTGTCCCTAGAAAATAATTTTGGCTCTTCACTTCCTCAAAATTGCAAGCATATAGTCCTAGGCTTCTCAATTAAAAAATAAAAGCAGAAATGATTCTAATTTGAATTGGTCAGAATCTACAAATTAAGTGACACAGAGGTTATCTTTGATTCCATCAAGAGCCATTAATTTGGTGTCTACTGTGTGGCAGGCATTGAAGATACAAAGCTAAAAATAAAACCCTTGCCCTGGAGGAACTTACATTGCATTAGAAGAGACAACATGTATACATATACAAAATATGTGCAAAATAAATACAAGGCAATTTGGACTTAAGCTTGGGAAATGCCAATTGGGAAATTCTGTAATTTCATCAAGGTGACTAGAGGAACTCATCAGACTGATTAGGAAATCCACTGATTAACCCCTCACTATTGAGGGTAGGGAGAAGGAAGTAGGGAGAAGGGAGTAGGGAGAAGCATAGTCTGCCAACTTCCCTTGTGTAAGAGGTGAAACTTGAGCTGAATGCTGAAAAAAGCTAGATGTCCTAAGATATGGAAGTGAGAAGCAAGTACATTCCAGACATGGAATACAGCCAGTGCAATATCACAGAAGTGAGAGATGAATGTGTGTATTGAGCAGTTAAAAGGACCATTTAGATGAACTGAAGGATGTGTGAAGGGGAAGTAATATGTAATAAGACTGGAAAGATGGGTTGTAGCCAGATTGTAAAGGATTTTAAATGTCCAACAGAAGACTATGTATTTACTCTTGCAGGTAGTAGGGAGCCATTGAAGTTGAACAGTGACTTGGCCATCATACCTGTGTTTTAGAAATCTCACATCTTTGACAGCAATATAGCTGGTGGTTTGGATATTTGAGGCAGAGAGACAAGAAGACTATTGCAGTGTTCTGGGTGAGAAGGGATGAGGGCATGAACTAAGATTATTGTTGTGTGAATAGAGAAAAGGAGATTGATATCAGATATTGTAGAAGTAAAATAGACAAGACTTGGCAGTTTAGATTTGGGCTAGTATTGGTAAAGGTAGTACTGGTAAGAGGCAAAGATGACTCCAATGTTATGAGCCTGGGTAACTGAAAGGATGGAGATATCCTTGTGTCTAAGCCACAAACTCTCCAAACTGCTGTCCATATTGCCATCCATGATCACAGAATAAATGAATATCGAATAAAATATAATATATAATATTGAATAAAATATAAACTCACAGACTCCTGATTTGGGCATTCAAGACCTGTCACAATCTGGTTCTAACCTACTTATCTAGTCTTATCTCATATCACTCATCTTCACAACATCCTAGCCAAACTGAACTACTTCCATTGTCCTGCACCATTGCCTAACACTCTACTATATTCATGATGTCTCTCATTTCATGCCTGGAATGGACTCCATGACTTAAAGTTCTTCTCTTACTTTCAAGGTCTAATTTAAATCTTACTTCCTCTTCCTTTGCCTACTCAAGAAAAAAAATGATTTTTCCTTTCTCGATGTTCCCACAGCACTTTTCCTCTCCCTCTTTTTACTTATTCACTCTCCTTCATATCATGGTTACTTGAATACTAGCCCTTTTTTCCATTAGATTGTAAGCTCCTTGAGGAATGAGACATATTTTGCAACTATTTCTGCATCAACAGTGCCAAGTACAGTGACTTTGTAAAAAATACACATAATGAAGTTTTACTGAATTTAATTGAACAGATTAATTATTATTAATTTGAAATTATTCAAAGGGTTTCCACCCACCTCCCCCAAATGTTTTTTTTTCCCTAAGTAGACTGGAAACTATGGCAGGAATGAATTTATAAAAAAAACAATCCAACCAACTGTTCTTCAGACTTCTAAATCACTCTGTGTCTGGAAAGCTTTTTATGGATTATGGGAAGCAATATGGCATTATGGACCAAACTCTGGACTTGGAATCAGAAAACATGGATTTGAATACTTGTTTATAATTTACTAGATATGTGAATATAGGGATAAAGTCACTTGTCCCACTGAACCTAATCTTTAAAACTGAAATAATACTTGGATTACTTGCTTTATGTGATTATTGTGAATTGTGAATTATTAAAATTATTGTGAATTAATTAAATATAATGTACTATAAAAGTTAAGCTGTTGTCACAAGTTATGTCCTACCTTGTTTGGGTAGACTTACTTTATAGGATTGTTATGAATAAATTAATTATAAAGCACTATAAAAGTTAAGCTGTTATTAGAAGCATATCCTGCCTTGTTTGGATTAGACCTCTGGAAGAAACCTTTCAAGTCCCAAAACATGGGAAAAGTCCCATGACTAGCAAGGTTCACCTGATATACACATCAGAAAAGCATTTATTAAGGGCCTGCTATGTGCCAGGTACTCTGCTAAGTACCAATGATACAAAGAGAAGCAAAAAAATGTCCCTACTCTTAAGAAACTCACATTCTAATGGGGTACACAACATATAAACAACTATACACAACAAACAAAATATATGAAGGACAAACTGGAGAAAATCAATAGATTGAAGGCCATACTATGAAGGGGGATCAGGAAAGACTTCTTATGAAAGGTGAGATTTTAGCTAAATTTGAAGGAAGGCAAGAGGCAGAGATGGGAAGAGAGAGAATTCATTGACTCATTTTACATGTTGCCTCACACAAACTAGAAGGACCATTATCCTAAGAGAGGCAGAGGACACAGCAATCAGGATGCATTTATTAGGCACCTATGATGTGTCAGAGACATAGGTGACAAAAATGAAACAGTCCTTATAGTCTAGAATCTTAAATGCTTGAATGGTTTTTATCTCTACAACATCTTTAGGCTTCAGCCTTCTTCTGAGGCAATGTCAGTGTTATTTTTCTATTTACTGCTACAAAGCAATCATTCTATTCCTCCCTAATTGATTCAGTTTACACTTCTGCATGGTTGCAGTTCCATGCCTGGTACCTCCACCCAAGTCCCCCACAGCACCCATTCTGCTAAACTCTTAGCTAAAGACTTCACCTCATATTTCACCAAAAGAAAAAAATGGAGGCCATTCTCCCCAGAGAATCCCACCCCCTTAACTCTTTCCTCATCTCACATCACTCAAACATCTTTCCTACTATGTCCTCCTTTTTTTCAGATTCACATGAAGAAATGTTCTTCTTGCCAAGGCAAAGAAAACCCTCTACATGCCTCTACTGACTTTTCCAGAAAATAACCCCATCTCCATAAATCTCACCCTTCATCTTCAACCCTATCTACAGGCTCCTTACCCACTGCCTAAAACCCTACTCATATATAACCCATCCTTAAAAAAAACAAAACCTCTCACTTCATACAATCATCCTGCCAGTATTGTCCTATTTCCTTCCTCCCCTCTGAAGCTAAAGTCTTTGAGAAGGTGCTGCACAACCAATGACTCTCCTTTCTCTCCTCTCACCCTCTTATAAAATCCTCTGCAGTCTTGGTTCAGGCTTCATCAAACTTCCCTTTCAAAGTTATCAGTGATTTCTTAATTGCTGAATCTAATGACAATTTCTCCATCCTGATTCCCCTTTACTTCTCCGCAGTCCTTGGTACAATCAATCTCTTCCTCCTGGATAGCCTTTCTTCTCTAGGTTTTTGTGGTGCTTTTCTTTTGGTTTCTTCCAATTTCTCTAGCCGCCCCTCAGTTTCCATTGCTGGTTCTTCATTCATGCCATGACCACTAACTGTGAGCACCCTCACCAAAGGCTTTTTTTCACTGGGTTTTCTCTATTTGCTCTGTACTCTTGGTGATCATATTACTTCCCTAACAAGGTAAATCCATTGACAAATCATAGTGTTTCTACCTCCTGTATATATCTGTTTTTCTTCACTCATGTAGCTACAGTGCTAGTTGAGACCATCCCTCCAGCCTGGACCACTCCAATAGCCTTCTGCTATCTCTGACTCAAATTTCTCCACCCACCATTCTATCCTTCTCTCAGTTGCCAAGGTGATTTTTCTAAAGCATAGGATCTGACCCTGTCACTCTTTCCCCTCCTCCCCTCAATTTCCTACTAAGAGAAATCCAGTGGTTCCCTATTTCCCTCAGGATCAAATATGAAGTCCTCTGACATTTAAACCTCTATGACATGGCCACTTCCTACCTCTCTAGTCTTCTCCCACAATCCACAGCCTTTCCCCCTATACACAATCCATGTTTCAGGTGCAACTGGCATATTTGCAGTTCCTCAAATACAACGCTACCTTTCCCATCTTTCTGCCTTTGCATTGGTTGCACTCAGGTGCGCCCCTTAGTTTCCCTGGATTATTTCAAGAATCGGGATTTTTAACCCTTTATTTTCTTATCTCCTTCACCTACTCAAATGCTTTGAGGGTACCTATTTATTTGTATGTCTTCCCTAATGAAATCTAAACTCTTATAGGAAAGTGACTTTTTTTTGCCTTTCTTTGTAGCTCCTGCACTTAGCACAGTGTCTGAGTATATAGGAAATATTTTCATAGTATTTTTTTTCCAATTACATGCAAAGACAATTTTCAATATTCATTTTTGAAAGATTTTGAGTTCTAAATTTTTCTCCCTCACTTCCTCCCCTCCCCATCTCCAAGATGGCCTTCAATCTGTAATCATGTAAAGTATATTTCCACATTGGTCATGTTGTGAAAGAAGAAACAGAACAAAAGGAAAAAAACGAAAAAATGAAAATAGTATGCTTTAATCTGCCTCTAGACTCATCAGTTCTTTCTCTGGATGTGGATAGCATTTTTCATCATGAATTTTTGGAATTGCCTTGGATCATTGTATCATTGAGAAGAACTTATTCAATCACACTTGGTCATTATGCAATGATACTGTGTACAGTGTTCACTTAGTTCTGTTCAGTTCAGCGTCAGTTCATGTAAGGCTGTTGATGTTTTTCTGAAATTCACCTGCTTGTCATTTCTTATAGCACAATAGTAGTCCATTACATGCATATACCACAATTTACTTAGTCATTTCCCAGCTGTTCACTTTCCGATTCATTGCCACAACAAAAAGAGCCGCTATATTTTTGTACATGTAGATACCTAGGAAATATTTAATGCTAAAAATGTAATAATTCTAAATATTTTTTCCATTCAAAATAAAACATTGACCTCTGTACATTTTCTCAGCTGGCTACGTAGTTTAATACTAATTCTTTAATTCATGCTTCTCCTATTTCTTTTTCTTAAAATGTTCCCTTAACATTAATCCTGAATATTATTCCTGCATTATTTTTTCCAAAGACTTTTTTCTGGAAATGTTTAATGATGATGATAAACATTTTAAAAAAGAAAATCCTTTAGAGATAGATGCATAGATTCAATCTCATTTCGACCATGTTCTGTCATTTAGAAACATATTTGAAATAAAAATCACTTTCCCATTTCCATATATTTGAGGTTTGGACAAACATATACAAATATCTTTTGGGAAAGAAAACAAAGTGATACTTTTAAAATTCAGTGTCACTTATTGACTTTAACCTGTTTCATATTGAGATCAAAATATTTATAGGAATAGAGGAATGTAAGAAATGTCTTTCTGTTTCTCTTACCTTCTCAGGAAATAAAAAGAGAAAACATATGTGAGTTAGGAATAAATCTAATGGAGGGACAACTGTGTCAAAGCTAGGGCCTCTGCACCAGAGTTTGAATCTCTGGAAGTTAGACTCACTTGACAACTCACAGTTTTTACAGTATAACCCTCTTACTTCATGTTTTTCTGTGATGTCCATATTTCTCTTTTACTTTGTTTCCCTCCTCTGTCTCCCTCTCTGTCTCTCTCTTTCTCTGTCTCTCTGATTGTCTTTCTCTGACTCTGTGTCTCTGTCTGTTTCTATCTCTGTCTGTCTGTCTGTTTCTGTCTTTCTCTCTCTCTCTCAGAAGAATATGAGAGACCCTCCACAACCAATTCTCAATATGCAATAAATGAGAAAAATTTTCCGGGCTGTTTGGTGCCTGTAGAAGTCAGTGACCAGCTATCAAACATTTGTCTGAATGTGCTTTGTGTTTGGAAGTCGATCATGGATTTACAGTCCATCAAAACTGTCCCCTTTCTAGGCATGTATATTCATATTGTATTATTATATATTTATTATTAATGCCGTATGTATATTATGGAATCTATATTATTTGTATTATATAATAATATTCATATTATTAAAATATAATAATTATATAGATATATATTATGTATCTCCCCACTTGCATACATGCTGCCTCCTCCATTAAAATGTAAGGTCTTTGAGGCCTGGGTTGGTGCTTTTCCCTTTATTGCCTCAGAACTTAGCACAACACCTGGCACATGGGAAGTTCTGGTTGATTTGACTTGGAATCAATTTTATTTTTTGTTTTAATTTTCAAAGGGAAGTTGCCACTGGCTGAAGATTAGTATTTATTGTAGTACTTGTTCAGATCATAATTATTCTACGGTGCACATGATTTGGGTCTCTTTTTCCCAAACCAACAACCATAAGGCCAAAATGGCACCATAAATTACCCACATCCAATCACATCTGACTTAGGTACTTGTTCACAATAGTATTCCTAAGACCGTTTTTCTTTCTTTCTTTTTTCTCCTTCCTTTCTTTTTCTTTCTCTTTCCCTCCTTCCTTCCTTCCTTTCATCCCTCCCTCTGTCCGTTCTTTTCTTTCTTTTTGTTTTTCTTTCTTTCTCTTCCTTCCTTCCTTCCTTCCTTCTTTCTTTCTTTCTTTCTTCCTTACTTTTTCATGTCTTAGGGCACAGAATCTGTCCCTCTTACTATGCAGAGAAAAAACAGATGGATTTTTATCTGCTCAGTCAGAAGTGGGGGAAGGGTTGAAGTGATCTGTGTGTTTTATATATCTGTATCAGAGGACAATAAACTCATTGAGTATGATTTTTTTTTTTAGGAAAAGGTAAACAAAGATGGACAAAATCATCAAACATTCGCTTTAATGCCAGATGACCCCGATGGAGATTTAGTGCTAGATTTAAAATGCTTTGTTTACAGATGGTTAAGAATCACATAAATTTAAATTGTCAAAGAAGAAATGGTTTCCAAGAGCATCTACTAGCCCAGATAGCCCCTCCACAACCCAGCCGCATGAAAGGCCCAGAGGCAAATAGAAAGCCACAAACATAAATGCCTGTGGAGTCTGCCAGGAATCCAGACCCTGCTGCTGCTGCTGCCACATAAAAACAAAATCTTCTACAGCTTCATATCCAGAACCTCTAAGCAGTTATCAGACAGTAAGACCAAGAATCTCCCATGGAGCAGATGATGCACCAAAGTGTCCCCTAGAGCATGGTGGTTAGCCCACCCTTGAGTCTGGAAATCCCTTTCCCACCTTGTTCTCCTGCAAAATCCAGAAAGATATAATGGCTTAAGTTCTTAATGTAAAAAGTACTAGGAATTTACTTTTCTGGACACTTGACCCTATTCCCAATAGGCAGTAGACAAGCAGATACCCAAGCATTGATTCAGCACAACTCCACAGATGAAGGCATCCTTGTCTGTTTGTGTCAATATTTGGTGTTGCTGTTGATAAATAAATAATGCTGTATAGGTACAGGCAACATTTCTACATTTCCCTGATTGGTTATGACACAGGTGCTCCCATGGACAATGGGGCTTCCATGCTGAAAACGGTCAGGACAAAACGATGGTTCCAGGCTGTGTGTATGTGCAAACGTGCACACACACACACACACACAGACACAGCCCCTGCCCCCTCGCAGATGTAGAATTCTGCACCTGTGTTTAGCATCGTTATTTCATTTGGTTTCTCTGAGGAAAAGCCAGGCATGATATTCAAATTGGGAGCACCTGTGTTTGGGGCCAACTTGAACTATTTTTGTGGCCTGAATATGGTGGCTTTGCAACTTCAAGGGAAAACTTTTTCTCTCACTTGAGTTTTTGGAATTTCAAGGGGAAAAAGAAAGAACTAAAAATGTGCATAAATTAGCTTTATGGTATGAGGATAAGTCTGTAAGAACAGAACATTTTTATCTTCATTGTTATTAGTTACATATAACTTTTGGAATTTTTTGACCATTAAGAAAGTATTATTTCATTGGTTATAGGGAATTTCTGATGAGGAAATGCTTTCTATCTATATTATAAATAATTATTCTCAGCCCTTGATTGGCTAGCATTCAGAATTAGTACAGTTGTTCAGTCAGTATTTTTGTTCATGTTTCTGAAATAAAGCATTTGGGCAATAGATATAAATTTCCCTTGCCCACACACTCTTACTTGTATTAATTTAAGCATAAGACTGAGTGCATGCAGGTTACACGTGTGTAACTTACATGTTAATGCACAAGGATTTAGATGATAAAAGACAAGTCACATTTAGAAGTAAGATGGGAGAGCCTTAAGAACTGGTGCATTCTTCTTTTGAAATCTTACATTTAAAAATTACTAAAATGTAAACTACTAAATTACTAAGAGGTGGTTCCATTTAAGGGTATGATATCAAATTTAACTATGCTTTTAAAAAGTTAGAGTCAAAATCTGAATGCCATTTTTTTCTATAGTGAACTTCCAATAAAATGATAATTCCAATGGATTCCCTCTCTGCCTGACTGGATTACAAACATAAAAAAAAATTTCAAGTTTAAAATAATAGCTCTTTTACCACCATAACTAACCCTCCATTCTCTAAGGTTTGGCCAGTGACAACTGAAAACAAATCAAGAAGAATTTATCACTCAAAATCATGACCACAAGCCTCATTAAAAAAAAAAAATTTGCAGGTAGAACAAGTAAGTGGTATGTTCAAATTCTCCTAAAACTGGGGTTGGCACTGGTAAATCCAGAGGTTAAGACTATGTGTTGTGTTAACCGAATGATATCCTTAAATTTTTCTAAAGACAAACCAAGTGCAATGCAGTGTTTCTCTTTCAATTTGTCCTAAATGAACTGAAGTAGAAGTGGGTGACCATGGGGGGTGGGGGGTGGGGGGAGGGATACATCGTTATCTTCAAAGATGTAAAATATGTTAAGCTGTTTGAACAAAATGCTACTGATAAATTAAACTAGTAATGAGGTTCTGAAGAACAGATTCATTATTTAGACCTATTATGTCCAAGAGCAAAAGATGTCAATCAAGTAAAAATGTGTTAAATAAATATTGCAGGTTTGGTGTCACAAAGAAGTTACACTAATATAAAAACTGGAGTGTCATAGTATAATATTGCTCTTAAAGAGTTACTACAGCAAATGATGACTCTACCTGATAAGTATTGAGAATTAAATCTTGTTTCATGTTTTTTTTAATCAATTAGTTAAGTCTTTGATTTGAATTCTACACCCTCCAGGCGTCAAGGAGATGCCTTTTCTTTTCTTTAAACAAAGGATTATTCTTCCTCAAAAGGGGTTTGTCTAGTTCTTTTATTGTTTTATGTCACACAAGGGAAAAATGCTTTTGAGGCATTACCTCTGAATTTAGCAGGGACGAGAGTTTACTGCTATATAATCATTAGTCAATGCAGTAGCTGAAACCTTAAACAAAAGAAAACAAACTACAAACAGGAAAGCATCCCCTAAAGGCACATCAGAACACCAGAGAGGGGAGGCATGGATTTCAAACAAGGCTGCCCAAGCATGTGCTAAATATTGCTGCTTCTGACTTTAAACAGCACACCAAGGAATACGGCATCACCTTCTAGGCTTTGAAACAATTCTGGGAAGCAGGAGAAAAAAGAATGGAGAGGTTTTAGGAAAACCATTTTCTTCCTCTATTGTATTGAATTTTATTTTCATAAAATTCTATTTCCCACCTAATGAGATTTCTCAATATAAAGAAATCTGTTAGAAAAAAAAATTCTGCAGTTTCTAGTGTCTTAATCCACATTTTCCTCTAAGATACAAACTATTGTCGCAATTACTGCCTATAATCATACTGAAACACAGTAGAAAGCTTTGGACAACATTTTAGTAAATCATTCTGTCTTCAAACATGAACATATTAGACCCATTTTAGATCAATAAAAGTGGCAAAAAGGATTTGTGATTTATAATTTCTTAAAGCAAGATAACTTGGGAAATGTATTTCCAAAAAAATCTCAGCAATAAGAAGTACCATCCTGAAATGGCATGTACACTGCATGTAGAAAAAAAAATCATTAATATTATTCTTCATGTGGCAAAGAAAGATATATTGTATGTAATGACATAAGGGATTTTCACAATAAGTCTTTTCCTCTAAAATTTTTCTCTTAATAATTGTATTTGACTTTTAAAAAAATTGTTGCAATTGTCCATTATGGTTTGCTCTCGTTTAAGCCTGCTAAAATAGAGATAATTAAAAGCTAAAACTGTAAAACCAGGGTAGTACTCCAGTCATTAATCAGCTTTTGGAAAGTTACTGGGAATTAGTTGGTGAGACTGAAGCTTTAAACGAATTTTCTTTTTTCTATACTAGTCATTCCCATCTTATATCCCTCCCCCTTCCTCCCAAAAAGAAATACTTCTCAGAGGTACATTATCAAATAACTACAAGGAGAGTTGGATATCATGTAGCTAACATTTTAATATATCAAGTTCTAAAAAGTATTGATTTTATTGATTTTTGGTATTATGTGACATGAGCAACATGTGACATAACATGACTCAGTGTGAGGGGAATTCAATACTCCCCAGATCCACATACCAAAAATATGCAATCTAAAACTCTGACAGTATAAAATGATATGATCAAAGACCACTTTGATCATTTATGAAGAATAATGTATCACAATAGATTCTGTTCCCAAGTTAGCATATCCTAAATAGGCTTGAGACTTTCTTTATGTTTTTAATTGAAACACAATTTATGAAGGAGCCCTGTAAATCCCAGTACACCATAACAGTCTTCATTTTTCTTCTTGTGTCATGTTTCCACAGCAATTCATTGGAAAATTGCATCTGAGATTGGGCTATGAGAATTCAAACAAGGGGAAGAAATTTTGTTAAGTGTCCTAATTAATCTATTCATTTTTTCAATCATGAGAATTAACTAAAGACATCTAAGGAAATTAGTGTTTGGAAGGCCACACATACTTCAGGTTTAGGTGGTGTTGGTGGATCACAGAAAAATGGATAGGAATCCACAGAAAGAGGAATATAGTTAAGTACACAGATGAAGTGCTGGATTCATTGTAATTATAACAAAAGTCTAAAATTCACAAAAAGCCTATATGGATATATACACATGTGCTTATATACGTACATGTACATGTGTGTGTACACATGTATGTGTGTATATATATATATATACATGTGGACTATATACATACATATATATATATATATATATATATATGGAAAGAGAAATAATTCATCTCATAAAATAGTTTTATGATCTAGCCAGATATATTCTAGAAAAAAATCCCAACCTCTAACCAGAGAAAGGCGTCCACTTCTTTCTTCAACTAGAAAAAACTGGAGCATATGGGAATTATCTGGATCCTTGTTTCCATTTTCTGTTTTGCTTTTCCTTTGAGATATGGTCACTAAGATTGTGTCTACATGGGCAGAAGAATTTTATCAGAAAACTCATAAAATGTTACAGATATTTGCTGGTGGCATATAGTTGGGTCCTCCCCCCCGCCCCAGTGCAGTACTTCTCCAAAGAAAAGGAAGGAAAAGAATTTATTCACAGAAAAATATGTTTAAATCCAATTTGCTTCAACTCAAAAATTTTTATATATAGATATCAATATAGATATTTATCTATGTAGATTTTATGTGCGTTTGTATTATATTCTTGCTAACTAAAAAAAATGCTTTGGCGTTCCTGTGGAAAGGGTCCAATTCCCTATTTCTTTACACAGATGAGTGGCTCTTGAATCCTAAATGCAAATTGCATTCTGTATAGATAAGCTTTAAAGTAACTCCTATTTAAAAAAACCTCCTTTCAAAGGAATCTCAGAGTATACATTAAGTGACTTGGCTCTCAAAAAGTGTCCCCCAAAAGCCATAAAAAGTACTGCATATTATAATACTTGCAAAACTGGCTTTTTTATATAAGTTAATGATGTGGGATGAGAGATATTTCATCTTTTATACAGTTATTTGACAGTGATGAATTTAATTCATTCTATCACATTGAATGATACATTTATATTCAGTATGTAGTTTAAAATTTCATAAATGATTAAAGTCCCTGTCGTTTTAATTATAATATGCAGAGAGCAGCCAGAACTTATTTGCAAAGAATAATGTACAAGTCAATAAATTTGGTGAGTGCTCCCGACAACATATAAATAATGACTTTAGAAGTGTAACTACCTGTAGATGAAAACTAATAACAAAGGTGCGCGTGTTGGCTTTTCTGAATTAAATGGCCTAGCGTCTCTTTGTTGCCAAATTTACTTTATTAAATTGAAAATTTAATACAATGCTAGTGAGCTGATTTCACTGTGATATCCAATACGGAAGAAAATATATCTGGCCAGATCCCCATCCCTAGGTCTTAGACCCTTGAACAATTCAAAGCTTCCCAAAGATACCTTTAATGAATTAATAGTGGTCTAAAACAGATTCAGACTTATATATCCACTTTCAAGTGGAGTAGAAACCTAAGTCTGTCTTGGTAGAGACCCATTCCCACAGCTGTACTCAGAATCACAGTAGCCCATTAGAAAAGGATGTCATTTGACATTCAATAATTCAATTTGCTAAGTATTTTTAAGGTGTCTGGAAATATCCAAGATGTTGTGCTTGAGGCAAAAGAAGTATGTCATGGTTCTCTACCCTCAATGAACTTTCAACTTCTTTGGCAATCCCACTGAATTCTAAATTCACCGAATTCATCTGAAGTCACTCCTTTCCTCTTCACAGAGCCAGATTAAAAACAGCCCGCAGAGCAGTGGCTGGACAATGTGGCTGGTTTCAATTTCTGCTACAGTTAAGTTCAGTCGTTTTTTTCAGTCATGTCTGACTGTTGGGTTGACATTTCCTTCTCCAGCTCATTTTACAGATAAGGAAACTGAGGCAAACAAGGTTAAGTGACTTGCTCAGGGTCACACAGCTAAGAAAATGTCTGAGGCCAGATTTGAACTCGGGAAGATGAATCATCTTGCCTTCAGGTCTAGCACTCTATCAACCGCATCATCTAGCCACCCTCTACTATAATTAAAGAGTAGGACAAAACTGACTTTAGATGGGAAAGTCAGAAGCTTAAGCTCTTTACTGAGCTCTGAAGCTTGCTAAAGAGCCCTAGTAACCATCTGTAGGTAACCAAGGGGTGGGAGTGAATTAAGCTTTGGCTTGTGGATAGACCATCTATCTTATGTCAATGGTAACAAATTTATGGAAAAGTTTGCCTGTAATATATTGCAGCTGGTACTTTAGAATTTTACCTTACTCTAACTAGGAGATAAGAAGAGAAAAGGAAAGAAGAGTGAATTCATAGCTACAAGCCTTGAACCTCCAAAGTCCTCATTTGAATATTCTTTTGTTTCATCCCAATCCCAGAATAAGACATATCAGACAAAGGGGGACTATTATCTTTAACTCAGAGATCAACCATTTTGGTCTCATGGATTCCTTTGGCAATCGAGTGAAGCCTGTGGGATCATTCTCAAAATCATGTTTTAAAACGCATTAAATTAAAATACATAGGATTGCTAAGGCAGTTAATTATACTAAAATGCAGTTATCAGAATTTTTTTTAAAAACTGAGTTCATGGCACCTAGATTAAGAACCCTATTTCTAACTCCATAATTAACAAGAACAGACTTAATCTAGATGCATTTTCCCTTTTAATTTTCATCCTCTCTGTTATTTTCCTTCTCATCATATTCAGCCTCCCCTGCTCCAAACACGCAGAAGAGAATCTTACATAATCCAGGTTTCACACACCAAGATGTAGCTCATAGTCAATTATTAAAAGCAAATGAGTTATCACCTCCCCTCACCTCCTCTCCTTTCCCTAAGCCTGGTGTATGGTGGAAACAAAGACAGACCTTTAACTAGAGCAGTGCTGCTGGGTGCCGCTATAATGAACTACAACCTCCACTCTCTTAGGGTTAATAAGACACCTGTCTTGAAAGTCACTGTCATATTGGTTTTTCAGGCCTACCCCTCAATACTTAAATTCTTGATGAAGTTCTGACTGTGCCAAAGGAACTTACTAACAAAGCCACTGAGTCAATTTAACCTAGTGAAACTGGACCCAGTAGACTGGGTTATCAGAGTTTTGTGTTGAGATAATTACAGCACTAAAGAGAGCATATGGGCTGTCAGGGCTGGCACATGGCCTGCACCAGCTGTTACCTGGGTGCTTTGGAAAACCTACTGAACAGCATTTTGGACACCACACAGCTCTGTGTAAGTTTTCCAAGGTTTCTAGTGGGAGTTCTTCATAATAAATTTATTTCCTGTATAAGGGAGGATTACACCCAATAATATAACTGGAACAAGCATGTTCAATTTTTTTCTGGCAAATACAGTATCACCCACTAAAAGGAGGAAGCAATCTGAGGTTCCACCAGAAGCAGCAGTGCTTGCAACTAAACAAGAGATTCTCAGAGCAGGGAGTCTGAATAAGGATCCTCTTTTTAAACAGATCATCTTAACCAGCCATGAAGTGGTTGCTGGTGTTTTTGTTACTGCTTTTGCTGTTTAAAAATCTGGAAATAACCTTCTGCAGCAGAAATTCCCAGGGAATTTTGAAGTTATTTGGGCTAATCCTATTCCTGGTAGTACTGCCATACCTCAGGAAAATAGTGGTCCCTAAACAGGATGCCAAAGTGTCTGCCCATCAATATTTCATTATGATAATATCATTCATTTATATGTATATATATAAAGCACATATATTATATGTAAATAATATATATCTATATATTACTTACAAGTTTTTATATATAGATCACATCATTGAAACATATCTGACCATACTCAAAAGTTACAAGTATACACTGCAGCTAAGAACAGGAAAAAAATGGTTCACTTGAAAATGCTCAACTTCAATAAGCATGTATTAAGCATCTCTTATTTATGAGTACTAGGGATCTGAATACAAAGTTCCCTATATTTGAGGAGTTTACAGGGTTTTCTATTTAGATTTGCTAGCAAAAGATACTTCCTGCTAGAAATAAAACTAAATCAGCAATAGTAGGCTTAATTATAATACTTGAATACTCTCTTGAGACTCTTGATGTTAAGCTTTCCAAATCAGACATCATTCGTTCAAATAAGTTTTCTCTTTTAGAAAGTTTTTGGGGTTGTTCTTTGTTCTTGAAGAAGACCATGATATCAGAGAGGTGCTGCTAGGACACACAGATGAATTGGATTTAAGTGAAGGAGGGTTGTACAATGTCTCCAGCCTCACTTTCTCCTCCGAAGTCAACTGCGTTAATTGCAAGATATAGAAAGGCAGTATGGTACAATGGAAAGATTGCTGGATTGAGAGTAATAGGACCTGGGCTCCAGTTCAAGCCCTTCCACTATTACCTGGGTAACCCTCAGCAAATCACTGTACTTCTCTAGAGCTCCTACTATGTCCTCAAACGTAAAATGGTGGGGTTGGACTAGATGATCTCGGAGTCCCTTCCATTTCTAAATCTGTGATTTGAAGTTTAAGGGAGTCAAACCTCCTGATCAGTGCCAGGCTCACCAAACCTCTCCCCCTTCCCAAGACCAAACAAGTGGTTTTTAGTATGAGGGTCCAGTATTCCAATGGATTCCAGGTCTTCACAATGTGGGTATTCCCTCCGACAAAGCACATCATGATGTATCCCTCTCTTCCCATTCCGCAAAGTTTGTTTCATGTTCTCCCACAAATTTGCCATATAGGGTCAAGGGAATCAATTACCATCAATACTTTCATGCTTAAGTTCAAAATCTGGAATCCCTTTGGAAAACTGAAATACTCCGAACTCAACATTTATGATATGTCTCCACTTAATAGTCTCTAAAACTTTGGAAAATTTTGCGGTTTCACTTCAAAATAACTATTTTCATATAAGTTGTACTTGCAAAACTGGTCTAATTCAATGCTTCATTTTGAATTAAACTTTACACTTTGCCTAGAGGGATGGAATTCGCTTTCATTGAGTTTCTCTGATTTGAGAACTGGTCATAGTCAGGAATCAGGTAGGGAAAAATTCAAGTGCCATCTTCTTTAATATTTCCGGAGGGGAATCTGATTTGAGTTTCCTACCTTGCCCCTCCCCCAACCAAAAAAGAAAAAGCCATGTTTCAGTGAAATGAGTGCCTTTTCAACTTGGAAAAAATCCAGTCATTACATTTAAATTTTAAAAATCTATGCCTCAAAAACATCTAGGACATTTAGAAAACCTCCTGTATTACATCAAAGTAAGTGCATTATCACATTATATTTTGCAAGCTTTAGCAAATAAAAAAATCCCCCAGAAGAATCTTAATTCTTATCTATGGAAAACATTAAACTGCTAAGCGCTAACAACTGGAATTAGTCCTTAAATCTCTAATGAGAATAATAAACCATGAGAGCAGTTTGTGCTGTAACTTGATAAGGCCTGAATTTACTTGCTGTTAGTAAAAGTTCCTGAACCAGCAGTATGGCTTTTTACTCCCTGAGGTATGGGAAACAATATCTGTCCTTTAGGAACCTCCTCTGTGGTAAGCACTTCTTATCTGTGCTATCAAAGGACTGAGATAGCAATGTAATATCTAGTAACAGCAGCTTTATGAGAAGATCCATTACTGATCTAAATCAATTTAAAGCAGGTAGTTCTGCTTAACCCATTCGGAGTAAAGTGGACCCTTTTACATCAATGGGTCACCCCCTCCACCCACCCCCAACACCACTAGCTGCCTCAGCTTTCAGTGTATTATGACACGCAAAGATCATCCATGGACAGAAGTGCCCCAAAGACCAAACACAGTTTTTAATACCGCAAACGAAATTGCATCTTAGTGGAATATAGCTGTCCTCAAAAGTAGGGAAATTTGGGCTACTGACCAAAAGAAAAAAAGCTAATTTCAGTTAGAGAGATCAGTTCAGCATTCATACGTAGCAGGAGTTTAATGAGCCTATTAGCAATCTGCAAAGGCCCAACCACTAGCTTTGAGAAATGCAAGGATGAAATTCTCTCTTTCTACACTCAGGGAATTTTTTAAAGGGGAATTTGCTAGAATGCAAGTCCCACTTTTATAGGGACAGGTCAGCATAAACTTAAATGGCTGGGGGTAAATTAAGTCTTGAGCTTCCAGAATCAAACTAGCTGTATCACAAAAGTTCAAGTAGAATCAATACTTTAGTAAGCAATAAAGTTAGAGGATATGGAGGGAATTACCTGTTCTGCGTTAAAAGCATACTTGAACATTTTTAAGACTTGGACAAATGAATACTAAAGCTATATTCCTTTTATTTCTAAGTAGAAAGATGAAAACAATCATTTAAATAATATAACTTGTCATTATATATAATATACACATACTATGCATGTTTATTATATATATACATGCAAAAAGAGAGAGGAAAGAAGAGACAGGGGGAGGGAGAAAGATGAAGGAGAAAGAAATATAGATAGAGAGATGGAAGAACTCTCTCTCTTGGAAATTGAGGAAAACAATTTTAGAATAGTACTGGACCTTGAGGATCACTTAATCCAATTCCACTGTCACCCTCAGCTCAATATTGTTTTTTTTTGTTCAAGGTCACATAAGGTCACATAAGTAGATAGTGACAGACCTAGAGCCCATATCCCCAGCTTTCCAGTTCACACTGCCTAAAGCATGTGTTTATGTATGAGATATATGGATATATGTGTGCATGGATGAGTATATAATATAGTAGTAATTATATAGTAGAAATAGCACTGCAGTAGAGATGCAATCAAGTCCAGTAATCATATATTGTGTCTACTATACATAAGGGCTTGTGTGTTTAGAAGTTGAGTGCATATGCCATAAATATGCATAATACATGTATATACATACATACACACAGAGACACACACATATAGATACATGCACATTGCATATCCCTATGGATCTCTATATATACCATTTGATGGTTCTTTAGCCAATAATTTATTGGAACTGTTAACAGCATAAGTAATGCATTTTGATATTTAATATTATTTAAAAATTATTATAGGTATTTTATTTCTATATCGATTAGATATGGCTATGCTTAGTATCTGAAATCCAAAATGCCAACTATCTTTATTTATTTTAAAGTAATAGATCAGCAAGCAATGATAGGTATTAATATATGTGTTAAATATATATGTATGTATATGTGTGTATGTATGGCTTTAGGATGCCTCTTACCCTTTTCCAGTGAAAACTGGGCAGGTTTTGTTATTAGGGAAATTGTATAATTAAGATACCTCCAGAAACTTTAAAAATCTTGTAATATTACCACTTTTATTATAGTTTCAGTTTTTATGTAAAAAAAATCAATCTGTTTAAAATATAATTATAACATTCTGTTCTGTATTGAAGATTTGAAGGTTTCCCCTAACCAGTACTTATAATACATTTTCTAGTCTATTAGCAATACCATTTTTTCCCCTGAGTATAGGAACAATATCTAACTTCCAAAGAATATTTTCAATCCAGTCAGTTTTCTAGTGTTGTTTTAATTTCAATTTATTTCAGTTCTGTAAAGTCAACTATGATTAATTTATTACAGTAGAATATCTGTATCTGATATCTTTTGTCTTTTTAAAAAGAAAATAAAGGGGAGGAAACCACTATAAATATATATAAAAATAAAATATATATGTATAGAGATAGATACATATATATATATATATCATATGTACACACACACATACAAGAAAGCGATTTTAATATAAAGATAAGGTATGATTACTAGATGACCAAGATTGATGCTTAAATGCTTTCCATTAAAACAACTTTTACAGATTTAGCTAGAGGCGCTAGTCATTAGTATTCTCTCTGAGCTAATGAACCCATCACAATAATATCTTTCTAGAAATATGTGGTTATTGTAATAGGCATAAGCTAAAGAAAACACACCTTTTATGCTTTTGAATTGGAAGAACATTTTCTATTTACGAACTTTTGAGAGAAAGATAAGCCACTCTTCCTTCCCCCTCCTGCCTTCCCCTTCTTCAATCCATCCCTAGCTACCCATGTGTCTGCTGGTATGCTGCATATTTCAATCTCTAGACTGTCTCACCTGAGCATATCCCATAACTAAAGTGAAGACCACCTCAAAGTCCATGATAATGGGCTTCCCCTTGAGAAAACCACACAGAATTTCTGTTCACTTCTTTCATGTAGCAATAGCAAGCAAGATGGAATATGATTCATTTTTTCCCTTTTGATAAGATGTGAAAGAAATATCAAAAGAATTCAGAGACATTTTCATTTTCTCAGAATGAGATGAAACATAAGAAGCTACTACTTAAGCAAGAGACTTTTTTTCTCTGGCATTTTGGGTTCATAAAATGAGGAAATTACTTTCTACTACTCCTCTTGTTTGATATCTAAAAACAAGACTCAAGATCTTTATGCATTTTTAACACTTTCAAATTAATATGGTTAGCTTCATGAATGTTAAAATCAGGCCTAAGCAGAATGGGTTTTAGCTGTCATTCCATTTATCAATAGCCATTTGTTTATCAAATTAACAAAATATTAAATAGGCAGCAGAAAATAGAATAGTCAATAATGTTATGCCACTTGAAGCAATGGATTTATTTTCAAATGCTTTGACATAGGTGATAAAAACAAAATCAGTGTTTCAAAAAATGGAACACACACAAATGGAGATAAGCCTACTTACTATACAACAGCTATCTAGATTTACAGGAACAGGCTCCACTGTTTGTATTATTTAATCAAATTTTATAACAAACTTTCAAATTTCAAGGTTGTTTCTGGGACTTCAAATTTGGATATTGTATGTTGCAATCATTTTACTGTGGAGGACTCCAAAATTCATCTCGTACTTTAATTTTTGCATTTTCTCCATTCATTTAGATTGGGGAAGATAGAAGCAATTTTATCAAATCACCATTATGTTGAAAACCCGGATCATTTTTTTTTAAAGTGGGACATAAAGCATTTGTTTAATGACCTACAGCTATGACTGTTCTGTGTCTTAGCTCCCCCATGTTTAACTCTCACGTATGAAAAAACATTGGCTCCATAGTCACATTTTTAAACCAAAACATCATTAAACCATGCAATTGTAGCCATGCCTGGGACTTCAAAATGCATGCTGACAGAGAACATCATATCTTAACAATGGCATTTTATATCAATGATTTATTAGGAAAAGTTTGCTGCTTAAAAGTCCTCTCATTTTATCTGACAAAAAGATGTTTTCCTTGCCAGCTTTCACCAAGGTAATTACCAGGCATTTGACATTACACCGCATCATTTCAATATCCCTTTTCCATTAGACATTACAATAACCTGGAATTCCAGAGGGCCTTGTAAGGAGGAACAGTTTGAAATGTGGAACACTGAAAAAATAAAGCGAGATACGGCATTGCATCTTCAGTTACATGCTTCCCGAACCAACTGTGACGGAGTGAGGGCAACAGACCTATTAGGATTTCCATCCTCCAAAATATCCATTCTAAATGGACTTTGGCTTTTTGCTTATGCTGCTCAGGGCAACCAGATTGAAATCCAAACTCAATTTCCCTGTTCCTTTTGATGCAATACTTTGCCTCCTCCTCCTCCTCCCCCCACTAACCCCCATCACCCCACAAACAACTATTATTAGTACCTTCACATAGTAAGAAAGGTAAGTAATAGTACGAAGCAGGCTCCCGGTTAAATGTAGCCTGGTTCAGACAGCGTAGTAATGATGTCATTAAGAGTCTGAGCAGAGTGGGACTCAGACAGAAGTGTTGTATAGCTGCAGACATAAATCTGAAAGAACTTTTTGGCTACATTCTCAGACTTACCTTGAGAGATATTGAGGAGCTCCCAGCAAAATGAGTTGAGAGAAAATGTCCTCAAAAGGAGGAGGTCTGTAGACAGAAGACAGTGATGTAGGCCCTACAGGGGCATTCTTCTATGATACAGGAAGAAACAATTTGTTAAACGGATAAACTAAGAGAAATAATCTCTGAAGAAGGAGAAAACAGAAAACAAATAAACCTTAATTCTAGCACAAATAAATGAGAGAAAGGCAATTGTGGAACTGCTCAAAGCCTTTTTGCTTAGCTGAATGAAAGCAATCCCTAAGACTGAATGGGTAATGAGATCCTGGCTCCTGAGATTTTAGCTTTCTTAATCATGTTCATAATTAATTCAAGAACATTGATAACTTCATTACATTCTTTTTGTCTTATCAATAAATGATGTGCCTGCACTTTTGGTCCTGTGTACAGGGAGAGAAGAGATGCTTTGGGTAATATTGCACTAGGAATAGTGGATATATATGATCCAAAAAAGGTGAAGTGGAAATTATAATCCTTGACCAGGCTTCTATTATCAGAACATGATGACAAGCAGCTACAAATAATTAATAAGCTTTTTATGCAGAAATGCAAAGCCTTTGAAGAAAAAAATACGCTGCAAGTAGGATTCCTTATTGAAAGATTATGTACAGAGCATAGCATGCTCCTTCGGAGAAACGCTTCAAAATGGAACGACTCACAAGAACGCCTGTACTGCAAATTCAAAAAGAAAATCAATAACTTGTTTAGAAGGATATCCATTTTTTAAAAACTGCCAAACTTTTCCTCATCTTTTGGATTTCAAAAGAAAACATGTCCTTCTACTTGTCCTCCTAAAGGCATTTCCAGTATCAACTTACGACCGACGCCAAACTATACTAACCACTCAGTAAAATCTGCCATTTTTTTTAAAGCGAAGACTGAAAGCTATGTCATTATCTGTCAGTCATCATCAAAGGGGCAGTGTTCCTTTAGGGTTTTCTCTTCACCCTGTGTAATTTTCGCAAAGCGATCACTCATTAGTTTTCCAATCCATTTTCAAGGGATTGGATAAAATATTTAATACCATTTGATAGCATCCTATGGACAGGCGGGAGCATCTACAAAATGGCTTGACTAATTAACACTAAATTTGCAACTGGCATGCTAGTAAGAGTTACAAAGCAAATGCCACACAAATGTCTGAATTCCTCCAAGAAGGAATAAGCAGAAAATCTCAATTTTAGTGTAAAAGTGTTGCTGCAGTCAGTCAGCCATGCCTCATCTCACAGGAATGATAAGCACACTAATGTTGGGTGTTTTCTAAGGAGATAAGTTTATTCAGGCTTTGAAAGATGAAATAAAAAATTTCAGCTGCAATTTCTGGGGGATACTAATACATAAATACATCTCTGAAATAATGGTGCTATTAGAGATGCACACAATTTATGCAATACTGAAAAGTATTCATGTTGACACTTTGATCTGATTACAAAACAAAATAGTCTTTGAGAAGACACTGCAGAATCACTTAGTAAAGCAAGCTGTTGCCCATGACATTGATATATGGGACAGCAATGATGTATATACTGGGTGGCCTTATCAGTAAATCTATTTGCTTCCCTAAGGAACAAGACCAGTCCTTGAAAGAGAACTCTTTGTTAGAACCACCAGTAAGGGATTAGTATTGACAAAACATTCAATTTGGATATAAGCCCACAGAAGATGCATAAAACAATAATTTAATAAGTTTACAGACAAAGATTTAGCACATTGGCAATGCTCTATTACCTAGAGAACATTAAGTTGGGTTTTTTATTATCAACATAGTGTAATTATTTCTTTGTGAATTCAATTCTGTGGATTCTACTCACTAATAACCCATTTCTCAATTTCTGGGACATGATATACTTTGAGTTTGTAACATAACTTTCAAAAAACAACTCTCAGTGAGTATAAAAAACTTTCTGTACCTCATGATAGTGTGTCCTCTTCGTGGGCTAACAATCTAAAAACAGCGTAGGTAAAAATTGTCATCCATATATGTATGTATATGTATAAACTTATACATATAAAATTTGATAAGCACTGATAAGTAAACATTTTCACAAAGCATAAGAATTCAAATTAAATACATACCATGTCAAAAACCCAAGTTAAATGTATTAACCGCATATCAGGGGCTAGGAACTTATCATAGCAAATGGCTCATGTATAATCACAGTCAAGTTACTGTTTTCTTGAATATGAAAACAGAACAGTCAGAGAATTCTGCATTCTTATACAACTTTCATTTCCATAGAGACAACTCCAGCATGCATGATGACTTTCTAAATCTTAGCACCTCATCAGAGATTGCTAATGCTGGGACTGGTCTTAAAGAGATCTTAGTCCAGTTCGCACATTGGATTGAGGCATGGCTGAAAAAACTGGGCTATAAGACACAATGACCTCAGTGATCTTAGATAAATGTGGAAAGACTTGCACAAGATAATAAGAGAACCATGAGAAGATTGTATACAGTAGCCACAATATTGTTTTAAGAATGACTTTGAGCGAATAAGTCATTCTGACTACTGCAAATTCCCAAATGAACTATAAAGGACATATGAAGAAAAGATGCTATCTGCATCCAGAGAAAGAACTAACAAATAGAAGTATGTATAGAATAATTTTTCACGTGTTGGGGGGGGCGATATATTTGTGTGTAATGGAAACTATCTCTAGGCTTGGGGGAAGTGAGGGGGAACCAAAAAAAAAATAAATGTACATGATAACTCTATTATATATTTAAAAGGAATCAAGTTATAAGTAATAGATTTGAAGTTTAATATGTAATCATCTTTTTTTAACTATACTATGTTACAGAAATGCTTCTTTTGTTTCATAAACTAAAAAAAAAAAGAAACAAAAGCACTCTCAACTAGCTGCTCTCTGAAATACCAAAAAAAAAAATCAAATTGCTCAATTATTTGGCCTTTTCTCAGTTCTTAAATTCCTTGAAATCTCTAGGACACTTGACCCTGTTGACTTCTCTCTCCTCCTGGATATGTAATCTTTCCTAACCACTTCTTGTAATGCCTAGGTTCTTTCAAGACTCAGTTTAGGTGTCATAGTTCTACAAGAAGCCTTTCCTGATTCTTCCAAGTGTTAGCATGCCTTGCCCCCAACACACACACACACACACACACACACACGCACACACGCACGCACGCACGCACGCACGCACACATTCACATTCACATAAAAAAACTACTTTGAATTTTACTTTGCATATATTTTAATTGTAAACAAACATCCCTTTGCACAGGGACTATTTCATGCTTGAATTGAAGTAATTTGCTCAAAGTCATGCAGCTATTAAATGGGACCTATACACAGCCAAGATTTGGAGCTGGATGGGACTTAAGAAATTCCTGGCAAATGAGTTTTCTAGGGTCACAAAGAATAAAGTTAAGGATAGAAGTCCCTCAGGGTCATATGCACGTTCTACTTTACCATAGTAGAATCAGACTTAGGTCTCATGATTTCAAATCCATGACTAAATATTAGACTCACAAATAATTTTCTCTGCCAGAAAATTTTAGCCTGATGATCAATTTCTATGTTCTAAATATTTTAGCAATATTATTCTGTCTATTTTCTAAATATTTTAGCAATATTATTCTATCTAAATTTATACAAAATTGCCCTTGTCTTCAGTGAATTTGCAATACCTTATTTCCCTACTCTCCCTTTTTTGAATATCCTCTAATTTGGCAATATGTTTCTTAAAATGTAGTGCCTCAACCTGAACACCATACTTCAAATATAGTTTGAGTCAAAGTAACAGTGGTAACAGCCCACCAAACCCCATTCAATGTATCTCTTTTAGTGTGGCTTAAGATACTGCATTAGCCAAAGTTTTGGCTGGCATTTATTTGGCATTGTTGTCTCATATGAGGCTTTGCAAGTTAACTAAAGCCACTAAATAGTTTTTTTAAATGAATTGCTTTTCAACTATGCTTCTATATCTTCTACTTGCTAAGTTGGTTTTTTGCCATTGAAATGCATAACTAACTGTACATTTATCTCTAATATAGCAATCTTACTCAAGACTACATTCCATCTTGTCAAAAATCCTTTCAGGTCTGGATCTCATCCTTTTTCCATCCCAATTTTATGTCATTTGTAAATTTGATAAGTAGGTCATCTATATATTTACCCTTGAATTAACATTTATAAAATATTTGAAACAATATTTTCTAAAATGTTAAACAGCACAGAGGAGAAAATGGAACATTCCTGACATCCCTTCCTCATTCCACTACAGACCTCCCTCCAGTTCATGTTTCTCCATTGTTCAAATCATTCCATGAAAAATTTTGTTAAATGCTTTCTTGAAATACAGTTGAAATCCTGAAGTTCCCAATTGACCCCAGTCTTCCCCTGCCTTGCCATGTCTCAAAGTGTTTGGGCTATTACTGCTGTTCAGAGTTTCTCAGTGATGGTTCTGAAATCCTGAATTCAAATTCTGCCTTTCATGTTTGGTTACTATGTGAGCACAAGCCGACTTTTCTGGTCTTCACTTTCCTTGAATGTAAACTAGGCATAATAAAAACTGTAGCATCTACCTCACAGAGGTATTTTATGAGGTTTAGGTGATTTACTGCATAAAAAGCGTTACATCCAAGTTAGCTGTGACTACGCTACCACCATCTCCCTTTCTGACCACTGTCTGCAGCCTGTACCATTTGCCTCCCGGCAGTCTTGTTATAACCTAAGCAGAACTGAAGGTTGAGTCACAAATCAAAGCACTGTGTTTCAGGTAAGTTGAATGAATATTCTCTGAGCCTGAAAAGTTAGCCATGGCAGACTCTTCCCTCTTTCTATGGGGGCTGTGTGTGTGTTTTGTGATAGGTATTGTTGCTGGTTTATTTTTTTTTTAACATTCCTGTCTTGCTTTTGAGTTCTAGGCAGATTTAGAAGGTTGGGGTTGTTTAAACTGACCAATGAATAGAAACATCATAAAAATATCGTAGATTTGCAGAGCTTCGAATTACCTTTTAGAAATTGTACAAGATTCTGTAAGTCCTAAACAGACACAAAGTCTGGAGCTGTGTTAGTGCCATAAAACCACAGTGATGTGGGAAAGACCTATGACCAATATTTTTCTGATGGTTCTAGGACTACTCTCTACCTTAGTGCTACAACCAATATCTTGTATCCTGTACAAGACTAGAATGACTTTGAAACAAGTATGGGCAAAATAATCTAAAATATAAAAGTCATTTTTCCTTATCTGGTTCCCTTAAGTGTCCCAGGGGAGATGCTGATACAATTAGTTGCTTTTGATTCATCTATTTCCTATAGCCATTGGCATCTGAATTGGGGAGAGTGGAAAGGATGGTATTCCCAATGAATGTCCTATAAGTGCTATGAGTCCTTCACTTTTCTGTGCCTCAAGGTCCCATATTTTCCCTACACTATTAGTGATGTTACGTGATTTGACGTTTCCACAGTAAATAACAGGGCCAAGATCAGTTCTTTCTACTTTATCACACTGCCCCTTCATCAAGTGATTGTGAGAAAAAAATGATCTATTCCTATTTTCCCTCAGACTTGCATTGTCTATATATGTATATATACACACGTATAAATACATACATACAACGCATTTTATATAGCTTTACAATGGGCTGATTATTAATTATTTAATTATTATTAAAATTATTAAAATATTATTAAAATAATAATCATTCTAATTAAGCTTTCCTTCTCTTGCTCCTTCCCTTTCCTCTTACACTTCCTTCTCCTCTCACAGACCATGCCTTTTTAACTACCTCACTTGAACAAGACTTTCTCCTAATCTTCCTTAATCATGCTCCCTCTCCATCCCCAACACCAGGTCTTTATAGTCTCCCCTACCTTATTTTTCCAGTGATATATTGCCCACACCTTCATTCCCATTTAACCTGCCTTCTAAAATAAATTTCTGATCATGTTAAATCTCAGGTCGAGGTCTGTATTCAAACTCTTGATCACCCCTCCCCCCCAACATTTCCACATGGAAAGCTCAATCTGAACTGATATCTAATAATGATGACTTTAAAGGGTCAAATATGGAAGGCAAAATGATTTCTCAAAGTATCTGGGATATAAATAAGTGTTTTTACTACAGCAACAATTATTTTTATCAGAAAGATATTGTGGATAATAGACTTATGGCCCAGATAATTGAGAATAGTGATGGTGGGATGCAGTATGGATGACATACATATTTTTATTTTGTATATCACTTTGACCCGCAAATCTTCATTTGAAAAGATAGCATAGCGTGCATGTAGTCACGCACCTGTTCTCCCTCAGTATTCTTTGCAATAAAAGTGAAAAAAAGAAAAACAAATAAGAGTTCACCCACCTGTCACCAACCTGGTTAGTCTTCACCAACTGTAAGCTCTCAAAAGGGAGAAGTGGGAAGGAAGCAATCATAGGAAAATAATAAACTTACTATTCTTGTGAATCCAAAACATCAAGTGCATTCCTAGCTTTCCACTGGCTTGATTTTCTGGATTTCTTTCCATATATACAGTGACTAGCCAAGGAGTGCTTAGAAGGCAGAATTTCTGGCAAGATGGTTGAGTGAATAGTTATGAGATCAGCTCACTTGAAGTTGTCACCTCCAAATAGCAACAACTGATCCAAGTAAAGTAAAAGAACAATAACAAAGAGCAGAAAGGAAAGTAATCTTCACAAGGGAAATCATACAGGGTAAAAAAAGAAAGAAACAAAAGCAAAGAGACTGAATAATGAACAAGCATCAGAAAGGCTCTTCTACAATGCAGAAATATTATGGTGCAAATGAATTTGAGGAGACATTTCAAGAAGAAAGAAATAATTTGTCATTTCCAACCATAACTGGTACACCAGAAAAGAGAATGGAGCAGGCTAAAGAATGGTTGAAAATTCTAACAAAAGAATTCAAAGATGAAATAAGGAGTGAAATGAAAGTTCTTAAAGAAAAACTTGAAGCAAGAGCCGGTGTTTTAGAACAAAGACTGGAAAATTTTAATAAAAAGTTGTGCATTCTGCAAAACAAATTAGAAGAGATGGAACTCCAAGATGAAGATGTGCAACCTGAAATATTAGAGCAAAGTCAAAGGAGAAGATTAGAAAATCAACTCAAAGAAGAATGCTGGTTCTTCCCTTCCTAAGAACTTTCTCAACCACAATCTTCTTATTTATACTCAAGTCCAACTCCCAACTGCAACAAAAATAAAGTAACTGAAAAAGTGATAATGAGAAAATGTATTTAGCATAATGTCAACACATCCCCCTAAATAGAAGAAAGTAGAAATTTTGTACACTTACATCCCCTTTTACCTTGGGGTGCCATCTTTCTCAAGGAAGTGGAAGGATAGAAATGGAACTTGCCTGGATATTGTCTGTCTGCCATACTTCTAGCTTCTCCTGCAACACTGGTCACATAATTCCATTCATTTTTCTTCTGCCAAGACAAAAAATTTTCCCACGTATGGATCTGAGGTCACAGTGCCTGCTGGGTTGCCTTGGTGATGCAGCCCATCCCTGTACTAATGGGACCTGAGGACCAAATTTAATACCATTGTATCCCTCCAGATCCTCTTTCCCTATATATTTCTTTCCAAGAGATCATTCAGATCTCTGAAGTCTCCAACGAGAGAGTGTTTGCAATCTTATTCCTTTGCTCTTCAGAATTGGAGAGGGTCATAGAATCAGAGCGGAGGAGCCATGGACAGTGAGCATCCTGTGACCATTAGTTTTCCATACAAAAAGGAATTTTCTAGAGGGGGAAAAGTTTGTTTACTGGCTTACTAAAACATCAAGCAAGAGGATTAGTCATAGGACCTCCTATTAAACAAACAAATACAATTTAACGTGGGAGACGTTTCTTCCACTTCATCTCTCCTTGGTGGAATACAATATAATGATCAATTTTCTTTTTTTTATTACCACTATCACCCATCTGCCCTCCCTTTTAACATCCCTCCTTTCCCTTATCCCCGTCTTCTCTTTTGTCCTGCAGGGCAAGATAAATTTCTATACCCCAGTAAGAAATACCTGTATTTCTTATTTCCTAGTTGTATGCAAGAACAATACTCAACAGTTGTTCCTAAAGCTTTGATTTTCAACTTCTCTTCATTCCTCCCTCCCCACCCATTCCCATTGGGAAGGCAGGCAATTCAATATAGGCCATATCTGTGTAGTTTTGTAAATGACTTCCATAATAGTCAAGTTGTGTAAGACTAACTATATTTCCCTCCATTCTATCCTGCTCCCCACTACTTCTATTCTCTTTTGACCTTGTCCCTCCCCAAGTGTTGACTTCTAATTGCTCCCTCCTCCCATTGCTCTCCCTTCCATCATCCTCCCAACCATGCTTATCCCCTTCTCCCCTACTTTTCTGTATTGTAAGATAGGCTTTCATACCAAAATGAGTGTGCATTTTCTTCCTTCCTTGAGTCAAATGTGATGAGAGTGTCATGTTTTTTCTCACCTCCCCCCCTTTTTCCTCCATTGAAAAGTCTATTTCTTCCCTCTTTTATGAGCTAATTTGCCCCATTCCATTTCTCCCTCTGTCTTCCCAATATATTCCTCTCTCACCCCTTAATTTCATTTTTTTAGATATGATCCCATGCTATTCAACTCTCCCTATGTGCCCCCCATCTGTGTGTGTGTCTGTGTGTGTGTGTGTGTGTGTGTGTGTGTGTGTGTGTGTGTGTAATCCCACCAACTATGCAGATACTGAAAAAAGTTTCAAGAGTTACAAATATTGTCTTCCCATGTAGGAATGTAAACAGTTCAACTTTAGTAAGTCCCTTATGATTTTTCTTTCCTGTTTACCTTTTCATGCTTCTCTTGATTCTAGTGTTTGAAAGTCAAATTTTCTTTTCAGCTCTGGTCTTTACATCAAGAATACTTGAAAATCTTCTATTTCATTGAAAGATCATTTTTTCCCCTGGAGTATTATACTCAGTTTTGCTGGGTAGGTGAGCTTTTGAACCTCCTTTTCCATTTGGCTAATTCTGCTTTTTAAAGCCTTCTCCTCATTGGCTTTTGAACCTCTTTTGCTAATTAAGTTAGCTTATGTCTAAAGGTGTTATTTTCTTCAATATTTTTTTGAGTCTTCTTTGGTAAGCTGTTGACTTGCTTTGCATGATTTTCTTGCATCTCTTTCATTTCTCTTCTCAATTTTACCTCTCTTACTTGATTTTCAAAATCCTTTTTGAGCTTTTCTATGGCCTGAGACCATCGAATATTTATTTCGGATGTTTGGGATACAGAAGCCTTGACTTTTATGTCTTTCCCTGATGGTAAGCATTGTTCTTCCTCATCTGAAAGGATGGGAGGAGATATCTGTACACCAAGAAAGTAACTTTCTATAGTCTTATTTTTTCCCCTTTTTTGGGCATTTTCCCAACTAGTTACTAGACTTTTGGGTCCTTTGTCAAGAGTAGGGTATACTCTGGATATCTGTAAGATCTCAGTTCCTCCAAGGTGGCACAATCAAGTGTGTACACTGGTCTGGAAGCAATCAGAAATTTTTGTGCCCAGAATCTGAGTAGTAGAGTTTCCTCTCCACAGTCACCTGGCCTCTAGTTCCACCTGGTCTCTAGTTCCACCAAGCCAGCACTGGGGGCTGAGATTCAGATAAGCAGTAAAGGCAGGGCCACCATTCAGTGTGAGATAAAAATCAGCTACTCAAATCCCCCAGGAGTATTAGGTGGGGGCAGGGCTGCTACACAAGACTGAGATATAAGAATCAGATGCTCATTTCCTCCAGGGGTTTTATGATCCAACAATGGATGCGGGCTGCTGTAGGGGCTGCTATGGGAACTGCTGCTGCCCACTTGATGTGGCCTCTGCTGCCTGGGAAGACCCTTCTCCTCTCACTGACCTTTGGTGCCTGGGGTTGAGGGATCTGAGAACCACTGCTAATGTGACTGGGGATTCCACCCCTGAAGCCTGCTCACATCCTCCTCCCTGTGCCATGCTACACTGCCAAGGCTGGACTGGGCTACACTCTGCATCCAGTGTGACAGACGTTTCCTTTTGGCCTTTCAGTTCACCCTGGGCTGGGAATCTCCTTCACTCCTTTGTTCTGTGGCTTCTGCTGCTCTAGAATTTGTTGAGAGTCTTTCTTTACAGGTATTTTATGGGCTGTGGGGGAAGAGCTGGTGTATGTGTGTTTTTCTATTTTGCCATCTAGGCTCCGCCCCTGATCAACTTTCATTACAATGAATATCTACTAAAAAAGTTTAGACATATTTAATACATTGTTTAATAATGCAGGGAACATATAATTCATATATATTTCCATATAGTTCCATTTTAAAAGTATTGATTTAGTTCCTTTTAAGTACAAGGCATGTACTGGGTTCAGGGTATACAAAGACAAAAATAGAACAATACTTGTCCTCAAAGAGCTTGCATTCTCTTGCAGGGAAATGATATGTATAAAGGTAAGAAAATATAAAATATAAAAAATAAATACAAAATAATTTCATAGATAGCTACTATTGAGATCAAGAAAGATCCCATGATCCTTTAGAATCATACAATGATTCTAAGAAGTTGAGGTAATGATGTAAATTGCATAGGGCACAGTTTATGCAAAGACATGGAGGTGGGAAATAAACTATCATGTACAGGGAAAAATAAGTATATAAATTTGGCAGGAATATGATAATATAAAGAACATTGCATTAAATCTAAAAGAGTCATATGGAATCAGATTTTAAACACTAGATGGAAGAAGAAACTACTGGAGGGTTTTGTTTTCTTTGTTTTAAGCAAGGGAGTAGCATAGACATTTGCTTTAAGAACGTTAATTTGACTTATTGGAGAATGGATTGTGAAGAGAAGGTTATACTGAAGACGTCCAGTAATGGAGATCTCCATCATCTCCTGAGCAAAGTCATATGATATCATGTTGGGGATGACTCTAGCTTTTACTCATTGCCAATAGTATTCATAGATATTTTTTTAGAGGTAATCAGGGTTAAGTGACTTGCTCAGGGTCACACAACTAATAAATATCTGAGGGTAGATTGCTCTACTCACTTTACCACTTGGCTGCTCCAGTATTTGTAGACTTTTAAAACAGAATAAAGGGGACCTGAGTTCAAATCTGGCCTCAGACACTGGACAGTCACTAGCTATATGACCTTGGGCAAGTTACTTAATTCCATTTGCCTCATCTCCCCACTCAAAAAAAAAACCAAAACTGAGACAGTGAAAACCATTTTATTCAAATTCCTCATTTTAGAGATGAAGAAACTGAGATCCAGAAAAGGTAGGTCATTTGTCATGGCCCCACAACGGGGGCCTGAATTAAGGCAGCTACTATATAGTAGTGAAAAAGCAACAATGATTTCAATAGTGATTTTAGAGTTAGAATAGAGTGTTTTGCAACTGACTGAGTGTGTGGGTAAGATAGTAAAAAAGGACTAAAATGAGCCAGGGCTGAGTAACCATATCACGAACAAACTCAATCTTATTTCCTTTTTTGACAAGATTGCTAAACTGGTAGACCAAGAAGAATGATATATAATTTACCTGGAATTTATCGAAGTACTTGATAATATACTGGACTTGGAGTCAGAACAATCTGTGTTCAAATCCTGCTTCAGACATTTACTAGCTGTGTAGGAGAACTTCTCCTTGTCTATATACCAGGGACAATAATCACATCTACCTTCCATAGTGATTGTGAGGATCAAATGAAATATATGCAAAGTGTTTTACAAATCTTAAAACACTATGTAGATATTTGCTATGATTATGAGGTATTCTATGCTATTCTTAAGGAAAATATAGAGACTGTCAAACTCAAACAGGGCTAGGATCACTAACCCATAGATAAAGATCCCTAGAAGCTTCATATTGACTTAGGAAACCACACATTAGCATTATCTATGTTCCACTGTATTTTTATTTATTTTGTTCAATATTTCCCAATTATATTTTAATCTGATTTCAGCTACACTTAGGAATGTTACCAACTACAATGCCATCCATGGACAGCTCTGGGCTAGAGGAGAATATTTTTAGACCATCTCAGAACTAGAAGAATGGCAGGATTCAATCAATTTCACCCAAAGGGAATTCTCCAGTAGGGTATTCCAAGGTTCTTCGAGGTGCCCTTCGAACTCTTTCTACTAGCTTCCTTTAAGTTTCAACTAAACCCCACCTTTTGCAGGAAGCCTTTCCCACCACTCTTATAGTGCCTTCCCTCTATTATTTCCTATTTATACTGTATATAGCTTTCTTTTATGTATTTGTTTGCATGTTGTCTCTCCCATTAAGGTTCCTTGAGGGTAGAGATTGTCTTGCCTCATTCTTTTGTATTCCTAGCACTTAGTAAAGTTCCTTGCACATAGTGGGTGCTTAATAAATGCTTATTGATTAATTTTTTTTAGTGACTTGGTTACTGAACTACATGCTTACTAAATTTACAAATGACCCAAAGTTAGAAGGGATACCAAACATACTAGATGACCGAATTGCATCCAAGAATATCTTGACATGGTAGAGTTCTGTATGTAAAACATTTTTTTCTTGAATAATGGAAGAACTAGGTCCTCATTGGTAGATTCTGTAAATCACCTTCATAAATATTTAAAAAATGGAAGACATGGTTAGATGGCAGTTGATATGAGCCAACAGTTTGATATGAAAACCAAAAAAACAGTAGAACAGGAAGTAATTAATGGAGCAAGGTCAGGAAGGAGATAGGGATAGATGAGATCAAGAAAACCCATGTAGAAGGAGTTAGTCTTGGTAAGGAGGAGGGCGATCTCTTCCACTGAGGAGGGGTGGGCAGAAGATAGCAAGACTTACAAGGCAATGCTGGTAAAGAAAGTTAAATTCTGAATATTGAGAGATATCTCCAAGGAATCTTAGAACAGAAGACAGGAAAGTAGCTCAAGTATGAAACCTTGTCTTTAGTTTAAATTTACTTTGGCTTTGTTTTTCTACTATACTTTGTTTAACAGAAACTTGGTGTGAAGGAGGAAAGTTACAGTAACTTCCTAGATTCACTCCAAGAACTTCTGAATAGAATTTAATTTTAAGTTATAACTATGGAATGCATAATATTTTTCTAAATCTCAAAAGTTCATAGTGTACATTTGCTTTGATGCTTTGTAGCATCCTTTCAGAGTTCATAATCTTGCTCTGAGGCAGCAGTTTCCAGTAATAGTGAATATCTAAGGTATGACAAAAACCTTCCTGGTATGTGAGTTAGAGTAGAAATACATATGATACATAGTCTTTGATTTTGTTTTCATTTGCACTTACAAATTCTCACAACTAGATTGCTTAAACTTAGGGATTTTCTATAAGACTCCCAAACCCAAGAATCCCATGAACATAAACAATGCTTGATATGTACTCTCATGAAAATCCAGGAATAAGTATAAGTATGCTTGGAGCAAACTCAGATATTAGGGATGGTAAATATGCCTCCTTGTGAATACTAGTTTTCAATCTCTTGAGTTTACAAAAGGATATAGGTTATTAATCATATTAAACGTGACTCAAAAACAAATGCAAATTACATAAGGGCTTTAAAAATCTTCTAAATTCCCTTCCTACTTAAATAGGCTTTCTTAATGAATGTTAAACCAGCCATTATCCCAACATAAAATATTAAATTGCTACATATAGTAGTTTAGTTCCACTTGCTCCAAACATTTTAACAATTGAGAGTAGTTGAAAAACCAGGTGCCAAATGCACCCATAACTTCAAAAAGCAAATATATATTCTCAGACTTGTCAAATTTAGCAAGAATTACAGGCTTCATGTAGTTATAATATAAAGTTAAATTCTGTTCTAATGTTCTTGGGTGGATCTTGGGATATATTTACAGTCTTGCTCTCCACTCTCATTCCCTAAATTTCTGCTAAAAAAAATCAATCAATCAGTATGCATTTATTTAGCATTTACTATGTTCTAGGCACTGTAGTAAGGTACTTAGGATATAAAGAAAAGAAAAAGACAGTTCCTGCTCTCAAGGAGCTTATAGTCTAATAAAGGAGACAACATGAAAACTATTTACAAACAAGACATATTCAGGATAAATTGGAAATAATCAACAGAGAGAAGGACCTACAATTAAGGGGATTGGAAAAGGCTTCCAGTAGAAGGTGGGATTTAGTTGGCACTTGAAGGAAGTCAGGAAAGCTAGGAAGGAAGGAGGGAGAGCACTCCAAGCATGATGGATAGCACTGAAATTAACAATGGTTAAGGAAGGCTTCCCTTAGAAGGTAGGATTTTTATTTGGGACTTAAAGGAACTTAGGAAGGTCAGTACTCAGATTGGAGGAGGAGAGTGTTCAAGGCAAAGGAGCCAGAGGAATATTCCTGGAGCTAAGAGATGGAATGTCTTGTTCATGGAACTGCAAGGAGACCAGTGACACTGGACTGGGGCGTTTGAGTTGGGAACAAGATATAAGAAGCTTGGAAAGGTGGGGGAGGAGGGGTGCTAGGCTATGAAGGGCTTTGAATGTCAAAACAGAACATTTTGCATTTCATCCTGAAGGCAATAGAAGCTACTGAAGTTTATTGAATAGAGAAGTGAAATGATAGAACCAGAACTTTAGGAAAAGAACTTTAGTAGCTGAATGGAGAATAGATTTGAGTGAGGAGAGACATGAGACAGGGAGACACACCAGCAGGCTATGGCAGTAATAAAGGTGTGAGGAGATGAGGAGGAGGCATATTTGAGAGATGTCACATAAGTGAAATCAATAGGCCTTGGCATCAGCTTGGATGTGGGGAAGGGGAGGGTGGGGAGTGAGAGATAGTGAGGAATCCAGGACGACTGAAGTTGTGAGCCTGAGGAACTGGGAAGATGGTGTTGCCCTCTATAGTATTAGGTGAGGTGGAGTGGGAGTTTAGGGGGAAAGATAATGAGTTCTATTTTGAACATAGATATGGGAATGAAAAGATAATGAGAAGAGAATGATACTGGGAAGATGGTGTTCTTTTTTATAATAGTAAGTAAGTTTGCAATGATGTAGGGCTTGGGGTAAAAGATAATGAGTCCAGTTTTTGACATACTGAATTTAAGATGTATATAGGACATTCAGCTCAAGATATCCAAAAGACAGTAAGAGATGGGACTCTGGAGATTGGGGGAGAGCTTAGGGTTGAATAAATAGATAAATGAATCATCAGCATAAAGAAGGTAATTGAATTCATAGGAGCTATGAGATCACCAAGCAAACAAGTATAGAGAAAGAAGAGAAGGCCCTAAGAAGGTTCTTAACATTTGAGGGACATAAGTTGTAAGAAGATCCAACAGAGGAGACTTAAACAGAAGTCAAATGGTAGAAGAACTATGAAGAACCAAGATCAAGGAGAAGAACATCAAAGGCTAGAGAAGTAAGGAAGGATAAACATGGAGAAAAGGTTGTTCAACTTAGCAAATAAGCAATCATTGGTAACTTTGAAGAAAGAAGTTTCAGCTGAAAAAATATAAGAAAAATAAATCTAAACTGAAGAAAGTTTCATACTTGAACCACTATCTAAATGTTGAAAAAGTAAATATCTATATTTTTCATTATATATATATATATATATATATATATATATAAAATCCTTTGCTTTTTATGTTATTTTAAATTCTTCAAATTGACAGAGGCAAATCAAAATTTTTACCATAATCTAAACTAGAGTTGCCATTTATAAAATGTCACTGTTGGGTTTGTGAGGCTGGCAGAATAAGTAACAAAAGTTTTCACTGATTTTTGCATAGTATTGTCCTGTAAGTACAAACACCTCATAGCAAAATTTCTATGAGTCCAAAGCAGTCTTCTCCAGTTAGAAGAATACAAAGAAAACAGGTTTCTTATTAGGTACAGGTCAAGGTGGTCACCTATAACTGCCTACAAAAAGGTCCTTCATTCAAACTATATTACAAGAAAAACTCAGTTCCAAACTGTTTCTTTGTCATTGGGCAGCAACAGAAGCTATTGGTTTGAAATTCCTGCTACTAGACTAGGATTTCCAGGAGCCAAAATGGTCAACTAAGTAGTAAAGTCTTCATAACTCATCCATATTCACCTCCAAACAACCATAAAATAGTGCCCCCAAACAAATCCTAGAACAACAGAACTAGCAAAAAGATGGGGTGAAACAATCTTTTAGCCCAAGAAACTTGAAAGATTGGCAGGAAATTGGCAGTCTTTCTCAGATTAAAAGTGAGTACAATCAAAGAGAGGAAGTGTCCCAGTAAGCCAGCAACAAACCCCACCTCAGCAAACCAGAGGGAGATCCTGAGAGTTCCACTGTAGTGGAGTAGGTAAATGCCCACACCATGAGCCTCACTTGCCTAGGAAAGCCAGGGGAACAGGCAGATTCCACCTCTAAGAATCAGCTCCAGCAGCCAGACCTCCACATGTTTCAGCACAGCTCCAGGCAAACAGGTAGATACCAAATCTACAGGCAGCAAACAGTTAGCTACCAGTGTAGGGGCTCCACCATGTGCTTCAGCAAAGCCCTGGGCAGAAAGGCAGCCTCCAGAAGTCTGTACACCGCTATGCTTCAGTGTAGCCCCAGGGAAATGCAGAAACACCCCACCAGCCTCAGCACATGCCAGATACCAGCACTAGGACCTCAGCTCAGCACTAGGTAACTGTCAAATCCCTACAGCCTCCAGTAGTGCCAACTATCCCACTGCCATTCCCCCACCTCAGGGAAGCATCTGAGCCTGACGGTAATGTCAGTATAGCACCATACAAACAGCTAGGGTCTGTAGCCCCTGGCACAAGAAGACAGACAGTGACCCTTCCATCCAGGGAGCACAGCTCAAATGTAAAAGAAAGGGGAAAGACCAAAAAAGAAGAGCAAAAAACAACAACAAAAAGAATCTGATCAGAGAAATTGATTGTGACAACAGGGAAGATCAAGACACAAGTGCAGAAGAAGATAACAATGTCAAAACACCTGTGGCAAAGTCTGAAACAAAAACTGGAAGTAGAAAGAAAGAACTTATGGACAAGCTCAAAAAGGAGCTTAAAATCATATAAAGGGAGATAGAAGAAAAACTGGGGAAAGAAATTAGAGTGACTCCAGAGAATTATGAAAAAAAGAGTCAACAGCTTGGAAAAGAGAAAACTGCTTAAAAAGTAGAATTGGCCAAATGGAAAAGAAAGTACAAAAGTTAACCAAAGAAAACAACACTTTAAAGGTTAGAATTGGCAAGTGGAAGCTAGTGAGAGACTTCAAGAATCAAATAAATTCAGAAGAATGACAAAAGGAGAAGAAAATGTAAAATACCTCATTGGAAAAACAACTGATCTGGAAAATAGATCTGAGAGACAATGTCAAAATAACTGGACTACTTGAAAGCCATGATCAAAACGAGGACCTAGACAGCATCTTTCAGGAAATTATCAAAGAAAATTGCCCTGATATCCTGGAACCAGAGGGCAAAATAGATATTGAAAGAATTCATTGATCAGCTCCTGAAAAAGATCCTAAAAATAAAAACTCCAGGGAACATTATAGTCAAATTTCAGAACTACCAGGTCAAGGAAAAAATACTGCAAGTGACCAGAAGGAAACAATTCAAATATTGGGGAGCTACAATCTAATCTAAGTACACAGGACTTAGCTGCTGCAATATAGTAAAGGATCAGAGGTCATGGAACATCATGATATTCTGGAATGCAAAACAGCTAGGACTATAACCAAGAATCACATACCCTATGAAATTAAGCATAATGCTATTCAATGAAATAGAAGGCTTTCAAGCATTCTTAAGAAGACCAGAATTGAACCAAAAAATTGATTTCCAATATCAAGATCCAAGAGAAGCCTAATGTCTTCTTAATGGACCTGAATTGTTCACATCCCTACATGACAAGATGACACTCATAATTCTCAAAAATTATACCACTTATAGCACAGTTACAATGAATATACATAGATAAAAGATGTGGGTATAAGGTGAATTTAAGGGAATGACATAAAAAAAATTAAGGGATGAGAAAGAGGAGTACACTGGGTGCAGAAGGAAGGAAAAGTTGAATGGGGTAAATTATTTCATATGAAGAGGCTTGAAAAACATATTACAGTGGAGGGAAATATTAGAGTGTGGACCATGCATATCACTTGAACCTTACTCTCATAAGTACTGGATCAAAGAGAGAATAATATACACAATCAGTTGAACACAGAAATCTATCTTACCCAACAGGAAAATAAAAGGAGAAGAGATTGAGTAAAGGTGTATGCATAGAGGAGGACTAACAGAAGAGAGGGCAGACCTGGAGAGATGGTAGACAGAAGCAAAATACTTTTGAGAAGAGAAAGGGTAAAAGGAGAGAGAGGACAAACAGGAGGAAAAATAGAGTATAGAGAGAAATACACAATAAGTAATCGTATGTGAATGAGATGAACTCTCCCATAAAACAGAAGCAGATAGCAGAGTGGATCAAATACCAGACTCCTACAATATGTTGTTTACAAAAAACATACTTGAAGCAGAGAGACACAAACAGCGTAAAGGTAAGTGACTAGAGAAAAATCTATTATGCTTCAGCTGAAGTTAAAAAAAAAACAACCCCACAACAACAACAGTAGGGATAGCAATTCTTGTCTTGGACAAAGTAAAAGCAACAAAAGACTTAATTAAAAGAGGTAAGGAAAGAAACTAATTCTTGCTAAAAAGTACCATAGACAATGAAGTAATGTCCATACTAAACATATGTGCATCAAGTGGTATAGCATCCATAATCTTAAAGGATTAATCAAGTGAGTTACAGAAAGAAACGGACAGTAAAACTATATTAGGGGACCTCAATTGTCCCCTCTCAGAACTTGATAAATTCAACCAAAAAATAAAAGAGAAAGAAGTTAAGAAGGTAAATAGAATTTTAGGAAAGTTAGATAAAGTAGACTTTTGAAGAAACCTGAATGGGAACAGAAATTACAAGAGCAAGGAATAGTCTACCTGTCAGATCTATGGAGAAGGGAAGAATTCATGACCAGATAAGAGACAGAGAGAATTAAAAAATAGATAATTTTGACTATATTAAATTTAAAAGCTTTGCACAAACAAAACTGCAACCAAGAATAGAAGCAAAGCAGAAAACTAAGAAATAATCTTTATAGCAAATCCTTTTGATAGACCTCATTTATCAAACATGTAGAGGACTGAGAAAATTTTATATGAATACAAGCTATTTCCCAATTGATAAATGGTCTAAGGATAGGAAGAGATTAGAGAAATGCAAATTAAAGCAATCTTGAAGTACTACCTCACATCTATCAGATTGACTACTATGACAAAAAAGAGAAACGAAAAATATTGGAGAGGATGTGGGAAAATTGGTACACTAATGCACTTTTAATGGAATTGTGAACTGATCCAACCATTTGTAATGGTAATTTCAAATGAGGAGATCTTTCTCCACATGTGACCTGCTTGGGTCACATGAGTGAGTCACTGGAGCCTGTGGTGGGAGAAGTTTTCTGAATGGGTAGAACAGGAAGAGGCGGAGCTAGAGCAGAGCTGGGAAGAAGTTAGTCTTGAGAGCAGTCAGAGCTAGGAAGGATGCAGGCACCTGGTTAATTGAAGTGAAAGTCTTTGTTTGTGATTTTGTTTAAGGGAAGCCTTTTTGTGATTTCTTTAATGGAGGTGGTTTGTGGTAACCTAGCAGGAGGAAGGTTAGGGGATGGTGTTGTCCTCTACGTTGTTACTACGCATAGATTTTTGTTGTTGTGATGGATTTTGCCTTCTGATGTCTGAATAAATGTTTTGGTTCTGTCTTCCATGTGGAGAGTCTGTGGCATTTCATAATTCAAAATTGCACTGGAGTATTCATGGCTGTAGTAGTCTCTGTGAATATCACATTGCCCCTACGTCATTCTGGAGAGCATTTTGTAACTATGCCCAAAGGGCAACTACACTGTGCGTAGTCTTTGATCCACCAATACCTTTACTAGGTCTGTATCTCAAAGAGAACATTAAAAAGGGGAAAGGACTTACATGTGCAAAAATATTATAGCAGACCTTCTCATGGTGGTAAAATATTAGAAAATGAGGGGATGCGCATCAATTGGGGAATGACTGAACAAGTTGTGGTACATGAATGTAATGGAATACTATTGTGCAATAAGAAATGATAAAGAGGCAGATTTCAGAAAAACCTGGAACGACTTGTGCAATCTGATGGAAAGTAAAATGAACAAAACCAGGACAACATTGTATACAGTATCAGCAACATTGTGTATGATGACTCAGCTCTTCTCAGCAACACAATGACCTAAGTTAAATACAAAGAACTCAAAAAGGAAAATGCTGTTCACATCCAGATAAAGAACTGATAGACTCTGAATGCAGATTGAATTATACTTTTTTCACTTACTTTATTCTTTTTCATGTTTTTTTTCCTTTTTGATGTTTCTTCTTTCACAACTGTGACTAATATGGAAATATATTTTACATGATAGCACATGTATAACCTATATCAAATTGCCTACCATTTTCAGAAGGGACAAAAATCTGGAACTCAAAACCTTATAAAAATGAATGCTAAAATTGTTTTGATATGTTATAGGGAAAAAAATATAAGATGCTATTAAGAAAAGAAATTCCCACTGTGGAGACAAGATAAGAGATCAACTGAAAACTATTCTTTCCTGGACATTTGATAGTCCTGATGTTAAAAGTAATGTCTGTGTTTCTGTGTTAAAATTCCTTGGAGAAGGAATTTGGAGATACAGAAGTCCTACAGCTTCAATTTCCCAGCCTTAACTTGGTCTTTTTTTAGGCAGTATTCAATAATGTAACATAGGTTTTTCTTAATTGGAAAAAATTAAATTATTAAAAAATTGTCAGTAAGATATTTGACAGGCTGAAAAAAAACCCCAAAATAAAGAACTAATTTTCCTCAAGGTAGGAGAGGGATATTTATTTGGACTTGCAAACATAGGGACTTTTAAGAGAAATTTCTGGTTTAGTAAAAACATTCAAATCCCTCTAAAAATAACTTCTGTAAATTGAGGGTATAATTCATAAGTAATAATCCACTAGACCCTATTATCCCCCTCAAGTAATCATCCTATATTGTTCCTCCTTTTCCCAGCAAAAATCCAAGAAAATATTCTCTACGGTTTTTGCCTCCATACTTTCTCCTCTCACTTGCTCATCAGCCCTTTGCCATCTGCTTTCCAGACTTCAACATTCAACTAAAAGTATTGTTTTCAAAGTTATTAATGATCTCTTCATTGCCAAACCTGATGATCTTTTTACAAGCCCTAATCCCGTTTACCCCCACTCCACTGTATTTGGCACCACTGACCACTATTTTCTCGATATAGTTCTTCTTTTTTAGATTTTCATGATACTAGAATAGATACTAGAACCGAGAATCTCTTGGTTCTCCTCTTACCCATCTGATCATTCTGTTCTTTCAATCTCTTTTCCTAAATTGTCATCTAAATTCCATCCCCTAATTTTGTGTGTGTCCCTCATTACTCTGTTCTAGTCCCTCTCCTTTTCTCCTCACTTTCACTCTTCTCCCCTCACCCACATGTTCCCTACTTTCTGCAGAATACCAAACAAGGATAAAAAGGATAAGGGCAGGGTTGATGCTGCATAATCTTCCCTTAAGGAAAAAAAATAAAGAAAATGGCCTAATGCAACCATTTTTGGTAGTACAGGTCCATTACTCTTAGCACTGACACATTTACCATGGGAGCAAACATCTCAATTGTTCATTGGATATAAACAGGTCTGAACTCCTCCCTAAGAGCCTGTTCAATTATCTAAGGGACTTGGTGTCAGTTAGTGAATAATAAGATGTTTTCTGAAACAATAAATGTAATCAGGGCTAAGTAGGATGGGGTCTATTTTGACCCTACCCTTACATACACATCCCTAATTTGTTCCTACTATTTCTGGTCTAAGTCAGGTATGTGTAACTACGTTCTTTCTTGTGATATCTACTTCACAGAAGCCAATGACATTTAGAGATTCCATCTCAGAAAGAATGTTGGAGTTGGAAGGAACTTCAGTGCCTTCCAGAGTGGCATATAATAAAATGAGACACTTGTACCACATGTCCAAAAAGTGTCATATAGTATTTGATTGAAAACTTATAGTGAGGGGGAGCCCAATGCCTCTAAAGTTAACTCCTTCCATTTTTGGTTAGCTCAAATTGCTAGGAAATTTCCCTCACATCATACCCAAGTCTGCCTTCACAACTTTTCTACTCATTGCTTTAGCTCTTCTTGTTGAACTAAGAAGAACAAATCTTAATTCCTCTTCCACATGACAGTCCTTCCAATATTCAAAGACCACTACTATATCCCCCCTCACCCCAGTTCTTTTCTTCTCCATGTTAAATCCCCAATTTTCCTCAATTAGTACTCAAAATCCTTCACCACCGTGTTTGCTCTCTTCTAGATGAGATCCAATTTATCAATATACTTTCTAAAAAATTAGCTGAACACAATTTTCATGATTTGCTGTTTTAATTATGACAACTTGATCATGTCTTTTGGATTCCAAGCTCTATGTCAGAGGAGAGGCCAATGGAGATGACATCACTTTTTGTCAAGGAGGTACTGCCCTAGTAACAAGACAAACTCACAGCCTCAATCCACATGTCTTATGATCAATCAAAGGCCAAATTCAGATCTGAACCATAGACTATCTATGTCATATTGAGAGTCACTCAATTCTTTCCCTTTGTAGACATTGTAGTCGTGAAAATTTAAAGTTGGATTCAATAAATTAAACAAGTAGGAAATGATGATGAGTTCTACCAACTATACTAACTTACTGTATCTTTTTATTATTGAGAGAGCACTTCAGTAGTTCCCATTATTAATAATAATATTTCAATAATTTAAAAATAGGATTTATTATTGTGAGGATTCCTTTCAAAATATGACCTTAATAACCCAACCAGTTTGGGGTTGCTATAGTCAAAAAAGTCCACCAAGTTATCAGTTTCTTAGTGTTGAGATTGATAACAATGGTCCATAATTTATAATGCTTTTACATTATAAATGTAAAAATATTTTCCTTTCAACAAACCTATCAAGAAAGTATAGGAAGCATTTTTTCTCTTATTCTAGAAATGAGAAATTTGAAACTGGAAGAGATAAAATTACTTCCCCATAATCACATGGTTAATGAGTAGCAGAACATGTCATGAATAGAGTGTTGGAATAGAATTCAGGAACACTTGGGTTCGAATCCCCCCTCAAACTCTAACTATCTGTGGGATCTTGGGCAACTATCTGAACCTCTCTTGTCCTCAATCCCTTGTCTGTGAGGAGTTAAGAGATTGGACCAGAAGGATTACCAAATTTCTTTTAGCTCTAAATCTTGGGATATTATGATTCTATAGACTAAAATTTAAAACTGGGTTTTCTGGCTTCAAATAGTATTTTTCACTCCTCTATAATTAATGCTAAGTAGTGTCATCAGGGATCCTGTCATTAATTCACTACTTACCCAAAATACCCAAAGCATTTTGTTCTTCCGTTAAATATAAAATGTAATGGTTCCAGACAACCTTAAACTCAACAGTTTAGTGGATTGAGTGGTGGAATGGAGTCAGGAATATTTGAATTCAAGTTTTGTCTCAGATATTCAATAGTTGTGTGACCATGGGCAAGCTGCTAAACTTTAAGACTCCATTTCCTCATATGGAAAACATTGCTTATACTATCTAATTTCCAGGGTTATCCTGAGGTTTAAATGAGGTATAATGTATGTAAACCCTTTGAAAACATTAAAGGGAATGGAAAATCTTTACTGTTGTGATCATTCTTTAAGATTCACCAAACCCTATGTCCCTCGTGTGAACCTGCCTAGGATGGAAGCTTCTTGTGGTAAGCCACAAACACTGGACCATCCTAGCAAAATGAAATTTATCTAGGCCATAGCATTACAACAGAATAAGAAGTATCTCCTGCCTTCCCATTTCTTTCAATCTAATAATAAACAATAATGATGTTTGATATTGATCAAGAATGTCCATTAAAGGTCAGAGTGCTTCTCAGACATTACTTCACAATGTTCTTGTGACCTCAACCTGAAGAAATGGCTCCCCAAAGTACTCTCTTAGTCTATCACCACAAGAAAACCAAAAACCATCCAGTCACATATGGAATTTTTAGGAATAAGAAGTGGCAATACTTTAAAAACCACTACATCTATGGGGCTTTTGGCCAAAGTGCTTAGGTAAGGCAAGCAATATACCCTCTAGCTATCCACAAAGTCCAAAGTGAAGATACTTGATTAATGCACACTGCAAAACTGAATTGTAGGACTAGACACTTATCTGGAAATGAATGCATCAGGCCATTTCCTGTTTATTTTGTTTGATGGTGATAATTATACACCTAGAAAATCCCTCCTTCATTTTAAACTAATCTGATAAAGTCAAAACTATGAAATGCCTGTAGGGTATTTCAAAGAGATAATCTAGAGATATGTAAATTATAATATAATGGATTCTTGATCCTTTGACCAATGGAGCAATCTAATTAATGAATCTGATCCATCAAATAAAGGATCTTTCTGATCTCTTCAATGCAGATTGCCACCCCTCTGTGATACCTGACAATCCCAGGGAACTTTTGTCTATTCTTTCCACAAGTTAATCATGGTGTCCACCCAATGTGCAAGGGGCTACTGTACACTCCTCTCACAAAAGCCTCTAAAGCCCCACATGACTGAATAATGACCAAGAAATCAAATGATTTTGTAACTTTCACTCCAGGACTACACAATTTGTCAGCTAGAAGCCCATAGGCAATAGTAAAGGGTCAACAAGAAAGCAAATGCCAAGGAATGTAATGTAAGGAAGCAAGCAGCCTCCTAGCCCCTGGATCTAGAGGCATCAAGAGTAAGGGCTACCCTAGAAAACCCTCAGGTAGGGACCTTGGAAGCCATAAAAAGTGGAAGAAAATGTAGGTATTGGGATGTTCAGTCTCCAGGGCTCCAAGATTCTTGGCACTCTGTCCTGAGACATTATGGAGATCCCTGAAAACTTATCACTTCCAACTTCAAAAATTAAGGGAGACCTAACCCTGCAAGATAGAAGTCATTATGGGAGATTGGTGAAGGTAAGCAGGGCTGAGCACCCTACACAAAGACATAGCATGGAGTAGTCTGGCCCTAGCACAAAGCCCTGATACAAAATCTGGAGAGATAAATAAATCAAAGAAAATACTTAATTATTACAAGGAATTATAATCTATCCAGAAATGTCCAAAATTCCAACCACAAAGGAGAAAGTATCATTGTAATCATTGGAAGAATAGACTCAGAGGGGGAAAATGGATTTTCTATAAGGGTTGCTTGAAATAAATGAGATTTTTAAAAATGAAAATAAAATCTCTTGAGAAAAGAATTGAAGGAAGAGCAAAAGCTTAGAAGAGAAAATGGTAAACCTTGCCCAAGTAGAAGACTCCCAGAAAAGTGTAGTTAGACCAAAAAAGAAATCCATGAATCCATGAGAAAACAAGAAATATTAAAAAATAATAAAAACAAAAAGATAAGGCAAAATATAAGATATTTGGTATTAAAAACAACTGGCCAAAAACGGAAAAAACAATCATGGAAAGAAAATTTGAGAATCACGAACCTCCCTGAAATCCATAATCTAAAAAAATCCCAGACATTGTTTTTCAAGAAATCAAAAATTGAAACTGATCATATTGACTAGAAACAGAGAGCAAATTGAAGATATAAAGAGTCTAATGATTACCTCCTAAAAAGTATTCCAGAAGTAAAAGTGCCAGAAATGTCATAACCAAAATCCAGAGTTTCCACATCAAGGACAGACAGATACACACACCCACGTACACACATACACATACAGAGAGAGCGAGAGAGAGAGAGAGAGAGAGAGAGAGAGAGAGGAGAAAGCTCACACACAAACACATACAGAGAGAGAGAGAGAGAGAGAGAGAGAGAGAGAGAGAGAGAGAGGAGAGAGCTCACACACAAACACATACAGAGAGAGAGAGAGAGAGGAGAGAGCTCACACACAAACACATACAGAGAGAGAGAGAGAGAGAGAGAGAGAGAGAGAGAGAGAGAGAGGAGAGAGAGAGAGAGAGGAGAGAGAGAGAGAGAGGAGAGAGCTCACACACAAACACATACAGAGAGAGAGAGAGAGAGAGAGAGAGAGAGAGAGAGAGAGAGGAAAGAGCTCAGAGCACATGTGCCAAGCGATGGAAAGGATAAACAAGACCTGGACATTTCTGCTATAAATATAGGAGATTTAAGTGGGAAAGACCCAAGAAAGGATGATAAGGCATAGGATTTATTCTTTGGGTCCTGGGGTAGCTCCTGCTCACAACTTCATCTCTGTTTCCTTTTGCCAGTCTAGTAGAATTCAATTTCTGATAAGACCATGCTCGAGTCTCTGCTCATGTGCACTTGGCCAAAATATAGCCATCTTGTTCACATTTATAGTAAAAAATACCTTGACCTCTTTGCCTGAATTCTCTTGTCATGATTTGTTTTGACCTCTTGTTTCAAGTCTCCTTATCCCTTTAAGAGGGAGGATTGACTTTGGCCACCATGCCATTTTCCGAATGTATCTTCTCATTCGACCCTGATGATCTAGACTGAGGACATGTCTTGACTCTCGGCGAGGTTGCTTTTATTAGTTTCAGACCTGTATCTCCTCAGCACCTTCATAGTCATTCTATTATTAATTATCCTTTGGTCATATCCTAACCAATCAAATGATCAATAAATCAACATTTATTAAACATCTACGATGTGCTGAGCACTGTGCTAAGCAGTGGGAATACAAAAAGAGGGGAAAAACAGCCCCTACCGTCAAGGAGCTCACTTGGGTCTTTTATGTTTTTCATCTACTTGACAGTCATTGGCTGTTTGACTTCCATTGACTGTAGAAAAAAACCTTTTGAAATGTAGCACAGAGTCAAAGTCCTTTTGTCTTTCATACTGAGGAACTAGACATAAATTTCCTATACCCTTTCTGTACCATCAAACTGTTCATCTGACTTTCCAGGGATTCATTGTTTCATCATAGGTTTGGTTAAAACCTATTTGGTTAAAAAAAAAGTGTGGGGTGTGTGTGTGTGTATGTGTGTGTGTGTATGTGTGTGTGTGTGTGTGTGTGTGTGTGTGTGTGTGTGTATTCTCCTTCAGCAGGAATTCACCCATGCCACTTGATATTTGGTGTGAATTAGTTACTTGAAAAACTCCCTTTATGCCTTTGGCCAGGGGTATACAGATTACCCTGGGGCTTAATTTAGTCACTCTTGAGGGGTGCGGTTGATCTGGCAAGTTTTGTCCTTCATTCCTGTGACTGCACTTAAATTGCTGTTCCCCTTACACAGTACTTGGGCTACCTAGGATTTATGTGTGAATCAAATAAGATCATGTATGTAAAGTACTTTGTAAATCATAAAGCATTATACAAATGTGAGCTGTCAACACTATTATCATATAAGGGTTAGAAACCATTATTTTTCTTGGCCTTGAAAACCCTTGATGGTATTTACATCCTAAATTAAACTGAACACTGAATATTGATTTTAATATGTTAAGATGAAATTCAATTTTATGAATTCTGCTACCACCACAGTCCATGTAAGATCAATTTGTTTGCTGATTTCCTGCTTACTACCAATATCTCCCCAAGGGATTGATACTGGATTTACAAGAATATTGTTTCAGAAGATTTGTGCATAAATATGTTCTCCAAGTTCTCACAAATTGTACATTAGGCCCAGAATGATTTATTTGTTGTGTTTTAATCAGTTTCACATAATTGCTAACACATCATTTGAAGATTTTGGTACAGTCATTTGAAACAAGTTGAGTTCACTTCCTGCTATTGGCAGTAGACTCTTATGAGGCTGCCTCTAAGAATTTATATCCCAAGAAAAAGAAATAAAACTATCTCAGATGCTGTTGAAGATGTGCATTGCTGATTTAGTCATTGGTCATATGGCCATTTGCATGCCCGTATATGAGTGCACAGTCTACTATCTAGCTATCAAGTCTAAAAAGTACCAATCTGTCAATCTAAAGAGTCATGCAGACAACATAAAAACAAAGTATACCAAAAAATTGGGTGTGTTATCTTAGCAGGTCCATAACATAAACCTTTATCTTAATCCATAGCTTTGTGCTTGAATTGAAAGAATAAAGTCCTGGGTTTTAAGAACTTCAGGTTCCTCATTTGTAAAATGGAAATAATGATGCCTCTTGTAGTTACAGGAATATTGTGAAGATGAAATGAGATAATATATGTGAAGCATTTTATAATCTTTAACGTGCTACACAAAGGTCAGATCTTATTATGTAGTTGGTACACTTTGTCAATTCATCTCACTGAACACTTGGTCACAGCAGTAATACTATGAGGCAGTATTACTCATGCAGCTCATACTTAGATAATTCTGTGAGATTGATGATGTAAATATTATTCCTATTTAACAGGTAAGAAAAAGCAAGTTTCAGAAAAGTTATGTAAATGTTGAATTTCTGTATCTCATTTCCCAACATACTCCCTATGAAACAGAAGTCAACTACAGCTTTCAAATCTTTTTGTCATATCCCAGTGTATTAAGTATTCCCTTCCCATAACAACTTTTATTTTTTTTAATTTTTTATTTTATTTATTTATAAATGTTCTACAATCACTTCCTTAAAATTAAGATTTTAT
>CM053771.1:447939352-447955814 GCA_028658325.1 Potorous gilbertii | reverse complement strand
CCTCTCCAGCATTTATCATTTTCTTGTTCTGACATGTTTGCCAATCTTATAGGTGTGACAACAGAGTTGTTTTGATTTGCATCTCTCTAATCAGTAGTGATTTAGAGCACTTTTTCATATGATTATAGATATCTTTAATTTCTTCCCCTTAAAATTACCTGTTCATATCCTTTGACCATTTATCAATTGGGGAATGACCCATAACAGCTTTTAAAAAGAAGGCTCCTTGATCAGCACCTCCACTTTATCACTTAGGCAGCAGCTGCACTATTAACTATTTGTTCACATGTTGCAGAAAAGATGGGAACTGAGGGGTGGAGCCAAGACGGCAGAGTAGACAAACAAACCTGAAGAAGTTCTCCCACATAGCCCATAAAATATCTGTAAAAAATGTCTCTAAACAAATTCTAGAGCAGCAGAAGCTACAGAATGATGGAGTGAAAGAGATTTCCAGCCCAAGACAGCCTGGAAGGCTGACAGGAAAGGTCTATTGCACTGGGCACAGAGAGGAGCACAGCCCAACATGGACTACATGGCACAAGCAGGGACAGGACCTGGAACTAGCTTAAGGGAGCCACCAGTAGCAACAGTTCCCAGATTACTCAACCCACAAACACCACTGACAGCTTCAAAAGTCAGTGAGAAATCTCCTTAACGCAGGAAAAGGAAATGTGGTCTGGCCCTGCTGGCAGCAGCCACTGCAGAGACAGCATCCATTTTTGGAGCCCTCTGCTTAAAGCCCCTGGGGGAACTGAGCCTTTGATCTAAATTTCAGTCCTGTGCCAGGTACTGGGATGAGGAAGAGGAGTGCTGGCATAGTGGAGCTGGAATCTGTTATGGAGAGGGAATTCTACCACCAGCAGATTCTGGGCAGAAAAGTTTTTGGTTGCTTCCAGATCAGTGCACAGGCTCTTCATTGTGCCACCTTGGAGTAACTGAGAACTTACAGGTCCCCAGAGTATACACTTCTCTTGACAAAGGACTCAAAAGTCAAGGAACTGGTTGGGAAAATGCCCAAAAAAGGTAAAAAAAAAATAAGACTATGGAAGGTACTTACTTGGTGAACAAGCATTTTCTTCCATCCTTTTGGATGAGGAAGAACAATGCATACCAACAGAGGAAATAATGGTTTCTGCATCCAAAACCTACAAAATAGATATGCAGTGGTCTCAGGCCATGGAAGAGCTCAAAAAGGATTTTGAAAATCAAGGAAGAGAGGTGGAGGAAAAATTGGGAAGAGAAATGAGAGCAATGCAAGAAAATCATTTTAAAAAATCAGCTTTCTAAAGGAGACCTCAAAAAATGCTGAAGAAAATAACACTTTTAAAAATAGGCTAACACAATTAGCACAAGAGGTACAAAAAGCAGAATTAGCCAAATGGAAAAGGAGGTTCAAAAGCTCACTGAAGAAAATAGTTCTTTCAAAATTAGAATGGAGCAGATGGAAGCTAATGACTCTGAGAAACCAAGAAATCAAAAAACAAAACCAAAAGAATGAAAAAATGGAAGATAATGTGAAATATCTCACTGGAAAAGCGACTGACCTGGAAAATAGATCCAGGAGAGACAATTTAAAAGTTATGGGACTACCTGAAAGCCATGATCAAAAAAAGAGTCTAGACATCATCTTTCATGAAATTATCAAGACTGCTCTGATATTCTAGAACTAGAGGGCAAAAAAAATATTGAAAGAATCCATAGATCACCTCCTGAAAGAGATCTGAAAAGAAACTCCTAGGAATATTGTAACCAAATTCCAAAGTTCCCATGTCAAGGAGAAAATATTGCAAGCAGCTAGAAAGAAACAATTCAAGTATTGTGGAGGTACAATCAGGATAACACAAAATCTAACAGCTTTTACATTAAGTGAACGAAAGACTTGGAACATGATATTCCAGAAGTCAAAGGAACTAAGATTAAAACCCAAAATCACCTACCCAGCAAAACTGAGTGTAATACTTCAGGAAAAAAATGGTCATTCAATGAAATGAAACAGAGGACTTTCAAGCATTCTTGATGAAAGGACCAGAATAGAAAATTTGATTTTCAAACACAAGAATCAAGAGAAGCATGAAAAGGTAAATAAGAAAGAGAAATCATAAAGGACTTTTTAAAGTTGAACTGTTGACATTCCTACATGGAAAGATAATATTTGTAACTCTTGAGACTTTTGTCAGTATTTGGGTAATTGGAGGGATTGTACACACACACACACACACACACACACACACACACACACACACACAAATAGAGAGTACAGGGTGAGGTGAATAAGAAGGAATGATATCTAAAAAAAATAAAATTAAGGAGTGAGACAGGAATATATTGGGAAGAGAAAGGGAGAAATGGAATGGGGCAAATTATCTCTCATAAAAGAGGCAAGAAAAGCTTATTCAATGGAGGAGAAAAGGGAGGAGGTGAGAGGGGAAAAGTGAAACTTACTCTCCTCACATTTGACTTAAGGAGGGAATAACACACAATTTGAAATGAAAATCTATCTTACACTACAAGAAAGTAGGAGAGAAAGGGTCAAGTCGGGTGAGGGAGATGATAGAAGGGAGGGCAAATGGGAGGAGGGAGTAATTAGAAGAAAACAATTTAGGGGAGGGAGGGACAAGGTTAGAAGAGAGGATAGATTAAATGGAGGGCAATATAATTAGTCTTACACAACATGACTATTATGGAAGTCTTTTGCAAAGCTACACATGTATAGCCTATATATTGAGTTGCTTGCCTTCTCAGTGGGGATGGGTGGGGAGGGAGGAAGTGAGAGAAGTTGGAACTCAAAGTATTAGGAATGAATGTTGAGAATTGTTTTGCATACAACTAGGAAATAAGAAATACAGGTAATGGGCTATAGAAATCTATCTTGCCCTACAGGAAAAGAGAGATGGGGATAAGGGAAGGGAATGGTGTGATAGAAGGGAGGGCATATTGAGGGAAGGAGTAATCAGAATGCAAGGCATTATGAGGTGGGGGGAGGGGAGAGATGGGGAGAAAATTTGGACCTCAAAATTTTGTGGAAATTAATGTTGAAAACTAAAAATAAATGAATGAATATTAAAATTAATAAAAGAAATTATGGGAACTACCATCCCATCTGGACTACAATAAGACTAGAAAAGTGAATCCTGACACAAGATACAGAGCTCTGGATGGAAAGCAGATAAGATTGTGTTTATGTTCATTTCCTTTTTTTATATTTTGGGCTTTCTTCTGGGGTAGCGACAGAGATAATTGAAGTCAAAGAGGTCAGGAAACTTTGAGATTATTATATTGGGAGGGTCAAAATATGTACTCATTCTTGGAAGATTTTCTAGAGGATTTTTAGGATGTTTGGTAAAGAAATATTAGTAGCATTTATATAGTACTATGTACAAGTGGATGAAATCTATGAAAGAATCGAAAGAAAACCTAGTAGAAAAAAAATCTTTCAGGAAGCTCATGATAGTGGAATGAGAAGACTCTCAAGTCCAGGTTTTCCTACTTAACCAGCCACCTGACTAGGGCCAAGTTATTTCATGTCTTTCAGTCTCAGTTCTTCTCTGTAAAACAGATAATAACAGCAACACTTACACTACCTAATTCTAAGATTCTTGTACATAGAGTGGTAAAATGATGTATACTTTGAACTATTATTATTTATTAAAAGGAACCAATAGCCTATGGTCTCTGTAATCTTAATGGAAAAATGAAAGGCAAACCAAATAAAGAGAAATGTGGATAAAGCATGTAAGAAGACTCTAGTTATCTCCAAAAACCAGGTTGCTATCAAGCTAATACGTGCCTTTGATTTGGTTTTAATTATTTATACTTCACTCATTTTTTAAGTAGGCATCTAATTTATAATAGAAACACAAAATTGAGAAGGGGCTCATCCATCCATCCCTCTCTCTCTCTCTCTGTCAGCACAGGGTTGCTTCCTGCAGAATGTCTTGGAGTGCTTTGTCTCACAGACACTGTCTAACTCTCGCTTCCGTATAGGGCCTAATGCACTGATAGTGCTTAATAAACATGAATGACCATGATAGCAGCAATGGTATTAATAGCACAAGTTTGCAGAATTCTAGTGACAGGACTTTTACCACATACTTTGGAAGACTATCCCATATTCTTATTGACTGGCTCTGCGAAAATATTTCCTGATATCCTTTCTAAATTTCCCCTTGCTCCCCCTTAAGCCATTACTACTAGTTATGGCTTTGGGTTGTTGATGATGGAGAGTGGGGGGGGGTACCATTTTCCCTAAGTGCTCATCAGAAGTGCTGACTTGGCAGCCCTGGAGCCAGATGGGTTATTATGTATCCCTGGAAGAGACAACACAAACAGTGGCAACAGGAGGTTTTTCCGCTTCAACTTGTCGATGAACTTCAAATCTTGTGTCATAAAGCATGGTCCTTGTCTTTGGGTGAGGGTGGGTTGGGTGAGATGTCACTCAGAGACACTCAAACTCATCTCTAGTAAACCACTGAATTGACAGAATTGGGTTTTGTTTTTTTGTCAATGCCTTATTTCATTCCTCTTAACCCTTCTCCCAGGGGCAGTTCCTAATAATATAGTCTTTGAAACTACTACTCTAGTTAAATACAAAGTATGGAGAAGAAAAAAGACTAAATTTGGAGTCAGAAGTTCTGAGTTTGAATCCCAGGTATACTACTCACTACCTGGGTGACTTGAGTTAAATAATTTCATCTCTCTTGGTCTCCATTTCCCCACTTTTAAGGAATGAGAGGATTAGATGTCCCAACTGTAAATCCATGGTCCATGAGGGATTTAAGATCCATGATCTTAAATAAAAACTAACATTTTACAAGATTAAGGGAGACTAAAGACCAATTAAGAGGGAGACTGACATGAATAGAAGCCTGCTTTGGATTCCGGAAAACCTGGAGTCAAGACTTGCATCTGACACATATTAACTGTATGACGAATGAGTTGCTTAATTTGGTGTGCCAAGTGACAATCTAAAGCCGCAAATTATAGACAAACTTTTAATATGCACAATGAGAGTTGCTTACATGGATGAAATCACACCTCTATAACAACCATGCAATAAGAAAATTTGAGAAAAGCCCTCAGTAATAAATAAGAGCAGCCTTTATGTGAAAAATAAATTGAAATTGATTTCTCTGTCCTCTTTCTTCCTCTACCCCCCAAAAAGAAAAATACTACTAAAATATTATTTAATATTTATTTACAAAACTACCTTAAAATAAGAGGTCTCATTTTTCAATGTGACCTTAGCAGTATAAAGCTACTACCTTCTGTAAAATTCTGATGGTTGGGTTTTTTTACAATCCCATCCCAACTTCAATTAGCAAGAAGGAGTCAAGCTTCCTTCTGGAAATAACAGTATTAAATTTAAAATATAAACAATTGTTAGAAATATATATAGTCTTGGCAACCATTAAATTTGTTCCTTAAGCAGGTTTATTACTATATTGCACACTTGCATAAAGATTTGTCTTCTCCCAATTTGACATAAAAGAGTCAAAATCAGATTTATTCATTTTACAGATACCATTATTTTCCAGTGTCAGGCATTAAGAATTTCATCTGTGTCGTAGTAGGTATATTCCTTAAAAAAACGTTCTCCCATCAATATTACTAGCACCAGCACTGGGCAATTATTTTGTTCTCTGAAAATTAAACTCAACTTTATATCAAATGCCTGAGATTCACGGAACATTTAATGATTCAGTATTTGAAACTGGATGATTTATAAAAGTCTTTAACTCCTGAGCATATAGGAAGAACCAAGGCCCTAATCTAAGCTTCTCCTATAATCATTTCCTTTTTTCTCCTTCAAGCAGTTTGCCTCCAAACAACAACTGGCTAATGTTGGAGAAATCTTTCTTGCTTGTCCACTTGTAAAACAGTAAAACTGGATGGAGCAAGAGCACCAAATTTGGCAGTATTACTTTTTCTTCTGCCTGCAGACGTTGAAGACAGTTTTGCCTATAGACAGAAGGATAGAGAAGATGGCCTTTCCCTCCCCTTTAACACACTGATTCTATGACACTGAAAAGTGTGCTGTATGATACGTTATTCCCAGTCTGAGAGACTGTCCTTCTGCTATGCATAGACAACTAAACAGGTGGGGCTATAACTCCATAGCCAACAGAATGACAGAGCTGGTTTTAGGAATTGGGGCAGACAGGAGGGAAAGACAGAGACAAAGAGACATAGAGAAAGAGACGGAGAAGGACAGAGAGACAGAGTCAGATTTAGAGACAGATACAGAGAGACAAAGTCAGAACAAGACAGACAGAAAGAAACAGTGACAGACTCAGAGGTATGGAGACAGTTCACAGTATAATATACTCTTCCTTAGAGTTCTCATTTCTGGGTAAAGAAAGGGATGATCACATGGCTATAAACCAAAGGGAGTTCAGAGTGAAAGCTGAAAGAGAGGGAAGGCAGTAAATAAGCTGCAAGTGTTAGATGGTTAGTTTATTTACAAAGCAAAGAGGAAGGGAGAAAAAAATACCATCTGAAGTGGTGGACAAGGGGTGAGATATTGTACATCCATCAAAAACAGAGTTTTTTGAAATATTTTCTATTTGAGTGACTTCCCTCCCTCCCCCACCATGTCCTGGAGTGCAGACTAATATTCTTTACTTCTTTCCCTATGTGTAATTTTCAGTTTTTTCTCCTCAGGGCATATCTCCTCTAGCACATCTCTTTCTAAGTCACTGAATCAGAAGCAAAGAGAATCAGAACTTGAAGGAAGCTTAGGAGTCATCTAGAGCCAGGAATTCTTAACCCAGTGTCTATGAAATTGTTTAAATTTTTTGATAACTTTATTTCAACGTATTGACTTCCTTTATAATCCCATGTATTTTATTTTATGCACATAGAAACATTGCTGTGAGCGGGGGTCCATTTGTTTCACCACACTACCAAAGGATTCATTTTAATGATGAGGAAGCAAAACCTAGAAAGGCTGTCCAAGGTTACACAGTGGTAAGTAGCAAGGTCAGGATTTGAACTCAGATTCTCTGACTACTCCTATGCAACACCCTTTTCTTGCCACTGGACCAGATGGCTCTAGAGGAAAGAGTAAGGCTGAGCAAGCCCTTCCTCACTTAAATCCAATTCACTTGCATGTCAAGGCATCACCTCCTTGATGTCAAGGTCCTCTTTGAGAACAAAAGACAAACAGCAAGAACCTCTCCTGTACCAAACTGCCTCAAGTCCTTGGTGTGCTTTGATACCTTTTCCTCTCAATTCCTCTCAAACAGCATCCTCCTAGATGCTCTCTTTTCAATAACTTAATCACCTTTCTCATCCAGGTATGAAAGGGTGGGAGGACCATCAGAGAAGGCATCTGGGGTTGGACTGAGCACAGCTTTGCTGCTACAATAGCCAGACATGACCTTTCTTCAGTCGACTGGCTAAGGTAGGAGATGAAAAGAAATTAAGAAAGAATATTCCACCTCAAAGAAAGAATACTAATCTTTTCTCCATGTAGTTATATCAATATAAGATTAATAGGTAATTAAAATAGCAGGATACCTGAAAACATAAGTGTTAATACTTTGAGACTACAAGTCCAGAAAATTATAGAATTGCAGAATTAGAAGGTATCTTAGCTGCCATCTTGTCCAATCCATACCCAGAAAAGTATCTCTCCTCTCCCCTCCCCAATATGCATGAAGAGATCACTTTGTATAGTGATCTCCATTCACAGAGGAGCCACTGTTTCCCAAGATAACCTTTTACACTTAGGGATATCTCTAATTGTTAGAACATTTTATCACAATCTTGAAGCTTAATTTCTTCTAAGCAATCTCTACCCATTGCTCCTACTTCTACTCTCTGGGGCCAAACAAAATAAAGCCAGTCCTTCATCCAGGTTATATATATAGCCCTTCAAACATATGAGTGTAACTATTTTGCCCCCACCCCTCAACCTTCACTTTGCCAGGTTAAACATTTCATTTAAAATATTTTAAAAATTAATTTATAGAATGAAACAAGTATTTCCATAACAGAGTATAATTTTAAAAAAAAGATGATTGCCTATGAACTGCAAATTTATACAACTTATTACTATGCCTTTTAAACATATAATAAAGTAATCATATAAATTCCTTTTTCCCCTTCCTTTCCCTCCTTCCTGAGATGACTACTAGTAGACACACACACACACACACACACACACACACACACACATATAAAGCTAAATATTCTAAATTCCCTTAAATGATCATCCTATGACATGAACTCAAGACCCTTCATCACCCTGTCTGCTGTCATTTTTGAATGCTCTCTAGGTTATCAATGTCTACTTAAAATGGAGGGGAGGAGACATTTAGGTGGCACAGTGGATAGGGTGCCTGGCCTAGAGTCAGGAAATGGCCCTGGTCACTTACTAACTGTGTGACCCTTGGCAAGTCACTTAACTCTGTTTGCTTCCATTCCTCATCTGTAAAATGAGTGAAACGACAAACCACTCCAGTATCTTTGCCAAGAAAACCCCAAATAGGATCACAGAATCAGACATAACTGAAATGCCTGTGCAACAACAGCAAAAAATCCCCAAACAGTATACCCAGAATTGAAAGCAATTCTATAGATAGGATGTGACCAGGGAAGAGTCTAGTGACAATGCCACCTCTTTCCTGGGTGCCACTCATCTCTAAATCCCCCCAAGAACTCAGCCATATCACACCATTGGCTTATGTAAAGCTTTCAATTCACTAAGACCCTTTTTTTTGCTTCTTGTTTTCTGTTAATATTACAGCTATGTCTCCCCAATATAATGTGAAAGTGATTTTTTTCTTGCCCAAAAGTAAGATTTAACATTTAATATCAATTCCTTATTACCCATTTTCTATTGCTCCACCTTTCCGTGTTCAAAAATCATTTATGTTGGCAGAAAAAAGGTAAGCAAACTAAAAGTTGAGCAGCATTGCCTTCACTTTTGCCATCTCTTTTGATGATCAGATCCACCCAAACAGCAGTGCTAGCCATTCTTTTCTGCTGTTCTCCCCATTGTAGCTTAAAAAACATGCCTTTTTATGCCTTAGTTTTCCTTACCAGACTGAACTTTAGTATTTCTCACAGTATTGTTATAATACCACGCCACACCCTTAAAAAAAAATTACATCCTTAATTACCAGCTCTTGCCTGGAAGAAAACCCTTAGTACCTGTGCCTTCAATTGGGCCCTAGATTATTATATTTCTTTTTCTATAAACCACAATAGGATACATACATTTTGTGTGTGGGTTCATTCATTGGGCTGGTATGTTGATAGACTTACCAAATAAACATTCATTTAGAAAGCATTTGCTAACAAATGGTGTGGTGAGATATAGGACTCATTACCTCTCCTTTCTGCAAACAGGACCTGGTACAGATGCTACCACTTTACCCATCTATTTCACATTCTCTGGTCATCAGAAATATAATTCATTCTTGCACTGGTACGCAAATCCTTCCTAGTTTGATAGCACCTACCTGAGCTTTTGTTTCACAGTCATAGCTTGTTAAAATCCAGGTCACTTTCACACCCTAATGAAAAATCGGAGGAGTTCTTTAGTGATACTTAAAGACACACATTTAATGTTAATATATTAACATATGTTGACAGGTGACAGGGAGTAGTCACTCAATCAAAACTGTACACAATGCTTAAAATAACTTGCAAAAATTGTATTGATATCTCCTACTTTCAAAATACAGTATTATATTTTCTCTTCCTATTTATCTTTATATCTTTGCAGGCATCGCCATATTAGTAGGGAATAAGCATTTCTATAACACCCACTACACTTACTATGTGCTAACCACTCTGCTAAGTGCTTTTTTACAAATATCACACCATACTCTCCTCACAACAACCATGCAAGGTACGTGCTACTATTAATCCCCATTTTACAGCTGGGGAAACTAAGGCAAACAGGTTCAATGACTTGCCCAGCATCAAACAGCTATTAATTGTCTGAGGCCACATTTGAATTCAGGTCTTTCTGAGCTCCAAGTCTAGCACTCTATCCACTGTGCTACCAGCTCCCTCTTAGTAAGCTAAAAAGATAAGAATTTGTCTACAATATACTGTTACCCCTAAATGCACATTCTTTAAAATAGAAAAAGGAACATATGAAATTGTTCGTTATAAAGTGCCTGATTCTTAGTAAACCTACCCTGATTTCTCTTAGATATTATTACTATACTCATGGGCCAGTGCTTATTTTTAGGGTTAAATTAACCCATTTCAAATGGATATTGAAACCAATTTATTATCTTTGTGGACAATTATTTATTTATGTAATTAAAATCACTATGACAGTTCTGGTTTTCTTCTCTATTGTTTCTAGTGTCAGTGATCTGGTCAAGGGACCAGAGATAGTCTGTAAACCTCTTAGGGAATTGGCTTTCTTGTCAGTAGAAATGGGATAATAGTTATACTACCTACATCACACTATTGTGTGGATGATGCTTTTGTAGACAAGGAAGTATGATACATAGATAGATTGGTAGGTAGATGATAGAGACAGACAGACAGACAGACAGATAGATAGATAGATAGATAGATAGATAGATAGATAGATGATAGTTCTCTTTGACTCTTTCACAACATGAAAGTATGATATATAGATAGATTGATAGGTAGATGATAAAGAGACAGGCAGACATAGATAGATAGATAGATATATGATAGATAGTTCTCTGACTTTCACAACATGAAAGAATGATACATAGATAGATTGACAGGTAGATGATAGATAGATAGAAAGATAGTTCTCTTTGACTCACTTTCATGACTCATAGTTAATTAGTCACAAAGTCTTAGCTTAATGCTATGACATCACATATACATGCACTAAATATATATTATATGATGTGCTAATCATCTGTACTCTAAAGCATCTTTCAAATTTTAAGCTTCCCTCCAATTTCCACAGTTTTATGTAATATCCCTTCTCACTTTTTGACACGTCCCCTTCTTCATGCAGCAGTCTTTACCTTCCAGGAGCTTACAACCTAAAGCTCCTAAGGGAGCAGAGTGAAGTCCCGATGAGTTGCTAGTTACAAGGACACTTCTCACAGATTCTTATATTTTGATAACTAGTAGCAACTCTACCAACGAATCCCAAGGAATCACCTCATACCAGCTATGTGACAACAACCACGTCTCCACCTCTTGTTTCTCAAAACTCCAGTGCTACTTGATTTTCTATAAAATATTTTCATCAAATCACTCTCAACTCAAGAATCTATAATAACTTCTTTTTGCTTATCAGATCAAATCCGAACTCCTCAGTTTGACATTCAAAGCTTTCCATTCATCAACTGTTCCTACCTTATCTACATGAATCCATTTCTCACTATTCCCTGACATAGTCTTTCAGTCAGGTTAATGCCAAGTATGGCTCTCTTCCTAATATGGAATGCTGGTTGTGAGGCTGTAATGTTCTCTTCCACTCACCTCCATCTCCTGCCAGGGGCCAAGTGGCAAGATTTGCAGCATGGAAAAACTACTACAGTACTGTCAAAAATTTTCTGTGGTGGAAAGAGACCAAGAAATTGTTTCTGTCAGTATATTCTTAGCTGATGGGGATGATGACAGGGTTAGAACACTAGTATGAGCAAGCCAAGTTTGTTTGCTAGAGAACTAGGTCTTGTAACTATAAGTGTCAGATAGTAGCAATACCTAACTCCAAGATCAGTGGTAAAGCCTGTCTACCAAAGAACTAAGACCAAAGCAGTAGTGATGTACAAAGAGAAAACCAAGTGTGTAGTAGATGCAGGTTTTTGGTCAATTCCAGGGGATTTGTAGAATTTGGAGTTAGAGGATTAAGAATCAGAGATTTCATTCTGAATGAATAGGAAGAGCCAAACCAGGAAAATTCCAATTTGTTACAAAACAATGGATACCTGTGAGTGTCTACCCACTTCTCCCAAATTTCCTTCAGCTGAAGATCTACACTGTCCTCATTAATTTCCATAGAAACTGGAGAATCTACCTAGTTGCAGACTGAAGTAAGGAAACACTTGAACAGAAATCAGTCATTTACCTGACGATCAATGAAGCCTGAGGTCTGCCATCATCGCAAGTAATTCCCTTAATGTCAGTAAACTACCTTAATCTTGTTCCATGAATATTCTTATATAGAGACAAGACCAACTGGGTCTCCTTTGAAGCAGACTCTGAGAGCACAGAGAAACATGACCAACTCTCTGCTGTCCAAATCCCATGGACAAAATTCAGAAAGTCACACTAATGTTGCTGCTTGCTACCTGTGTGACCTTGGGCAAGTGACCTAATCTCTTTGGGCCTCAGTTTCCACTTCTGTCAAATGAGACAAGTTGTACTTTCTTCTATCTTTAAATCGTCTCATACTATGAATTTATACAAGAGACATGAAAATTATAAGATCCCAATACCAGGATGGCTATGATACTGAATCCTTAACTGGGTTCAACCTTGTCTAGTTGAATACACCAATCATGCCCCAATATGTTTTGTCTCATCAATACAACTGGTCTAACCATCGCAAGAATCAGTATGATTTGCATTTTTACAAAAATATTGTTATCACTCATCATTTCTCTGAGGCTGCTGCTGAGGGTAGCTAGCTCTAATCTGCTGAGGTCCTTTCCAACTCTGAAAATTCTATGGAATTCAGTTCATGATAGCGGGCAAGTCATTTAACTTCTTTGGATCTTAGTTTCCTCTTCTGTAAAATGAGTGTGTTGTATGAAATAACCCCACAGGTCCTTTACAATTCTAATGAAACATAACCTTCTAGAGACTTTTCAGAGGTTTAAGCACTGAATCTTTCTAGAAAAGCAGCCAGACCACAAAGTCTACAATTATAAATAAGTTCTGAAAAACACTTTCAAAACTTGCCAGAAATGAACTTACCCATCAAGAAATTCCTATGTCTCTTCTGCTTTTGAAGGTAAACTATCTTTCCCTCCTCTTCTGGTTTCTGACTTAATACATTGGAAAAGGAAGCAACCACAACTAATGTGGGTACCATTTTCCCCATTACTTCTGCCAAAGCACTCACTTGGGGTCTAAAGCATTATTCAGTCACCAAAATTATATTGAGCACCCAATGCTCCTTAAGCAAGGTATTAGGGACTACAATGAATTATGATAGATACCAGAGTCAATGTTTCTGTCTTCAACTAGTTTCTAGTCTAAACAGAAAGAAAGGATAAATATGGGGTAATTTCACAACATAGAATTGTCAATTGTATACTTAAAGTCATAATTGTTAGTTAACCTTGTGATAACCTTAGGAAAGGAATAAGAAAGTTAAAAGTGGTAATTCTAGTTCTTCCCTAAGCTACCTGATACTGAGACTCATTTCCCCTTTACTTCTCTTTATCTCATTTTACAAATAAGTTAACGTGCTATGATATATTCACATTTTGAAAGGTAGCATGCTATAGAGAAGATAGTTAGGAAAAGTGTGGTTCAAATTCTACCTCTGACACATACTGGTTGGGAAACTCTGATAAGTCACTTAACCCTTCAGTGCCCCCAGAAAGCTCTTCAAAACCATAAGTTGCAAAGTAGGTTACACTCTTCAGGGGTAAATGGAATTTCTTCAGTGGAAATTCTGTTTACCAATGTAATCATAGGTCTGGTTCAGAAAAAAATATTTTCCATGTCAATACTAAGCTTATTTAGTGAAGCTATCCAAATGATTTTTCCTATGAATATTAGAATATCTTTTTTTAAAAATTAACCCAGTAGAAATTTCACAACCCTCTCCACCCCAAGGAATAAAATAATTTTAAAGAGTCAATTTAATTCAATAAATGTGTCAAGTACTTCTTAAGTATAAAGTATTGTATCAGGCACTAAGGATACTCTATACTCAAAAGTATGTGTGATCCTCTCTAGAAATGCAGATCACAACCCTTTCATGCCTTACTGTCCTGTAGGACTCTTTTCCAGGTCCACCACCAAGTTCCACATAGGAAGTTCACTCAACATATTTAAGGTCCTTTTTTATTTATCTTGACTTATCTTTGATGTGATCCTGACATAATGAGGGTACCAGTGGAGGACTCTAACCATCCAACTGTCACCCTTATCCTCACTACAGAGCCAATTATTTTCTCTTTCTATTATACAATTCTTTATTGACATTTTTCTTCTATTCTTCTGTGAAGTTCTTCATATAATGCAACTTGCTTAATCTACCATGAACCTTTTCCATCATCTTCTTATAATATTCATTTTGTTCTTTGTAGACCTGTATTTCATGTTTCACTGCCATATTATAACATGGTCAAATATTAGTATTAAAAAGATGGACTTGTGCTTTCCCTGGAAACCTGGGAATAGCAAAAACCTTTGGGATTTCCCAACAGTAATCCATCTCACTTTTCCTACTATTTTTCAGCTCTAGTCCCAATTCATTGTCAAACTGTAATGCTATAGGATGTCAATTCAAATACATGTTCTCATATAGGCAACACATATTCATCCACCTGATCTTTCCTCTGTGGGTGGCCAGGTCAAAGTCCTTTGAGTAATAGTAGATCTCTTCCAGAAAGCTCTGCAGAATTTCATTGCTTAATCCAATCTACACAATATCCTCTGCAAACAGGAGCACCTGGAGAACGTTCTCAAGTAGAGGGAATCCTTCACTCTTCATGGGTTCTTTTCCATCACAGAGACAAACACCTTCGATCAATATACATCTCCTTGTCTTATGCCCCACCTGATGTTTAGATCAGAGGGTTACTGAAAAAGGTTATCATATCTCTCAAGGAATCTTTTAATGATTTTATTTCTCAATAAGCATAGCAGGGTCTTGTACTACCTACATCTTTTAGTTAACTGTAAAATGGGAAAGGTGTGCTATATTGTTAAATGTCACTTGTGAAAACCTTACTGATCCCCTATTGAGGATGTCTTTAATTTGTGTATCAATGACTCTCACAAAGCATTTCTATAGTTAAAAGAGTAGGAATATAGGTTGGTTATTATCAATATTTTCTTCATCGCTATTTTTCATATAAAAAAAGACCCAAGAATTTTTTTCTATGCCTTGAGGATCTTATATTCCCTCCTTAAAATACTTTGCACATCAAATATTTTGTACATCAATGTCTTCACAATTATGTCACCTCCAGCTTGGATCTCCTCTATATGCTTGGTCTAAATTGGCTTCTTTTCCCATCTTTGTTTGCTGTAATACAGCCCTCCTATATACACACCCAGGACTGTGGTATTTGGGTCCAAGTGTAGTGATCCCACTGGCCTTGAGGGAGAAAATGGGCTGCTATAATAATTTGTTCGAATCTTTTCCTTTTTTCTTCTTTGTCTTATTCCTTTCATTTTTGTCCTTAAATACCCTTGGGTTGACTTTGCTTAGTTGGATCTCTTGTCAAGCTTTCTTTAAATTTGTTTTACCTTCCACTGCTTCTCTGCGTTATAAGACAGTAGCACTTATAATCATCAATCACCTTTCTTGGTAAGCTTTTACCAACCAGTTTATACTGTAAACTGATGCTGCCCTTACCACTTCTCTGACAAGTAAGAGAGATATTGCCGACTAAGGCACTTTCTGAGCTTTTTGTTCTCTTCATTGAGGCAATTAATTTGCAGTAAGTAAACTTCTGCATAAAATTAATACAAGCAAGGCTGATATGATTTTTATTATCTACTTATCATTCTTGTGAACTATTTATTTAAATAATTCGGGATTGAGCTGTTTCAATTGTCCATGTCAAAGTTTTCTCACAATCATTCTTCTTACTTTTTATTAATTCTAACATTTACATTTCTTTGTGTAAAAAGGATGGAAAGAGGAGAGAATTGATGTAGTAAAAGTAATTAGGAAAGTATTATGGGCCTAAACAAGAACAGAGGAGGAGGCTATGTGCGTATGAGGAGAGAAATGTTGTGGAGATAGCATCTTACAAGACCTTGAAATTGGATTAATTCATCCTCAATGTATGGAGATTCTCAGTAAAGTTGAGTGGGAGGAGAGAAGAAAGGAGAAGTAGAAAGTCAGATAGTTTTAAATGTGTTATTTTAAAATCATTCTGATTCATTTGGGTCAAAATAATTTTTAGCAACTTCCATCCCCAGTTTGAGTAACTGATTGCATACCTTTTTATCATACCCTTTCTTCTTTGATTCCCAATTCTTGTTTTCCTTGTCTGCTGGTAGTCATTTAAGGGGAAAAAAACCTTTTACTATGGAAATTTTGTCAAGGAACTCTGGGCCTATCTTACTCATTGTATGGTACAGTAATTTGGAGTAATTGCTAGAATGGCCGCGCTTCATTAAAGAATATTTTAAAAGAAATAATCATTATTTTCTTTTTTTAATAAAATCTTTATAAATTTATTTATTTAACTTTTTACATTAATTTTCACAAGATTTTGGGTTCCAAAATTTTCTCCCCATTTGTCCCCTCCCCCCTCCCCGATACACTGAGCATTCTAATTACCCCTATCACCAATCTGCCCTCTCT
>CM053771.1:447905058-447938852 GCA_028658325.1 Potorous gilbertii | reverse complement strand
AAATAACCTTCTATGGTCTTATTTTTTTTCCCTTTTCTGGGCATTTTCCCAGCCAGTTACTTGACTTCTGAGAGTCCTCTCCACCCTGGCCTAGGTCCACCCAGCTAGTGCTTGGGGTCTGAGATTCAAATGCTGCTCCCCAGCCTCAGGGCTTTTGGCAGCAGGCCTGGCTGCTATTCAATGGGAGCTTAATTTCTGGTGCTCAGATGGGGGCAGGGCCACCTCCTAGGTTCAGTTCCCTCAGGTGGTTTATGCAGAGACCTTCTGTAATGGAGCTACTGCTGAGCTCCTGCCTGCTCCAGGAGCCTCTGGCTGCCTGCTGCCTCTGCTGCTGCCTCCCAAGGGGTCCTGAGTCCCAGAGACACTCCGCTCCCCTCTCAGCCCGTCTCTCTCACTGACCTGTGAGTCTGTGGGTGGAGGGACCTTCGTGGTCACTGGAGATTCCATCCTTGAAACCTACATGGATCTTCTCGCTCCTCTCAGTGCCACGTGGCCAGGGCAGAGCAGGGCTCCACTCCCATCTGGTGTGCAATGGACCTTTGGGATCTGTTTTTCAGGGCTCTCTGGGAGGGAAATCTCCTTCACTGTGTTGCTGTGCAGCTTCCACTGTTCCAGAATTTATTGGGAGTTCTTTTTAGAGGAAATCCATGGGCTGTGGGTTTCGAAACTAGCATATGTGAGTCTTTCTACTCTGCCATCTTGGCTCTGCCCCAGTCATTATTTTCAAGTACTTTTACTAGCTAGATGTGACTATTCTTTCTGCTTTAATGAATAGATAAGACCCAGTTGTGACTAATTGCCATCTTTTACATACAAACCAAAGTCATTCAAAAATTGTGTCTCCCAAATAGATTAAAATACTCTCCCTATTCTTTAGCTCAGCAAACCTTTTCTTCATGGCTAATATAAACTAAATTTCAACCCAAGGAGAATTATCATAAATTCTAAATCAATGGGATTTTTAGAAGAACAGCAAAGGTTTATCCTGAATCCATGAAGATGAAGATCAGAGACATAACTGCTCATTTTTCCACTTAGGGCAAAGGGCACTAAAGAGTTGGGTGCAACAATTAACTTTTTAAGATAAATTCAGTAGATAGGCCTATAAAGGAGATTACCTGGAGTTGGGTCACAAGGAGTTGTACTTGTCAGCATTTGGAGGAAGAAAAAAAGAAAGGGACAGAAAGAGAGAGAAAGAAGGAGGGAGGGATAGAAGGAGGGAAGAAAGAAGGAAGGGAGGAAGTGAGAGAAAGAAAGAACTCTCTTTACATAACCAATCAGTTGTCATATTTGTCAAATAACTTCCAAAGATTAAAGTGTCTCTGACTGAATCCTCTTTTCTAATAAAGAAAATCAGTTGAGCAAAAACAACAGGAGATAGTAATGTAATAGAACCAAATCTGAATTCAGAGTCACAGGACTTGGATTTAAATGCCAGTTCTTCTTCTTACTATCTATGTGACCTTGGAGAGGTTGTTTAATCTCTCTTGGTTTCAGTTCTGTTCTTTGTAACAAAAAAAAAGGGGGGGGGGAGGAGGAGAAGAAGGAGAAGGAGAAGAAGAAAAAGGTTGAGTCTCATGACCTCTAAGGTCCCCTCCAACCCTAAATCATCATACCTACATATGATCTGACACACTGAGCACAACTTGCAATGCATACAACATTCTGCCCAAGTAGTTAGTTTCTTTCCTCTCTGACAAAAGGAGGGAGGTACTTGTGTTTCATTATCTGTTTTCTGGAACCTTTACTGGTTTTTCAGTTACTCAGAGTTAGGTTTCCTTTAAGTGATTTTTTTTTCCATTTTCATCATTGCAATTGTGTATGCTGTTCTTCTACAGAATACCTAATTTTAGTTGTACCCCAACACTCCATTCTGGGTTCTCTCCTGTTCTCTCTCTACACTACTTGGTGATCTCACCAGCTCCCATGAGTTCAATTATATCTATCCAGGTCTAGTCTCAATCTACTGAGTTTCAATTGTACATCTGCAACTGCCCTTTGGATATTTCAAACTATAGGAAACTCAAATAAATACAGTTAAAACAGAATTCATTATCTACCCCAAACCCTTCCCACTTCTATAGCTCCTTATTTCTATCAAGGGCACACATGTCTTTCTACTAACTCGCATTAATAACTTTGGTATTTACTTGATCCCTAACTGTCCCTCTACATAGCCTATTAGATGTCATATCTGCCAACCAATTGCCAATGAAAGGGAACTGAAAGGCCAAGATCCCTGCTATAGCAGCACCTACCAGACCATCAGCCCTATTTCTAGCTTAGTCTTCACAAAAGGTATCCAAGGAAGCAATCCTAGAAGCTGCCTCTGCAGATACTACAGTCTTTAGCTACTCATCAGACTTCTGAAAAGTCAGAAAATAAAGCTCTCATAGCCAAAGTCCTGGGCACTATCAAGTGACTTGGTGTCAGAAACAAATATTTTTGCTAATTTTTATTATTTTTTAAATTTTACTTTAATTTAATTTTTAATTAATTTTCATTTATGGCCACATCACTACAAAATATTCCTATTTGCTTTGCTGCAGTACCCTAAGGCCCAACGAAAATTTCCTTTTACTCTACAACTGAGCTTTCATGCATAAATACATATGTATGTATATGTATGTATATATGTACATATATATGTGTGTATGTGTATATATATGTATAAATATGCATATATATGTTGTCTTTATTAGAATGTAAGCTCTTTGAAAGGCAAAGACTGTCTTGCTTTTTTATTAGTATCCCCATTCTTTTGAACATAATAAATTCTTATGCTTTTCATTCATTCATTTTGTATGCATGTTATATATACACCTATTGGTGCACGTATTTTCTCCCTGGTAAAACATATGCTTTTTTAGGGAAGGAATATTTTTTGTCTTTGAACCCTCAGTGCTTATCCTAGTTATTTTTTATTTTGGCACATAGTACATCCCAAGTAAATGCTTGTTGGTTCTGATTTCATTCTGCATCAGTTCATGCAAATCTTCCAATGTTTCTCTGCATTCTAAAGATTCATAATTGTTTATATCATAATACTGTTCTATGACATTCATATACTACACTTTGTTCAGCCTTTCCCCATTCAAATGGTGTCCACTTTGACCTCAAATCTTTGCCCACTACAAAACGTGCTGCTATAAATATTCTGGCAAATATTGCACCTCTATTTGTCTTCACCCACCTTGTGTTATAAAACCAATATTGACATCAACAAAGTCAAAGAGTGTTAAAAATTAATTGAATTGATTTTCTTGCAAAGCTTCAAATTATTCTCCAGAATAATCTGACTAATTCACAGCTCTGGCTACAGTGGATTAGTGTGGTTGCTTTCCCTCACTGTCTATTCCTACTTAGCTTTCTCTTTTCTATGTTAACTTATTGCTCTTGAGAAGGGCTAAAATGTTGCTGCTTCTATATTGCTGAAGGACTTCAAGTAATATCAGTGCCCTTTAAATTTCAGAATCCTGAATTAAAGACATGTCATCCAAATTTGATGAAGATTATTATAAGATGAAAAAATATAAAGTGTTTTAGATTTATCTCAGGTATTCTGTTTGATTACTATGACTCTACAACTTGAGTTTTCACCTACCTTGCTTTAAAAATTGCACACACATATATACACACATATACATATGTATTTATGTGTGTATGCATATATATATTTATACATATATTCATATAATTGTATATATGCATAAACTGGTCCTGCTGACCAGGAAGCACCAAAAAACGTATTTCTTCTAGTTTCCATAGTATGACCTACAGCACAGCAGGAGAAATACTGGGGGCATCTATTTCCCTCATGTTACTGGGGAAGGATGGAGGTCAGGGGAGGGGAGAAGAGAGAAAGCACTGGATTTATGATATATGCCCCCAAGTGACAGAAGCCCTCAGAACCTTTTAGTTCTTCTTCAAAGAGCTTTATTTAAGAGAGCCCCCATTTACCTTAAATGGAGCCTCTTTGAAAAGGACCACCCTCTATTATCTGGCCATCTCTTCCCTGATGCAACTTAAGGGTGTATTCACCAAGGCTGAAAAAGAGATAAGTGCACTCTACAGCAAACTTCCTCCCTTTTCTATCAAATGTAAGTGGTGTTATAATATTGATACGATCAAGACTAATGAGCCATTCATTCTAATTCAAAAAATGAGGTAACTGAGCAGGTTCTTTTTACAATGCATTGATCTGACATGACAGTATAAGGCAAGATTACATTTCCTCTTGGAAATATGCCTGCTCCTCGTGAGCCATTTTAAAATGTTCCTTCTATGGATATACTCTTCTATTTGCCAAAAACAAATCTAATAGAAAGAGATATATAATGTCTAAGGAAAAATATGTCCACATTTTAGCATTTCTCCATCCTTCCTCTCCTTCTAAATCCAAAATGTGTCATATAAGTAAAGTTGTTATGTAAATTAGCAAGGTAAATTTTTGTGAGGTGAACCACTGATCTTTAGTGAAAAAGACTGCATCCTTCTCCTAAGTTCTATTCTGATGCCTCATTGTGGTGTCAAGGTGGCCATGAGTTTTTAAAAATTATGCTAGTAAAGCAAAAGCTGTAGCAGATTAGACCACACTTTTAAAAATGGAGATCCCTCTTTATCTTCTGTGACCCAACTTGGTGAAGTTCAGAGGCTCATGACCAGGTTGGCTGCAGGATGATAAATTATTTGACAACAGCAGCTCTCAACATCTGCTAAATTATAGAGGGGTTGTCAGCTTCCTTGGTGGAAGGATTCCAGATTTGAGGTGAATACCAGTGTAGTACATAGACTGTCCATTACTTATCTCTTGTATGATTAGCACTTCTCCTTTTCCAATTATTCATCTCTGTGATGATCCCCTTTTTGCCCCTTCTCCTATTCACTTCTTAGTTTTCTTAGATATTAGTGTAAAGATTGTTTCACTTTCCTTCCCCTCCTTTCTCCTCTCCCCTCTTCTAATGGAGGAGGAGGGGAAGGAGGAAGAAAGATCCTGGTTTCCCCACCCCCACTTTATCTCTCAAGAGCTGTCTCATGCCAAAGCTTCTCAGAGCTTTGACTGCTCCTCTAACTGCCCCTCTCTAGGGCTTAGGTTTTTAAAAAACTGGAATATGACTAATTTTACCCCAAAAATCTCTCTACTTTCTTCTACTTCAATCACATAGGTGTTGATACTTTTTAAAAGGATTGTAGGAAAACTCCTTAACATTCCTATGCAATTTGGAGAGGAAAAAAAAGATAGAAGATGACCCTGGAATATGACTAATTTTACCCAAAAAAATCTCTCTACTTTCTTCTACTTCAATCACATAGGTGTTGATATTTTTTAAAAGGATTGTAGGAAAACTCCTTATCATTCCCATGCAATTTGGAGAGGAAAAAGATAAAAGATGCTAATTTAACTCATGGCTAAATCATGAAAACCTATATTCCAGGTACTCGATCCTCTGCTTGAAAACTTCCAGTGACAGCAGCTCATCATAACAACTTGATAACAAGTACTTATTTATTCCGAACACAAATGTATCTTCCTGTAACTTTGAGACTCTTAGCTCTGCCCTCTGATGCCAAAGAGAAAACAAAATGTCATTCCTCTTCCTTTTGATAGTGTTTCAAATATTTGAAGACAGATATTATACCCCCCTGAGTTTTCTCTACTCTAGATATCATGAATTCCTTCAGTCTGTCTTCATATGGCACTGCTACAAATTTCCTTATTACACTATTTGTCCTCTTATGGATGCATTACATCTTTCCCTGATGCCTTCTCTAGTATGGTGACCAGAAACAGACCTATTACTCCAGATGCTATTTGACCATGAAGATACTGTAATTTAATTTCTCAGTTTAATAGATGAGGAAACTGAAAATATTCTTGTTATGTGTTTGTTATCAAGAGAAATGGGTGAAGAGGACTAGATGAGATTGAAAATTGAAAAGAAAATCTAATACTACATTTGATTTTAGTAAGGTGACTCAATGTCCTTTATCGGGCATGGTTGTAACATTATCAATGTTACAAAATCATCAGTATTTCCATATACTTCTCTGGGTGCCCATCTTCAGTTGGCATGCTGATGAGGAACCTCATTCAGATCCAACACTAGAAATCTAGACTTCTAAGATGAACTGAGCATTATGTTTTATTACATCACTAAGAACTGATGCTAGACATCTGAGGATGATGAGGAACTTAGTCTATGTTGAGGGCAACCATGTCATAGCTAGACTTTATGACCCTCCTAAGGAATATTATCATCTGAGAGTTTGAATGTTTTTCTTCATTAAATTTCAACATTCTATTTGCAATTTACAAATGCAAAGTGAAGACTCAGACAGAAGGAATAACTTGCAAGAGTATGTTGTTTAAAATCCATAGGAAGGAAGCCCAGGAACTGCCATAGTTGTACGTCAGTCAACATTAGATGATATTGATTATTCACATGACAGCAAAGCCCACCATATTCCTAAGTTAAAGGGAAAAATGCCTCAGGATACTGCAATATTTACAATGGTGGTCCTGAGTTGAGTGCAAGATAGAAGCCAAATCCAGAGGTTTTGTATGAATAATCCGGTAAAGTGTAATCCACAATACAATTTTTTCTGAGATGTTGAAGATTTCATTCATTTTTTCAAGATTATTATGACCACAAGCTGAAATCCTTGAATTTATGGTGTGATAAAGTGATATGGCACAGTAAGAAAGAGTCCAGGCTCTGTTGTCAGAGTACTTGGGTTCAAATACCACCTACGACACAAACTTTGTGGCTTTTGACATCACTTAACAGTGCTAGCCTCTGTTTCTTCATCTGTAACATGAGAGTTGGACTAGCTGGTCTCTGCCAACTATACCCCTAGGATCCTCTGACTCACCACTCACCATGATTGAAATGGTGCCATTAGGAATCAGAATCCAAAGCATTCAAACTAGTAGAGGAACTCAACTTTAGATGATAAAAATTTCCTTAGGAGATTAGAGCTTACACCAAGGAGTATGTTTTTTGACTGAACCCAGCCACTGAGACAAATTCATGTAAAAACTAGACATGCCTTCTCCATTTAGGGGAGAAATGGGGTGAAAAAAGATTGACTATCTAATCAAACAAGGTCTCTTCAAGCCAGTTACATATGCCTCATAGGCTGTATCAACTTCATCAGTATTAATCTAATCCTATCCACTAAGCATTTATTAAGTGCCTACATGTACAAGGCAATGTGTGCTAGGTAGTACAGATACACAAGCATCTAACATACAAGACTGACAGACAAGAAGTAACTGTTCATGAGACATTTCCTCAGCCTCCACTCTGTGACTGCAATCAAACAGAAACTTGGTTTCCTTATTGGGAGAAGTTGTCTACAAAACATGCCCAAGTTTATCAACCCATCCCTGTCAGTGATGCTCCTGCAGGCAGACTCCTCAAACATCATCACCCTTGGAGTTGAACGTTAAAAAATTTCATTTCACAATTTGGTGTTTCTCTTACTTTTTTAACATTCCAGCTGAGGCTCCATGTTTTGAAAATGTCTCCCTAATGGGAATGTCAGATGAACTCAAGGACAGACTTCATGAAGTTCCACATCATTTCAGTACATCAGATATTCAAGTTAAAAAAGGGAAACCTGGAATCAGAACCTCCAGGCTCATCTTGTCTATTGCATAAATTGCTTCTGCTATTCACTCCATCCCACTATAAGGTATTTGCAATTCATGAATTCGAAAACTTGCAATCCATGCATTAAAAACAAATCCAGACCAGCTTCTGTAGTGCTGGATTTGAACTCAGAGGATCTAGGTTTGAATCTTACTGTCATTATTTACCATCTGTCTCATCTTGGACAAGTCATTTTCTTCTCTAAGCCCCAATTTTTGCCTGTCTAAAATGAGAAGGAGAGATTCAATGGCTTCTGTGGTCCCTTCCAGCTTGAATGGGATTCTGTTACTCTCTAATCCTTTCTGAGATATTATTACCGCAAAAGCCAAGAGCTATTGAGTGACTTCACTGCCTAGTGGGAAAGGGTTTAAAAGTGTTGGGTCTGCCAATAGGAGGAGGCTTTTTTTTGGAATGTCAAGTAGTTATTAACTAATGAGGCTGTGATAGTACAGCATAATGAACACAAACAGGCTTCCTTACCACTGTGGCTGTGCCATATGCCACTGGTGTTGTGCTTAGTCAGAAAAGTCCAGATGGCATAGAGACACTGATTGCTTGGAACTCAAGAACAAGATCACCTACAAAAGAAAATGATAGATAAAGTGGCACAGTTAGCTGAATGGGCTCCCAGGTTGGCACATATCTTAAACCAGGTTGATAGGGTCACCCTACAAAAAAACAGTTGGAAGAATTGGACTCATTTCAACAAGCGATTAAGCACCTACTATATGCAAGGTACTGTGCTAGGTACTAGGTATACCAAGTCAAAAATCAAAACATTCCTTTTCCTCCTTGGGATGAAGGAAAAAAAATACAAATCAAGTAAAGAAGGAAAAGCCCTTACTAAGCACAATGTATAAAAAGAAAGTCAAAAGCAGAGTCCTTGGCCTCAAAGAAATTACATGGACAAATTAAATGAAAATGTAAAATAATTAGAGGTAGAACACTATCAACAGGAGAGACCTTTATGGGAGTCATCATTTAGCCTGAACCTTGAAGAAAATGGGATTCTAAGTGGCAGAGGTGAGGAGGGTAAAGTCTTTAGAGGCATAGGAGATAGCTTATATAAAAAGATGGAAACTAGAAAGGAATGTTGTACATGAGGAACACTTGAAGAGGCTCGTTTGACTGGACTGTGGATTTCTAAGAGGTGAATAATGTACAGTAAATTTGGAAAGACTTTGGAGCCAAATCATGAAGGATTTGAGAAGCCAATTAAAGGGTTATCTATTTTACCCTAGCTATATTAGTGTGCCACTGGAGCTTCTTAAGGAGGGAAGTAATATTAATTAATAATCTATCTCAAAATGTCAATAATATTGTATGTCCGTAAAGGATAATCTTTTAATGAAATTCTGTCATTCCAGAAGACACTCATCATATTTTCCTAGTAACACTACACATAGGATATTGTGTGTGTACATATATGTATGTGTTATTGCTATCATCGTTGTTCAGTCATTTCAGTTGTGCTCAACTCTTTCTGACATCATTTGGGTTTTTCTTGGCAGAGATACTCAGCTTATTTTACAGATGAGGAACTAAGGCAAACAGGGTTAAGTGACTTGCCCAGAGTCTCACAACTAGTGTCTAAGGTTAGATTTGAACTCATGAAGATGGGTATTCCTAATTCTATGCCCACTACCTTCCCTCTGTGTATATAATATTTTATAATTAATAGCATGATTATGTATATATAAACTTGTATGATTATTATTATAGATTAAATGATTTATTATTTATGTTGATTAATAAATTATATTAATATAATAATATATTATTGTAGATTGTAGATTAAATTATTTGAAATTTATTTTAAAAGTATAAGCAATCAAAAGGCATTTAAATTTCATGGAATTGGCTATGAATCCTTGGTCAAGAATCCAAAATGCTTTTTCAGTATCGTTTTAGGGGAAGAACTTCTTGATCATGGTAGACCCCCTCTCTAAACGGATAACACTACTTTAACTTCCTCCAAGAAGTCATAGAATTTTAGAGCTTTAAGGGAACTTGGTCCACAGTCAACTGTCTCATTTAGACTTTTAAAAAGACTTACAAAGTAAACTAGAACAAATCCTGTATGTGACGCTACCTACACCCACCACCCTCATTTTTACCAGGAATTAGTTTTTGCTAGGAAATATGAATCTGGGAAAAGATAAGTTCTTGACTCACTGTTCCTGGAAAAGACTAAATTGAATGAGAATTGAGGTGTCAGGACCTGTTTCTCAAAAGCTAGGACTGCATGACTGCATGACTATTTTGATTACTTTTGAAAATATTACTCCCAAGATGATTGACAATAGAAACATTAAGAGGCATCCAATCCTTCTAGCATTTATCTTTCAGTAATATTTTCTGGGAAATTACCAGAACCACAAAGTAAAATGAATTCTCTGATCACTACACATGCTCCCCATGCTTGGAATACTATACCTCTCCCTTCTGTCTCTAGCTTCCTTCCAATTCCAGCTAAAACCACATCTTCTACAAGAAGCCTTTCCTCTATAATGCTAGTGTCTTTCTTCCATTGATTTTTGCTCATTTATCCTGTACACATCTTGTTTGCAAGTTTTTTTGCCTGTTAGACTGTGAGTTCCTTGAGAGAGTTGACTTTTGCCTTTCTTTGTATCACCAGCACTTATCACAATTCCTGGTGATACAAATGTTTATCTACTGATTGACAAATAGTGAAGTGGATTTAGGCTGTTATTTCTCCATCTCCTAACATGACAAAAAGAATATTGTTATTTTTCTGGTTAAATGATTGTTAGATGGGAGTAGAAGAGTTGTCTATATATGTATGTACTTTAGGACTTTTGTTCAGTGGTTCACTTACGTCTGACTCTTCATGACCCAATTGTTCATGGGTTGGGGCAGAGAAGCTGGAGTGGTTTGCCATTTTCTCCTCCAGTTTTATTCAGGCAGGGGTTATATGACTTGCCCAGGGCTCTATCCACTGTGATACATATATAGTCTTGCTATTCTCTTCAGGTTCCCTAATTTTTTATGAAAGCCATAATTTTAGGCACATTTATTAAGCACTTATATGTCAGGCATTGTGCTAAGATCCAAAGATACAAAGAAATGCAAAAACAATTCCTAACTTCAAAAGGCACACATTCTAACAGAGGAGACAACATGAATAGCCATCCACATACAAGATATATTCGGATTAATTTGGAGGTAATCTCAGACACTATTGAGGAGAATTAGGAATGACTTATTGGAGAAAGTGATCTTTTATCTGAGACTTGAAAGATATCAGAGAAGGCAGGAGGCAGAGTTGAGGAGGAAGAGAATTCCAGGTATGGAAGTCAATCAGTGAAAATGTACTGAAGAGATGGAATGATAGATTGGGGAAATTTCAAGAAAGCCAGCATCAATGTCAATCCAATGTCTCTGGATTAGAGAACACATGGAGGGCAGCAAAATGAAAGAGGGCTATAAAGGTAGGAAGGGGCCAAAAGTGAAGGGTTTTTAAATGTCAAAAGAGAAGTTTCTACTTGGTCCTAAAAGCAGCAAGGAACACTGGAGATAACACGATCAGATCTGTGCTTTAGGAAGATCACTTTGTCAGCTGAGTACAAAACATGTGACAAAATATACAACCACTTGCCCCCATATTCCTTTATCTCTCCACCAAGAGGAGAGAAGGGTGGTAACATATGTCTCTTCTCTGGCCCCAGTACTGGTCATCTGCATTGCTTTCCAAAGCAGATGTGCAGTAATAGTATCCACCAGAATAACTATTTATTTCTATTGCCTGTTGCTGAGACATACAAGACCAGAGGAAACACAGCATAACAAGTAGACTTGTCTGATTGAACTTGAGATCATACCTAAGGAGCTACAAATATTAGACAAGGGGCTTGGAAAATCATCTTACCAACCATGATTGGGAGTTTTCATTTGAAGTAGCTGAAAGCCAGTTCAAAAACCTTACAAGGAAAGTTGCAAGACCAAAATAATGCTTGAAGAAGATCACGCCTGCTGTTATGGGCTGAATCAGTGGAGCAAGAAGCAGAGAGGCTGATGCAGGGGGTGGAAAAGGCATTCATTAAATGATGGTGGTGATATAATAATGCATGGTTAATAGCAGATGACTATTTATACTGCGGTACTTTAGAGTAGCAAAAGTAAGAGATGGTCCCAGGGAGTCTGAAGCAGGGGCTTTTATCTAGCCTGTACAATTTTCCCATCTCAGCTCTTATGAAGCACAATTTGTCTCTCTAGCTTTTAGAGACTATACTCTCACAATAGGAGAATATCCTATTTAACAGCCAAAATAAAAAAATAAATAAAAACAAACACAAAAGCCCTATGGACAGGAAAAAAAAAGAAAGGATCCTGTTTTGTAAATACTATTCCATTTCCAACAACTCTCTCTCCTACAATTTTTCTACACTTTGCCTAACTCACCTTTGCCCCTATCCATATACTATTACTAGCATTCATCTTTGCATACATCATGTCTTTTCCATTGGTCTCCTACTGCATCTGGGGCCATACCCAGTCATCCTCCTCCACCACCACTTTCTCTTCCTTTTCCCTCCCCCTTCTCTTCTCCCTCTGTCCACCTCAGGAGTCATTTCCTTGCATGTGGTTTTGATCACTTATACTTTGCAAGATATCTTTGAGTTTGGGGGCTAGATTTTCCCCCCTTTTCTGTGCATCTAATTATTTATTCTATCACTTCTTTTTTTTAAAACTCTTTTGTCTCATGCAGTTATCATTCATGATTTCTTGAAATATAGCTCTGGTAAACCAGGCTTTGATAAAGTCCATTGGGACACCAATGGAACTACTTGACTCTGTCTCTACAACCAAATCACTGTGCCTCTTACTGATTGATTGATAATAGGTCCCAGTCCAAGACTCACTCACTCATTGTATGGATTTTGATGACTCAGAATGAGTGGAAATAGAAATTATTTCTGTACTTGCCAGAAACTTTGGAGTTCTTCCCCACACAGAATGATTCTTTTGAAAAGTCAAATGAGGCATGGTTTGCCTCAATTCTTACCTGGCTTTTAATCACTGAATGGGTGTTGCCTCAGACAAACTGAGACCTTGTAAAGACCTTAGCTTAAAAAAGCCAAGATTACCCAATGCATCTGCCCTGACCTATGTCTTGCCACTGGATTCAGATGACCTTACAGAAGGGAATGAGACTGATGACTTGCACAGCCCTGCCTCACTTAAATTCAATTCAAAATTAAGACATCATCCTCCTGAAGTCATTGATCCTCTTCGAGAATGAATCACAACAATCTTTTCCATTGTGATATGAAGGTAAGTATCACAATACTTTTCATCTTTATGCTCCTAGTACCTAATAACACAATATTTTGCAATTGTTGTTGAAATTCATATTGGCTGTTGAAATCAGTTGAATTCCAGACATGGGACTGACATTCCCTACCAAAATGCCCAGAGACATACCTCTGTTGTTCATTTGTAAATTATTTCAAGTTATCATTTGTATTTCTACAATTATCATACCTGTTTTTATAAGTTGCTGGATATGAACTATACTGTACTAATACTAATCCTTTAAAATCCTATAATACTGCATTTTTCCCATCAAATTAGAAACTATTTAACAAAAGGTAGAAGAATCAAAAAGAGAAGTTCTAGGAAGTCTGCGTAGTGTGGTAGAATGAATATTGTACTCAGTCCAGAGTTTGAATTGCTGCTCTTCAATTTACCTGCATCACTTAATCTTTCTAAAATTCAGTTTCTCCTTTATAAAATGAGAGAACTAAATAGAGTTAGAAGAAGCCACAAAATCATATTGACTGGTTTCACTACAAATTCTTGTTAACTTGGCCCTCACTGTAGCAAGGGAATTTTTTACACCTCCTTGATCAATTCCTAGAGGCAGTGAGGGTTGGACCTTGAGTGAGGAAGACTTATTTCCCCGAGTTCAAATATGGCCTCAGACACTTACTGTGTGATCCTAGGCAAGTCACCCAACCTTGTTTTTCTTAGTTTCTCATCTACAAAATGAGTTAAAGAAGGAAGTGGCAAACTACTTCAGTATTTTTGTCAAGAAAACTCCTAATGTGGTCATGAAGAGTTGGACACAACTAAAATGTCTAAACAACAAATCAATCTCTATCTCACCAAATAGTTGTTGCAAATATTCTCATCTCTCCTCAACCCTCCTACCTCCTAATAGTACCACCTCCACTTTCTTAGCTGAGGACCTCACCTAATATTTTGCAAAAAACTGAAGCCCTTTCTCCCCCAGAGTAATCCTCTTCCCCCCTCCCCCTCTTCTCCCACTGTCTTCTCCATGATTTTTATTAATTAATTTATTTTTAAGTTTAATGTTCATTTCCACAAGATTTTGAGTTCTAAATTTTATCCCCATCTCTCCCCTCCCCCTTCCCCCAGACTCTGTGCCTTCTCTCTCTCACTCTCACTCTCTCATTCTCTTTCTTTTCATATGTGTGTGTGTATGTGTGTGTATGCACATATATGCCCTCCAACCATCCTGACTGAGAAAAATCTCATGAGTTACAAATGTCATCTTTCCATGTAGAAAAGCAAACAGTTCACCTTTAATAAATCCTTTTTGATTTCTCTTTCCTCTTTAACTTTTCATGCTTTTCTTGAGTCTTGTACTTGAAAGTCAAATTTTTTATTCAGCTCAGGTCTTTTCATCAATAATGCTTGAAAGTCCTTTATTTCATTAAATTTCCATTTTTCCCCCTGAAGTAGTATACCCAGTTTTGCTAGGTGGGTGATTCTTGATTTTAATCTTAGCTCTTTGACCTCTGGAATATCATATTCCAAGCCCTTCAATTCCTTAATGTAGAAGCTGTTGAATTTTGTGTTATACTGATTGTGTTTCCACAATACTTGAATTATTTCTTTCTGACTGCCTGCTTGACCAAGGAACTAGGTCAAGGAATTTGGCTAAAACATTCCTTGGAGTTTTCCTTTTGGTATCTCTTGCAGGAGATAATCAGTGAATTCTTTTAATTTCTATATTCCCTTCCAGTTTTAGAATATCAAGGCAGTTTTCTTTGACCATTTCTTGAAAGATGATGTCTAGGTTCTTTTTTTAATCATTCTTCCAGGTAGTCTAATAATTTTAAAATTGTCTCTCCTGGATTCCAAGACAATTGTTTTTTTCAGTGATATGTTTCACAAAGTCTTCTATTTTTCCATTCTTTTGGTTTTTTTTTATAATTTTCTAATTTCTCATAAGGTCATAAGCTTCCTTTTGCTCCATTATAATTTCTAAGGAATTATTTTCTTCAGTGAGCTTTTGGACTTCCTTTTCCATCTGGTCAATTCTATTTTTAAGATATTTTTCTCCTCATTTGCTTTATGGGCATCTTTTGCATTTTGGTTAGTCTATTTTTAAAGTGTTATTTTCTTCAGCATTTTGGGGGGTTCCTTTAGCAAACTATGGACTCATTTTTCATGATTTTCTTGCATCACTCTCATTTCTCATTTCTCTACTTCTTACTTGATTTTCAAAATCCTTTTTGAGCTCTTCCATGGCCTGAGACCAATTCATATTTTTCTTGGAGGCTTCTATTGTAGGAGCCTTGACTTTGTTGTTTTCTTCTGGTTGTATGTTTTGATCTTCTTTGTCACCAAAGTAAGATTCTGTAGTCTGATTTTTTCTGCCATTTGCTCTTTGTTAAGGTAGGAATCGGCTTCCAGTGTGGAGGCTGTACTTGTCCCACAGTTCCAGGGTTTTGTGCAGCTGTTTTCAGAGATATTTCTAGACCTGTAAGTTTTCAGTTCTTCCAAGGTTGTACAATTAAAGGAGATGTGTTTACTCCTCTCCCAGCCTGTGCTCTGATCTATGAGTGATCACAAGCACTCTTTTCTGCCTTGCAACTGTGAGGAGGATTCCCCTTCCACCACAGTCACAAGCTCCACCACATCAGAACTCTCACTTACCCCAGTACCACCAACCAGGAATGCGACCCAAATCCAAGCAGGGCAAAGCAAGAGAATACTGCCTCAGTGCCAGCCAATATCTCAGCAATCCCCCTCTGATCATCTGCTCAATTCCCCCACTGTGTGGGCCAAGAGTTCCGGAAGCAGCCACTGCTGCTGTGGCCTCCTCCTTCTCGGACTAGACCATGCTTCTCTCTCACCCTGGTACAATAGACTTTTCCTAATGACCTTCTAAGTTGTCTTTGGTGTTTTTGGGTTGAGAAGTCTGGAAAACATCACAGTTGCCAGTGATTCAGTCCCCTGAGGTCTGCTCTGGCCCTGTCTGTGCGGGCACAGCCAGCGTTAGTCTGTTCTCCTCTCCTAACCCGGTACAATAGACCTTCGAGGTTGTTCTGATTTAGAAATTTGTTTCACTCTGTCATTTTGTGGATTCTGCTGCTCTAGAATTTGCTTAGAGACATTTTACAGGTATTGGGGAGAGAGGGGGGTTTGGAGAGTTCAAGCAAGTCCCTGCTTTTACTTTGCCATTTCAGCTCTGCCCCATCACAGTCTCAAATGAAGAGGTAGCCCTTCTCCTGGTCAAACCCTAAACAGGTAACTTTGATCCCATCCCCTTCCCTTCTCTTCAGTGTATTACCTCTTCTATCATCCTTATTCTTTCATTTATCTTCAGTCATTTCCTGTCTATTGTCTTTTTTCCTGTTACCTACAAATATGTTCAGATTTCTCCCATTCTATAAAACAAACAAAAACTCCAACACCTTCACTTGATCCCATCATCCCTGCAGACTTCATCCTGTATGTCTCCTCCTTCATCTAAACTTTATGAGAAAGCTCTCTAAAGTAGGTGCTTCTATTTCTTTTCCTCTCACTTGCTACTAAAGCCCTAGCAATTGGGTTCCTCACCTCATCATTCAATTGAAACTCCTCTTTCCAAAGTTACCAATGACTTAATAATTACCAAAGCTAGTGACCTTTTCTTCTTTATTTTTGATCTCTCTGCAGCATTGGCATTGTTCACCCTCTTCTCTCTAGGTTTTCATGATAATGTTCTCTCCTGGTTTTCCTCGTACTTGTCTGGCTAATTTATCTTCTTTGATGGGTAGATCCTCATCCAGGACATGCCAACTAACCCTGGATACCCCTCATTTTCTTTCATCAGTCCCTTTATCTTCTTTCTCTATTGTATCTCATTTGGGGATCTCTTCAGTTCCTTTGGGTTTAATTATCGTTCCTATACAGATGAACATATACACATGTATATGTGTATATAAATACATGTATAGATAAGTTCATCTGTATAGAAATTATATGTATTTATATCCAACCCATCCCTCTCCAGAACTCTTGTCCCACCTCAAACAGTGCCTTTTCTCTAAGGTTATCTTCCATCTACATAGTCCATATCTTATATGTAGATAGTTTTTTGCATGCTATCTCCCTCATAAGAATATGAATTTTTTGAGAGCTGGGATTTTATTTTATTTTTTGCCTTTCTTTTAATTGTCTGTGTCTTAACACAAAGCCTGGCACATAGTAGGTAATTAATAAATCCTTGTCATTTCCAGTTTAGAAACAGTCTAGTATGTTTTTTATCTTCACTTGCTGTTAGTTTTCCCCCATTTTCTTCCTTATAAAATCTTATAACAAATTTTGTGGAAGTGTTAGACTAACAGGTCTTCCTCCAATATCATCTTAAGGTGTCAAAATAACAGCTGCAAACTGAAAAACCTTGAGAACAGATGCAGAAAGGCATTGTATTAGAATCAATATGACGATATGATAACAAATCTAAATCTAGATAGAATCATTTTGAATGGAGATGAGATGTTCCTTCCTAATTCTATTTAGTCCATGTGTGACCTGGGGCAAGTCAACAAACTTCTTTAGGTCTCATTTTCTTCATCTAAAAAAGATAGAGACTTAAAATATATGACCTCTATGGTCCCTCCCAATTCAAAATCTTTGATAGTGAACTTGGTTATCATGTGATATATTTTTAACATCTCTCCCTCACCTCCAAGAAAGAAAGAGTATTATCTATATCTATAGAGAGAGGACAATAGAGCCTGGTACAGAGTAGTAATCAATAAATGTTCTATCTTTTTATCTAATTTCAATTCATTATCTATCTATTATCTATTGTTTGTCTATTATCTGTTAAGTATCTATTATCTATTATTTATCCATTTTCTGTCTATTTATCCATATCTATCATGCATTAATTACCATCTATTATCTTTCTATCTATCCATCTATTATCTATCATCTAGTTACTATCTATAAATTATCTATTATATAGATATCTATTATTTATCTATCCATTGATTATTAATCTATTATCTATTCATCCATTACCTACCTATTATCTATACATTATCTGTGTTATCCAATCATCTAGCATATATTATATATCTATTATCTATTTATCTATCCATCTACTATCTATCTGTCCACATGCATGAAATTACAGATTTTTGAAGGGGTATGGTAAGCTGAGTTTCATAGTATATTCAGGATATTGAAACTACTTCTTTAGTAAGAGACTATGATATTCAGGATTCCACATCCATAACCACTATTACACCAAAGACCTCTTCAGTTGTACTTATATTGTTCGATCATTTCTTGTTGGTCTTGTCTCACACTAAAAGAATATATTTAAAATTTTTGTGTCCCATATGCTAATAACCATGGTCAGCATATTTAATAATGATTTTATTTATATATATATATATATATATATATATATATATATATATATATATATATATGAAATTAAGAATGGATGCAATGTAATAGATAAAGCGGAAAAGTGGGAAATTTTACAGAACTCATCCTCTTAAGATCTTGTATTCTAATGAAATGAAGAAGAAAAACTGCCAATAGATTTGTTTCTACTTTTTCCTTCTTGTCTAACTTTTGGTGGCCCAAAGTCGAATCTATGCAAGTTTCTGACAGACCCAAGAGACCTAGGCCCTGGCAGACAGAGCAATAAAATTGGATATATAAGGAGTTGAAAACTTGATGCCCAACTAGGAAAAGTCTATAAAGATCCACTGCACACCAAACATTAGTGAGTGAAAAGTGGCAGAGTTGAAAGGGAGTACTGTGATTACTTCAGATTTTCTAATTCAATCTCCTCTCACCCAAGAGAAACTTATTTTCTATCATTCCTCCCCTTTTTACATTATTCTAAATTCAAATTAGCCCACAGGACTGTAATTACAGATTTAGAACAGGATTGGGGGGGGGGGGCGCGGGGGAAGGAGAAGGGCTCAGTCTCTTCACTATACACATAAGTAAAATAAAGCCTAGCATGGTCAAATGACAGCCCCAAAGTCACAGAGGTAGTATCAGAAGTGGGATTAGATCCCAGGTCCTGTGACTCTAAATGGCTAATACTAGCCCAGGTGAATGAAGCATGTGCATTTGTAGAATGTACATTCTAGAATGGATGAAAAAAAAAAGATCTCAACAAGGACAGGACTTTTCTTATAATATGTGATCACTCAATCAGAAAATATTAATTATCCACTTATGTGTGATAAGTTCTAGCCTCTGGAGATACAAATATTCTCAAGTTATTACTTAAGACAGATACTTTTCCCCCTCCCCAAGCAGATTTAAAACTCCTAAAGGCGAGTGGTGGAATATTCTACTTTTTTAGTAAGAGTTCCCAATGTGGGCTTCACATAGCCAGTGATCAATAAACTTTGTTGATTGATGTATTATGTTTTTCATGATATAATTTAAGCCATTTCCCATTTGTGTCATCCTTTTAGATATAATAAAACTGCACACAGTAACACTTATACAAGTTCTCCTTCACGTGAAGAACTTGGAGACGTTTTCAGCTTAAGTTATTTTTAATGGGAAACAGGAAATACAATTAATTTCCATTTACTCATAGAGCTTCCCAATCTCCCCTTATCTCACCCTCCATACCTTAATACCTAAACCTGCTGTTGTATCCAATGGAGTTATGTCCTGGGAAACTGTAGCATTAAAGGTGAAGGTATAATATTATTTCTTCATTAGTCTGGGTACTTATTAAGTGCTTAAGAAATACTTGTTAATTAATTTTTCCTCATGACCAGCAACCTCAGTCCCTTACTTAGCTTATGGAAGTTCTTTCATTTTGTTTTTGTGTTTTTTTATTGAAAACAAAACATTTGAGATTAAATATGATATTTTGGTGCCTCTTCAACCAAGTCTTCATTTATTTGAAGTCAACACTGCGCATTGCTCAGAACAAATAACAGTTCTTCAAAGACCGTCAAGCTGTACACCCCAGTGCTCATCAGACCTAATTAATTTTTGCATTATTATTTTTTAAATATTTCATTGTACTTTCAATATAAATTGATACAATAAACACCAAGCAAGAACACAGCATTTTGCATTATTATTTTATCAGGTCTCACATTTTGGCACTAAATAATGAGATAAATCAGCTAAGAAACAGCAGGGAAACACCAATAAAGACAAATACCATCATCTTAACTTTCTCACATTGTGCTTTCCTGTAAGACCTCCAGTTAGAAATGTTTGTAGGGGGCTGAGTAGGAGATATCATAGGGGGGATAAACGAAAGGAAAAAACTATTCAAAATGAATCCTGCAATAAATATTTAAATTGTGATGCTGTTCGTACTAGAAGAAAATATAGTAAAAGGGAAATACATTACATCTCTCTATGGTGATATCAAAATAAACATTAATAATAGTCATAATTTACAGCAAAATGCATAGAGGAATAAAACCGATGAAGAATCAGCAAGTAATAAGTTGCACAAGGAAAGAGTGTTATTATATAAAATCTATACAAGTATAAGAATTCTAGAACCAGTGGAAAGTTTATATATGTGGTGATATATATGTATATATATATGCAGATATATGTATAACTGTAGATTAATACAATTGGGTAACTGCATGTATATTGTGTATACATATATACATGCACATACATACATACACACCCAAAAATATTCATTCACATGTATTTGTGGGATTATATGTGAGTGATTTTTTAGGTATATATATATATATATATGTATTATATTCATATATATAATATTCATTTATATGTATATTGTATGTCAATGAATGTGAATATATATGAAATATATGTGAATGAATATACATAAACAACATGCCTATATAATGAATATACATATATACATGTATATATATCTAAATATATTCATTCACATAAATACATATAAATGTATATGTATAAATCCAAAGATTCATTCACATAATATTTATATGTGTATGTATATATATATATATTTATATGTCCAAATATATTTACTCACATATATTTTAGATAATATTCAGAAAAAATTCTAATTGCTTTACAAATCCTTATACTTGAAATATAAATATCTAATTTTTCCTCCTACAACATTGAAGTTAAAGAAAAACTCACTAAATAACATAAATTCCAGTAATAATTTCATAGGGAATGCATTTCTCTTTAATAGATATAATTGAGAGATAACACAGTGAGTCCCAACCATGATTCTTTTCTAACTTGCCAAAAAACAATACCTCTCTGACACAACTAAAATTCAGTCATAGTTTTACAGATTAAGATGTTCTATAAAATTTATCCTAGCACATTAAGAAAATTCAGTTTACCCTTACATATTTTTCCAATGATCTCACTAGACAATTAATACTCTTTCTTTAAAGTCCATCCCAGAATTTTTATTCTTTATTTCCCTAAAGTTGCTACCTATAGCACAATGGGAACTGGCCAATAAGGGTTCAGTCCTAGGTGCATGACCATTTAGTGAACCTGCTTCTGGAAAAGACTAATAATATATAAATTAATAACAAAATAACGTTTCATAGAATAAAAGGGACTGTCTTCTACTTGGAGCCACATGTGAGTGTTCTCTATCTCACAGTCTACTAACCACATGGTGAGGAAGAAACAGACTTTTGATTGGCTACTGAGCCAGAGGAAGGTATACATGCAAAAGTCATGAACAGGCTCTGCTGCCAGGCTGCATCCAAGTGAGAAGGCAAGTTGCAAGCTTCCCAATGGGAAGAGACAGCTAGCACCAGTGCCTTTTTCTCCCCATCCAGGTCAAAATGCAGCCATGAACACATGGTCCTGTCCTTGTCTTTATCTGTGTTGTGTCAATGCTTTCCTGGCTTAGATGGAGTTCTAAAAACCGACCACACTAGGCTGTAACTTTGTGAGAAACTGACAGAGGTCCAGTGGCAGAAATCCATCCCGAAATTTGCAAGCAGGCCAGGCTGGTGTGAGGAAAAGGTAGGCTCACCATAAACACGTTCCCAGCCCCTCATTGACCATTTTACTATAACAATAGGAAAAAGCGACTTAAAAAACTTTCATATTATTCCAACCTCTATTTAACCCATGGTGAGTTAATTGCTTACTTTCTTTATCTTTAGGGCTACCCATCCTTTTAGCCTTGGTCTGAATTTATATTGGGGGCTTATGTTTTTCCTCTGCCTGTCGTTTTCCTTGTTTTGTTGTTGTTGAAATTATTATGATATGAGAGATAGAATGAAAAAACTAGAGTGCTGGGCTTGGATCTCTGGACCTCAGTTTCCTCAAATTTAAAATGAGGGGGTTGATCTTAAGGGGCTCCAAAGTTACTTCTACTTCCAAATATATGCTCCTATGATTCTAAGACAGAGACTAAGTCATGAAAAAATTGTAGTGTGTCTTGGTTGACTAAGGTCCCATACAAGGCATCTCCCCAAATGATGAAATCACAGATTCTTTGTATATTCATTTAAATATAATATCTCAAACTTCAATAGGATGCTTCTTTGAAGGAGTGTGTGGTACTTCCTTTGTTCTCATAAAATTTCAGATATGTTTAGATAGAGACATTTCGGGATTGATTATTAATAAATCTCAGAAAGAAGACTCCAGAAATGATAGAAAATACCAGAAATGGTGCCTTTACTTCCCTTTCCCCTGTATTCTCCCCTCCAAAAAACAAATAAAAAAAGAAAATCAGAAGATATAATTACTAGTCCATATGTTTACTTTTTAACATCTATAAAATCTGTATGACAACAGTATATATCTAATTATAATAATATTTCTATAGCATCTTACATATATGATCTCATTTTATCCTCATAGCAATCATGGTAGTTAGGTATTATTCCCATTTTACAAATGAGGAAGCAGGAAGACAGAGGTTAATTGATTTGCCCAAAGTGATACAACTAGTAAGTGTCTTTGACCAGATTTGATCTCGTCTTCCTGATTCCAGATTCAGTGCTCTATCCATTATCTCACCTAGCTGAGATATTGGATGAAAATATGATCAGAGAGAATGTTTTGATAATTTCCTATGAATCTTCATAATAATACAACTAAGATGAAGAGTGAATATAAGTGATTAATAGAGAGTAAAATATTTCCATGTCCATTAGTGATACATTAAAAAAACCTTAAACTTTTGACTTGGTAGAACAAAATGCAGTCTTGAAGGCTCTCCTCAAGCAAAGCAACTCCAATGCATTGAAACTATATCTGTTCTACAATAGATGCAACCATGGAAGTAACTTTGTTCATATTGGAGGAGGTAATATTAGAGAGAAATTTGTTTATCTTGAGGTTTTAGTGAAGTTCAAACTGAACATTAATCAGTCATAATGTGGCAACCAAAAAAATTAATACTATCTTGGGCTGCATTAAAAAATAATCCCACTGTGTTCCCTCCTTCTCATGTTGCATCTGGAGTACTGTGTACATACCTGGTAACTATACCTTAAGAAGACCATTAAAAACCTAGATCCAGAGGATAGTAAAAGGTCTTAAGTCTATATCATGAGAGAACTACTTGAACTACTTTGTTTGTCAAAGGCAAGAGGAGTTAGACTTGGTCTGTTTTGCCTCAAGAAAACAGGACTGGGAATGAGTGGAAATTATAAAGCTACAATTAGGTTTGATATCAGAAAAACTGATAATTAGAGCTGTTCAAAAGTGGAACAGGCCACTTTGAGAGATGGTATGTTCCTCATTATTGAAAGTCAACAAGAACTTGGTCACATGACTTCTTTGTTGAGATAGATAGATAGATAGATGAATAGTTTGATAGATAGTTTAGATAGATGGATGGATAGATAAATAGATGATAGATAGATAGGTAGATAGATAGATAGATAGATAGATAGATAGATAGATAGATAGACAGATAGAGAAACAGAGCATTTATTAAGCACTATGTGCCAGGAACTGTACTAAGCCCTGAAGGTATAAATACAAGTAAGCAAAAGTAAGCAAAGCAGCCTCTGACCTCAGAGCAAACCTGTTTTAATGATGGAAGCACTGTGCATCGATGGCTGCTAAGTGCCTGGTTCCAGGTAAGGCAAAGTAAAAGATGAATGATCAGAATCTGGTATCCCAGGGGCATTAATCTAGGGCTGAGAAGAAGGGGGTAAGATTAGTCTAATGACCAGAGTGTAAACAACACAGTATGGAAAAGGCAGTGAAGTGATATAGAAACCTAAATTCAGGAAAATAAGATAAAATATTATCTATCAGTGACTTGAATCTGAGGGATGGAGTCCAAGCTTCCTTTGGGAGGAAGATGAGAATGATGGTCAGAATGCAGGTAACATAGTGGGAAAGTAAATGGGAAGTGTCATGGAGGCCTGGTTCCTGGCAAAATAAGAGGGAAACTCATCTATCAAAGTGAATCATTGCCTCTTCTTTATTATTCCCTCTTTGAGCATGGGTGGGACTAACACTTGAGTTCCCTTCTGACTTTCAAATTCTATGATTCTATGAGGTATCAACATCAAACAAGACATAAAATCAGCCTACAAGTATTTATTGTCTACTATGTGCCAGACACCGTACCAGTTGCTGGGGTACAAGGATAAAGAATAAAACAACTCCCACTCATAAGAAGTTATTTTGTATATGTTGATATATATGTATGTATGTCTACCCTGACAGAATACAGATTCCTTGAGGTCAGGGATTATTTCATTTTTGTCTTTGTGTCTCAATTTCTAGTCCAGTACTTGTTGCTTAGTAGCTTGAGAAATGCTTGTTGATCATTTCTTTAATCCAAATATAAGAAGGATTTCCAAATGATAGCAAGGTTTTCCCAAAAGCTCTGATTTAGAGATGGTATTTTCCTAACTGCATCAAGTCCCAGAGTGCTACAAAATTTCCTCTGGGAAATTCATGTTCTTTCAAAAGAAAGTGGTCTAATCATCCAACCTGAAAAAACAAATTTCATCAAAAATGTATATCTCCCAGATTATGATATGAAGTTAGTTCATTAGCATAGTACACACACACAAACACCCACACACATATATACAAACACACATACATATATATGTACGTGTATGTATGCACACACACACATACACATACACACACACACACTGTGATCAGGTATTTTAAATGGACAGTAAGTTGACTCCTAAATGAAATAGAAAAACAAGTTCAGGATAGACTCTAGTAAGGAAACTATGTATAATGTTAATTGGCTATCACAAATCCATCTTTTTAAAATACAAATATTTTCCCATTCATTCTATATAGTTGCAAATCATGAAACACCATGACCTCTGAAGAATCAAAATTTCAGATGACCTATGGTGCAAAAGAAAGATTCATGGCAGGTGCAACATATTATCAACCATGATATAAGTAGCAGTCAAACATATATGACTGGAAAAGGGGATGGGAATGCCATGTGTAGTGAGAACGAAAGGTAACCAGAGTACTATATTGGCACCCTAAAAGTATCATTAGAGCCATTGGAAAGTCTCCAGCATGTTTGATAGATTCTCCATGGAGATTTATAAAAAATATGGACAGAAACTGAAAATGATCAGAAGTTATGAATAAATACTTAATACTGGTAAATATTTAACAATCAGCTTTCTAAAGGGAAAAAATGAAACTAGAGATACATTTTAAGTTGAATCTGCATTATTAATATATTCTTTACCACTTTCTTAAGTCTAGACAACCAACAAAATAAGAAATCAAGCTGTGATTTGTGGTGCTTAGCAATTTCCAAGGTATAAATGTTCATACTGAAAATTTAATAACCTGCTCTGCAGAGCCAATTGGAGCTAGCTCCAGCATATCCCTCCTTGTTGCTATTGCTATTATTGTTAGAAAGTCTTTGAATATTTGTCATCCAAAGATCAATCTAATTAGGTTCAAAGAGGATCAGAATTTTGGCCATAGTACTTTATGATTAGCATTGATGAAGACCTTAAAGAGTTGCGATTTGTATTGGTGGAGGGAATACCTACACCAAAGACATCACAGATCCTGGAAATATTTAAGCTGAAACATCTTAAAACTCAACTTCATTTGAGCTAGTTTCTTGCATTCAGTCCAAAGATTGGTTGACTGTTGGATATTCTACTTCCTAGTTCACAAAATGTGCTACCTTGATGAGATAGTGCAACAAAATTCTGTAACGTAAGGGCTGTACCTTTATAGCACATTTTGGATCTAATAAACAAACACATAGAAAATGAACAACAAACACACAGTTTGGTATCATTGTCAATCCCCATCCTAAACTAAGAAAGGCTTTGTGGCTCCATTGTCTATTTGGAGATTCTTGGGAAGGTGCAGATCCCAGGGTAAAGAACTTGTCTGTGACTACTAGTTGATCTAAAGCATGGACTGCCAACCAGCTTATTATGGATTTTGTTCCAATTTTATCCTTGCTAGCTTCTGTCACCCCATCAAACAAAGATTTTATTATGGGCAATACAGACACAAAGAATCCCTTTAAAAATAAACCATACAGAAAGAAATTTGAAAATACAACAATGTTAAAAATGTTAATGACCCACTTTCTCCAAAAGGCAAACAAATGATAAAACAAATACAATACCTAAAATCTGCCTGCACAGGTCAAATAGTAAAGTCACTGAACAGAGCTTTAAAAGTTGGGTATACTAAAGCAATCCCACATGAAAACACTAGAAGACATTATCAGGAAATTGGAAGCTTGCCCATCAATCATCAAGAAATAGCTGTTTGTCCTTCAACCAGGGAGGGAGGGTCAGTGACCTTTAGGAACAAGAAGGTAGCAGCTGAAGTCAGTAGATCGATGTGGTCAACACTCACTCTCAGCCTGTCGCTTAGCATTATTTGGACCAGACTCATTCATTGGTTAGGGAATTTCCTCTATCATGCAAATTGGCATACTTCCCCAACCTAGTTTTAGAATATTGCCTGAGGGCAACAAGAGATTATGTGATTTACCTGAGGTCCCATAGTCATAATAGGTTGAGGGTAGGACTCAAACTCAGGTCTTGCTGATTTTAAAATTGGTTCTCCACTATGCTAAAATCTTCATTAAAAAAAAAAAGTTAAGAGAACCAGGACTTTTGGGCCATGTAGTTAAAGCTAACTTATCCTGCAATTGTACACAATACATATATGTAAAGACAACGAGAAAAAGAACCAGGGAAAACCTATTTGCTGAAAAGTAGTGTGGTTCTGGGAAGCCGGTATTCCTGAATGAACTGCTTTGCCTGTTTGTGGTGCATACGTCCTTAGGAGATATCTTGTATGCGATACTACACTGCAAGCTTTCCTGGGTCTTGGGCATAGGGAGCTGGACAGTGACACCAGGATAGCGATGACTATATCCTTAACCCTGCCTTCTAAGCCTTTCCTTATTCTGTTAAATGTAAATGAGACTATATCTATCTATCTATCTATCTATCTATCTATCTATCTATCTATGTATTATATATGTGGAAAGGGTCTCCTGAAATAAACACTAGCAATAGCGTGAATCCCTTACACTGTGCTGTCGTTATTACATGGATCCAATAATAGCATGGGTCAAATCATGCCTCTTAAAATATATTAGGGGCAAGATGAACCCAATATTTCAGCAGTTATTAGAGGTATTTAATAAATGTCATTTAAGTAAGGTGAATATGCTCTTAACTCCTAAAACCACTATTCTGCTATGTATGAGAAAGTATAAATCACTTCAACATTTAAAAGAAGAGTTTATCTTTTGAATCTTCTCCAGAAACAGAGAGACAACTCAGAGAAATTGTGAAAGGGACAGTTGGTGCTTTATGCTCTTGGTTGGTTAGGCATGATATTCAGGGCTATTTTATTTTTTGGCTAGCACATCCTGGCTCATACAACCAGGAATGCTGTGAACTGTAAAACTCTCAATCCAATCTATAAGTACTACTACAAATTCAATTGGCCTTGAAAACCACCGGCTGAATTAATTTTACTGATACAGTGTCTTTCCACATAGACCTTTTGGATCAGGCAAAGGCTTGTGAAACTTGTGAAAGTGTCAATACCTTGCCCGTATAATTTTGTCACTGGATTGTAAATTTGAAGGTCCAGGGTTTATGCCTCTGTCTAGTCAGTCATGTTTATCTCTTGTGCCCTAACATAACGTACTGTGTATTTTTATTTGGACTGGACCTATCATTTCATTGGCATAAGGAACTCCTGGTGAGGAAATTACCTCTACCAATATAAAATAACACCTCCCATGCAATGGGGCACTAACAGAGTACGTGGCTTGGCAAGAGTCATAAGTCAATATGTGTCAGACTTAAACCTAGGTCTTGGATACCAAGGCAGCATGGCATAATAGACTGAAAGCTGGTTGGTTCTCTAATATGCCAAGCTGTCTCACCCATCTTATATTCAATAAACAATGGTAGTTGATGAAGTCAACCAACTCTTCATTTCCTAGGAGAAGAAAGCTCAAGTTCCTAAAGGTTGTACAAAATCCAGTTATCAATAATAGTTCAAAACTCTGAGATCTTGAAGTAGGAAGTGACAAAGATGCAGAAAGTGGAATCTGAACTCTGTTGTCTTGAAGAACAACTGAAATAAGATAAAAATCAAATTACTGTATTGTCTGTTGAATGTGATAGAAAAAGGAAATAATAGACAAGACTACAAAGAATGACAATAAGCTTGACTTTCTTTGGCACTTGAAAGGACTTCATATATTGCACATCATAACTACCCCATAGCACAATATTGTGGAAGTTACTGGGAATCCAAGAGGTTTTGTGACTTATCCATAGTTCTTTTTTTCAGTATTTACCTTCTTCTCTAATTACTTTATCTTACTCTTTTCCAGGTACATTTTTTCCCTTATTTTTTTATTACTGAAACTTAAATGCACAATAAGAAAAGAAAAAGAAACATAAATTTAAATATTAAAACTTAAATAGAAAAGAAAAAAGAAAAGCATGTCATTTGACATGGATTCAAAACATATAGCAATAAATTTCCATTTCAAGAAAGCCTATATAATAAATGCTCTGCATTGTGTTGAGAGCTTCCTTGTTACTATTTACTTCCTTGTTAGTTTTCTTTTGTTTGATGCTATGTACTTTTCTTTTTTTTTTCTTTTTCACCCTTTCTTCTCCCTTCCCCCAGAAGGCTGCAATTAAGCATGGGTATATTTACATATAGATATCAATATATAGATACACATATATATATATATATATATACACACCTACATACATATATAAGCATGTACTTTCCTTAAGAAATTCTATTTCTGATCTTTGTTTCTATGTTTGTGATTATCTCTTATTTCCTATCCCTCCTAACTCCTTTACTTTACTTCTACCCTTTACCTTGTCCTCCAAAACTTAACCTAACCCTCCTCCAAGGATTGTTCCCTTATCCTCCCATTCCCATAAATCTAAACACCCTTCTATACACCCCTTTGAGCAAACTTCCTCATCCGCTCCTCTAAAGATCCCTCCCTTATCCTCCCAAGGATCACTCCCTTGTATTCCCATTTCCGTTAATCTAAACTCACTTCTTTATCCCTACCTTAACCTATTCTGTCCTCCTCCCTAAGCACTTAATATTTTATTTCTTTTTGAACGTAGAAGACTTTTATACTCTTCTAGATGTATATATTATATACGGTGTATATATGTGTATGTATGTATGTATGTGTGTATATAATTTATATATATATATATATTATATATATATATAATATATATATTATATATATATATATATAATATATATATATATATATATGTAGGTATTGTTTCCTCTTGAACCCATTCCCAATGAAAGTAGGTTTCCAAAACTAACAGCCTTCCTCATCCATCTAATTTCTCTATGTCAGTTCTTCCTCAAGTACCTCGTTTGCAAAAAATAATTATTCTTTTTAGCTTTTCCTAAACAGTAAAGTCATATACTCAGGTCTACCCCAATCTTTCTTACAAACCCCAATTACTAATAACAATCTTAGATATACATTTTAGATTTTACATACAGAAAAGAAACAGTCTTGCTCCTATGGAGTCCCTTGTAATTAGTCTTTGGTGTGTACCTTATATTTCTCTTGGTTCTTGTATGTCAAATCTTCTATTAAATCCAGGTCTTTTTTTTTTTTAACAAAGTTCTGGAAGACTGACCATGTATTAAATTTCCATTTTTTTCATTCAGGATTATAGGTGTGATATTTTGGGCTGGATACCCAGTTCTTTTGCTCTTCGATATATAGTGTTCAAAGACTGATGGTCTTTTTAATGACACCATAGTTGGGTCTTGTGTGATTCTAATTGTAGGAGTAACATATTTTAATTGTTTTTTTCTTGTTGCTTATAATATTTTATCCTTAAGCTGGAGGTTTTGGAATTCAACTATAATATTCCTATGGGTTTTCTTCATAGGATCTCTTTCAGGTGGTGATCTGTGGATTTTTGCTATTTCTACTTTCCCCTCTTGTTCTAATGCTTTGGGGCAATTTTCTTTAATCATTTCTTGCTTTATTGTATCAAGATATCTTTTTTTTTATCATAACTTTCAAGGTAGTCCAATTATTCTTACGTTTTCTCTTCTTGATTTGTTCTCCAGATCAGTTATTTTTCTTAGGAGATGTTTCACATCCTCTTCTCTTTTTCCATTCTTTATATTCTGGTTTGGTTTTATTTATTTATCTCTATTTCTTGACCTCTTGTAACTTTGCTGGCTTTCCCTTGCCCAATTCTGATTTTCAAGGAGTTGCTTTCTTCTTTAAGATTCTAGATCTCCTTTTCTAATCGGTTGGATTTCTTTTCATAATTCTTATTTTTCTTGAATTATTCTTAATAAATTTTTTTCCTCAATCTCTCCCAATTGATTTTTAAAGTTTTTTTTAAGTTCTTCTATGAATTCTTTTTGTGCAGGTGACCATTTGACATATCCTTTGGGAGAGAAGACAGTTTCTTTGCTTCAATATCCTCCCCTGAAGATGAACCCTGGTCTTCTATATTCCCATAGTAACCATAGTTGGATTCTTTCTCTTTTGCCTGTGCATTTTTTTATTTGGATTAGCTTAGTTTTTACAATCACCTCTAGTTCTGGGATATGAGGCATAGTGCCTCTAGCCTTAGATTCTCCTGCAGTTCTTTCCCTCTGGCCTGGAATGGGAACTTTAAGTACTCACAGTCAGCAGCATCTCTGCCCCACTGCTACTGCATTCACTGGATATGTGCTGGTTCCTTCTTGCCCCACTGAGTCTCTGCAGCACAGCTCAGTCTGGTGTTCCTTGTCAGCATAGTTTCTCTTGATTTTCTCTGATTTAGAGGTACAACAACCCCCCTCACTGCCCCACTGTGGCTTCAGCTAAGGCAGCCTCCCAATTCAGCTAACCCTTGGGTTTGTGGCTTATTGTTTAAGCCGACCTAGCCTGGAGGTGTTTATTCTTCGTAGGACCAAGCCTCATCCTGGGATTTTCTTTAGATCTTCTCTGATTGTCCCAGGAGGACCCTTGTTCTGTCCCTACTCTTATTCATTTGTTCTGCTCAGTGTTGACCCTTCAGGGCTATTTCATCTCTTGTGGGGGAAATCTTGAGAGCTTGGGATTTTTTGACCTACTTCATCATTTTCCCAGAATCCACTCCTCTATCCATAGCTCTTGAGAGTCAGAAGAAAGATTCTAAGTCAGGTTCGGTGACTACAAGTTCCATCCTACATCCACTATGTTATAGTTTCATTTTTCACCGGGAAAAAAAATGTAACTAGGAAACAATGTGAGTATGAAGAAATCAGTTAGCAAGATTAATTTGCATCATTCATAAAACTCACTTATTACATACCTTCATTACCATGTCTGATAATATAGTACTCATGGCTTCTGCAATATACAGTTGGTTCATATTCATGAAATGAAGCATTTTGGAGTTCACCTAGCAATTTACTACTCCTTACATATAAGAACCAGAAACCCCCAAAGAAGCACTTGGCCCTTTTCCATCTTTATAGGTCTAAACACAACCCTACTTATTACTTTGACTTCATATGAAATCAATCATTACGGAGGAATGCATTAAATATTAGAAAGAGAAGGCTGATTATGGGAATAATCTGTTGGAAACGATGGGAGTGGATAAGATCAAGAGAAGGAATGAATGATTAAATGAATGAAAGAAAGAAAACACATTTATGCAATGTTTAACATTTACCAAGCATTGCCCTAAATGATGGGAATACAAATAGGAAAAGGACTCAGTTCCTTCTCTAAATGAACTCATATTCTATTTGGAAGAAATAACACATGAAAAAGCAAGTTCATGTACAAGCCAAACTGAATGACTTGGAAATCCTCAAGGTAGGTAGCAGGATAAATGACCATACCAAGGGGTCCTTAAGTTAGATCACATAACATTATCAGGGGGATAGGTAGAGGGGTCAGCGTTGGCAAGGGGAAGAGTCACCTCTCCATCCTATCATAAAGGAGGAGACAGTGAGGAACAATTTACATTCCCATTTTTCAGTCAATAACTCACTTTGCATGAATACAGTACCCGGCACATACTAAGTGCTATATAAAATGTTAGTGGCTATTGTTATTATTAATTATTATAGTCAAATTGAGACTTTTAATTTAATACAGTAGCATCTCATCCCTTTCCTTCTAATGATTTTATATTTTTTGACCTTTGCTCTAAGTAGTCAAAACTTTGACTACACACAAACTGTTATTTCTAAAATGGCTCCTTGGTAAGTGACAATGTACTGTTTATGGAGGTATAATAAATTTGATTGGGAAGGTATTCTTTTTCTTTTTTTTTTGCTATTTCTAGAACTTTCTAACTCATTTCTTAAATAAAGTATTCATGATACAGCTTTTGAATAATCAATGTTTTTGGATTCTTTTAGTTAATTCCAAACTGCAATTTTCCAGTGTTCAACCATTGAAATCATCATGTATCAAGGTATATAGTGACTTAGTTTGCAGGAGCTCAGCAACTTCTTTGTTTTTATCAAAGTTGTAACTAGCAATTGTTGCACTTGACATATCATCATGACCAATGCAAGTAGTAGGAAACTGAGTCATCAGCTCCTTTGGGGCCTGGGTCTGGAGAAGTAGGTGCTGGTGGGTAGGGGGAGTGAAGAATGTGGATGTTGGACATTTCCTCAGGTTTGGCCTTCAAGAGTGCCCCAAAGGAGCATAATTTTCTATTTCAATTTATTCTTGTTAACTAGGTCCTAAGCTCTTTGTTTTCACTTCTGAAGGACTGTTTCCACCACCCTTTAAATTCGCTACACAGCAGCAGAAGCCTGTATACCCTTTTGCTAGTAAAGGCATTGTGTTTTATCCTCTATTACAGATGTTGGTAGATCTTTTGGGCGGAGCCAAGATGGCAGAGTAGAAAGACTCACCTATGCTAGGTCCGAACCCACAGCCCATAGATTTCCTGTAAAAAGAACTCCTGACAAATTCTGGAACAGTGGAAGCCGCGCAGCAACACAGTGAAGGAGATTTCTGCTGCAGAGAGTCCTGAAAAACCAACCACAAAGGTACTCCAGACGGGAGCCGAGTCCTGCCCGGCCGAGCGCTCCCCTCCCCAGCCCCGGCCACGCAGCACTGAGAGGAGCGAGCAGAGCCCAGCAGGCGGCAGGGACCTGGATCTCCGGGCGGCGGAAGGTCCCACCACCCACAGACGCACAGGTCAGTGAGAGAGACAGGCTGAGAGGGGAGCGGGGGATCTCCGGGACTCGGACCCCCTGGGAAGCGGCCACTGCGGCAGAGGCTGAGGCAGCTCGGCCAGAGACTCCCAGAGCGGGCTGGAGCTCCACCCCAGCTCCACTACAAAGGATCTCTGTATAAACCCCCTGAGGGAACTGAGCCTGAGAGGCGGCCCTGCCCCCACCTGAGAACCAGCAGATAAGCCCCCATTGAAGAGCAGTCAA
>CM053771.1:447864427-447904558 GCA_028658325.1 Potorous gilbertii | reverse complement strand
GAGGATTGCGCCATTCCTCTCTGAGGATGAAGAGATATGCTTACCATCAGGGAAAGACATAGGAGTCAAGGCCTCTGTATCCCAAATATCTGAAAGAGATACCCCATGGGCTCAGGCCATGGAGGAGCTCAAAAAGGATTTTGAAAATCAAGTTAGACAGGTGAAGGTAGATCTTTTCAGCCCATCTTTGTGTTCATACTCATGCACGTGGACAGCAGATCAAATGACCAAACATCTCATGAAATCAATGTTGCAGCAACTTAATTCACTTTTCTCAGGAGAACCTATGCACTATCTTTCCAATTTGCTGCATATTCTTTATGTCTCCTGGTTTACTTTCTAGCCCACCTATATTGGCTTCATGTTTTGCATAGAATTTCACTGAAGAAAATGCTGCTGAAAGTATCTGATAACCTGATAACCCTTTCCTGAAATTTTCTACAGGCTAATGAGAAAACTAAATAAAATACGGTATGTTGAATCCTCCAAAGAGTTCATGTCATGCAAAAGTTGTCTTGGGCAAAGTAAAAGGTTTTATCCTAATTTATTTGGGAATCAATTATAATGTTATTCTTGCCAAAGACAGTAATGAAAAGAATTAAAGGCAAATTAAAAAAATTTTGATAAAGTACTCTGCTAGACATATCAGGAAAGATGTTAAATAACAATTCAATTCAATATTTATTAACTATCTTTTGTTTGCAACCCATTATATTAAGTATGGGAAACAAAGTTCAAATAAGATGTGATCATTGCCCTTATGGAGCTTATAGCTGAGCAAGGGGATGACACATGCACAAATAACTAATACAAAAAAAGGCATCATCACAATATACCAAAGACAGGGAAAGTCTTAAGTAAAGTGAAATTATCAAGGAGCAAAGGTCATTACCAACTTTGGCTTGTAGAATTGTTAAAGCAAGTTGATAAATTCATTCTTACTGAAACTTGATGAGTAGAAGTGCATATACACACACACACACACACATATGGGGGTGGTATGTATGTATATATGGACATATAACTATATATATATATACATTTAGATATAAAACTTGATTACACATTTGTAAATGAGACAGAATTGTGGTAGGTAGCTAAATCATTGAAGGAAAAGGTTATGATCCAAAAAATATAAGTTGAACTGCTAGAATGAATCTAAAATGTGAACTTTTTTAAGTCCTACACTTGGATTTTTTTTAAATCAACTGCCAAAATCTAGGGTGGAGGAGACATTGCTAGAGAATGTTTTGTACAAAATCAGCACGGGGATAGTAGTAGACTGTAGACTTCAATTGAAGTCATTAGTCAAAAAGCTGGGCAACTTAGATGGGACAGTGGCTGGAATATTTAGATTTAGAGTCCAGTTTTGACCAAAGCCAAAATCCTTTCTCCAAGATACTTATTAGCTATGTATCCTGAGCAAAGCAAATTTATCTTCTCTCAGCCTCTGTTTCTTCATCCATAAAACAGAAATATTAATAGGATTGTTAAAAGGATGAAATGGAATGTATTACAAACCTTAAATTGCTATATAAGTTCTAGCTATTAGAAGTATCTTATATTTTTGTTGTTGCTATCATTATGTGACAAGGAGATAAACTGGACAGCTAAGTGGTACAGTGGATAGACTGCGTGGCCTGAAGTCAAGAAGATTCATCTTCCCGAGTTCAAATCCAGCCTCAAATATTCACTAGTTGTGTGATCCTGAGCAAGTCACTTAACCCTTTTCATCTCAATTTTCTCATCTGTAAAATGGGTTAGAAAAGAAAATAACAAACCATTCCAGTATCTCTGCCAAGAAAACCTCAAATGGAGTCATGAAGAGTCAGATACAACTGAACAACTACAAATGAAAAAAAAAACAATTCATCAATCAAGACTTTCTGGGCCACCTGTGTTCTAGTACTTTTTATACCGTATATTCCACTACTTTTAATACTTCCATTTCTTTGGACTATGATTTGAGAATGAAGAGAACTAGAACTAAAACAGTTATAAAGAGTTACTGACTTTCTTTCTCCTTCTACACATTAACTAATGACAACTAAATTTCCATCAACATGAGTGAAAACACTATTTATGCTGAAAACCACTCATTCCTAGCATTTTGCAATGTAAAAATAAAGAATCTGGTTCAAATCTTTAAGCTTCCAATCTTTAATCTCTCAAGTCTTCCTCGCCCTCCTTTTGCTGTGCATAGTTCATGACATGTCATGCTGACTAATACAGTCTACATTATCTCATATCCTGGAACCTCCTACTATCATCATTCACTATAGTTCAAAATTCTACATGAAGTTGATCCATCTTGAACCCACATCAAGAAATTTAGTTATTGCCATGTAGAAAGGACCTCACTTCAAAGAATTTTTGCCAATAAAGTGGTCTCAGAGGCTATATATTGGAGAAACATGGTAGCAAGCATCTTGAATAAGACATATTGAATGTTTCAGTGAAAATTGTTTTACAGTGTAGGTAATTCAAACTCTGTAAAAAATCTGAGCCTTACACCTTCCTAGATAACAAAAGTTACTTGAATTAATATGTAGAGAAGAGTTGAAAGGATAGTTAACAGATCTGTCCTATAGAGATCAATGGTAACTTTAAAAAGATAGATAATCTCCCAAGAAGCATCCATCAAGTTTAGCATTCCTTCTCCAGTTTAGCATTTCTTCTCCTTTGGACTGGATTGAACAGTGGGCTAATGACTCAAAAACAATGAGAAAGCACTAAAACAGTGATAGGGTTGCTTCCTTTCTTACTCTACACATTAACAAATGACAGTTATATTTCCATTAAGATCATTGAGACTACTATTTCTGCTGAAAATTACTTCCCACTAACATTTTTGTTACTAAACTCTCCCTAAATGAATATATCTAACTGGGGAACAGAGAGGAGCACTAAATTTTTATAGGAATTCTCCTGATCTATAACATACTAAAATATGTAGATGCAATACCAAATAAATAGGATAAATATATTAGCATGGCACAGTATTATACATGGTGAGCCATTTTGTGAGATTCATGGAAAAAAATAAAAGATATAAGAAAAACATATGCATAATACTTAATAATATTACCCTATGTGAAGGAGATCAGTCATACTGCACCAGATAAAAGCATAGGAATCCCAAACACTCAAAAGTTTCAGAATCAAAAGAAAACTCTCTGTCTTAGATAGGGAGTAGGTCACATCTTAATGGAGAAGTTGAAATAACTTTGCTTGAAATAATGAAAGCTGCATCCAAAAGAATGAGCTGTGAAGTGTCTCTATCAAGAGAGGCCTGGATATGTTTGCTGGTGCATAAATTTAAATTCATTATTGAAAACTGAAGCAGTGTTGCTTTTGTAAAAATCAACCTGCAGCATTCAATGAGCAAAGACCTGTCCAGGAGTATGTAACTGAACATGGAAACCTAATCATTTGTGACTAATTGAAATCTTAACCATCTTTCTTGCATAGGGCTAATGGTTAGAAAACCACGGTGGAAATGTTGTTTTTGCTTTGTTATTATTAACGTTTCTAGAGAGAAGGACCAGACGCAAGGAAAACACTTCTTCCCCTATTAAGAATGCTTTTAAGCCTTTTTTGCCTCCTTTCGAAGAAGCTGATTTTCACTAATGCTTCATTTTGCTATATCAATCATGTTGCTTTGCTATTGTATTAAAATATACTTTAATAACAAATGTTAGAAATCAGAAGTGACATTTTTTCCAAGATGCATCACTAATAAAGTAGCACACATTTTCATCCTGGAGAAACAGCTGGACCATGACGAGATCACATTAGCACTAATTAAAATGATATTTTTTGTGCAGTTTTTGCTAATCCAGCTTCATTGGGCTCAAAAGGATTTTCGAAATCCATAATAAAAGCTATTATGTAATCTTACCATGATTCTCTTGAATCAGGTTACTGTCTAATTTCTCTATAACGATATTTTCTTAAAACTCTCACTCAATAAAATCAATATTAAGTTTTTACTATTATAGCTCTTTTTTCAATATATGATCCTCATTTAATTAAAAAAAATTAAAGCTTTAATTTATTTTGCTTGATGAACAAGAAAAATATAATATTAAAGGCAACATTTTGCAATGTTTCTCTTTTTCCTCACTTTACTGGGTCCCTGTTGTTCCCAACGTATAATTTGCAAAACATATTGCTTCAATACTTAAAATGAGAGAGGCGGCCCAGCTGTGGGAGGGAGAGGACAGCAGCCTCCAATATTACCATAATAATCTGCCTAAGGTCCCATGAGCCCTCTGGTATATACAATTCTCTGTACTGCAGGCCCCAGCTGGAGAACATTCTCTTGACATGTATGCCAACCTTTGCCTGCAGGCAAAATAAAAAAACGCAGAGAAGTAATCATGAAAATAAAAAATCTTGTCAACTGGGTTAGGAGGCAGTTTCCATGTTTTTGCTCACGTAGGCAGGCATTGTGCTAACAAAATGATAGAGACCTAAAAAGACTGCAGCTGGTTTGTGTTTAACTGGAGAAAATATTATGTGCCATGTTAATTCTGCTATCCTAAAATTGGGGGGCCGGCAAGAGGGGATAGGAGATATGCAGCAATACTGTATTACTGTCAATACATATGACAGCTTTATTTACCGATTTCTCTGAAGGCTGCTCATTATAGGAAATTGACAAGAAAGAGTGCCATTACAATATTTTGGCTGATCATGGTTGAAACTTTTAAGCAAAATGCCTCCATTACTTCTGAGCCAAGCAAAAGGAAAGAAATGGGAGCAGTCCTTGACAGACACACCTATTCAATTAGTTAAATTGGAAAAAATGTAAAAATATCCATCTGCTGCTGCAGGCAATTTTCTATTAGAGGAAATACAACTGCTTTTTAAGATTCAATCTAGGTGTTTGAGGAAAACAATATTAATTTTTCCTCACCAATCACAAACTTTGACAAAAGAGATTATTCAGGTGTGTTCTTTTGTCAGATAAGGCGCAATGACCTTGTATCACTCACAGGTGATAACAAATGAAAGCGATACTCCATACTACTTCTAAAAGTTTCTAAACTTATTTTCCTTGAAACATAACTACTTGTCTAACAGTAAACTTAAGTTATAGATAGCATGTAGCACAATGCCTGGCACATACTAGTTATTTAATAAATTTTTATCGACTATAAAGGGTGATTAACCTGAAGTCCATAAATTTTTAAAAATATTATTTTGATAACTATCTCAATATTATTCATTTCCTTTGTAATTACGTATATTTATCTTGTATTACAAGCATTATTCTGAGAAAGGCTTCATCAGACAACCAAAGAAGTCTCAGAAAACATTTTTAGTCTCAGAAAACTTCTGAATTCCTAAAAAGCAATGATTTCATGCATGGCACAGCAACTGTATGTGGTGAGCCATTTTATGGGATTTGTGGAAAAGGAATAGAATATGTCTAAAAAAATGTAAAATTCTTAATAATGTTTCTTTGCTAAATTAATTTTTCAGAAGTCAGTCATGCTGGAAGGGGGCAGCAGAATTGAAAAGCAGTGCAAATTTTTCCCACATTTATATTTTCATGGGGCTTTTCAATCATTTTTGTTTTGATTACAAATATACTTAGGGCTCTCTCCATTGTACAGAGGACAACGCTGATGGAAATAAAGTAAAGAGATTTCTCCATGGTCAGGAACAGGGTCTGAATTCATGGAAATCAATACTTGTATACTTATCGTTAAAGTAAACTTAGGCAATTAAAATAAAACAACAGTAGCTATAAAACAGTGTACAAAGGATTGGTGGGCAATAAAAAAAGAGAAAGAGGAATAGAATGAAAGATGGATCCTACTGGGGATAAGAAGGAAGTAAGTTTATGAATTTTCAAGAGGAAGAAATATATGATGGGTTACTAATGAGCTCTATGTAAGAAGCAGGACACCAGTACTGATATATCCACGTTGCAAAATCAAGAACTGATCTTGAACAAATTCTTCCAATAATAATAACTTTTATATTGTGCTTTTAGGCTTAAAAAGCACTTTCCTTACAACAACCCTTGGAGGCTCATAGTGTCAGGTATCATCATCCTTATTTCACCAATGAGGTTAGTAAGGATCAGAAAATTGACCTGCCCATGATTGTCACAGTATTCCTAGTAAGGGCTATGCTAGGATTCGAAACCAGGGACTTCTTGTTCCAAGCTGTTAGTGTGTGTTAGTTAGTGAATAGAATGCTGGGCCTGGAGTCTAAAAGGCCTGAGTTCAAATCCAGCTTCAGATGCTTAATGGCTCTTCAACCCTGAGCAAGTCATTTAACTTCTGTATGCCTCAGTTTCTTCAGCTGTAACTACCTCACATCCCCTAGGTGCCATAGAGGATAGTGTACTAGGCCTGGAATCTGGAAGGCTTGAGTTCAAATTCTTCCTCAGACACTTAACAGCTGTGGCAAGTCATTTAACCTCTGCCTGCCTCAGTTTTCTCATCTGTAAAATGAGCCAGAGAAAGAAATGGCAAATGACTCTAGTACCTTTGCCAAGAAAATTCCAAATGGGGTCAAAAGAGTTGGACACAACCGAAAAACGACTGAACAGTATGTACCAGACTCTGTGCTAGGTGTTGGGGATACAAAGATACTCTCTTCCACACATTCTACATTACAGTTAAACTGGCCCACTTGCTGTCTCTCATACACACAGAATTCCATGTCCCTCCTCCCACCTCCAGGCTTTTTGTACATGTTGTCCCATAAGACTGAAATATATATTTATCCTCACCTCTGCCTCTTAGGATTTCTATAATTCTTCAAGCTCAGCATGAACGCCACTTCCTAAGTGAGACCTTTCATGTCCACCACTACTCCTACCCAGAGCAGCTAAGTGGTGAAATGGACGGAGTGCTGGACCTGGAGTCAGGAAGAATCATTTTTATGAGTTCAAATCCGTCTTTAACACTGATACTGGATAAACCACTTCACCCTGTTTACCTCAGTTTCCCCATCTGTAAAATGAGTTGGAGAAGGAAATGACAGACCACTCCATTATCTTTGTTAAGAAAATTCCAAGGGGTCACAAAGAGTCAGACACAACGGAAACAGCCAAAATAAGGGTAGTAATAGTGCCAAGTGTCATGAGGATCAAATGAGAAAATTGTAAAGTGTTTTGCCAACCTTAAAGTGCCATATAAATGCTAGCTATTACTGTGTAAAGTAGATTTTAAAGTGCTATACAAATGTTAACTCCTCAATGCTATTGACAAGTTGCATGGAATAGGGGTAGAGAGCCAGAATGTTCATGCTCCACCTCTGTTGCATACTGGCTGTGTGACCCTGAGCAGGTCACTTGTCCCCTTAGTGTTTTAGTTACCTCTCAAAGACTAAGTGTTGACATGTTGTCATATTGCATTGGTAGGGGGCGTTTCCAAGGTGTTTCCAAGGTGCATCATCATTACCAAGACTTTGCCCTACTACGTCTCCACATTGGTCAACATGTTTCATCTTGTCATCCAGCTCTGGGCTCCTGGCCAATCCAAATCTTAGGTCCTGAGTTGAAGGTGCTTTTGAAGAATTTGCTGGGCTGAGGTCAGAAGTAGTGTCAAGAAGGTCGAGCTAGCTACAGCCCTGTGGTGGTGAGGAAAAATTAAGAGAACCTCTCAGGGATAAGAGAAAGCAAGGGAGACACTTGGTTTTGTGATTCAAGTTAGAGCAGGATTGAAAATGGGAATCCAACCTGACCTAGAGAGCTTAAATTGGCGTTAAAGGAAATCTGAATACCACAAGAATTCAGCATAAGTCATAAGGGGCAAAAACAGGCAGGTTATGCTTTAGGGCCATAAGCCTTGCTATTATGCTTCCACAGGATGCCGTCCTGCCTCTGGCCAGCTGTCTGGTTGGAGAATTTGATGGATCAATGAAAATCCATCTTGACTAGCAAACAACCCAAAGTGCCTGCCCTATTCTTCGAGGATTGTTAAGAGTAGGATTCAGAAGATCAGGATTGCATTCTCACTTTTGTCATTTATTAGTTCTTGAAGTTTGCTTCATTAGTCATTGACTTCAATTAGTTATTGAAGTTGACTTCAAGCAAGTTATTTCATTCATTCGTCACTTAAACAAGCATTTATAAAAGTGCTTACCGTGTGTCAGGCATTGGATTAGAAGCTTGGAAATACTAAGAAAAAAATGAAATAGTCCCAGACCTCAAGGAATTTACATTATTTTGGGGGAAACAACATATATGCATATAAATAAAATGCAAAATGTTTGTGTAACACTGAGTGTAAAAATTTACATAAATTGTAAATGTGTAAATAAATTACCCCAAAAATTACTCAGGTAAATAAATACAAAGTAGTTGGAGGTGAGACACTAACAACTTGGATTGGGGTTGTTGGATTGGGGGTTTTCTTGGCAAAGATATTAGAGTGGTTTGTCATTTCCTTCTCCAGTTCATTTTACAGATTTTACAGATGAGGAAACTGAGGCAAACAGGGTGAAGTGGTTTATCCAGGATCAGTGTTGAAGATGGATTTGAACTCAGGAAAATAATTCTTCCTGACTCCAGGTCCAGCACTCCATCCACTGCACCATCTGGCTGCCTTTGGTTGGAATAGGGGTAGACACAAAAGGTCTCACTCAGGAAGTAGCATTCATTCTGAGCTTTGAAGGATTATAGAAATCCTAAGAGGCAGAGGTGAGGATAAAATATATTTCAGTCTTAAGGGACAAGTACAAAAGCTCCAGAGTAGAAAATGGGAATCTGTATGTATAAAGTGAAGCAAGTGGGCCAGTTTGACTATAATGTAGAATGTGTGGAGGAAAGTATATTTGTATCCCCTGAACCTGGTATAGAGACTAGTAGATGTTGTTATTGTTAAGTCATTTTTCAGTCATATCCAACTCTTCATGACCCCATTTGGGATTTCTTGGCAAAGATATTGGAGTGCTTTGCCATTTTCTTTTCCAGCTCATTTTACAGATGAGGAAAACTGAGAGAAAGGGTGACTAACCTAGAATCATACAACCAGTAAGTGTTTGGGGCCAGATTTGAACTCAGGAAGATGTCTTCCTCACTCAGGCCCAGCGCTCTATCCATTGTGCCACATAGCTGACCTCTGCTACGTAGTAGACACTTAATAAATGCTTCTTATTTGACTATTTGTCATTGCCATCAAGTGTCCGATCAGCCTGGAACAAGAGATTGAAGTCGGATTATGAAAGGCTTAAATGCCAAACAGAGGAGTTTGAAATTTATTCTAAAGATAATGGGAAACCTCTGGAGCTTATTGAAAGGAAGCCCAAAGGAAGAACACGGTCAGACGTCAGGTCTTTAGGAAGGCCAGTTTGGCAGCTGAGTCTTATTTACCTCATCTGTAAAATTGGGATGTTTTAAAGTGATTTAATTGGACTAGATGGCCTCAAAGATTCCCCCTTCCTGTCTCTAAATCTGACAGTGTGGTATCTGCACTGCCTTTGCCAAAGGGTCCTTATGAAGATCTAGGGATATAAAGTGCACAAAAATGCTTTAAAAACTATAAAATACACTTCAAATGCAGAAGTCATATTACTTCAGGAATCTATGATTTCATAAGTGAATGTACTCCTCATAACTTATTGGATGGTCTCCCTGAGTAGAGCAGCAGAGAGAATTCATCCCTAGATGACCAACCAATCTTCTGGTGATGAGTTGTTCTCAACTTAATCAGGCTGATCCTCCAAGGTAGGACCTGATAAAACTTTTTTTTTCATTGACATGTTAATAATAATATTTATATGGCACTTACTATGTACTAGGTGCTGTGCTAATAACTTCACAATCATCTCACTTGAGCCTCACAACAACCCATTTTACAGGTAAGGGAACTGAGGTATATAGAGGTTAAGTGACTCACTCAAGGTCACAGAGCTAGTAAATACCCGAGACACATTTGAACTCAGGTCTTCCATACATGAGGCCCCGCCTCTCCATCCACTGTGCCACCTTGATGCTTCTATTTGGCATTCAGAGCCCTTCACAACCTGATCCCTTCCCACCTTCCAGATTTTTTACATAATACTCTTCTCCATGAACTCTATTATCCTGATAAACTGGGTTTCCTGCTATTCCTTAATATGATATTCTATCTCCTATCCCCAGGTTTTTGGCAATGGCTATCCCTCACGCAGGAAATGCTCTCCTTCTTTACGTCTACCTCTTGGAATTCTTTTAAGATTTGGCTCAAGGGTCACTTTCTTTTTGAGCCCTCTTCTGGTTTCTAGGTTAACTGGTTAACTTATACCTGCTTTGTATGTGTTTTGTAAATGCACATATATAAACGTATGTGTGTGTGCATAATGTGCATAAACACACATATGTATATATATATATGTGTGTGTGTATGTATATATGTATATGTGTATATATAATATTATACACATACACATAAATTTCACCCTGAGGGCAGAGACTATTTCTCCTTTATCCATAGGGTCTCATGCATAGCAGACTCTCAAATTCGTTGCCATCAAGAATCCAGGGTCATTTCTGAGTCACAGAAAAACACTGGAGTAGAATTTTTGAGGAAGAGGATTAATAGTATTTTCACATGTAATAGAAGATGTATGTGTATATATTTATGTTATTCTGGTAGACACAGTCTTTAAATGGTAATTCGTATAGGTGTGCCTTTTTTCATTTTATTGGACAAGTGAGAACACCTAAAGGGGGAGGAGTGGGATGATACACTATGTACTACATGACAAGTGCTATGTTAAGCACTTTACATAGTTCTCATTTGATGCTCACAATAACCCTGTGAGGTCATTGCTGTTATCATCTTTATTTTAAAGGTGAGGAGAGTGAAGCAAAAAGAAGTCATGTGATTTACCAGGAGTCAGATCTGAACTGAGGTCTTCCTAATTCCAGACCTAGCACTCCATCTACAGTTCCACCTAGCCACCTCAAATGACAACAAGACACTTAATTATAAGCTAACAGAATTTGGAATTTTGTATCCTTCCCAGTGTCTTTGCATATAGCATATAGCAAGTCTCAATAAAGATTTATTAAATTATATTGAAGGAAGCTTAGGGATCATATAGTCTAGGCCCCTTGAAGCTGAGATGCACAGACTTTCCCAGTGTCATCCAAATGGTATATGATGAGTCTGAAATTTAAACCCAAGTCTTCTTACTCCAGATTCAGTTCTTTTTCCCCCACTACCACCCCACTGCTTTTCCACCACTAAAAAGAAAAAATTCTCCTCCAAGCTTTTGTCTTCCCCAAAGCTTGGCAAAATGCTCTACAGACAGTAGGCTCTCAATAGACTTGGATGAATGAATGAAGAAGCATATGTAGGAACTTTTAGGATAAGCAGAGGAAACACTAAGTCTTACATCAAATTGGAATAGCTCATCTGAAGAACTTCAAAGATACAAAGGAAATGTCAACTCTAATGATCCTCTTAGTTCAGGTTCAGTTTTGGGTTAAAATGAAGCACTCACAAATCATCAAGCATATACATAAGACATGCAACAAGGGTATAGTGTCCCTTAGTTTTTCTGGACATGGACCCTTCCCATATCTCCATATAGAAACATGTCTGGTCATTAGATCATCAGGGTATGACAAATCACATAATCTTAGGCACCCACCAAGTCTGAGAGGCCTAGATTTAAGTGATTGGGACTTTTTAGGTGCGTAGATGACCAAGAAGCTACATCTGGGAAACCAGGCTCAAGTAGGTCATAGGAGCAGCTTTCTCTTTTTTTAGGTAAAGTCTCCTCACATTGTAGATGGGAGAAAAAAGTTGCATTTCATAGGAGACATCATAACATAGGAGGAATGATTATTTAATAACAAAAATACCTCAAGGAGAATGACTGTGAAAGTACTGGTAGGTGGTAAACTGAATCAGCAACCAGTACTGTTAATCTTTTATAAATTAACAACACAGCACTGTACTATATTATAGTTGCTAAGTCATGTCCAACTCTTTATGATCCCATTTGGGATTTTCTTGGCAAAGATACTGGAGTACTTGGTCTCTTCCTTCTCTATCTAATTTTACAGATGAATAATCTGAGGCAGACAGGGTGAAGTGACTGACCCAAGGTCACACAGCTAGTAAGTGTCTGAGGCCACATTTGAACTCAAGAAGATGACTTCATGCCTAGCACTCTATCCACTGCGCCACCTAGCTGCCCAGACTGTATTGATGTAGTGTGATATGTACATATGGGACACTTCCATAATTTGTGACTTCAAAGCAGTCTTTATTATTGTGACTGAATTTTAAAAGGAAAATGAATAAATTACAAAGAGTCAAGAAAAGAGCAGATAAGTAAGTATGATGCAAGGTGACTGGTGTTCTTTAAAAGTCTTCAGCAAAATGATAAAGTCTTCATGGTCTATGAAGGATTGTCAAGAAAGTGCTGACCATGCAGAGTCAGTCAACTAGTGTTTATTAAGTGCCTAAAATGTGCCAGGAAATTGTGCCATGCACTAGGGAGACAAAGAAAGGGAAAAGCTAGTCCCCATCTTTGTGGCATTCAGTCTGATTGAAGAGACAATGTTCAAATAACTATATACAAATAAGATATATGCTTGAATATAGGATAAATTGGAGATAATCTGCAGAAGAAAGGCATGAAAATTAGGGAGACTAGGTAAAGATTTCTTATGGAAGATAGGATATTAGCTGAGACTTGAAGGATGCTAGGGAAGCTGAGAGGTGGGGACTGAAGAAGGACTGAGTTTCAGGCATGGGGGCAACCTCTGAAAATTCTCAGAATCTGAGGATGGAGTGTTCTGTGCAAGAAACAGCAAAGAGACCAGTGTCACCAGACTGCAGAATACTTGGTGAGAGAGAATGGGGTGCAAGGTATATGAAGACTTGAAAGGTATGAAAGGGCCAGATCATAGAAGGCTTTACAAACCAAATAGATATTTATATTTAATTCTGGCAGCAATAGGGAGCCAAGGGAACTGGGATCGCAGAGGAATGACAGTCTTGCATTTTAAGATCAGTTTCATAGTTGAGTGGAGGATGGAATAGAGTGAGGAGAGTCTTGAGGCAGGGAGACCAATAGCTGACCATTGCAATAGGAATGAGTAGGAAAGAGTAGTAAGGAGCAGGAATGAGGTGATGAAGCCCTATACTAAGATGGTAGCAGTGCCAGAGTAGATAAAGTGGCATATAAAAATGTTGTGAAGGGAGAAATGAAAGGACCTGGCAAATGAATGAATGGGGGTGGGGGAATGAGGAGAAATCAAGAATGATACTTAGGTTGTGGGCCTGGGTGACTGCAAGAATGGTGATACCTGTGAAGTAATAAAGAAATTACAAAGAGGAGAAAGATTGGGGGAGAGAGGGGAGAAATGAGCTCAGTTTTGAACATGAACTCTGCAATGTGAGATGTCCAGTATGCAGTTGGAGATGTGAGAATGAAGGTAGATAAGGAAAAAGGGTTAGAGCTGCACAAAACATTTGAAAATCAACTGCACAAAAACAATAGAGAATGGAGTGAAGAAGCTTAGATATGAAGGATAACTTCCAGATTTTAAGGGACTAAAACACTTGAAGTAGCTACCAAACGTCCACTTCTTCTATTCTCTGTGAAAAAGATGTTAACTTGGGAAGGGATGGAAAAACATTCTAAGAAATTTAAGACATGAGAAACTGCTTCTGCATACTGGTAAACATGAGGCATGAAAGTCAATTCAAAGACAAGCTTGGAATTAATGAATTAAGAAAAGCTTTTATTGAGTGCTTACTATGTGCCAAACACTGCTCAGCCCTGGGAATATAAATGCAAAGTTTGATAGTCCTTGTCCTTGTAATGGTTGTTTAAATGGGAAGATCTTTCCCATTCATTAATAGGCCCATGTGACTTGCTTAAGTTACACGGAAGTCTGAGTCACATGGAGCCTGTGGTCAGAGGAGCTTGCTGGATGGGGGAAACAGGAAGGGTAAAACAGGAAGAAGCAGAACTAGAGCAGAGCTGAGAGGAAATTGATCAGGGTCTAGTCGATGAAGGTAAGCAGACAACTGACTAGGTGAGTGAAAGAGTTTGTTTGTAATTTTATTTAAGAGCATCTACTTGTGATTTGTTTAATGGAGCTGGTTTGTGAGAAGCTTAATAGAGGGAAGACTTGGGGATCGTGTAGTCCTTTGTATTGTTATTGTGTATAGATTTTTGTTACTATGATGGATTTGGTTTTTTGGTGTCTGAAGAAATGTTTTGTTTTTGTCTTCCATGTGGAGAGTCTGTTGTATTTCATGATTAAGAATTGCACTGGGATATTCATGGTCACCATGGGCGCTATGAATATTGCATTGGCATTACAGCCCTCAAGGAGATTACATTCAATAAGGGAAGAAACACATTGGGAGTGGTGGTCAGGGGAAGGAAGGTGTTTTGGTCTGGGGACCATAGGGCCTCACATGGATGATCATTTGATCCAAAGGATAGTCAATTGACACACCCTTTTTAGAAACTATGTTAATATCTCTGGTGGTCATGTGAACATCAATAATCATCTCCCTTACCCCAAAACACCAGTCCTACTCTAGTGTTCCCATGTTTATCCTTCCAAGTGTTTTAAATAACCCTTGAGATCCCATGCCCTGGAAATCTTCCCTAACTGGGAGCTGTAATGACCCTTTCCAACACGGAGCTCCTCCAGCTCCCTCTTTTTTTTTCTTCCATACTACAAATTTCTTGATTTACAAGGAATGTCAGCTCTGAGATAAATTAATGAGTTTATTTTATCCTGGGACTACTAGCAGTATAACTAGTCCTGGAGTTGTGAGAGTCTTAAATCCATTAATAAATCTTGCCCAATAAAAACTGTAACATCATGAGAAGCATTTTGTTGGGGAAGATATATGCTGGATCTGATCTCTGAATTAAAGAACCAATGAAGAAAAGATGATGAAACACATTTCCCCCATTCACAGTAGACAGGTGGAGGACCACGGGAGCAAAATGCTCCATATGTTGAGAAACATCATCACATTTTCAGTAAGATTTGCTTAATTATTTTTCTGTGTTACAAGGAAGGGCTCAATGGAGAAAACAGGCAGGAGAGGTATTATTGAACAACTGTAGTAGCAAATACTAAAACACAAGAAATATAAAAAGGACCAAGATATTGCCATTACTTTGGACTGATAAAACACTTGAAAATGTATTTGTCAATGTGTTTGAAGCTCTTCTAATTAATAAGATATTTATCTCAAGGGTTGATTATAAGACCAGGAAAAAATAACCCCCATATTGAAGTACAGAGAAAGAAAATCAATTGTCCAATTCAAGGACATCATGTAAAATTTAAAACCAAGTTAAAGCTAAAAAACTGTCCAAAGTCTAATATTGAGAACAGATCTGGTCCTAAGAAAAATTGCAAAAAAAGTCCAAATGGAGTCCCTGCATCCTTCTTTCTGTGCCCATTCTCCTCCTTTAAGGAACTTCCTCTCCTGATGCCCCATACCTCCCATGGGGTGCCACAACTAGGTCTGCCCTCTCTGACAGTGCCCAGTATTCCTAACCAAAAGTCACTTTTGCATTCTCTTTGGAATACTTCAATGTCTTATCCAAAAGAAGGACTAATAGTTGGAATTGCAGCTACTCTAAAGGTACCTAAAGTAGAAGAAAAGTTTCTTGTCAAAGTCTATTTTGGAGTCTCTATTATTAACTATTGCCTTACTATGTTATTACTTAGGTTATGCCTGAGAAAAAAAGAAGTAATAGATGAAATAATTTCTTAGAGGATGAGTGTAATGGTAATTTAAATGGGAAGATCTTTCCCATTCATTAATAGGCCCATGTGACCTGCCTAGATCACATGAAAATCTGAGTCACATGGAGCCTGTGATGGGAGGAGCTTGCTGAACAGGCAAAACAGGAAGATGTGGAGCCGGAAGTGAGTCAGACTAGTCAGAGCTGAGAAGAACAGAGGAAATAGGCAGCTAGGATTGTGAGTGTTTGTTGGAAGACCTGATAATGTTTATAGACTTCTTGTTTACTATGATGGATTTCTTTATTACGATGATGGATTTGACTTTCTAGTGTTTGAATAAATATTTTGGTTCTGTCTTCCATGTGGAGAGTCTGCTACATTTTGAGATTAAGAACTGTGCTGGCATATTCATAGCCACCATAGACATTGGGAATATTGCATAAACTATACAAGGAGAAAGTGTTTACATTAGGCTGCTGTGGCAGACTTGATTGCTTTTATTCAAATAACCTAGAAAGAAGACTTTCAAACTTTCAGAATAGTTATTGAGTATCAACCAACCTTCACCATCCCTTCTGTTTTGACACCCCAGCCCAATTGTGGGAGTCCTTCTCCACCGTGTACAATAAGGACATCCTCAGGGCATTCATAGCTTGTATTTTTGTTATGCCTTGACCCAGCAGTAACAGCCCAGGGAATAAAACAGAAGGGTTTTGTTTTTATTTTTTAAAAAATGTAACGAAATTTCACTTCAGGTTCTGCTCAAATGCAATCATACTGAGGACTATCATTCTATTGTAAAGCAGTAAATGGTTGGCATCTTACTATGCTCCCTCCCACTTCCCTCTGCCCATATTTACCTTCAGGAAGTAATAAAAACAAAACTCCTATTACAAGCATATATAATGTAGTCAAGCAAAGTATAATTTCTCATTGGCCATGTCTAACTTTTTTTAATTCTCAGTTTGCCCTCTGAATCCAATACTTCTGCTAGGAAGCATGTAACATTATGAACTGCAACCTCCTACCTCCACTTCATCAGTGTTGATCAGAGTTCTCAAGTTTTCTTTTTCACACTCACACACATACACACACACACACACACACACACACACACACACACACACACAAAGTGTTTTAATCAACCAAGAGGTAAGATCACCATTCTACTTCACCCCTCTGCCAACTGAAAACACAAAAATGAAATATATTACACACATTCATAGTCGATCAAAATGAATTTTCACATTGGCCATGATCTACAAAATATTTGTCTTATTCTTCATTCTTAGTGCTTCACCTTTCTATCAATAGGTGGGTAGCCTATTTCATCATTAGTACTCTGGAGTCCTGCTTAGTCATGACACTAATAAGGATTTAGCATAATAGTCTTCCTTTACATTTATATACTTGTTATTCATTCCTCATCAGTAACGACCCTCTGTCCCTCTGATTAGAAGGTAGAACAAAGAATTTCTCCCCAAACTTCTATTTAGGGAGGGTACCAAGACCAGTCATCTCCTCATTTCACACCTAGTTAAATTCTTTTGTAACTTCTCCATCACATCCTTCTGGGCCATCAACAGTTGTCCTGACCTATGTCTTGCCATTGGACTCCAGTGAGTCTGGAGGAGAGAGTGAGGAGAATGACTTCACCCAGCTCTGCCTCACTTAAATCCAACTCACTTGCAAGTCAAGACATCACCCTCCTGATATCATTGGTCCTTTTCTAGAACAAAGGACAAACAACACCAACATAACATCCCTGCTCTTAATACCTTCTCACTCCCTGCTTTTCCCCTCCCAAGTTTGATTGTTAAGTACTTTGAGGTAAGGGATTACTTTTCTCTTCCTCCCTTCCTCCTCCCTTCCTTCTTTCTTTCCTTCCTTCCTTCCTTCCTTTCTTCTTTCCATCCTTTCTTTCTTTTTCCATTTGTATCCCCAGCACTTAGCACAACACCTGATTCACAGTAGGCACTTAATAGATGCTTATTGTCTGACTGAAATATTAGAAGGGAATTGTGGGACAGTAGTGAAAGGAAGAGATTGATAGAAAAAGTGTTTATGGTCCAGAAGTCTCTTCGGTTGGGAATATGCTCTAACTCTATGTAACATGAAATCCAGCAAGAAGGAAAAGATCTTGGATAATGAATCAGTCAAACAAAAAAACATTTACTAAATGTATACTATATGCTAGGCATTATGGCTAGACACTTGAGATACAAATAAAGTAAAATAAATAATCCCCATCTCAAAAAGTTTAAATTCTAGAAAGGGAGACTCCATGTAAATCACACACACATACATACACATACATATATACACACACATATGTGTGTATGTATGTGTGTGTTTATGGATATACTTATATAAGCATATACATAACAAATGTATATGAAATAAGTATAAGGTACTTAGTGAAGGAGTACACTAGCAGTTGAAACAGTCAGGCAAGGTATCATGTAGAAAGAAAACTACCCTGGAACTGTGCCTTGAAGGTAGTAAGGAATTCTATGAGACAGACGTAAGGAGGAAGTACATTCCAGGCATTGGGGTCAGGGGGGAGACGATCAATGCAAATACATATAAATGAAAATGGAGAATTTCTTCACATGTGAAGAACAGTGAGATACTCAGTTTGGCTAAAGAGAAATTGAAAGAAGCTTGGACAGAAAGGTTAGGGCCAACTTATAAAGAGTTTTAAAAGCCAAACAAAAAAATTTCTATTATATCCTTGAAGTAATAAGAAATCACAAGTGTTTACCGAACAGCGAGTGATACAGTCAGAATTGCATTTGAGGAAAATTACATTGGGACTGTATGGAAGTCAGACTGGAGTGTAGAGAAACTTGAAACAGGGAGAATGACTAATTAGAAGTCTATTGTGATGACCTGCATGAGAGGTGATGGGGACCTGAACTAAGGTGGTAGCTGTAGGAGTAGAGTTAAGGGATCAGATGTGAGAGATGCTGTGGAGGTTGAGTTGACAAGATTTGACTACTTACTGGATATATGAGATGACAGTGAGGAGGTGGGGATGATGTTGAGACTAAGAACCCGGGAAAGCAGAAGAATGATGGTGCCTTTGATAGACATAAGGAAGATCAGTAAATAGGAGGGGTTGAGGAGGAAGAGAATAATTAATAAACATTTTAGACATATTAAGTTTGAGATGCCTGTGAGATATCCCATTGGGAAAGTCCAATAGACAATTGGTGATATAGGATTGGAGCTCAGGAGACAGACTAAGGCTGGATGTATAGAGCTGGGAGCCATTTTCAGAGAGATGTTAAATTAAAATTGTAGATGCTGGTAAGGTCAACAAGAGAGAGAGAAAGACTAATGAAATAAATTCTTGTGGAAGCCATTTGTCTTCCATCCTTGGGTCTGTCTCACAGGGCAGAAGGGCTACAGTAATCACTTAACCCAAGACATTCAAGACAAGTTTAGCATTCCCTAATTCTACTCAGGCTCCAGTTTGAAAAATACTTTAAGCTGAAACTCTTAGCTCTAAGATCTCATCAAATGGAATGTTCTCTATGCCCAAAGGGCTACATAAATGTGCAGCAATATCACTTTGACCCAGCAATATCGCTTCTAGGACCGTGTCCCCAAGGGATCAAAAAAATGGGAAAGGGTCCCACATGTACAAAAATATTTATAGCAACTGTCTTTGTGGTGGCCAAAACCTGGAAATCAAGAGATGCCCATCAATTGGGGAATGGCTGAAAAAATTATGGTATATGAATGAAATGGAATACATAAGAAATGATGAACAAGAAGACTTCAGAGAGGCCTGGAAAGACTTACATGATCTGATGCTGAGTGAAAGGAGCAGAACCAGGAGAATTCGTGCACAGCAACGATCACAGTGTGTGAGAGTTTTTTCTGGTAGACTTGGATCTTCATAGCAATGCAATTAAAAAAAAATTCCGAATGGTCTTCTAAGGCAAAATACTTTCCACATTCAGAGAAAGAACTATGGAATTCAATTGCAGAATGTAGCAGATCATTGGTGTGTGTGTGTGTGTGTGTGTGTGTGTGTGTATTATGTTTTGGTTTGTTATATGATTTCTCCCATTTATTTTAGTTCTTCTACACAGTATGACTATAATGAAAATGTATTCAGTAGGAATGTATATGTAGATCCTATATAGAATTGTATGCTGTCTTGGGGAGGGAGGGGGGTGTTCGGGGGTAGGTAGTGGGAAAAAAAATCTAAGTTTGATGGTAGTGTTTGTAGAGCATTAAATATAAATAAAATGAATATATTAAAAAAATAGAATGTTCTCTCCAAAGATGCAGACTTCAGCCCATTCATGCCTGCTCCCTCTTCGTGACTTTCATTCATGGCTTCCCATAAGTTTACTATAGAAATTTCCTCTCTTTCTTTTGATATTGGAGGATATAAATGAGACATTTACCTGTTATCCTTCATCCTTGGCACAAGACCAGGCCACCTTCTCTTCCCAGCATACATTTCTCTGATCCTGTCTTTTTCTACTATTCTGCAAACTTTCCGATTGGTTATGTGTTCCAGCCTGCTCATATTCAGCAACGCACTGCCCTCTGGGTGATATTTATCTTTAATTCTTCAGACACTGCTAAGTTTCATGTCTCCTAGTCATATCAGTAGAATGTTGATTTAAATTCTAAAAAAACGATGGTGCTTTATTTTCAGGGCACTTTGGGGTCATTGAAAAACAATAATAATTAGAATTTATATAGGTTTTATGTTGGCTAAACACTTTACATATATAACCTTATTTCATCCTCACAAGGTAGATACCATCATTATTCCCATTTTACAGAAGAGGAAAAGGAGGCTTAGATAGCTCAAGTGTCTCCTCTAGGGTCATGCAGTTAAGATGTGTCTGAGACATGATTAGAACCCAGATCTTTCTTGTACTCTATCCATATGCTGCCTTCCAATTTCCTGAGATAATCTAGCTTATCCTTCTCTTCCTGTTTAATTCTACTTAATGCTGGGCACAACTCATTGAAATAGGTCATAGGATAAAACAAATATCGCTTCCAGGGAGTGATGAATGTCAACTGAGTGTAAATAAAAGAACTGAAACTTCATATTTATTTGTGGTGTCCTTATCCTCACCTAGAGGAAACTAGGTAACGCAGCTGGGACTGGAGTTAGGAATTCCTTAGTTCCAGTTCAGCTTCAGACACTTACTAACTGTGTGACCCTGAGAAAGACACTTCCCCTCTATCTGCCTCCATTTCCCCAACTGTAAAGAGGGGGTAATAACAGCGCCCATCTCACAGGGTTGTTGTTAGAATCAGATGAGATAATATTGGTAAGTGCTTAGTTTGGAGCCTGGCACATAAAACCTTTAATCCTTATACCCTCCACACCAGAATGACGACTGTAAGGTTTAAATAAAGGCAATGATAAGAGGCAACCTTTCCCCTTTCTTTCTTTAGAATTGCTTTGTTCTCGTAGGAAATCTTTAGAGAAAAGAATAATTATAGCACAGGGGGCAAATCTACCTGAGTTTTGTAAGCAGATTCAGTAACTTTGATAAGTTCTATTTGCTAATTTTCCTCAAAGCAAAAGAAGTGATCATGAACTAACTTGGTAACCCGGAAAGCTCCTTGCCAAAGCAAACTGAGTGTAAGCTCTCTCTGAAAGTGTGATACCAAGAAATGATATCCAAGCATTTAGTGCAGCCTTGAGAAATTGAGAGAATGGGATTAGGAGCGAGAAACAGAGAGAAAACAGAGGTCTAGGAGACGACCAAGGTGCATTTCCTTTGGAAATATTATATACAATTATCATGTATTATGCATATATTATATGTATGTATGTGTATATATATATATATATATATATATATATATATATATGTATAGTAAGACTGATTTTCTTTCCTGATTTATGACAGCAGAGGCACCTGCCTCATGGCCTCACCATACATGAAGTATGCTTTCCTGGATGCTTTTTACAATGCTGATGTTGAAAGGCATGACTGGAACCTTCAAGGGAAGCTTTCTGTGAATCATATGGAGCTTTCCTTGCATATTGATGTGTGATTTCCCCTATAACACTGGAGCAATGAATGGAGAGATAGCATAATTCACTTCTACTGTATGTCTAGGCTGGTCTCTTTCCTAACTCTCTAAAGAAATGGTAAGAAGACAACAGGTGTGTGAAGGCATTACACACCTGTAATCTTTTCTGTTGGGGAGGCAGAGGGTGGTGGATCACTTAAACTTTTAAGTTCTGAGCTAGAGTAGGGGGAGGGAAAGAGAAGAAGGAAGGAAGGAAGGAAGGAAGGAAGGAAGGAAGAATGGAAGGAAGGAAAGAGAAAGGGAGAGAGAGAGAGAGAGAGAGAGAGAGAGAGAGAGAGAGAGAGAGAGAGAGAGAGAGAGAGAGAGGAATATTGAAAAAACAAGGACAAATTCTGGTTCCTTTTTTTAAATGGCCAAAGAAAATTAAAGACATATCACTTAATGCAAACTTCCGTGAGTTCTTGTTTTCTTCTGTCCCCGGTACAAACTTTTGCAAGAAAAAGGGAAGTGTTTTCTTTCTTCAGAAGCAGATTGTTTTACAACTACAATCTTTCTAAAGGTACACAACTGAATTACAATGCTAAAATCCTAATAAATTCTAGAGGCACAGGAAGCTAAATTCAGCAATGCCCTTCTGTTTCCCTGTAGGCAATAACCCCTCAGCAGCCTTCTTGTCTCTATAGCTTTGGAAGTTTGCAAAGTCCCCATGGGCCAGGGGCTGTGGATGGAAATAGAAGCTGAAGAAGCCTCAGTGTCTTAGGAGGGTTTTTTTGGGAGGAGGGGAAGAGGAATTGTTGCTTCAGGAGGGAGACTGTCTCCTATCTGTAGGTGCCCATGTCCTCTCAACCTTTTGTCTGCCTCTCCTTTTCTCAGTCTTCTTCTGATCATTTAAACACTCATAGACATAGTGCAAGAAAGTGTCCAGCCTGTGTCTAAGAGCAAGACACTAATGTTTTCACGTGCATGATTGTCCAGCAAGGTCATAGCAGGATTCCAGGGCTCTTGAAAAGAAATTATTGAAATCAACCACTCAGTAAATAAAAGTAATGAAAAAGCAAAGGATGGGGGTGGAGAATAGATTTAGCAGTGTCTTTTGGTTTGCTAGTTAACTAGCATTTACTAAGTGCCAGGCACTCTGCTAAGCACTACGGAACATAAAACCAGCACTTCTGCCTTAGCCTTGCTTGCAGTCTCCATGAAGGAGAAGGACCAGGTTCTTCCTAAGAAGTCAGCCTTGCCCCCATGCCATTCAATACCACCTCATGAAAAACATCCAGTCTCCCAACTTCAATGGTATTCTTCCTATCCAACTGGAACGTGTGTTCCCTGGGAAGCAACTGGAGATGGTACAGCAACAATATGTAAATTAACAAAGTGAAAATGGAATACAAAGATGATATTTGAAATTCTATGTGCGGCACTAGTCTCCTGGTGACCTTACTGTAGAAAAGCAAACATATCCGCCTCAGAGAGGCAGCAATACACATACCAAAATAATCCTTGCTACTCCAACATTCTTTGATCTAGCAAAAAAAGCCCTCAGAAGGGGATAGAATATACAATAAATGTTGTATCACAAAGCCAAAATGTCAAGGGAGGGAATGGAAACATTAAAGGTTTGTACTGTTGTATAAAGAGACAATCCCCTCCATTCTGGATTATTTAAAATGGTTACTCTTAAAAGCCTTTTATTAATTAAAAGGAATTGCTTAACATACTATTGTTTCCCCAGTTTCTATTCTGGTCTCTTGTTATGAGGTGACGTTTCTGGTAGCCCCTTCCCAGTGCTAATTGCTTTTTTTTAGACTGCTCCAGCACAACTGGTAATGCTTGGACGAAAGATCTGATGAGCACCAAGGGTAGACTAAAGGAAACAGTACATCTTCTTGTTTCCTTCAGGGTCAAAAGAGACCCCTTGTCTCTTGTATTTAGGGCCTGCCCTAGATAAAATGATTAATTCTGTGCCATGGAGAAAGCATTATAGGCAGGCTCTGGGTGATCTCTCAGTTTACCTACATTTATTTCTGAAGGCCAGAACGGGGAGTAAAGAGGCAAGAAGTATACAGCCAAGCTTGTTGAAACATCTTCATCTCTTTTTCTTAGCCATCTGTGACTTTCAAGTTTTACCAGTGTTGCCAAAACCATTTTACTGTTCTTCTCCTGCGTGCCTCTGTCCTAAGACCACACTCAGCCTCAAAAAGAATCTAATATATGATTATAAGTTGAGATTGATTACAAAAGCAATGGATATAAATAGGACCTGGGCCTGTGATTTCATGAGTATAGGCAATTCCCAAGTAAGGAAATTCCTTCTGTCATTCCAGGATGGCATTCTCTCTGCAAATCATGGTTTTCAAGAGTTGACTAGAACAGAGTTATCCCACGGGACAGGTTATTTGGAGCCATAACACTTCAAAGTACAGTTGAACTGAATTAAAATGGAATTAGGAAATATTAATAAAATAAATAAAAATATAATCAAGTGTTAATATGTGATTTTCTAAATCAATATTCTCCCACAGGGATTCATAGTTGTTTGGTAGTCTCATTTCTATTTGAATTTAACATCCTGACCTAGAGTACAAGAAACGTAGGTGAATCCTGTCTTTGAGGCTGGCTTTCTATCCATGAAGACATCCTACAGAATAACATGAATGACAGACACAATAACAGTAGCTAACACAAAATATTTGAAGGTTTACAAATGCTTAAGAAATATAACCCATTTTATCTTCACAACAACCCCAGGAGGTAGGTGATATTATTGTCCCATTTTACGGATGGGGAAATTGTGGTTGATGGAAGTTAAAAGATGTACCCTGCTAGCTAAGATCTCACTGACTTGAGGCCTACTGTGCCATCTAGCTATCTCTTACAAAAGTAAACATATGCAAAATGCCTGGCTGTTTGTCAAACAGAAATCTTGGGAGATTATACACCCAGAATTATGCTTATTTCAGTGTTGTGGTCATGATGAATAACTTTTTATAAAATTTTTATATTAACTTTCAGAGCACTGTATCAGCTACCCAAGAAGCTTTGGTTCTTCTTCAGTTGTGTCTAACTTACTTTGTGACCCCAAGGACTACCGCATGCCAGTAGCTGGAGCAGTCTGTCATTTCCTTCTCCAGAGGCAAATAGAAGTTAAGTGACTTGCCTAGGTTCACACAGCTAGTAAGTGCCTGAGACCATATTTAAACCCAGACCTTCCTAATTCCAGGACCAGAGCTCTCTCCCATGGGTCATCTAGCTGCCTCATACAAGAAACTAGTCTCTTTAATTTATAATAGTGTCTTTTTTTTAGGATGAAAAGTTATATCCCATAGCTTGATTACTGCTTTATCCAACAACTCTGATATTAGAATGATTTCTGGCCAGTAACAAAAACTAACAAAAGATAATTAACTTTAAAAATAACTTAACTTTGACTTTTTAAAAGTTGACTTAAATGAAAATAAATTTGCCATTCTTGAGGAAATTCAAAATAACTCCATCTACCATGTTTACAAAAGCCATTACTTATACCTGGAATTCCATTCAGGTGAAAGGCTGGATAGAGTACTGAACTTGGAATTAGGAAGGCCTGGGTTCGAATCTTTCCTCAGATACTTCACAGCTGTATAATAATAAGCACATCACAACTTCTCTGGGCCTCAGCCAGGAAGACAAAACAATGGCTCCAGAGTCACAACACCTGGGTTAAAAACAGGCCTTTCTGTTTACTGCCTCTAAGACCTTAGCACGTCACTGGACTTCTCTGGGCCTCAGTTTTCTCCTGCTGAAAATGACTCTCCAACGTCCCTTTCCACTTGATCTATGTAAAGGAAAAGGGTCCGGACTTAATCATTCCTCCATTACAGTCTCATATCACAACTTTCCTCAGTGCCTTGGGCCTCCTCACCTTGGAACATGCCACCATCCCTGTGGTTTGGTGCCCAAAGAATATTGTTCCACAAGACTTGTCCTGCTGTAGTTGAGTTCCTCCGGGAGCCATTTTGTGAATCTTGCCTTCATTCCCTTCCTGGCAATGTTCCAGACTTTTTGGACTTGAAAATCTTCCTTCTAAGAGGCCAACTTCATATCCCCACCCTCACTCTCAGCATTTGTTTGTGGTCTCTCCTCAGTAGCATTTAAGTTCCTTTAGGTCAGGGACTTTCTTTTTGCTGTATTTATATTCCTAGAGCTTAGCATAGTGCCTGCCACATAATAAGCACTTAATAAATGTTTGTTTCCTTCCTTCTTTATCTACGAAAGGAGGGGCTTGGACTACATGACTTTTAAGGTCAACTTCTATCTCTAAAACTGTGATGTTCTGATCCTTCCTCATCATTACCTTTCAAGAGTCTTACCTTCCCTCCAGACCAGACACCCAAAACTTAGCAGTAGATAGGAGTCAGAATTAAAACAGGCTAAACTTCTTCAGGCCACAGATGGCTTTGTAGCAGATGGCTTTCCAAGTAAATATATAATTAATTATTAAACTATTTTGCAAATAAACCATATGAAAAAGGGAAGTTTCAATTAATATCAATTAATTACACATTACTTGAGGTTTTTATTTATCAGGAAATCATATTAATGTTAAAAAAGTTATTTTGCTAAGTTCTACAAGTTTTAACATACTTTTCAGGTTTTCTTACCATTCATATTTAGTTGAAGGGACTTATTACACTTTTTATCAGCAATCAGTTTTTTGTACTCTGGAATTATGTTTAAAATCAATTTCTTTAGAAATATGAAAACTAACCTTAGCAGTCACCTCATTTTCTGAGTTTACTTCCTTGCAAAACTATTGTTCCCCACTGAAATTTTTCAACAATTTGGACATTTTAATTTGTTTTTCATTGATGTCCAATTTGCTTAAGCCAGGATAGTTTGATTCAAAATGGCGACAAAGATTGTATTCCTTCTGAATGGCTATTACTTCTCAGCAGACAAGGCAAAATATTTTGTCTCTTTTCTAAGTAAACAAGTATCTATTTATCCACTCTGGATTAAACACTCTATGTTATGATGTGATCTTCTGTTTCATCATCAGTTTTACAAAGTCACCCCAAAACTTTAATGCTAGAACCACAAAATCTCCACAGCAACTGCTCACTTTCAAGAAGTACTGCACTGAGTGTCTGACCTTGGAGAGAGTACCAGACACTTATGTAACCTACAGGATGGCTGCACAGTGAGAGAGGGGAAGAAGTCCTAGAGTTGTTGCCGCTCATTGCATTGGGGGTGTCTGCTGCTGCTTTGGTGCATGGCTATACTCACTTTGTCCCCGTTCAGTTTCAATAATGATGGAAAACACAGAGAAAAGATATGACTCTTGCTCCTCTCAGATGAGAGATAGATGATGGCTAGTTGCCACGGATCACATGACAAACAGGAGAGAGTGTGCAGTGACAACCCACCTGTCAAGTTATATAATGACCATAATAGTGACCAGTGGAAGGTGGGTTAAGCAGGGCATGGACAAAGCACTTGTTATGTCTTTATTTTCTTTTACGTCCTCTACATTTTTATGGAATACTCAAAATCCTTTGGTGGACCAGATGTGGCTCACGAGCTGTATGCTGTGCAGGCCTGCTCTAGACTCACCTCAGATTCCAGCTCTCCCAGGAAGCCTTCCTGATCCCATCAAGTTATTGTTTCTCTCTGCCTTAGTTTTCCTTGTAACATATTTGTGTACATATTGGATCCCTAGTAAAATATCATCTCCTCGAGCAGGAGAAATTTCATATTTTGTCTTTATATTTCTAGGACCTAGCATAGTGTCTTGCACATAGCCTATTACTATGGTGGGGCCATCTCCAGTCATTCTGATCTATATTTTGCACTAGACTCAGATGGCTCTGGAGAAGACAGTGAGGTTTGTGACTTTGCACAGCCCTTCCTCACTTAAATCCAATTCACTTGCCACTCACGGCATAACCTACCTGACGCCATGGTCCTCTTTGAGAATGAAAGACAAACTCCAACAGTTACTGTCACAGTGACCATGAAGAATGGCTTAGTATGACCTCATAGACATGGAAGATGGAATTGACTGAATAAAGTTTTGTAGAATCTGTTTGTGAAGAGAAAACAACTCAGTACTATGATAAGTGATTCAGAACTGGAGACAAAAGCCCTAGTTTCATGTCCTGGCTTCATCATTGGCCTGATATGTGACCTCAGACAAGTCACTTTCCTGTTCTAAGTCTCAACTTCCTCATCAAAAAATGAAGAAATAAAAGTAGATGATTCCTAAAGCTCCCTCCATTTCTGATATTTGATAATCCATGTGGGACACAAATGCTGAAAACAATTGCAAAAGGAAAGTTACAAGGTTTTGAACAAAGGTACCATCGTTGAAATAAGCATTTACTTCTTTGTATTTTGCTTTTCATTTATCAAACCTTTATTTTCTATCTCTCTCACTTCTTTTAAAAGACAAAAGGAAAAACAAAATATTCATGAGCAATGTAAATTGTCAAGCAAAACGAATTCCCACATGGTGCACGTTCAGAAATGTATGAATCATTTTGCATCTTGAGTACAATGTCTCTTTACCAGGAAGTAGGTAGCATAGATCAGTTAGGTGGTACAGTGGATAGAATGCTAAGCTTGGAGTCAGGAGGACTCATCTTCCTGAATTCAAATCTGGCCTCAGATACCTAATGGCTATATGACCATGGGCTGGTCACTTAAGCCTGTTTGTCTCATCTGTAAAAAAAGAATTGGAGAAGGAAATGGCAAACCACCTCAGTATCTTTGCCAAGAAAACCCCAAATAGAGTCGCCAAGGGTCAGACATAACTGACCAATCAAGAATAAATCAGAACTGTCAAACATGGAAGGGCAGGTGGCATGGGCCAGCAAAATGCTCAGATGGGCCTGAACCTGATTAAAATGTAATTGGGAAATGTTGAAGAAAATAAATAAAAATTCTGTAAAACATAGAGGGCATTACATTTTGAAATTAAGTCAACATGAAACCTGCAGAGATCCTTATGTATGGGTTAGTGGTCTTTGTTTCTGTTTGACATCATTTACATAGACCATCATCAATCCTCTAGAGTCACAGGTAGCCATTGAGCTGTTGATCAAGTATTTTGCTCCTTAAAGGGACAATTCTGAAGGGTTCAGAACTATAGTGTGATGAGGTAGATGGTACTTAATGGAGTCAAAAGACCTAGGTTCCAAGCCTACCACTGCTGCTTACCCTTGTGTGACCTTGGACAGGTTCTTCCATGCCAATGCACCTCAATTTCTTCATCTATTAAATCAGTAAGTTGGTCAAACATCCCTTGTAGCTCTAAATCTATGATTGTATGGTTATCTCCTCATTTTGATGTGTCAGCTTTCATATTGTTCATGTCACTCATGTCTTACTCTTTTTGACTCTGTTCAGGGTTTTCTTGGCTGAGACAATGGAGGGGTTCACCATTTCCTTCTCTAGCTCATTTTACAGATGATGAACTGAGGCAAGCAGACTTTCCAGAGTCCCATAACTAGTAAGTATCTAAGATCAAATTTGAACTCAAGTCTTCCTGACTCTAGGCCCAGTGCTCTATCCACTGAACCCCGTAGCTGGCCCTCAGCTTTGGTAAACTTGTTTAGAAATCACTCCTTTGAGACTATAGTTATATACCCCTCATATTTCAGGCAACATCGTTGACTGCTCAAGCCCTGATTCTCCCATGCTTGCAAACAGGAAGGAAATCTGCAGTGTGATAGATGGTAGTTTCCTCTTTGCTTCAGGCTTGCTCTCCATCAGCAAGCTGGTAATATGGTAGGCATGCAGACTGGGAACCTGAGTCAGCTTTCTCTGAGAACATTCATCAGCTGCTATGAGGAGCCATGGATTGGCAGGAGTTTGCCAGGGAATGGGCCATTTCTTGTCACTCTCATCATTAGTAGAGTATGGATTAGTGGCAGCAGGGTTATTCATACAATATTTAATGAATTTATATAATTAGACTACGTTTCATTAGGGCCTGATGTAATGAAAGCACAAACACTTTTCAAAAAGCAGGGGATCCAGCTGGAGGATGTTGACTTTATTTATTTAGCACAGGCAAACACACAACCATAGGCCTCTGGAAACTTGAGCAAATAGAAATATCCCCACTGATACACAGGAAGTGGCCAAAAAAGAGAAGGGTACTCCATCTGAACAGGGAATTAATTGGGAAAAAAGGCACAACTTGTGTGTACTTGTTCATGTTAAAGAGGCATGGCAAAACCCCTCAATTAAAGGTGATACGATTATATGGCTTTCACTTCCATTTTAATGCATAATTTCACCTGGGGAGGAATATAAATCAATAATATTTCACTGAATGCTTACTATGTATGTATCAATCTTCTAAGTACTATGTTGGTCTTTTTATTATCTGTTAATTAGTTATAAGTTTTGTTTATGCCTCTGATCAACAATAAACATGAAAGAAAAAAGAAAAAGGAAAAGGAAAATGGTTTTACGGGGAAAATTTAAAGGGTATGTGCCAGTTTGGAAAATGATATCAATCAAAAAAAGGATAATCAGCTATTGTTTTCAGATGTGGCTGCTGTTTTCAGAGAAAGGGGGAATTTCCACCATAGAATAAAGTGAAATATGAAAACAGTTAAAAGCTATAATATCTATAGTTCTGTTACTACAAAACAACAACAAACAAAAGCAACGGACTTGAATTGTACCAGGAATGATACACTATCAATAGTATTAAATGATTCAAGGTATTTGCAGGTATGGTGATTTAAAAAAATCTGCCAAGGTAGAGTATAGATGTAACATCATTGATATTTTCAAAGGGTAAATGTGAAATCCATCCATCAAGTCTAGACTAAGAATAAGGAAATTTATCATGCCATAATGTTATTATAACTTGTACTTTACAAGAAATAACTGCTTAATTCTTGACTCATTCACACTCTTACAAGGTAGGTGATCCAACAAAAAGAGTTATAAGGAGTCTTTTAAAAATATATATTTTGAGAGTCAGTATTGGAGCCAGGAACAAAATGTAGAAAACTCACCTTCCTATCCAGCATTCTCCTGAGAACAAAGAGATGGATATCAACTTTATTTTTAAGGGATTTCTTCCTGAGTAAATTATCTGATGGGGGAATCTGTGATTTAATGAGCTCAAGGAAGTTCTACCAAAACAGATCTGCATTTATTCTACAACTAATAGTCTTAAACCGTTGCTTGAGGCATTGAAAAGTTAAATGACTTGTCTAGGGTCATACAGCTATTGTTTCAGAGGCAGTCCTTGAATCCAAGTCTTCCTAACTCTATGACCTGCTCTTTATTCACTGGACCATGTTGCCTGTCAAATCTGTAATTCTTTGTATTAGGAATAAGAACTAGAGATGTGATAAAAGCAGTTATGTGATATAGTAGATAAACTGCTGGGCTTGGAATCAGGAAGACTTAAGTTTAAATCTGACCTCAGATACTGACTAATATAATTCTGGACAATCATTTCATCTCTGCTTGCCTCAGTTTTCTCAGCTTTAAAATAGAGGCAATAACCACCTGCCTTTCAGGATTATTGTGAGAACCAAATTAGATAATATTTGTAAAGCACTTAGCATAGTTCCGCATGGTAGGCTCTATATGAATGCTTATTCTCTTCCCTAGTACTAGGGGGAATCAAATGGGGTAATATCTGTAAAGCACTTAGCCCAGGGCTTATCACATAGTAGGTGTCATATAAATGTTTATTCCCCTCCTCAGTATAAGGAACGCTAAAGGGAAGAAACTTCATCTATCACTGTAAGTCTATACACTTTTCTATGCAACCTACAATCTTAGAGAGTTGCTGGGGGCACTGAAACTTTATGTGACTTGCCCAGGGTCATACAATCAGTTTGTTTCAAAGGCAACACTTGAACCCAAGCTTCCCTGGCCTTGAGGTTGACTCTCCAGCATCTACACCATGCTGCCTCTTTAATTCTACAAATTACTTTTAAACTAAACTGACATTAAATAAAATGTTCCTTCATATTCACCTTCTTATTGCAAGGGATGTTCATGCCAATGGTGAATCCCACTTGATTCTTGGGAGATTGCTTTAGCTTTTAAAAATATATGTATAGATATATCATACTTTTAGGACTCATGTTTCAGTTTCTACTGTGAGTTAGTATATTATTCTCAAAAAAAATTAAGAGTTTCTTTTTAATATGTAAAAATATCATAAAGCAATTTTCAGATCATGATAATGGTATTGATTTATAGATATATTGCTGTAGATAATCAGCTGAAGAGCTCAGAGACCTCACATCATTTTTTAGGAAGCAAGCTATCTATTCTTTAGAATCTGCTCATTCATTCCCAGCAGGGAATCCTGCCCTAAATAGGGACAGAAAGCTTGCCTTAATAAACACAATATTTCAAATGTCAAAGATGGGATTATTTAATTTAACAGGGAGCAAATATTATGAAAAAGATAGAAAACTGTCTATACACTCTCATATTGAACAGATTAGCCTTGACCTTGACCGTTCCAGACTTTGGGCTAGGAATGAGACAGAATGATTTGGGGACTGATAATATTTGTGGCTTATGCACAAGTAAAGGTATAAACACAGACCTACACATTTAATGTGTTCTATCAAGATTTTTATATTTGCAATGAGAAATCTGGACTAAATGATCATTCTAAATTCTATGTTCTCTGCTCACAATTGGTTTGACCTGTGATTTCACTGGCTATTAGTAATTGTAATTTATAGTCTTATAGTCTTAGGGCACTGAGAGATTAAGTGATTTCCAAAAGTCACACAGCCAGTGTATGTTGGAGACAGGACTTCAATTCAGCGCCTTCTAACTTGTAAGGAATTTAGTAAAGCGGCTTACTATCCAGATACTATACTCTTCAACTATTGTTAAAATTATCAAAATAAGCTACTAGGCAAAAGTGGATCATACTAGTACCACCAAAAGACAGAAGAGGGCTCTGTCAACATATATAATTACTATACACTTAAAATCCAATTCTTTCATGAAGTCTTCCTTAAATACATTTCATTCTAGTATTTCTATAAAACTTAAACAATTGTTCTGTGAGACTGTAATTAGTACTAAAATTGCCTGCAAAGATTTCCTTTTTTAGATTCCAAATTCCTGGAGAACAGGGATTGAGTTTTCTTTGTCCTGTTGTGAAAAGGGCCCTGGCTTTGAAGTCAAAGGACTGAGTTTGAAACTTGATTCTGCTACAATAATACATTTGTAACCTTGGCGAAGTCATTTTAATCTCTGTCACAGTTGCTTCAACAATAAATAAGATGGTTACAGTAGATGAATTCCAAGGTTCCATCCTAAATCTATGATCCTATGATTTGATATCTAGCCCTGAATACAACAAATAATCAATAATAATTGCCTGACTAAATAGATAGAAGGAAGATGTTTAGTGCAAAAGTATCAACTATGTGGCCTCATTAGGGGCTTACAGTTCTTCTAAGTGGGGCTAAAGCAGATTAAAATGCAATTGAGAGAAGATGGAGTAGTAGGACAGAGCTGTAGAAGCTCTCCCCCCATAGCCTATAAAATACCTGTAAAAAAAAAAAGCCTAATCAAATTCTGTAGCAGCAGAAGTTACAAAATGAAAGAAACAGATTTTCAGCACAAGATAGCCTAGAAGGCTGACAGAAAAGGTCTATCATACCAGATTCAGAGCTGAGCACAGTGCAATCTGGGCCATGCTGCATGGACAGGACTGGAGTAGGCTTCAGGGTACAGAATCACAGGTAGCAGCTTCAGTTCCCAGATTTCTCAACCCACAAACACCAAAGACAGCTTCAAAGGTCAGTAAGAAAGCTCTTTCACCAGAATGAGAGGGGAGCATGATCTGGCCCAAGCCTGGGTCCCAGCCCCAGCCCCAGGGCAGCGGCTTCCATTATGGCAGCAGCAAGCAGCATCCACTTTTGGAGCCCTCAGTCTAAAGACCCTGGGGAAATTGAGCAGTTGATCTGGGTCTCAGTCCTGCGTGATGGTCCTGGGGTGAGGAAGAGGAGTACTGGCTGGTGTGGTGGAGCTGGTGGTGGCAGTGGAGATGGAACCCTATTCATAGTTCCAGGGAAGAAAAGAGTGCTTGTGGTTGCTCACAGACCAGAGCAAAGCAAGGAGAGGAGTAAACTCCTTTCCCTTGATTGTGCCACCTTGGAGGAACTGAGAACTTACAGGTCCATAGACATATCTCAGAGAACAGCTGCACAAAACCTCTGAATTCTAGGGTAGTATACCCTCCACTTGACAAAGGACTCAAAAGTCAAGTAACTGGCTGAGAAAATGCCCCAAAAGGGGGAAAATAAGACTATTCAAGGTTACTTTCTTGGTGAAAAAGGTATTTTCTTCTATCCTTTCACATGAGGAAGAACAAAGCATACCATCAGAGGAAGACATCAAAGTTAAGGCTTCTACATCCAAAACCTTCAAAAAATATACACAATGGTCTCGGGTCATGAAAGAGCTCAAAAAGGATTTTGAAAAGCAAGTAAGAAAAGTAGAAGAAAAATCGGGAAAAGAAATGGAAGTGATACAAGAAAATCATAAATAGAAAGTCAACAGCTTGCCAAAGGAGACCCCCCCCCCCACAAAAAAAATGCTGAAGAAAATAACACCTTTAAAAATAGAATAAACCAAATGGCAAAAGAGGTCCAAACAGTCAATGAGGAGAAAAATGCTTTAAAAAAACAGAATTGGCCAAATGGAAAAGGAGGCTCAAAAACTCACTGAAGAAAATAGTTCTTTACAAATTAGATTGGAGCAGACGGAAGCTAATCACTTTATGAGAAACCAAGAAATTATAAAACAAAACTGAAAGCATGAGAAAATAGAAAACAATCTGTAATATCTCATTGGAAAAACAACTGACCTGGAAAATGGATCCAGGAGAGATAAATTAAAAAATTATTGGTCTATCTGAAAATCATATCAAAAAAAGAACCTAGACATCCTCTTCCAGGAAATTATCAAGAAAAACTGCCTGATATTCCACATCCAGAAGGTAAAATAGAAATGGAAAGAATTTACGAATCACCTTCTCAAAGAGATCCAAAAGGAAAACTCCTAGGAATATTGTAGCCAAATTCCAGAGTTCCCAGGTCAAGGAGAAAATATTACAAGCAGCCAGAAAAAAACAATTAAAGTATTGTGGAAATACAATCAGGATAACACAGGATTTAACAGCTTCTACACCAAGGGACTGAAGGGCTTGGAATATGATATTCCAGAGGTCAAAGGAGATAGGATTAAAACCAAGAATCACCTACCCAGAAAAACTGAGTACAATGCTTCAGGGGAAAAATGGAATTTCAATGAAATAGAGGATTTCCAAGTATTCTTGCTGAAAAGACCAGACTTGAATAGAAAATCTGATTTTCAAATATAAGAATCATGAGAAACATGAAAAGGTAAACAGAAAAGAGAAGCCTTAAGGAACTCATTAAAGTTGAAGTGTTTGCATTCCTACATAGAAAGATATTATTTGTAATTCATGAGGCCTTTTTCAGTTTTAGGGTCATTAGAGAGAATATATATACATATACATATGTGTGTGTATGGATATGTATGTATGTGTACATTATTTATGTGTAGGTATGTATATGTACATGTGTGTATGTGTATATGTGTATATATGTATATACACATACACACACATGCATAGACAGAGGGCATAGGCTGAGCTGAATATGAAGGGAGAGTACTTAAAAAATAAAATTTACTTTTGAGTGGAATGTACTAGGGTAAGAGAAAGGGAGAGGTAGGATGTAGCAAATCATCTCACGTTAAAGAGGGGAGAAAGAACTTTTACAATGGAGGGGAAGAGGAGGAAGATGAAAAGAAATAAATGAGCCTTACTCTCATGGGATTTGGTTTAATGAGAGAATAACATACACTCAATTGGATATGGAAATCTACTTTACCCTGCAGGAAGGCAAGGAGAAAGGAGATAGGAGAGAGAAGATAATGGAAGGGGTAGCAAATTGGGGAAAGGGATAATTAGAAGCAAACACTATTGTGGGAGGACAGGTCAAGGGAGAAAATGGAATAAATGGAGGGCAAGATAGGATAGAGGGAAATGTGGTTAGTCTTTTACAACATAACTATTACGGAAGTGCTTTGCATTGTTTCACATGTATGACCTATATTGAATTACTTGTTTTCTCAATGAGAGTGGGTGGGGAGGGAGGAAAGGAGAGAATATGGAATTCAAAGCTTTAGTAATGAATGTTAATTTTTTTTTAACATGCAACTGGGAATTAAGATATACAGGCAATGGAGTATAGAAATCTATTTTGCCTACAAGAAAATAGAGGGGAAGGGGGATGGAAGAAAAGTGGATAATAGAAGGGAGGATAGACTCGAAGAAGGGGCAGATGGGGTACATGCTGTCCTGGGCTGGGGGTGGAGAGAGATGGGGAGAAAATTTTGAATTCTTGTGGAAGTGAAAGTTGAGAACTGAAAACAAATAAACTTTATAAAAAAAATTTTAAAAATAATAAAATAAAATGCAATTGAGAAATATTTAACAAAATAAAAAATAGTAGAACATAGAAAATGTTAATATTGGATTTTCTAAGTCACTATGCATTCAGCAAGAATCCTTATGTAAGGGTCAGAGAACCCATATCTACTTGAGTTTGATGTCACTGGTTTAGTATATAGTTTTTCTATGGTGGTTGCTATTGGTACAAAATTATTATGTATGTATGATCATCTTCACAAATCAACCAAAGGTATTCTGTCCTTAGACATACAGCAGCAGAAATGTGAGGCCTACACTGATGTTTAATTAGGAATATGGGGATGATTGGTGATTTGGTTAGTGTAAGATCTCCTTCCACCAAAAGGCAAATGGATAGTCCATCTTTGACTAGGTAAGTTTTAGGGAATTTCCTGAAAGCCATTGAAATAAGATGACTTGTCCAAGGTCTTAAAGTAATATAAGATCAAAAGTGGAATCTGAACCTTTGTCTTCTCAAGTCCAAGTCCCATGCACTATCTGGTACCCTATGCTGCCTCATTTAAAAACACTAGGGAAAAAAAAAACACCTTGAAACACCACTTTACATAAGATAGATTTCCAATATATAGAACTGAGCACTAAATTTTCATCTTCAGTATATAATCAATCAAACCAGAAAGCTTTATGAGTTTAAGTTGTCCAGTTGTAACAAGCCTACAATATACATTTTCTATTATCCAAAAAAAAATAGATAGATAATAGAAATAAGCCTTTCTTGAGGGAAAAATTCTCTTCCTAGTATTATTCGCTTATTGTCTCCATATGATATACATACATTATTTTTGCCACAATATTTTGAAATCAAAATTCTATCAATTGCCATCTATATTAGCTCAGTTTGGATTGTTGTGAGATCATTGTTATAATATGAATTCCATTTGCATGCATTAAAATACAGCACAGAAAGCAACTCTTGTGCATGCTAAATAGATATTTTTCCTAAACTTAAATCTCTCAGGTAGTTCATTTTTATTCCCTTAGCTCCCAGAGGTATTTTTCTACATTAAGAAGTGCCTGCATGCAAACATTTATTTTATAAGATTCTAATCAAAGACATCTTTGCTTACTTATTACGTTTTCTTGATTTTCCTCCCTTCGTTTTCATTGCTAGCAATGCCTCCATGAAAGCTGAATCTTTTAAGAGCTCACATTCTCCTGCTGCTTCTTGCTCACCTGAAGTCAGCCTCCCCTGTTGCAAAGGGCATGCGCTAATGAGTGGAGGCACAAGTGCGTTTATGAAAAGAAAAATGAAAAGACTATAATCACATTAATGGAATGAACAGAGTCTGGGTCAGGGGTATAGGGAGATTTTTAGGCAGAAGCTCAAAGCTATTTTGAAAAGTCAAACAATGATGGAATCCCCTTTAACTTCACCTCTTCAACCTCCTGCCATCACTGTGTTCCCTGCCCAGGTCAAAGCAGTCCACAACAACAGGCTGGTAAAAGCCACTGGAAGGAGATGTCACCACATCTCACACAGAGAAATTGGTATTCATTAAATACATTGTGCTATTTTAAACCATACCTCAGCCTGCGGGCGGGTGCTTGCCTGAAGGTAGGTCATTGAAAGTCAATGCAAATTAGGGCAGTTCCCTAGGAGCAAAAATTAACTTATAGGAACCTGGTAGGCACAGGTCTTTTGCAGCTCAGTAACCTTTGGCACTGCCAGGGATCGAATCCCTGCATCTCCCAAGTGGGCCCTCAGACAGACTAGTGATAGAAAAGGCTTTCAAAGTAGTGTTCCAATTCCAGTGCACTAAACGGTTTCTTTACTTGTACCTGGACTGACATCATTATAAATGAAAATAATAGGAGGTCTAATGCCATGCAAGGTAAGCACTCTACAGCATGGTAATTTCATCACTAGTTACCATCCTGCTTTGAGTAATAGTCTGCTCAAACACAACTGTCAAGTATAAACCACAAGTCTAGATACCTTGGGGGTGAAGTAAGCCACTTATTTTTTGAATGTCTTGTTCATAATTTACATCGTAAATAATAAATCCTAAGCACAAAACTATTGTTGCTTTGAAAAAGGCATGAGCATAGACATGGAGAAGTAGTAAGTTGCTGATTAAGACTTGAACTACAGTTATTCAATTTATTTGTCTAAAGACCCTCAGTTTTGTCTCTGACCTAAGAGTGTTGGACTGGGAGTCAAAGAAAGTCGGTTCAAATTCCTCCTTTTGCGGCTGACTGACTGTAGGACTTAAGGCATATGACTCTGGGCCTTAGCTCCCATCTATAAAATCAGGACTACCATTGTGCTCATGCTTCATTTTGAAGAGAATGAGTGACATCTTGAAGTGATGTCTTGACTGGCCCAAGAGTTTAAGGAAGGTAGAGTTGCACAAAATCATCTCTTGTCCTAAGTCACTGAAGTCCGAGAGCAGAACCAAAATCAAGATGAACAGCAATGGTGGAGGATGTGGTGGATGGCCTTGGTGTCATCCAAGCACTGTATGAATGCTAGATATTACTATGTAGACACTTCATCTTCTATTTCTCTGGCATGCTGATTCAACTCTAGTCATTTTGGTTTTGCTTCTTCTTGTAAGCTGCTCTGATTAAAAGATGTAGTGGCAGAGAATTAGGAGCCAATTCAGGGTTTAAAAAACCCAAGCACTAGATGTTAAAATGATGATCAGAAATTCCATGGTGGTAATTAAATTTTGTTGGACTAGATGGCTTCTGAGGTCCCTTCAAGATCTAAAGTATGATCCTCTATGATCGTATGGAACTCACTTTCCATATCTCTCTGGGGCTTGGGTTTATATCTAGATCACCCCGCAAGGAATGTTTACTTTTCTAAGATAAGGGATTATTTCTTCTTACAGGCATAAGTTGGGAATTATGGGGTATTCTTCCTGAAGACCACTCAATTCTGGTATCAGCCAGTCAATAAAAATTTAAGTGCCTACTGCATGCTAGGCACTGTACTAAGCACTAAGAATACAAAGAAAGGCAAACACATAATACCTCAAGTAACTCACAATCTAAAGGGAAAAACAACAAGCAAATATCTACCCTTAAATATATATATACATATATATTACACATACATATACATATAAGTATATATACATATATTACACATACATATATATGAGAAACTATATAATACTATATAACTATATATAACATGTACATATATATGTGTATGTCTCTCTCTCTCTCTCTCTCTCTCTCTCTATATATATATATATATATATATATATATATATATCTGAGAGATAAACAGTCATATAAAAGGAACAAGTAGGGAAACATAGCTGGATCATGGAGCATACGGATTGGGAAAAAGTGTAAGAAGACTATGGAATGAGTGGGCCAGTCCATCAATAAACATTTATTAAACACCTACTATGTGCTGGGTACTGTGATAAGTGCTAGGGAGACAAAAAAAGTCAAAAGACAGTCCCTGCCCTTAAGAAGCTTATAATTAAATGGGAGTCCAAGGAGAATATGAATGCTTTTAAAATAAATACCAACCCAAGAATTTTATATTTGATCCTGGATATAATAAGGTATTGTTGCAGTTTCTTCAGGGGAAGAGTGGGGTAACATGGTCAGACTTGTGAAGTTTGGCATCTGAATATTGGATAGACTTGAGTGAGAAAGATCTGAATGAAAATCCAATGAGGGACTCTGAGAAAGAGAGTTCAAACAGATAAGAGAATTCAGAGAGCAGTGTCACAAATAAATAGAGAAAAGAGAGTATTTAGGAAAAGAGGGTGATCAGTAGTATCAAAGGCTTTGGAGAGGTCAAGAAGGATGAGAAAGGAGAAGAGGCCATTAGATTTCTTTATCTGTAAAATGGAAGTATATATATATACGTATATATATATATATATATACACGTATATATATATATACATATATATATACGTGT
>CM053771.1:447847370-447863927 GCA_028658325.1 Potorous gilbertii | reverse complement strand
GCTGTTGTTATTGATACTATTCCTAAGGTCTAGCAGACAATATGAACTCTGGATCTTTAAAATTGTAATATGCTAAAAAGTCTTGTTAGTTTGATATCAGGTCATTTGAAGTAAGCTTTCTAATGGTCACTATTCTACAGATCTAGAACAACAAGTACCAAAACTCTAAGCTCTGAGGTAGGAAACAGCTCACCAGGAAGGGCTCATGATTACACTGACAAGGGCTCAGATATGAGTCCTTTCCATTTTCTTTACAGCCTCATGTCAAAAAGATCCAGGGAGATTCAGGAAGATGCTGGGCTAGAGGATAGTGGTTAGAAACTGCAGATATAAATTTAGGCTCAGTGTAAAGGAAAACTCAGAATTAAGGGTCTACTTGACTGTAGACCTAGTCTTAACTCCATGATTTGATATCTAAATGCTTCACTTAGTCTTAGCATTCCCTGGACTCTTGACCTTCCATTAGTCCCATCAGGTCATACCCCCAGAATGCCCTGTTATGATGGGCATAACCAAAGGAAGTAAAAAGTAAATGGAAACTGAGAAAGTGGAGATAGAGAAGAAGAAAGGGAGAAGATGGGGAAGAGGGGAGAGAGGTACAAAGAAAGATGGAAAAAGAGGAGGGGGGTAAGACAGTTGATTTCACCCCTTCTAAATTGGACCTGGATGATGTGTAAGAATCCTTTTACTCTTCTCTCATTGACTCCCTAACTAGTTCCTCAAAGTGACCGTTCCAAACCATTTTCTCTCTCTCCAAACCCCTCAAATGCACTCTTTAACACCAAACACAAGCATATTTCTTTGCCATTTCCATCACCAAATTAAAATCCTGCAGCTTGAGTTCCTTTATCTCTCTCCATTCCTTGATGTACTACATCATCACTCACTCACATCTCACTGTGGTCACCATTTCAGTCACTAAGGGAAAGGCATCTCACTTTTCATTCAGCGTAATCCCTCCACCTGTAGACTTGACTTCATTTCTTTCCAGCACACCTACAACTTGGCTTTAGTGTCATTCTCTCTCTCCCATTCATCTACAATCTCTCCTTCCAAATTTGGTCTTCTCCAGGTGCCTGCAAACCTCACAGTTGTATTGTTCTAATTATTTCATTTTTTTCTCATCTTTATGTTTTATGGAAAGGCTTTGGGATAAGTCACTAACCTGTCATTGTTCTTTTGGTTTTGATGTTGAATAAATTATGGCACAGGTGGATAAAATGATTAATTTTGTTTTAATTCAGTGAAAGTGTTCTGTATAATCAGTGTAAGCATCTTTGAAACAACTCGTAACAGATGGCACTTCTTCCTGTACCCACAAGGTTTTGATTTCTTCTATATTTCTAAACTTTTGATGCTGTCACTTGGTTGTTTTTCTGCCATGTTTGACTCCTCATGACCCTATCTGAGGTTTCCTTGGCAAAGATACTATAATGGTTTGCCACTTCCTTCTCCAGTTCATTTTACAGAAGAGGAAATTGAAGTAGAGAGGGTTAAGTGACTTGCCCAGGTTCACACAGTTGGTAAGTGTTTGAGTCTGCATTTGAACTCAAATTTTTCTGACTCCAGACCTGCGTAACAACAATGCAATGCCATAGCAACTGCTATGGATACGCATGCATATTTCCAGGGTAAATTTGCAAAATATAATAAACTCTCTTCCTCAAAAGCAAAACCACAATATTTATTTGGGATATCATTAGAATACCAGGAGGTAAGATTTAACAGGGTACTTATCACTAATCCAAGGAAGAGTGGACATCTTAAAACTTCTTTCTGTCAGGCCTCCCCACAAAAACAAATTCCTCTACATAAATTCCTCCCTCTGCCCCCTCTTGCTTTTCTCTCTCATGATCTCTCTCTCTCTCTCTCTCTCTCTTTCTCTCTCTCTCTCTCTCTCTCTCTCTCTCTCTCTCTCTCTCTCTCTCTCTCTCTCCCTCTCTCTCTCTCTCTCTCTCTCTCTCTCTCTCTCCCTCTTTCTCTCTCTTTCTCTCTCTCACTCCGCCCCCCCCCTCTTAGGCAAGCTCTTTCCAGTCTGAGCTCCATGTGACTACAGGCTCTATGTGATCTCAGGTTCCATGTGTCCATGTGTTATGCCTATGAATGGGCAGGGAATATCTTCCTATTCTATTACTATTACAGCCTGAAACTCTATCCATTATGTCACCTTCCTGCTCTATTTCTAAATTTTTGCCTCTTTTACTTCCGCATAGTTTGGAGGACATAAATGATTAGTATGGTGACTCCTACTTAAAATATTGTTCTTAAATTTCTGAGTCTGTCATCATCATCTGAAGTTCAGTAAAGTTCAGAAACAATGACTAAGAACAAGTTAGTATCGTGTCATTTTTTTAATGTATAATGTTTGGCAAACAATTAACTGGATAGATGAAACGATTGCTTTTTTGTAACTGAAATGAAGCATGGGGATGCAAGCTCCTCTTCTGTATGGTCCCTGAAAACATCTCCAGGACAATTCTAGGAACTGGCAGGACATCAAGCATGATGTGTCCCACATGGTTGGTTTGATTTCTTCTACTTTTTTGAGAACCTTTCATTCCACATAGTTTGGAGGGTCAACATATAATATGGTACTTCCACTGGTCTTTGTTATATCTAGGAGTTTACAATAAACAATCTGTGGTGACGTTCTAGTTCCACTACAATTTATTTGCTGAATTCTCAAGAAAATATGAGAATTTGTATTTGTAGTATAAGGAAGTATTATAGGTTCATTTCTGAAGGATAGCAAATTTCTGGTCTAAAATTCTGACTACTTGATGATGTCTTTCTAAATATTCAGTAGTTATTAAATTTTTTGCAGTCTGTAGTGTTATGCTGTACAGTTTCCACTATTCTCTTGCAAAAATATGCATATATAAATAATTCCAGGATTATAAGTATGATATTTTGGTAATTTCTGAAGTCAATGATCTAGTCTTGTATCACTATCATTGTAAATAAATCCTCATGACTCAGTCACTTGTTCCATGCTTTTTTGTTGACATACTGTTGGTTAAGTTCATGGGGATACTTACCATCACTTTGTCTTTTGACTCCACTCTTGCATCTTAACTATTTCATAGGCTCCATCTGCATAAAAACCAAAATAGATTGTATTCAAGAATTCAGTTGTATGTAATTATTTTTGGGCTTTCCAATTTGCTTTGTGAAGAGGGATGTTTATCCTTATCATGAAATCTGTAAACACCTATAAGGCCTCTTTCTAATATTTTTTTCTTTTTTTAAAATTTTTATTTTCAGTTCTAAATTCTCTCCCTCTCTCCTACCCCTTTCTCAACCATTGAGAAGGCAAGAAATACAATACCCATTAAGCATGTACAATCTAGCAAAACATTTCCACTTTAGCCATATTATAAAAGAAAAAAAGCAAGAAAAATAAAGAAAAGGAATATATGCTTCAGTATGAACTCAGAGTTAATCAATTCTCTCTCTGAAGGTGGATGGCATTTTCCATCATGGGTCCTTTGGAGTTGTCTTGGATCATTACATTGATCAGAGAAGCAAAGGCTTTCAGAGTTGGTTATTGTGACTCTATTGCTATTACTAAGTACAGTGTTCTCCTATTTCTGCTCACTTCATTGTGTATCAGTTCCTATAAGACTTCCCAAGTTTTTATAAAATCACTCCTTTCATCATTTCTTATGACACAGTAGTATTTCACCACAATTATATGCCACAACGTGTTCAGCCCAGTTGATAGGCATCCCCTTCATTTCCAATTCTTTGCCACCACAAAAAGAATCGCTATAAATATTTTTGTACTTATGGGTCTTTTTCCTTTTTCTTTGATCTCTTTGGGATGATGTAGTAGTGGTATTGCTGGATCAAAGGGTAGGCACAGTTTTATATCCCTTTAGACAAAGTTCCAAATTGTTCTCCAGAACTGTTGAAACAATTCACAACTCCACCAACAATGCATTAGTGCTCCAATTATCCCACGTACCCTCCAGCATTCATCGTTTTCCTTTTCTGTCATGACAGTCAATCTGATGGGTGTGAGGTGGTACCTCAGAGTTGTTGTAATTTGCATTTCTCTAATCAGTTGTGTGATTTTACCTTAGTTAATAGGGGAAGTTCTTGTTGGGATTTTCTAGAACCATTATCATCGTTTAATATTCTAAAAATCCATTTAAGAATGATGTAACAAAGTTGTGCAATCTGAATGTTTTTTTATTGAGTTTTGTGGTAATAATTATTATTTATCACTATTGTTATCAACATTTCTCTTCTACAATGAAGTTCAGATAGAAAAATCTTTGGGAGTAGTTGCTTTCCTGCCATTACTGCTTCGCATTTAAGGTTCTGTCTACTGTAGCATTTTTGTTGTGACTATCTCATTCTCATCTTGTTTCCTATGGAATTTAGATAGAAACTATCACAGAAGTAGTGGATATTTGACTTTTTTGTATTTAATCTTCTATGGACTATTGTGGATAAAAATGACTGCTGTTTGTAATTGACTTCATATGTGGCTATAAACACATCTTCAGTAGACTTACTGAATATCATTTATCATTAGTGTTTCAAAGGTGCATAGATTTAAAGCTGGAACAAAAAAACTTAGAGGCCAACTCCTATATTTTAAAGATGAGCTCACTGAGGCCCAGAGTAATTAAATGATTTTCCTGGGCCACTAAGCTAAAAAGTATATGAAACAAGATTCAAACCCAGGTCCTCGTGATCTCAAATCCAATTGTCTATCCAGTGCATCATGCTGGTGGTAGTAGCAATGGCTGACACACCATTTTAGTACCTCTTTTCACACTGTTTTGTGTTTGAAACCTTTAAGACAATTTTAACTTTTCCTTTTCTTTTCCTTCTCCCTTCTAATCAGTTACTTAGTCCCACCCATGTCACCTTCACAAGGTATTTTGTATCTATCTCTTCCTTAATAGCTGACCTGATTATCACCCACCTGGACTCTTTTAAAGTCAAACATATCTTTCTATCTCCATTTTATTGTATTATAGAATACAGGGCTAGAAGAAAACTTTGCTCAGTCCTATAATTTTACAGATGAGAAAACTAAGACCCAGACAACTGCAGAGGTAGGATTATAATCCAAGTCTTTTAAATGTATTTCCTTGAGAGAAGACTGTACACATCAGGCACTTACAGGAAACCAGATAGAAGGAAGAAAAGATGTGATGAGAGGAAAAGAAAAGGAATAAAGAAAATAGAAATCCTCCCAAAGCAGAAGAGAGAAAGACAGAATGACTCTTTTCCAGTCAATTTTTCTTCAACCAATTGGACAGGGAAGGAGAACAGGAGGTATCACTAGACAGAGAATTGATGGCAAAGAAGCACAGACATAGTAGGAAATCACAATATGGAAGAACCTGGAACTTGATCTCTACTTGTATTGTGAATCTCTTGACCTGTGTAGGTTTCCTCTCAAAGGGGAAGATTCCTGGATTTCCTAACAATCCCAAGTTCTAGACCACATGGGAAGGGTCAGGAAAGAAGGAATGGCTTAACTCCAAGACACATTAAATATCAGAAGAATTATATGGGTCTTTTGGGAAAATGAGACTCAGCAGAAATTCTCTCATCTCCCTGCTGTGCCTATCCTCTGTGGGGAGAAGGATGGTGCTTTTTCACTCAATGATGAATACTCTCATACCTTCATATTCCAATGACACTGAACTCCTGTAGATCATCATCCAAACTCCAATCCACACCACCCCCTACCAACCAATTTCTCATTCCCATTCCCCTCAACCATCCTACCCCAAAGTTCCGACCTAACTCCACCCAGCTTTCAGGAATGCCTGTTCCATAGGCAGCAAACTTCCCTTTGTCTAAAATCTATTCTTCTCCCAATCTTTCTGTGATTCTGAGGATCACCTGGAAGGATTAGGTACCAGACACTGAAGTCCTTGCTCAAGCTGAACTACCAAGCATTCAAACTATGCTTCAGAGAGCACAATTCTGATGGGCTGGCCATATTATTTGAATGCAAAATGTACTCTTGCCAAAAAGACTATATCATAGAGAACTCATATAGGGCAGGAGATTGCATGGTGGTCAGAAGAAGTGATACAAGGATGCTCTCAAGGTCTCTCTCAAGAACTTTGGATTTGACTTGTGTCATGGGAGACACTGACACAGGACCACTCAGCATGGCATGCCCACATCAGAACAGTTACTGTGCTCTATGAGCAAAGCAGAATTGAGACAGCACAAAGGAAACACAGGATGCACAAATTTGAAGTAACCACCCCAGATATTCACTATCTGTGCCCAACCTCTGGTAGAGCATTCCAAGCTCATATTGGTTTGATCAGCCACAGTTGGACACACTGAAACTTCACTTTATCATGGTGATGTCATTTTGGTCCTCTTCGAGAACAAAGGACAACAACCAACCAACCAACTAATCAACCAACTTAAACCTGGCTTCTCCCATGACACCACTTCCCTGGCCACTCTTTCCAGTACTGGCTGTACTTTCACTCATTCTTTTAGGTTCACCAGTCAAGGAAAGCAGAGAAGTTAGAATACTCCTGTTTCCCCATTGCCACCTCCAGGCTTTCTCCCTTCTTCCATTACTCAATAGCCTCTCTTCCTTCAAGGTTCATGCCATTTATATCTATCACCCTATCAAAATCCTGATAGCTGTTGTCAACAGAACCCCAAGGCATCCCCCTTCCTTCCTTGATGAGTTTGGTAGCTGGCTTACAATGTTTGTTCTCTCTGAATCCCACTCTCATACTAGGAGACTTCAGTATCAATATTGGTTCTCCCTCAAATACCCTAACAAGTCGGTTCTTCAACGCACTCATCCACTCCACCTCAGTCACACATAAAGATGGTCATATCCTTGATCTTACCATCCCCCACAAATGTACAACCTTCATGTTCAAGAATTCTGAAATTTCCTTAACAGATCATAATGTATTTATTGGCTTTACCTCTCTTTCTGCCTTTCCTTACATAACCCTACTCTTCCTCTGTACCATGACTTGCAATCCTTTGACCTGCCCCCCAAATTCTCTCCCATTCCATCTACCCCACACTAGCCTCTCTCTCCTCTTTTCCACATCTTGACTCCTTGGTGAACCAATTCAACTCTACACTGTCCATCATGGATTCCTTAATGTCTCTCATCCCTTACATCCAAGCTATTGCCAAGGCCTATTGATTCACCTTTGCAAAATCTCTCAAATATGCCCTCTTCCCTCCTCTGATAATGCCACCACCCTTAGTACCTCATGCTGCCTAGATTATTGTGATAGCCTCCTGGTGGGTCTGTCTGCCTAGCATCTCTAATCACTCTAATCTATCCTCCATTCAATCACCAAAGTGCTTTTTGCTAGAGCACATATTCAATCATGCCACTGCCTTACTCAATAAACTCCATTGGCTTCCTGTTACTTCTAGGAGCAAATACAAAATGCTCTGTTTGACATTCAAAGCCTTTTTTAATCTACCCTCCTGCCATTATGCTTTTTTAGTCTTCTAACACCTTACTCCCATCTCTCAACTCAGGGCATTCTCTCTAGCTGTCCCCCATGCCTCTGACTACTGACCTCCTTTAAGTTCCAACTCAAAGTCCACGTTCTTCAGGAAGCCTTCTCCAAACCCTTTTAATTCTAGTGACTTCCCTTTGTTAATTATTCCTATTTATCCTGTCTATAGCTTACTTTGCATATATTTGTTTGAATAGTGTCTCCCTCATTAGGTTGTAAGCTCCTTGAGGACAGGGGCTATCTTTTGGTATCCCGAGCACTTTAAAACAGAACCTGGCACATAGTAGGTGCTTGATAAATGTTCATTAATTGATTGGTTGACTCTCTAGATCTGATTTATCAAGTTATAATATAGATTATCAATATTTTTATATTAAGAAAGTTTGCCCATCAAGAAATCTGCTAAAAATATCTTTCATTTGCTTGAATACAGGGTCACACCTTCAAGGTGGCCAATTTTATTTATGCCTCTTGTGCTCTAAGAAGCTAGACTAAACCCAAGACTTTCCAAAGATGTGATAGTTAACTTCCCTATATAGCACTACCTCACAATTTCTAAAGTCTATAGGGAATAGATATTTAAATGTTTTGCATTGAGTTCAGCTTATTCATCCCCTATAGAAAAAATATTATGACCTATTTTTAGGTTTTCAATTGCTTGTTTTGTTTGAGTTCCCACTGTCAGTTTTCTTCAAAAACTGTTAAACTATGAGTTTTACTGACAATGGAGAACATCACTAACATCACTGATTAGATCAGTGATGGAGCATTTGGGGGCCAAAGAGAACATTCAATAGGCTACAGTGCTTATTGTATAAGAATTATATAGAAAGAATTCTATTAGAAGCTGGAATCCTAAAAGAAGGCTGGGGACATCATATTTTTAAGAGTTGTAAGGTAATTTTTTTGTCAACTCAGCACTAAAGAGATTATACAACACTCTGGACTCTACAATACTATTTAAATTTGCGGAGTAATTACTGATTGCTGTCTCTTTCTTAATGGGAGAAGGGCTATAGAAGTCAGATAACAAAAGATATATATTTACATCTACAAACTCTTTCTCCAAAGTTAAGGGGTAAAACACTATGAACCTATGTTCCATCTACTCATACCTCCATGCCTCCTCCCTAGCTATCCTCTGCCAAGAGAGCAAATTACTTCCATTCTCTGGATTTTGTTCCTCATGATGGGATTAGACTAGATGATCACAAAATATCTTTCCATATCGCACTCCTATAAACTCCAAATCTAGTGTTATTCCCTCAACATTCTCAAATCTGTCCTTCCTATGTTAATACTCATAATCACAGAGCTGTGATTTCATCATCATGGGCAACTCCGTGTCTCAGAACTCCCTGCACTAGCACAATGTAATTTATCTAGATTTGGTAAAATCAGAGAGTTAGAGCTAAAGGGACCTTAATCTAAACTACTTACAATAGTCAATAAGCATTTGTTAAACACTGACTATATGCCAGGCACTATGCTAAGCATGTACAGTCAGACATCCAAGATTCTTGTTCAAACTCTTCATTTTTAGACAAATTAACTGAGCACTAGATATTTTAAGTGACTTGTTCAAAATCACATAACTAGTAAGTAGAATAGCCAGGATTTGAACCTCAAAACCCTGTGACTCCAAGTCCAATGCTCTTCCTTTTTCAACAAGCTTCAGGTAAGTATGAAGAAGTTGCATGAGGTTAAATGTTAAAATAAAAGTTAAATGACAGGTCCAAGGTCCCATAACTCATTAGGTGGGATAACATTAAAGGTAGGATTCAGACTCAGGTATGTCTGAGGGTGGCACAAAAGAATGTCAGACCTAGAGTCAGGAAAACTCTTCTTCCTGAGTTCAAATCTGGCTTCAAATGTTTATTAGCTATGTGAGCCTGGACAAGTAACTTTATCTTGTTTACCTCAGTTTCCTCATCTGTAACATGAGCTAGAAAAGGAAATGGCAAACCACTCCAGTTTCTTTGCCAGAAAAATGCATAATAAGGTCACGAAGAGTCAGATATGACTGAAAAGTAACTGAACAAAAGTGCTTGAGTCCAAACCTGGTATTCCACCCCTATGCCAGGATGCCTCTTTGTTTTGTCAGTGGGGAAACTCCCTCTATCCATGCAGATTAGCAAATATTTTGAAATTTTTAATAGATGGGAAAGTATTTTGCAAACCTTAGAGTACTACCTAAATGTAAGTTGTCACTCTTTCTAATGCATTCTATTCAAATACCTTTGGGCTTTGCAAGCTAAGTTACCAGAGCAGAGTTGAACCAGAGCAAAACGTATATATTTATTTCAACCTAGTAGGTTCTTCATGAGAACTAAAATGCTTGCAAATTGTGAAGCCAGGTTCTGCCTATCCCCACCTTGGGTCTCAGAAGTCTTCTCAACCAAAGAAAAAGTTTCTTTTCATTCCATAAAACACACCTTGTAGAGGATCGTTATTTCAAATGGTTACAGTATCCGTCAGGGTGGGGGCAAGATGAAATAAAACCCTTGGGCAGCTCTGAATCCTCTATTTCCTTGATTCCTTCTGGATAGCAACCAGCATTTCCTGCTGGGAGACCCCAATAAAAAAGACTGCCTTTACAAATTCTTTGCCTTCCCCTCATTTATAATTGAGGCTGGACCTGTCAATAAAGCCTTGAATGGACCATTCACCACAATACACTTAAACAAGTATTAACATTCTTTCCTCCTCCCTTACCAAAAGCCAATGCCACTTTTGTATCCTTTACAATAAAAATAATAGGAGCATGATGCAATTGGAAGTAAACTTTCCTTACTTTATCCTGATATGGCTCACAAAGATTCCAGCTCTTCCAGGAGTACATCAGAGACAATGAGACCTTGTTCCACTTTTCCTCCCACTGACCCTCTTGTGATATTATCTAAAGGGGTTTCTGAAATAGAGATCTGCAACCCTTTCATTCTCTGCTTCTCCTGCTGTGACTATTCTGCCAAGTACTTCAAAAATAAATAAACTTGTGGAATGAGAACTTATTGGGCTGTGACCCATCTCTCCCCACCATGCTACAACTCCAATCTCCTCCCATAAGAGAAAAAAATTGGGTTACTAATATCCACTTCTATAATTTTGGTACATTGAGTATATTCCTGACACAGAATGTGAAATAGATGCCCAATTATATGCTAGCTGAACTGAAAATATAAATGAAATGGATGAATATTTACAAATATGTGTGTATATATATGTATACTGCCCATAATAACAGAAGAAAAAGAATACTTAGCCCTATCTTAGGAAAAGAAATTGAACAAGCCATAAATGAGCTCCCTGAAATTGAAGAAATGAAGAAATTCCCAAACAGGATAGATTTGCAAATGGATTCTAACCAAACATTTAAGGAACAATTAACACAAATACTAAATAAACTATTTTAAAAATATGTAAAGAGTTCTACCAAATTTATTTTACGACACAAATATGATTTTCATACCCAAACCAGGGAAAACAAAAACAAAGAAAACTTAGACTAATTTCCTCAATAAATACTGATGTAAAAAATTTAAATAAAGTATTAACTAGGAGATTACAGCAATATGTAACAAAGATCAAATAGTATGACCAAGTGGAATATCTATGAAGAATGCAGGGATGGCTCAATGTTAGTAAAACTATCAGCATAATATATTACACCCATAACAAAAGTAACAAAAATCATATAACTATATCAACAGATGCAGCAAAGCCTTCGACAAAGTGCAACATATTCTTTGTTTTGTCAGGAATTAAAAACTCATTGCTAATTTATTTTTTCTTTTTTTACTTTTTATTATTTTATTTGTTTTCAGTGTTCTATAATCACTTGCATATAACTTAGATTTTTTTCCCCTCCTTCCATCCTCCCCCGCCCCTGAGATGGCATAAAATCTACACATACATTCCTAGTAAATACATCTTCACCTTAATCATGTTGCATAGAAGAATTAAAATGAATGGGAGAAATCATAAAATAAACCAAAACGTAAGACAAAAGAAAATGATCTGGTACATTCTGTGATTGAATTCCATAGTTCTTTCTCTGGATGTGTAAGGCATTTTGCCTTAAGAGACCATTGGGAATTTTTTAAGTCCTTGCATTGCAATGAAGTTCTAAGTCTACCAGAAAAAATCCTCACACACTGTAGTTGTTGTTGTGTACAGCGTTCTCCTGGTTCTTCTCCTCTCACTCAGCATCAGTTCACATAAGTCTTTCTAGGCCTCTCTGAAGTCTTCTTGTTCATCATTTCTTATAGCCCAATAGTATTCCACTGCATTCATATACCACAATTTATTCAGCCATTCCTCAATTGATGAGCATCCTCTTGATTTCCAGTTTTTGACCACCACATGATGAGAGCTGCTATAAACAATTTTGCATAGGTGAGACTCTTTCCCATTTTTATGATCTCTTGGGGACACAGTCCTAGAAGTGGTATTTTTGGGTCAAAGAGTATGCAAATTGTTGTAGCCCTTTGGCCATAGTTCCAAATTGCTCTCCAGAATGATTGGATCAGCTCATAGCTCCACCAAGAATGCATTAGTGTTCCAACTCTCCCACATCCTCTCCAACATTTATCATCATCCTGTTTTGTCACCTTAGTCAATCTGATAGGTGTGATGTGGTATCTCAGAGGTGTTTTGATTTGCATCTCTCTAATCAATAGTGATTTAGAGCATTTTTTCATATGACTATAGATAGCTTTAATTTCTTCCTCTGAAAACCGCCTGCTCATATCATTTCACCATTTACCAATTGGGAATGATTTGTATTCTTGTACATTTGACTCAGTTCTCTATATTTTAGAAATGAGGCCTTTATCACAGACACTAACTGCAAAAATTCTTTCCCAGTTTTCTGCTTCCCTCCTAATCTTGGTTGCACTGGGTTTGTTTGTGCAAGAACTTTTCAATTTAATGTAATCAAAATTATCCATTTTGCACTTCATAATATTTTCTATCTCTTGTTTAGTCAATAATTCTTCCCTTTTCCATAAATTTGATGAATACACTCTTTCTTGCTTCACTGCTTTGTCCATAGTACCAATCTTTATACCTAGATCATGTACCTATTTGGACGTTATTCTTGTGATGTCAGGCATTGGTCTATGTCTAGTTTCTGCCACATTGTTAACCAGTTTTTCCAGCAATTTTTGTCGAACAATGAGTTCTTATCCCAGAAACTGGCTTTCTTATGCTTACCAAATAGTAGATTGCTATATTCATTGACTACTGTGTCTTGAGTACCTAACATATTCCACTGGTCTACTCTTCTGTTTCTTAGCCAGTACCAAGTGCTTTTGATGACTGCTGCTTTATAATACAATTTGAGATCTGGTAGAGCAAGACCACCTTCCCTAGCATTTCTTTTCATTAGTTCCCTTGATATTCTGGACCTTTGGTTCTTCCAAAAGAATTTTGATATTATTTTTTCTAGCTCTACAAAATAATTATATGATAGTTTGATTGGTATAGCACTGAACAAGTAAATTAATTTAGGTAGAATTTTCATTTTTATTATATTGGCTCAGCCCACCCACAAGCAACTGATGTTTTTCCACTTATTTAGATCTGACGTTATTTGTGCAAAAAGTATTTTGTAAAGGTGTTCATATAGCTCCTGAATTTGTTTTGGCAGGGAGACTCCCAAATATTTTATAGTGTCTACCATAGCTTTAAATGAGATTTCCCTTTCTATCTCTTGCTGTTGGACTTTTTTTTATTAATATATAGAAATGCAGAAGATGTGTGGGTTTATTTTGTAACCTACATCTTTGCCAAAGTTGTTTATTATTTCAAGTAGTTTTTTACTTTATTCTCTGGGATTCTCTAAGTATATCATCATATCATCTGTAGAGTGATAACTTAGTTTCTTCTTTGCCTGTTCTAATTCCTTTCAATTTCTTTTTCTTCTCTTATTGCTACAGCTAACATTTCTAGTACCATGTTGAATAATAGTGGTGATAATGGACATCCTTGTTTCACCCCTGATCTTGTTGGAAATGCATCTAGCTTATCCCCATTGCACATAATGCTTGCTGAAGGTTTTAGACATATACTACTTATTATTTTATGGAAAGTTTCATTTATTCCTTAAGTTCTCCATAAGTTTTCAGTGGGAATGGGTGTTGTGTTTTGTCAAAAGCTTTTTCTACATCTATTGAGATAATCATGTGGTTTCTGTTAGTTTTATTGTTGATATGATCAATAATGCTAATAGTTGTCCCTCATATTGAACCAGCCTTGCATTCCTGGTATAAATTCTACCTGATCATAATGTCTTATTCTCATGATAAATTGCTGTATTCTTTTTGCTAAAATCTTATTTAAAATTTTTGCAGCTATAGTCATTACAGAAATTGGTCTATAATTTTCTTTGTTCTGCTTCTTCTGGGTTTAGGTATCAAAACCATATTTGTATCATAAAATGAATTTGGGAGGACTCCTTCCCCAATTTTCCCAAATAATCTATATAGTATTGGAATTAACTGTTCTTTAAATTTTTGACAAAATTCACTTGTGAATCTATCTGGCCCTCGAGATTTTTTCCTAGGGAGTTCATTGATGATTTGTTCCATTTCTTTTCCTGAGATAGGGTTATTTAAGTATTAAACTCAACTTCTGTTGAAATTCCTCTTCTGTTAATCTGGGCAATTTATATCTTTTAAAATAATCATTCATCCCATTTAGACTGTCAAATTTATGGGCATACAGGTGGGCAAAGTAATTTCTTATTATTGTTTTAATTTCCTCCTCTTTGGAGGTGAGTTCACCCTTTTCATTTTTGACATTGGTAATTTGGTTTTCTTCTCTCTTTTTTTTAATCAAATTGACCAAAGCTTTATCAATTTTATTATTTTTTTCATGAAACCAACTCTTTGATTTTACTTATTAATTCAATAGTTTTCTTGATTTCAATTTTATTAATCTCTCCTTTGACTTTCGGTATTTCTAATTCGGTATTTACTTGGGGATTTTCAATTTGTTCTTTTTCTAGTTTTTTCAGCTGCATGCCCAATTTATTGATTTCCTCTTTCTTTATTTTATTCATGTAAGCATTCAAATATATAAAACTTCTCCTAAGAACTGCTTTTGCAGTATCCTATAAAATTAGGTAGGTTGTCTCATTATTGTCATTCTCTTAACGAAGTTGTTGATTTTTTCTATAATTTGTTGTTTAACACACTCATTCTTTAGGATTAGATTGTTTAGTTTCCAATTCATTTTTGGTTTATATTTCCATGACCTTTGACTACATATAAGATTCAGTGCTTTATGATCTGAGAAGGATGTATTGACCATCTCTGCCCTTCTGCTCTGGATTGTGAGGTTTTTATGACCCACTACATGGTCACTTTTTGTATATGTGCCATGTACCACTGAGGCAAAGGTATATTCCTTTCTATCCCCATTCAGTTTTCTCCAGCGATCTAGTATATCCACCTTATCCAGAGTTCTATTCACCTCCTTAACTTCTTTCTTGTTTATTTTGAGGTTAGATTTATGAAGTTCAGAGAGGAGGAGGTTGAGGTCCCCCACAAATATAGTTTTCCTTCCTGTAACTCCCTTAACTTCTCCTCTAAGAATTTGGATGCTATACCACTTGGAGTATATGTGTTTAGTAATGAAATTGCTTCATTGTCTATGGTGCCTTTTAGCAGGATATAGTTTCCTTCCTTATCTCTTTTGATTAGATCTATTTTGGCTTTTGTTTTGTCTGACATTAAGATTGCTACCCCTGCTTTTTTTATATCAGCTGAAGCACAAAATATTCTACTCCAACCTTTTACCTTTACCCTGTGTGTGTGCCCCTGTTTCAAATGTGTTTCTTGTAAACAGAGTATTGTTGGATTATGGTTTTTAATCCATTCTGCTATCTGTCTCTGTTTTATGGGAGAGTTCATCCCATTCACATTCACAGTTATGATTACTATCTGTGTCTTTCCTTCCATTCTCTTTCCCCTTTTTATGCTTTAAGTTCTCCCTTCTCCCTTCCCCTCCACAATAGAGTTTTAATTTTTGATCACCACCTCCCTCAGTCTTCCATCCCTTCTTTCAGACCCCTTCCCTTTAAATGTCTTTTTCCCTTACTACTTCTTTCCCCCTTCTCCTTCTAGTGCCATAGAGATAATTGTATTTCTATGCTTAACTGAGTTTGTGGTACCCTCCTTGAAACCAAGCAGATGAGAGTACCTCTCAAACAATATTCATCTCCCTCCCCTCTTTCCCTGTACTGTAACATATATTTTTTTGCCTATTCCTATGATGGAATTTGTTTTTTTCTGCTTCCTCGTTTTCACATCTCCCATTATGTTCCCTTCACATGCTCAAATCACATTTGTTATCATCACATCATTTAATTTATATCCACTCCCTCTATCTATGTATATCACTTTTACATTTCATAATAAATATATAGTTCTCAAGATTAACAAGTATCATCGTCCCTTATAGGGATGTAAACACTTTGCCCATGTTGTGTAACAAGTTTTTTTTCCCATTTATCTTTTTATGCCTCTCTTGAGACCTACATTTGAAGATCAAATTTTCTGTTGAGTACTGGCCTTTTCATTAGGAAGGTCTGGAAGTCCTTTACTTCATTGAATATCCATCTCCTTGCCTGAAATATTATGCTCAATTTTGTTGGGTAATTAATCTTTGGTTGTAGTCCCAGATCCTTTGCCTTACCAAATATCATATTTCAATTCCTTCAGTCTTTTAATGTAGAAGCTGCAAGGTCCTGTGTGATTCTGATTGTAGTTCCTCGATATTTGAATTGTTTCTTTCTAGCCGCCTGCACTATTTTCTCTTTCACTTGATAGTTCTGGAATTTTGCAATGATATTCATTGGTGTTTTTAGTTTGAGGTCCCTTTCAGGAGGTGAATGGTGGATTCTTTTTTTTTTATTATTTTTTTTAAAATAAATTTATTTAATTTTTACATTCATTTTCACAAGATTTTGGGTTCCAAAATTTTCTCCCCATTTGTTCCCTCCCCCCTCCCCCATACACTGGACATTCTAATTACCCATATCACCAATCTGCCCTCT
>CM053771.1:447662967-447846870 GCA_028658325.1 Potorous gilbertii | reverse complement strand
GTCTGCCCAGCTAGAGCTTGGGGTCTGGGATTCAAATGCTGCTCCCCAGCCTCAGGGCCTTTGGCGGCAGGCCTGGCTGCTATTCAGGGTAAGATTAAATCAGGTTCTCAGGTGGGGGCAGGGCCGCCTCCCAGGCTCAGTTCTCTCAGGGGGTTTATGCAGAGACCTTCTGTAATGGAGCTGCTGCTGAGCTCCTGCCTGCTCTGGGAGCCTCTGGCTGCCTGCTGCCTCTGCCACTGCCTCCCGAGGGGGCCTGAGTCCCAGAGACACCCTGCTCCCCTCTCAGCCCATCTCTCTCACTGACCTATGAGTCTGTGGGTGGAGGGACCTTCGCTGCCACTGGAGATTCTGTCCCTGAAGCCTGCTAGGATCTGTTCGCTCCTCTCAGTGTCACCTGGCCAGGGCAGGGGAGGGCTCCGCTCCCGTCCAGGGCACGATGGACATTTGGGATCTGTTTTTCAGGGCTCTCTGGAATGGAAATCTCCTTCACTGTGTTGCTGCATGGCTTCCACTGTTCCAGAATTTGTTGGGAGTTCTTTTTAGAGGAAATCCATGAGCTGTGGGTTTTGGAGCTAGCATAGGTGAGTCTTTCTATTCTGCCATCTTGGCTCTGCCCCTCTTAATTTTTTTTCTAGCAAATGCTAAATAAAAGCAAAGGACTCAATATCTACTGGAAATAAAAAGAAAATGCTACAAATTGATTTGATACATCTTCTTATCCCCATGGCAGATAACCTTGGAATGACAGTATGCCCTAGAATTTTAAAGTCTTGGTATCAGAAGGGACATGAAAAGGTCAACCTATAAATGAATTAAGCATTCCTTCAACAATATCATTCTAAAATTAAAATCCACATCTACCTTTAAGCAATCCAGTAAAGAAGGTTGGGCTAGCTTAAAAGAGATTATCTTTCATCTGTAGCTCATTCATTCAAACACCAAGCATTGATTAAGTACCAATAGTTTGTAGTGAACTATTGGGCATTTGGTGAGGTACAAACATAATATAGAATATAGTTGTTGACCTCAGAGAACTTGGTTATCTTCCAGCTGGTTGGAAATATCTCTGTGGAACAAATAGTAGAAACATTTGTAGTAGTAGACAACTCTAGTTGTCCCAAGGGAGATATGGTTATCATTAGTTATGAGAGGTTCCCACTCAAGATTGTTGCAAGAAAGAAAGTTATTTTTGCTTATGTGCAATAATATTTTACAAGTAAGTATCAGAATCTTATGTCATCATCAGGTAGAGTATCACAGAAGAAAGCAAATTCTGGTAACCTGGAAAACACTGTCTGCTCTCCTCCTTGAAATTCTGCCACGTTCATATAAAGAGCTGAACTCGGCAAATATTGTCAGACAATCCATAGCAGTTGAAGGAAAGAGTAAAAGGTCATAGGGCTCTAAAGAACAATAATTCTAAGAAACAGTACATCATTTGATTTGTCCACAGTTTGGAATGCAATTTTCTAAGGTTAACTGCAGCCTGTGGATTTCCAGTTATGACAGACAGCATTCCACTGGATTGTAAAGTGATGCTGTACTGTGATTGCAGCCAATATCAGAATCAGACTGAGAGTTAGAAGGACTCTGAACCACAGCTGGTCCAACACCTACTCAGAACGGAATCCCCACCGTAATATACCTCACAAGTTGTCATCTAGCTTCTGTTTGAAGATCTCTGTTGAGGGGAAGGGTGGCTAGGTGGTACAGTGGGTAGAGTGCTGAGCCTGGAGACAGGAAGACTTATCTTTCTGAGTTCAAATCTAGCTCCAGACTCTTACTAGCTGTGTGACTCTAGGCAAGTCATTTAATCATGTTTGCCTCAGTTTCCCCTTTTGTAAAAGGAGCTGGAGAAGGAAATGGCAAACCACTCCAGTATCTTTGCCAAAAAACCTCAAATGGGGGTCATGAAGACTCAGACACAACTGAAATGACTGAATAATAGTTTCCTCTCTTTAAGTGAGTAGCTGGGGTGGATCTCTTAACATTTGCTATTCTAAAAAATCCCTTATCCTGAAGCTGGGCTTGTTAAGTCTTCTCTAAACTTAGCTAGGATGGTCCTCAGATGACAGATGCTCAGTTCATTACCCAGACTATACTCAAATCCCTTCCTATTTGGTAGGACCTTCTACATCTTATATTACATTGGTACAGCATTCATGAACTCAGGAGTGACCTTCATTGCACAATGAGGTATTATTACAGGTGGACTTTTGTGGCAACTTATTTAACCCCCAAAAAAGCTAAAAGTGTACAAATTATAACTCCAAAAAGAGCTAATAATGTACAAATTAAATCCAAAAAGTCATATCAAAGATCTATTAGGTTCCTCTAGGACTACATCTAAGTCCTTTTTCTTTACGATTCCTACTCCTTTTAATTTTTTAAAATTTCTATTTACAAACTTAACAATCATCAACAGTCACAAACGTTTCAATATACAAAGAAGAGCATTGTCTACAAAACCATGAATTTCTTTTATGTAATTTGTTTTTAGCAAACTACAGTAGTCATTTTAAATGTAACGAAGTTGCCAAAGAAATCATTCTATTTATTTGTGTCCCCTTCTAACACTGTTTTTGTTTTGTTCTGTGCATTTTTAAATGCTGTAATTGTTGCATCTCTTTTGCTACTCACTAATTTCCTCCCCACCTTAGAAGCTTTCTTTTGTAACAAATTGGTATAATTGGGCAAAATAAATGAACACATTGACCATGTCTGAAAATACATGTCCCATTCTGTGCTTCTAATCTATCACTTGTCTCTAAGAAACAAGACACATCCACCCTAACTCTTCTAATCCTAACCCTAATGCTCCTTAAGCATGAAACTTCTCTGAGCTCAGTCCATGAAATGGTGGAGTCTGAGGGCTAAGACCCAGTGAAGACTGGTTGGTTCCCATAGCAATGAAGGAGAAATGAACTATCAAAAAAGAAGAGGAAAAGGAAATTGGATGGCGGGAGGGTGTCAGATAATTTTCAGCAATGACTCCCATACACGTAGTGCTCTGAGGGAAAGAGCTGCAGCAATGGATTCTACCTCTACTGAGGTAGGAGTAGATATGGATTGCTGGGGTAAAAAATGGAAGACTTTATGTGTAAAGGTGGTTTTATAATTGAATGTCCCTAAGTTCATTACAACAATAGCAGCAACGATAATTCACATTCATATAGTACTTTGTAATTTACATTTTATATCTACATATTTATTTTCATTTTATATCTATGTATTTCTTCACAATAACCCTGTGAGATGGGATGTACAAATAATATTGTCCTCATTTTTACAGAGAGAGAAACTGAAGAGCCCTAGACTCATTCAAGATCACACAGCAAATAAGTAGCTATGCTAAGACTGCGTACGATACTGCTGATCTATTGAGCAAGGACAAATAGAGTGAACCCCAAAGCTTACAAATAAATCTTTAAAGAACACCTTTGCCTTTGATACCAAAGTCATCATTCAAATTTTCTTTTCTAACTTTTTCAACTTTTTCATCTCACTTTCATTTTTAGCTTTGAGTCCCAGTAGGTGAGCAGACAACAACATTCTAGAACAAAGAGGAAACCTTTCAGCTGCTCTGATTCTCTGTGGGTGGGCTAAGAAGATTCTGGTCCTGGAAGTAACCCAAACTTAATTGCTACCAAAATTGGATGAGAGACAAGAACTTGATTCTCCATAGGCATGTGTGATGGATAACCACCAGGGCAGTCAGACCATTCAGTCATCAATCTTTGCAGGAAAATGACTGTGATCGCTGGATAGAGCATAGCTTACATCAGCGAAAATGACCACAAAGCAAGGGGAAATGGAAGGATTTGGCCTTTAATCTGCTTTCCCAGGGCTTTTTGTGAATGAGGGCAATTGGAAACTCTGTTTCAGTTTAACTCAGATACTTTGCCAATCTTTAACTGCAAAGGAAAGGCATATCTCAAGGGTGTTGGAGGCACTGAAAGTTTGGTCAAGCTGGCTAGCAGAGAATACTGATGAGTTAACTTTTTTTAGTTTGTAGGAGAGAACTTACACTGGGCTGGGCAGCCTCAAAACCCATATATCAAGCTCCCTTGACTTCAGCACATACTTCCTTATTATCAACAAATATGATAATACTAACATAGAACTAGGTAGGTGAAGCAAGTCAAACAGGCAGAGTAGGTGGGCTCCAGTAACATACAGGCTCAGTTGAGCAGTGAGATGAACATGCAGAGAACATGTTAACATATTAGTCCTTTCAGGGGGCATGTGCATTCAACAGGAGCTATAACAAGGTCCATTTGAAAAAAACAATATCTTAGCCTTAAATCCACTAATATCCACTAGTAAAGTAATATGAACAGTTATGTGTCCATTTGCACTGCCTCAAAACGATACACGTATCATTGGACAAATTCATTAGGCTCCTGGTCCCGATGTAATATGAGAAATGTACAGTTTTGCATCCAGTACAGATGCTTATATCACCATCTTCCATAATACTTCAGATTTCTCTGAGCTGGCTTTGTAGTGTTCCAGAGCTAAAGGAAGTAAAATACAACCTGTGAACAGCAGGCTCTGGAGAATATCCCTATCAATATAAAATTCTTTTGTTTGAACCTTATACATGACTATGGAAAACATATATTACTATGGTTTACCTTTCATAATGTCAGATCATCAGCAGTTTTCCCTTCAGTCATAGCTATTGTGGAAACATATAGAATTTGGATTTACATATGAAAATGCTTTGAAGAAAACTTTGAAACCTGAATTATCCTCTGTCAACTCCAATGTTTTCTATAGCTCTCAATTGGCTGCAAGACTGTAGAGATGTGGCTAGTTGTGGAATATTATTTGTAACACATATTTGTTCCTTTTCTCAATTTCATTGTGGTTGATCATGAAGGATGATTTTTTCTTCTTCAATTCACGTATAATTCTTTTTCCCAATTCACTCCATCTCTGTCATGAAGTAGTTTAAAATGTAGAATAGTTCTCAGTCTTTGTGGCCCCTGATTGCATCTGTAAAGATAGTAGCAGAAAGGCAGAATGTGGGTAGAGGATACTAAAAATTATCCAGTTTCAATTAATATTAATTAAAATATTATTACTCAATTTATCAATCTCTTGATAAACAAGCATTTTTGTGGGATCTCCATTCAATAACATAATACCAGGAAAATTGTACCATAACTATATTGACATTTTCTTGACCTATAACATCTTTACATTACTGATATTCATGCCAGAAATTCTAACCAGGCTTTTATCTTAACACCTAACTTACCGAGCAGAACTAAACCATTGATTATAATTGAATTAAAGTGCTTTTTATAGAAACAAAATATAAAAAATCAGAGTAAAAAAAGGGAAAGGGGTAAAATTAGTCAAGGTATTGAGAGTTTTCTCAATAGAAAAGTGGGTGAACAAAAGTATTTCACCTTGGTGCAGTTAATGCCACATTTCTAGGAATATGGGCATAGGTAATACAGCAGCCCAGTTTAGAATGATCTCAAAAGCTCTGAGCCAATCCCAAAGTGGACCAGATGCCTGGGGACAACCTCACATTTGAGCTAAACTCTGAGGTGTCCCATGAGACCCAGGCAGCTTGGGAAGTAACCTAAAGTTCTACAATCATTCAAAGACTAGGATCCCCCTTGGCTTGATTTAGACCAAACTACAACCTCCAGGGCATCCCATCAGGATTAAGTCCCTTGAGATAATGTCAACTGACTTTTGAATTATATTTTATAGTTTACAAGGTACTTTTTTATAACAGCATCGTGATGTAGGTTATACAAGTATTATCCCCACTACTTGCAATCCATAGCCCACTAATGTCTGGGTTTATGCAGATCTAAATCATTCTTGAAGTGGCCCCCAAGGCAGAACTCTGTGGCTCATTTTGCCCCTACTCAGGATTTCCTCTGAGAAATTCAAATTACAGACACTGTCGATATGGGGTTGAGACCCATGCTTTAAGAAGCACTGATGGCATTGTGAGTGGAAAATGTTTAAGAAGCCCTGGTCTAGATCCTCAGAGATGTGGGTACTGGGGTCTCAAGTTCCCATGTAAAAACATAATAAGCATCTCACATACAGCATAGCCTGTATTTTGCCCCATAGAAAATATAAAACAAAATATAAGACTCACGGTATCCTATAAGTCATTGATGCAAACCTTAGTGAAATTCCAACATTTTGGTGAATCTCACCTTCATCCTAGGGATTTATGTAAACCCTATAGGATTACTATCATAAGGTTTTAGACTCCCTGAGCAAAAGAGATGAATTTGAACAAGAAGCAACTTCCTTCTAATTGGCCCTGCACTGCCTGAATACATAAAAGTAAGAGCAGAGGGCATAATGCATATTTTTACTCCCACAATTTTGACTGAGTCCCTTGTTGTCGCTTTAATTCAGGGGGCTACATACATGGTCTTATTTATAAGAAGGTGATGCTGTCTAGGAACTCCCTCCCCTTCTCCCTAAAGTCCAAAAACTCCCAAGGAACTCAGCATTATCCAGGAAATTCACTCTTTTCTATTTTGGAGGCTGAGTCATGTGGCTTCACCCTCTCCTGGGGACACATAGTTGAAAGATTCCACCATTGCCACCTCTTAGGTTGGAAAGCATATGCATTTGGCTGAGTGAGAACACATGCAACTGAAATTTGATTCTACCCCACCTCTCCAAGGATGCCATTAGCAAATCCCAAAGTAAAGGATGGGGGTAGTGGTAAGAAGGGTAGATGAGAGAGGCTTTATACAATCTCCCCTCCTCGCAATTCAGGTTTGGTTTATTTTTTTCATTTTCTTTATAGATTCAGTACAAAAAACAACCTGAGCCAAATACATCATCTCCCCCAGTACCCCAGGATGAGACTGAATTTCTCATCCTCAAAGAGGTATGAATGGATTAATGGATCAACAAGTGTCCAGTCCCTGATGTCCTTAATATTCTCAATAAGGTGATATTTATGTGTATGTAAATTTACATGTATATATGTGTAGATAGAGATGACAGAAATATAGATAAGATTATGGTTATAGATATATAGATGCAAACCTTCCAAAAGGAGATGCGAGCAAAATCCTTTGTAATGGTTACATTTCTTTAACTTCTTCAAATTGAAAAGGCTCCTCCTTTCCTTTGATTAACCCTCTACATATGGACAACTCAGAGAGGCAAATTGGTATGTCCACCACTACACTGATCATTTTATAGCCAGACTGATAACCAAGATCAACCTAAGTATAATATTCTTTCTAATATACCCTACTACTTTTCTTCCTGAAGAGCCATGTGCCAGCAATTTCATGCTAGTCTAAGATGACACACATTGTTCTAAAGCTAAGTCCCTGATGTAGGAAATTACCACGTTATCTTTAGAAGAAACTGCTTGGTGCAAGGTTGGCCTTGTAGCAGAGTCTTCCTTCTTCTTATTCAATCAGTTGCATCAGTGACTGTGAATTACTCATCCTTCTTCAGAGGGTTGGATTTGGATTCAAGAGGACCTGGTTTAGAATGCAATCTCATACATTTATTACCTGTGTGACCTTGGACAAGTCACTTAACTTCTCTTTGTTTATCTCAGTTTACTCATGAATAAAATGAATGGGTTAGACTCAATGACCCTGAAGGTCCCCTCTAGCTCAAAATCTGTGATCCTATGAACTTTAAAGAGCTACATAATTATAAGTTATTGTTTTTATTTTTTTGCAATCTCTTTCATGTCCAACTCCCTCTTCTCAGTCAATAAACATTTATTAAGTGCTTATTGTGCCCAGCACTGTGCTAAACATTGGAAATACAAATAAAAGCAGAAAGTCACTTCCTGCCTTTTAGGAGCTTATATTCTATTGGAGGAAAACAACATATAAAAGGGAGTTGAAAGGTAGGATAAAGAGGGAGGGGAATGATAGCTTCTTGCTGGGAGTGTAGAGAAAGTCCTATGGGTGTTAAATCAAATATGTTCTGGGGAGGTCTGGTTGGCCTGGTCTTCCTCCTAAAAATAGAGGTTCTGAGAGCAAAACCAGCCAGTCACAAAGAAAGAAGCCTATACCTTTTTAAGTTTGTAGCTGCTGAATACGTGATTATAAATTTCTTTTTTTCTTAAGAAACCTTATGACTGGCTGGTAGTCCCATATAAAAGAATATTCTCTTTTGAGTCTATTACTCTGTTGTTAAATACAGGAAGTCTATCTACGTACTTTATGTCCCAACTTGATTGTAAGTCACTCTTCTACTCCTTCTGGATCTCCCACAGGACTTGTCACCTGTCCTGCATTTAATAAACACTTCCTGGTTTGGGCTTTTGTCATGCCTTTAATTGAAACCTGTGTTCTGACATTCCCCGGGAAGTCTAAGGGATGCCTGGAAGAACAGTGATGTAAGATGATAAGAAGATAACCTAGAAGTTATTATGTTCATTTTCAACACGTGCAGGGAAGGGATTTTTTTTCTATTCTTTTTGAACACAGTACATCTCCAGCTGGCTTGCTTATTAGGAATTCATTCATACTTGTAAAGAGAAGAAAAACCGTACCCCTCCCCCATCTGGTTTTTGCTTGCCTTTGTCACTCTCCCTTCTCCCTGTTATTTATTTCAAATGGTTCTGCGGCTGTCTTTGCTTCACAAGACATCTCTAGTACGGTTTCTAGCAAGGATATGAGTTACCGCCATCTTTAGGGCTCTGTTCTTTTTGCCAGCTGCTCCCATGTTTCCAATGTGGTGCCATGTGTGCTACTCCTTCAAGGCTCGTATAAGCCAGCTGCTATAGTGTAGGCTCGGAGATGCCACCAAAGCTGGCAAAGAACATTCTTAACCCCTTTTGAGGCTGGAACAGCCCTGGTTAACACAGTTCATCAGGAAAGCTGCAGGAGGTGGAGGAGTGGGGGAAGAGAGAAGGGTGAATGGTATTGGAAGGCTGGGGGAATGAGGAAGTAAAGTAGGAGGCAGAGTGACCTGGAATGTGGATGGAAATTACGAGGAAAAAGACCATCCGCACAGGCAAGATGGCCCCTTGCCAATGATTCACTTTGAGCAATAGAATGGAATGGGGAAGAAAGGACTGAGATGTTACTTAGTCTCACTTGAATTACTTAGGTTGCCAAATCCTAAATAAGCAGTTTATATAATTCATCACCTCTGCAGCTAAATGCAAGGAGTCTGGTGATTCAGAACCTTTGACCAGTGGGCAACAAGAAATGAATACACTGGATCACTTGCTTTGAACACAATGATTCCATCTTGGCCAGTGAATGCATTTGATTCTTGAAGGGAAGTTATACAGTTACAAAAGAACCCTTAAGGTCATTTTGTCTAATCCTTCATTTTGCAAATGAGGAAACTCAGGTCCAGAAAGATAGTACACATAGTAAACAAGAATTGGAACGTAGGGCCTTTCAATCCAAATCGAGAATACTTTCCACTATAGGGTTACCATTCCAAGAAGGCTCGCAAAAAGAGATTTACAGAAGGCCCAAGGGCTCCCTTCTTGAGCCCTAAGTTCTAGTCAGTGTTTTGTTACCTAAATTGAGATGGCATTTGTTTGTTCTCTTGTTTTACTACATGATCCATTTTCATAAACTGTTGCCCAGCTGTACAAGATTGCCGAACACCAGCTGAAACAAAAATTTCGTTATTTATTCCATTCAGAAATGGAATTAAAATCCCAGAAGTTAGACTGTAGTAAAATAAGAGATAGAGCAAAGAAATCCTTATGGGTAAAGAGACACAGTGCTGATTTGGGGATCCTAGGGCACCTGCATCATAATTCTTCTCTCTTTTCCTCTAAGAAAGTAATTTAGAGGACGGCCCTCACATATAATATGGTGTAATTGAAGTTTATTCTACTAACTTTTTAAAACAATTCTTAATATTGCTTATAAAATTCTCCCAGAAAGTATTCATTTTAATCATCAGTCAGCATTTTTATTATATTATAACCCTTAATTGATTGACGTTTAATCACAGTCTTTGTACTTTACTATCCCTTGTCTCATAAGAGGCAATTTTCTCTTTACTGTAGTTTAACAGCTGATGAAAAAGATTTAAGGAAACCTATAAACTTAAGATTGGTTAATGGTCCCTTATAAAAGAATATTACACTTCGAGGATCCATTGCACAGATGTGATACTCAATTGTAGAAATGGGCATGGGGTTTATTAAATTACAGCACAAATCTTCAGTCTTCTGAATTATTGTTCATGTTGGTATTGTTAGGCAAATGGGGAGACACATTATTGCTTCCAGTTGTTCACATTACTGTAGGGTAATATGGGCAGAGACAGCTGGCACATTGCTTTAGGCAAATGTAGAGTTACAGCAGCTGCAGTCTGGGGCCCCAAGTGAAGGTCCAGGAGCGCTGAGTCAGTTCTAGGTGGCTCCTCAGAAAGTGTCCAGAAATTACAATGAAAAAAAACAACAACAACTGAGTTGACGTCAAGGAAGTTGACGTGGTGATAATTTGGTAACATGGGTGATTATTTGTCAAACAGATATATGTTACAACTCTAAAATAATGAGAATAAAGGTAAAGTACAAAGTAAGTCTCATGCCTTTCTATTCATTTCACATACATTCTACCTATAAATATTAGTTCATGAAACTAAAAGTTGAAAAAAAACACAGACTTCAAGGAAAATAAAGCAAATCATGCATTTTTTCCAATTTAGTATAATCATAAATCATACATTTTCATATTGTTGAATCTCAGTGGATAGCGGAAGTTCCTGAAAGTTATATACTTGCTTCCTCTGTCTTCAGTCTCCAAATGAGGTTGAGCACTAAGATGCAATACTTTTGAGAGCATCCTCAGTATATTTCCCTTTATGTGAATAATTGCTATTTGGAGTCTAAATTCCCCACCCAAAGAAGGCATTGGGGGAATAGTGATATTTATCTGAATTGTCCAGATAACTGCCTAACGTTTCATTTTTTGCGGAACACACCCAGGCATAAGACCACATTGCTCCTGAGCTCATGTTGCTAACGAGACTGCTCAAACAGATGTCTTCATATTTCTAGATAAAGGACTACAGTACCTAAAAACCTACACTGTAAATTCAAGGACTGAATTCTTTTTTAACGACCCATACATTATTACTTGGAAGTTAAAGCATCTAATTTTCAGAACTAAATTTTTAAGAATCCCTAATGTGCGTATGAGAAAATATGTATAAAATCAAATGAGATAACATATGTAAAACATATTACAAACATAAATGCTATGTAAATGTGTTATTATTATATGATAATTTGCATGAGAGGTATTTTGACATAGTGGCCAACCTTGGAGTCAGGAAGGTATGCCTTCGCCTTCTCCCTTTGAGACATATCAGCTCTGTGACCATAAGGAACTCTTCTGGGCTTCAGTGTCCTCATTTTTAAAATAAGATGGTGAGACAGGATGACTTCTAAGGTTCTTTCCATATCTGAGTGAAAGCAAAACAAAGAAACAAATATAACATTTAAATATGAAAAACAGCAGCTATAGGGGGGAGGCACAGGCTTTAGGGAGGAAAAAATGAATAAGTTTCTGTGGATAATTATCCTACGATGAGCTAAAACCTCTTAGTGTCTACCTGGTAATTCTCTAAGCCCCAAAGTCACAAGGTTTCCATACCAGGAACCTCCCCATACCATTGACATTCAAGATCTGTTGAGAAAAATCTGCAAAATCATTTTCACTTTATTTGGCTTCTCTTCTACTTCTCCCACCCCTACCCCATACTTCCATACTCCATGCAACCACAGTACTGTGTATAGAAGAAAGAGAAGACAAAGACTCATTGGAAGCTCATTTACTCCATCCATAGCCTACCAAATATTTTTTTCCTTTAAACTGTAATCTACCTTTATGGTATAAAACATAAACTATACAAGAAAAGGGTTAGACACAAGCCAGATGACTGAAAGTTTTGGGAAACTGATTAATTCCCCACAAGCAATTTTCTGGGATGAGAATCAAAGGGCCCGTGATCCAAAAGCAGCATCTCTGCACTTGCTGTAAAGGAGATTCTCCATTAGCTGTCGGTAGGAATCACACTTACATCCTCTTTCCAGTCTTTCAGCTACCAGAGGGGAAGTCGTTACCTATTCCCTAGCTAGCCACAAAGCATTCAGCTACAAGCACACAAACAAACCAAAGCATTGCCAATGCTGTGGGTCCTTGGCACAGGTAGGGCTCCAGCAGGTGCAGGCTTTCTCATCCGTGTCACATTCCGCACGGGGGGATTCAGGCAGTAATTGGGCCCCCTGTACTGAATCTGCTCCAACAGGGTCTTAACTATGACCCTCCTCCTGTCTCCAAACCACTTGAACTAAAGCAGCATCTTGATACATCAGCTTCTCTTTAGGCAACCAGCCAGTATGTTGAAGGAAAGTTACAACTGCCCAACCCTGTCTTGTTAATGAATTTGTGCATTAAATAAATACGTAAAAATCAGCACCATGTATAAATTGATTTTAATTTGCTTTTTTAAATTTATCACTGGGTGAGCAAACCTTGGAGAGGATATTGGTTGAACGTATCTTTTCAGGATTTAGGATCATGAAATTAACCTCCCTTCTTGCTTCTCAATGGGAATAGCTACTTACTACATTGGGGTATTCCACAATAGTAGTCTCTAGTTAAACCAAAGTGCTAGGTGACTGTGGGTCTAAGTAGGAGAAAGTGGGTAGGAAAAAAATATTACTCTAATACTCATGTAACCTTTATAAGCTCTGAGGGCCCTCAGTCCAACTCCCACTTGTACCTATGAGTTACGTTCTCAAGAGCAAGGCTATATCTGCCCCTCAGACTTCTATGGATAACCTTGAGGATTAGAGTGATTCTTCTCTAATGCTATCAGCTCAAGTTCCCATTCCAACATATTCTTTCCAGTATCAATCAATAGTTATAGTTAGTGTTTCCATTATATTATTTTTTATTAGCAACCAAGTATTATTTAGGGAAACTAGATGGCACAGTGAACAGTGGACGGTGTGCTGGGCCTCGAGTAAGGAAGACATCTTCATGAGTTCAGATCTGGTCTCAGACATTTACTAGCTATATGTTCTTGGGCAACTCACTTAATCCTGTTTGCCTTAGTTTCTTCATCTGTCAAATGAGCTGGAGAAGGAAATGACAAACCACTCTAGTATCTTTGCCAATAAAACCGTGTTTTGGAGGTCACAAAGAGTTAAACAAAAAAAAAATCAATTGACATCAATTATCTTTTACCAAAAGATATTTACTGAGAAAATTGCACAGTTAGAAAAGCTCTGAAGTAGGATCCCAACTCATATCTTCCTGTTGCCAGTCCAGCACACTATCCATCACACCATGCTACCCCAGCTGGGGATAAGGGCTCACTGAGGAGAGATTTCATGATGGAGATGGCAACAGGGGTGAAATCTAAAAAGTCTCAGATAGAACCCTCTTCCCATATTTTAGAGTAAAAACAAATTCTTGCTTAGCTTGTAGAGTATAAATAGTATCGAGCATCTTTTATGAGGCATGAAGAGCTAGCCCAAACTTCTATCTTGAATTCCGATCTTATTTATTTACATACTAATAAATGCTCCAAAATTGACTATTAGAGTTTTAAAAACCTACACATTTGCACAATATTCCTAAGAATTACAAAAATAAATCATATGAGATGAAATTAAATATAACCTTTAAATCTCTATAAACTGTTAAACCTCTGGTAGAGAATAAATCCTACATTAAGTTAGACAATCAAAAGTTAAGTCCCTTTCAATTAATATATTACCTACAATTATCTGAAAATATGCAGTCACTCCTAAAAGAGCTTTGTGCCAAACTAACTTTCAATGACCCAGGGTTTGATATATGCCTTGGACATTCATTCTATCCTCGGTCAGAGATGGCAAATGTCTTCCACACCAGGCTTTTAGTGAAAATTTCCCCCCATGTTATGGAAGTATACAAAAAGTTCAATAGAACTCCCAAGGTAGGACAGGTTGCCTACTCCAATCTTGAGAGTAAATCTCTTCCGGGTTCCTAAGTCTAGAATTTTTGGATGGACTTATTTGTTGTATCCATGAACTTTTTTGAGCACCTTGAAAGGGAACAACGCCTTGTGATGGAAAGAGCACTGTCTTTGGAATCAAAAAGTCTGGAATAGAAACCTACCTTTGCTTCTCATTATCTGTGTGACCTTAAGCAAGTAAGTTCTCCTTCTCTTGGTCTTGTTTTACCTTTTAGGAAAATAGGTTATGCTAGATAAGGTTTAAGGTGCCTTCTAACTCTAAATCTATCCTATGCTCTTATAGGAGTCTAAGAATGCAAACAAGCACTATCTTGAGTAACCAGGAGTGATTGTGAACACTCAACCTCCTATAAAACCTAGAAAGCAATTATATGCCATTAGTTTGTGAGCTCCTTGAGGGCAGGAACTTTTTATTTTGTATTTTTGTCTCTTTTGTATTCCCAGTGCCTAAGATAGTACCTGGTTCATGATGGATGTTCAATAAATATTTATTGATTATTATTTGTTGTCTATATGCAAGGCCCTGGACACACAAATATGTGAATATAAAAAGATGCATAGAGGAACTCAAGATGTATTTGGAAGATGGAAAAAATCCAATGGGTATGAAAAAGTCATAAACTGTTTGACACGGCAGTGTTGTTTACCATTTTTTTTCTTTGTTAAAAAGGAAGACTTACTAGGTTGGAGAGTCAGAGGTGATATATTCAGATCTGATCGTAAATATAAACAAAGCATTCAATAAAACCTATTTTAAAAGCGCAGAGGCACAAGGATGTGAAGAGGATACATACCAGTAGGACAACTTGCTGAATGGAACTTCTTTGATAGGATTCCACTATGCCCCACTTAAGGCAGAAAGGGGATCAGAATATAGAAATAAACTTTTTTATATTTTTCGCTGAGGGTGCTTCAATCAGCATGTCTAAGGGAAGCATACAGAGTTACTCTGGAATTAATATTTTGTATAAAACTGGTTGTTACAGTTTTGCTTTTTGCGGAGAGTTTGAGATTAAGAAAGAAATATGGGAAGAAACAAAAGAGACCTATGGTTGCGGCATCCTCACAATAGTGGGTGCTCCTGTTCTCCTATTCCATGCTCCTCTTCTGTTCTGCTTTAAAAGTAATAACGTTAATATTTGAAGCTTTCCCCAAGTATTTAAGGGAAACAACATATTGGGGTTCAAAAGCAACTTTACAATTGCCCTACAGAAGATTGTTAACACATGCCCCATTGTTACCGCTGGATTTAAAAAAAGATCTGGGGGTTTTAGTGAATTGTAAGTTCAATATGAGCCAGGGGTAGGATGTGGTAGTTAAAAAAAACCTACTGTGATGTTTGAAATGTATTGAGAGAAAATAGAGAGATCCCAGTCTCAATTTTCTGCTCCTGTCAGAACTCATCTGGACACTTGTATTTGGTTCTGGATATCACATTTTAATAAAGAAATTAATAAATTTTAGAGTGTTGGAAGAAAGGCAACTATGATGGTAAAGAGTCTTGAGTTTATATGAAAAGCACTTGAAAGAACTGAGAATAGTTAGCCAAGAGAAGAGAAGACAGAGGGAAAATGATAGCTGCCTTCAAATGTCTGAACAGCTTTTATACAGAAGACATTTTATTCTCTTTGGCCCCTGAGGGTAGAGCTGGGATCGATGGATGGACTTAGCAAAGAAGTCATCTTAAGTTTGATGTCAGGAAAAAACTTTCTACCACTTAGAGAGGTCCAAAAGTGGAATGCTATTTTACCTCGAGAGATAAGTTTCCCCTTCCTTGGGTATCTTCTAGCGTAGACTGGATCACCATGTTGGGTTTGTTACAATGAGAATTCCTTTATATTTGACTTGCACTGTTGGCTGCTGAGGTTTCTTCCAATTCTCAAATTCTTTGATTCCATTGACGCATTAACACACTAATAGCTTACACCTGACTGATGTGAATTACAACATAGTGTTCAATCTATACAGTCCCATAAATAAAATAGAGTCATAGGAATCATCAAGTCCAATTTTCTTTCTATGCAGATGAAGAAACTGAGGATAGTTCATTTAGAGTCAGGTTTACCAAGTTTTGTTTGTGTAAAATACTTTATATGGGGATATATGAGCTAGGTTTAAAAGGTAAATGAGCAAAATGATTTGGCAAATTTCATCACATAATATATCTAGTCACATTATTTTCCTTTCCCTTAATACCAGATGATTAAAAACTGTTCCAGACTCTCAATTCCAAAAAAACTGAAAAGGATGCTTAACTGTCTCCTATTATACTACTACCACTTATCTTTCACTTAAGGCAATATTTTCTCTGTACGACTTCAAAGTAATGATATTAATACTGATATTACTTGATTGCTCTAAAACTAAATATCCAAAGATTTTGAACATAAATTCCCATTTAAAAAATTATAAAGGATCATATTCAGTACTCCTTCCCTGACATGTCCCTCTACTTATACATAGTGTAATTTCAATATAGGAAACAGTGGCATAAGTACTTATTCACAAAACTACAGTTATTGTAAATCTCTCTTAAGGCATTTTCATTTATAAAAATCTTTTTCTCTTTAAGATGTGTATGGTCTTATGTCCATAATTTCCCATTTCCTTCCCCAGCAAATGTTAAAGGAATAAAATTTTAGAAGTTGGTCCTACTCATCTACTAAGCAGTCATTTCTGAGTAGAGATCCAGTCCATCCTTGAGTGCTTTTGCAAAGGTTTTCAATCTGACTGCTTGGGTATCATCAGAGAACCTGACTTCTCAGACAATCCTGAGGCAATCGTCTCACTTCTTGAATTTGACCCAAAATTCTCCATCCTGCCCTAGCTAGGCTTCTTTTCTGATCACTCGTATTATGGACTACGTGCTAATGGAGATTCACGGCACATCATGAATTGAAAGAAAAGATCAAATTGCATATTGTTAGTGCTGTGACAGCAGTGACCATCTGGCAGATTCTGAATAAGGGATATTATGCTAAGTGATCTTTATGGCCTTTGACAAGTCTAAAGTCCATGATTTTATGAAATCACCTATTGTTTGGCTCAACTTCAAGTATGTGAAGACATGAATCCATCAAGCAAGGTTTGTGGCAATAACGAATATATATATATATATATATATATATATATACATATGCATGTACACATGTCTGTATTATATATGTGTACATACATGTTTGTATAAATGTATGTATACAAAGGGCCTCTAGGTACAATGATGTGTTAGGTTCTAGAGGAAATATAAAGTTTATATAAAATATAGTCCCAGTCTCATGAAGCTTATTTTTGCTGCTCCTTCCTGAAGCACTGTGAATGGACTTAAAGTCAGAGATCTCAGGTTCCAATCTCACCTGTGTTATTTGTCCCCTATATGACACCAGGCTAATCAGTTTCCTTCTCTAGATTTCTATTTCCTCTCCTGTAAAATGAGGAAATGAAAGTAGATAAAGTATAAGGTTCACTCATTGGGAAGTAGAAGGAACCTTACAGGTGATACTGATCAACCTTCTGATACTACCAATGAAGAAACCAAAGACCTTGAGACACCTGTCCAAGATCACACAGATTATAAGGTATAGAACTATTTGGGTTGTAAACTCTCTGAAAATAGGAACTATCTTTTGCCTTTCTAGAAATAAACTTTCCTGTTTTAGATCTTATAAGTGCTTAGGTAAATAAAAAGAGACTTTAAAAGCTTCAGTTCTCACTGCTAAATAATCATTTGAGTTACCAGATCTTTAATTTTTTTGTTCATTTTCCAGAAAAAGAAAAGTTGTCATCAATCAATCATCAAGTATTTATAAAGTACCTGCTATGTGAAGCAATGTTGCTAGGGGATACAAATAGAATGGATGAAACAATCACCGCTCAAAAGAGTTTACATTCTAATGAGGAAGACAGTATACATACACGTGCATGCATATACATATATACACATACATATACCTATCAGAAATAGATGTATGTATTATTTATGCATAGATCATATAAAATACATATATAAATATATAAAGATGAAATGAACAAATACTAATATATGCAAGTGTAAAGTGAATAAATACAAATGTATACAAAGTTGTTCAATGAAAGCTAGTTCAGGAAAGGAGACATTAGCAATTGGGGTGGGGGAGAATCAGGAAAAGTATAGAATACGATGCTTAAGTTGTGTCTTAAAGGAAAAAGGGACTCGAGGCCAAGACAAAAAAAGAGTGTATCTCAGAAATATGGAGTAGTAATAGATCACCATAATTCAAAGTTATTTCAAAAAATGAAATTTAATAATACATCTTAACAGTCTTTTGTAATTTACATCTGACTATCCTAGAATTTCTAACATAAGAACAGGTGAGCTTCACAAAAGCTACCATAGTTTGTCCATGTTGTATACATATGTGGAAACCTACGTATAATATTGTTATTAGATTCAAGCAGCATCTTAGCATATTAAGGTGAGTAGTCATCTCCCTAAATAGCTATCAATCAAGAGGCACATCAAGAAGAATTTATGAAGTGCTTGCTATATACATAGTCCTAGATTAGATGCAATGGGAAGTACCAAAAGCATGATATCATAGTCTCTGCCCTCAAGGAATTTACATAAGAGTTGAGCTAGCAAGGCTAATATGCAAGAGGCCACAGGAAATAAGAGAAGGAATTGTTCCCTGATCTCAAGCTTCATTCTCCTGCCTCCCTGCATTTGGAAAAAAATGTCCTCTTGCACTGAATATATTCCCCTCTCCTCTCAAGCTGAAATCTCTTTTCCAAATCAGCTGCTCCTTCACCAAGTGTCTTATTCCATTCCCCTCCAGTGAAATTTCTCCCCCCTCAAATTTTCTTACAGAACTTTGAAGCTCTTATCACTTTCCATCTGACTTTTTACTTATTAATACAGTTCATATCCTTCTTTTTAGGCTATAAAATCCTTGAAGACAGAGACTATGTAGTTTTTTATATTGGCATCCCAAGCTCCTAGTACAATTCATCGTACAAGTAGATCCTTAATTGAATCGAAATGCTGAAATTCAGTATGTAATTAGGTGATAAACTATCACAATACAGATTATATTCATTACAAAATCAGAAAAGATGATTAAGGAGAGCTGGAATAGTCAGGAAAGATTTCATGAAGAGTAACAATCTTTATGAATGTCTAGAAAATACATTTATTGTTACAAAAGAGGGCTTTTGGGGAGGGGTAGTTAGTAGTAGCCTTGTCAAAAAAGAAAAAAAAAGAAGAAAAAAGAATATAGTATCAATGAAACATTTTTTTAAAATTACAGAAGTGAATAGAAAGAAATTCAGAAGGGGATACTGATAAGTGAGACAGTGTTGATATTGCCATATTAAAATTTTATACATACTTTAAAAAATAAGCTGTAGATAACAGAGATTCATGGTGTCATATGCAATCTTATTTTTCCCCTTCTTTGTATATGGAAAAATGAATTTGTTGATGCTTATTAAGTTCATAATAAAAGTAAGAACAGATAAGACTTGATAATTTAAAGAAAGGAGTAAGGACTCTAGGTAAATGGAATAGCTGGAGCAAAGACACTGAGATGGAAATGAGTATGTTCTGTTCATGAAATAGTTCATAGACAAGCTTGGATAGAAAATGAATCTTAGGGACTAATAGATAATATGGATAAGTAGGTAGGTTGTAGCAAGATTACTAAGGGCTTCAAAAGCTAAGGAGAGCATCTTAGACATTATATCAAAAGAAGCAGGGATCTATTAATGGATTTTGATTGGGGTGACAAGATAGAAGCAGTGGTTAAGGATAGAACCATATTGTAACTTTCTTGATGATAGATAATGTCAACAATGATTTGGAACATTGCATAATCCAAATGCTTAAGGGATATAAAGAAATGCAAGATAGCAATTGAAGTTCCATGGATTTGAATGTAAACACTGGGATAGTAACTATAAGATAGGACTATGACTGGGAGATTATTAGGAAGATTAGCTGGAGTAACCAGGCAAGAGTTCTGGCAACCACTGGAGCAGAATCTGCCAAGGTGATGGTTCTGGCCATGGCATCTTAAAAATTTTGACTGCTGCTGCATGAAGCTGAATTCACTGAATTATTAATTTGGAGTGGCCATGGAAAAAAGACTGAAAGTTATTGGTGGATGTTTTGCAGTATGAGGGCAGAGAAATTTGAGCCTAAATGTTGCAGGCTGAACGTCAGTGATTGGTCCTCTATTTTCTAGAACTAAGAAAGAACTCATAGAGGTCCAGGTTGTAATTAGCTGATGTTTCTGGAGATGGTAGTTCTTTGAGATCAATGACAGGATAGAAGGGGGTTCAACTTGTCTCCCTAGTGCTTATCACTGGCAGGTACTATCTACATTGCTTTTTATCTATTTTTTTAGTCTGCTTTTGCCATGCTTGTTGCCTTCTATAAATTAGGATTATTGATTCATATCTGTTGATTGTATGTAGGAGACAGTACAGTACAATAGAAAATACCTATAGTTTTCTATAGAGAAGAATGAATAGGTCAAGGGGCAAATCTTTGTTAAGAACACTAAGGTTCCTTCCCCAGCTAAGGGCTGAACCAAATGTGGGAGAACCTTATGATTTGGATCTTATTGATATTTTTTGCAAAATTATTAATTTTATCTCTCTTCAATTGCAGCAATAGACCATTTGCACTATTCTACTAGAGTCATTGGTGAGTCATATTCAAGTAGTCCAAAGCACAAGCACTTCAGTGAATCTCTTGGCTCCAAATTGAGGAGGGTATAAAGGTGTCTTTCATTTTCTCTTATATTATGTGTCCTCAAAATATACCTCTCTTGTGTGATGAAATAGGAATGGCACCCAGTTTAGTTTGTTCTTCCATCTCATCAAATGTAAAATATGGGTGCTATTTTCCCATTGAAGGTCCCATTCTTCAACCTTTCTAAAATTGTTGAGCTTTTCTTAAAGAGGCCATGAACATCCTAAGAATCATATAGGTTGGGATATAGATATCTCTCTCTTCTCTTCACATACATATATATGTATATGTATATATGTTTTATGATATATACACCTATATTAATATTATGTACATATATGTATGTGTGTAAATATATATATATATATATATATATATATATATGTCTACTACCTACTCCCCCAAATTTCTGTACAAGTAAAATCATGTTAGAATAAACACCAAAGACAGATTTGAAAGGAAAAAGAAGTCAGGATAGAATTATAATATATGGCCTTAGGGACGTGAGTCAAGAAGAAAGGAGCCCTTTTTCCTTTGTAATGGTGGTGGGGAATGTTGCCTTATCATATGTAGTTCATATTGTTCAATTTGTTTTCTATGGGTTTAAAGTTCTAAGCAATCCTTTCTCAGTATACCTGGGTCACAACCTCCTCTTTATTCACAGAATCTTGCCCTTGGGCTATGTCACCAGCCTCTGTACTTTGAATCTGCCACACTGGACCCTCTCTCGGTTTCCTCTATTGTTTCTTCTAATCTGCCTTTGTTTTTACTCAAAACATACCATGCTTTCCACAGCTCCACTTCTGGATGTCATAATAATGCCTTATGCTTGCATAACCCTTTGTGATCTTCAAAACATCTGCCCATACATTCATCTTATTTCTTCCATTCTTATGACACCTCTCTGAAGTAAAGAGTGCTAACAAGTGAAAAGGTTGAGGAACACATCTAAGACAGAGAGACTTCTGCAATACTAATAAAGACTCTGTGTTAGCATTGTAGAAGTCTCTCTGTCTTAGATGTGTACCCTGAATTTTTAATTATAGGTAGATAGAACATTTTACTGTAGGTGTTTCTAACAGTCACTAGATTTTCAGTATCTCATTAGATGCAGATAATGTAAACTTTGCAAAGAGATAAGCATCTCCCTTCTCACAGGTGCATTAAATTTAGTTTTATTCCTTACTGCCAATTCTTAAAATGTTAGTATCTGCTTAATTATGCCATTATCTACCTAACCACCAGATCAGAGACATTTATAAGTGATGATATTATATTAGACCCTTTAGAAGTGAGCCATCAATCACTCTAAAGATGTGGCTGGACTCTTTAGTGACTGGGATGGGCATTTTTGTGTTGGACACACCTAAGAGACAGGATAATCTAATACATTTAAGTCTTCTTTATTCAGTCATATGCAACTCTTTGTAACCCCTTTTGGTGGGAGTGAGGGGTATTTCTTGGCAAAGACACTGGAATGCTTTGCCATTTCCTTCTCCAGCTCATTTTACAGATGAGGAAACTGAGACAGACAAGCTTAAGTATCTTGCCCAGGGTCATACAGTTAGTAAGTATCTGAGGCCAGATTTGAACTTGGGAAGATGAGTCTTCCTGATTCCAGGCCCAGTATGCTATCCACTGTGCTGCTGTACCAAGGCTTTATTCATTCATTCCCACTCCTGGTTTATTAAGAGATTGAAGTTTTAGGATAATGAACTTCCAGGTTAGCTCTCCTGAAGATTGGAAAACTGAAGAGGGAGAAAACCAACTTCCACCTGAGAGTGTAGTTTTGCCTTGGAGATTATGGAGAATTTTGGAATGTAGCATTTTTTCTGATACATATATTGATTCAAACCCAGATCTTCTGGCACTACACTCAGTCCTTTTTCTACTCTGCAACACTGCCTCTTGCAAACAATAAGAATGCACTTCACCTTCTGGTGTATGAATTGGAGTTCTAATAAAATTATGAATAGGAAACATTGGATGCAGCAAAAAAGGGAAAAAAAATCTATTCTTTAGTGTTTCTATTAAAAGAACTGACAATACTTAACACTAACCCTAATTTTGGGTAGAGAGAACAAGAAAGATTATTAAGGCTTTAGAAGGTAAGAACAATGAGGAAATATAAAATCTAAAAAATTATTTAGCATGTAGAAGAAGAAAGTGTAAGGAAATTTCCTCTGCTAATAAAAGAACCAACTACTTCTCATCTAAGGAAAGAATTACTACCTAGTTAAAGGAAGTCTCTACTTTGACATAGGTTTCCCAAGAGATGCTTCTCCCAGAGAATAAAGATTCATTTTCAATACAAATTGCACCAAGCTGGCTGTCAGCTCCATTCCTGAAATCTTATAGCCTTATTCCCCTTTTGGGAGTATATATGAACAAAGATGATCCAGGTACCCCAATAGGAATAATCATGTCTTGGATCACCTAATTTGTGACTAGATAGATTCCTCTTATGAAGCTGGGACCAGGAAATTTATATAAACTCAGTGGGAGGAACTTGCAGTTCAAGGCGAGATATCAGATCAATTCCATCTGATCTACCCAAAGATGCTACTCCAATCATGGTTCTAGGCAGTAGTGTGTCAGAGAATAATTCCTTCTGGGTAGGGACCTGGAATAATTCAGTTCAAAGAAGAGGCTTGAGGATTACAGCTATCTAAGAGCTGAAAATAGTGGCTAATCAGTTAATGCCCATTCTAAAGGCCAGTAAATAACAGTTAATAATTCTCTAAAGCTCATGGTCCCAGTCAATTGTAGGATGTGGTTTCCCATTAATTCCTACCTCAGTTCTTTATCAATTTCTCAATTTCTCTCCCTACCTCCCTCTATGTGTATCTGTCTTCGAGTAAATATAACCTTAACTCTTTTAACATTTCCTTAAAGATTGTTCCTCTATGCCTTGGTAGGTTGTCTTCATGAGATTTTTTTCCCTCATCATTTTAATTTTCAAAATCTTAATAATCTTTCTAACTCTTCTCCCTGTTATATTTTTGAAGAAAAATAAATGTAGCTATAAAAGTTGATCCCTTAAAAAGTGAAAGTGACTAATAGAGAAATGTTTTATATAATTTCACATGCATAATTTTATCTGATTGCTTACTATCTCAAGGAGAGGACAAGGGAGAAGGGAGGTAGGGAGAGATAGAATTTGAAACTCAAAACTTTAAATAAAAATTTTTAAAAAAAAGAAAAGAAAGAAAACCCTAAATGGTGTCATGAAGAGTCAGACTGAACAAAACACTTCGAAGGGTTGCAGTGAGGATGAAATGAGATAGTATTTGTAAATGTAGTTCCTAGCACATAGTAGGTGCAATATAAATGCTAACTACTATTTAAAGAAAAAAAGGCTAGAAATGTTGGTTTATACATGTTTTCCTATTATATGGAAATACCTCTTCTTAATTCTCCCTCTCTTCTCTGCTTTCATCTTTCTTCTTGCTAGCCCATTCCATTCTTCTTTATCTACTACTATCTTCCTTTTATCTCTAGCTTCTCTAATGATTAACTCTTAATATTTCTAATAATGAGCTTTGCAACAATGATAGGTTGATAAAATATGTTGTTGTTTAGTCATTTCAACTATGTCTAACTCTTCATGACATCGTCTGAGGTTTTCTTGGCAGAGACACTGGAGTGGTTTGCCATTTCCTTCTCCAGTTCATTTTACAGATGAGGAAACAGAGGCCAATAGAGTTAAGAGACTTGCCCAGGGTCACACAGCTAGAAAGTGTCTGAGACAGAATTTGAACTCAGGTCTTCTACCTACAAATTCAAATTTTATGTTCCCTTTTCCTTCATTTAAAAACATCAGATAAATTGAGTGCTTTATGTTTTTCTAAGGAGAGGAAGAAAGAAATCCAGTTGCTCTCTGGGTATAGGTTTCAATTAAATTTTTTCTATGAGTCAGAGATCCTTTATATAAAAGAGAATCTCTACTCTCAAACTACAAGTGAATATGAGAAGGATTTCATAAAGGAGTCGTTAGCCAGCCGCCAGCTGCATAAGGTTAAGTGAAAAGAAATTTTAATGCTTTTTTCTTACCTGTGAACCACACTGGGCCCTGGAATCTTCATAACCCTAGAAGGCCCCCTATAGATGCAAGACTAGACTCCCTACTACAATTCCCCTGCCACAGTAAACAGCTCCTTTTATACTGTTCTGCTTTTCTTTGGGCTGTCTTCTACTTTAAGTACTGTTAGAATAAACCAAGTTCCTTTAGCTGCTCCATAAGGTGGAAGCAATTGCATCCTAAGAGTTCCTTAACAATTTGAAACCAATCCTATGCTTTGCTGGGTTACCTGAAGACCTAGCATCCTTAAATGTGACGCTCACGCTCAGGTCCTTGCTTACAGGTGGCTCTTGGTTTTTTGCCAGAATGAGTATATGTTGGAATATTCCCACAGGGATGTCATAATATTATAGTGCCAATTTAAGGTTAGACTTTTATTTTTCATGTTCTTGTCTATGGATAAAAAGGGAAAGAACTAGAAGAAGAAAGAGAAAGAAACTGGGTAAGATTCCTTCAGTTGTTGCTGACTTCACAGAATTGACAACTGGAAATTACAGGAACTCTGTGTGTGTGTGTGTGTGTGTGTGTGTGTGTGTGTGTGTTTGATTAAAATCAGACAGATGACAAGGAAACAGCCTGTTCAAAATTAAAAGAATGACTAGAAAATAAAATTTCCAGTGATGGAGAGACTACTAAGTTTTTAGATTTTAGCTCTTTTGTCTATTTGAGGAAATCATTTCTATTAGAGGAGAACCTGTGTTGTTTGCGGGCTTTTATTGTTCTGGTGTTCTTTGGATAACTTGTGCTTTAAGATTTAGTCTATCACCAAAATCACATTTATAGATTTCTACTCATTTTTGTTCAAACAGATAGGATAAGCATTCAGCACAATAACATTTAAATATTGGCTGTTATTTAAAACACAAGTAAGTTTTCTACTCAGACATAGTAATATTTTCCCATTACAGTCCAGATGGACATACTGGTGGATCAGGGAGGGAGAAGGCATGACTGACCTGGGAGTGATGGCCAGATGGAGGGGGCAGAAGGAGAGAATGCCTTCTAGGCAGAGCGAAAGGAAGGGCTTACAGAGATGCTCAACTAGGGGGAGGGGGAGAGAGCGGATAAACAAAAGGCTAAGAAGAGAAAAAAACATAATGGAAGACTGGGAAAAACACACAGTTTTTGAGTTTGTTCTTTCTGTATAAATGAGAGGAAAACAAATAACAGAAGGTTTGTTGCAGCAAGATTTGCTTGTCTTTTGAATCAGCCACAAAAAAGAGCACAGAGAAGAATCTTGCTCTTAAGGACCCATATGGTACCTTTTCACCTTTGTCCACAGACTTGTTGCTTTTGGAAGATTGTCCTGACTTGCTGGAATATTGTTCAGATATTTACGGTAGAATCACTCGTGCTATGTTATCTGAACCAATAAAGTACAAATAAGTATTTTCCTTTCACACTGATAAGAGGAATAACCTGGGGATCATTTGCTTCCTTTATAATGGATGAGAGACCTAAGTACAATAGTTTATCATGTAATATGATTTAGGGTGCTCCCTCAGATAGATGTACTGTTATTTTAAAAAATACAGTTAGCTATTTGGAAGATGCACATTCCCTGAGGGCATTTATTTTCACTACTTTTGACTAATTAAGAAATTAATTATTCTTTGAATGAATAAAACTATTTTTAACGAATGAATATGAAATTAAAGTTTATAGCTGATGATGGGGGAACCAGTTGCAAGTAAGTAAGCAGGTATAAGAGTATTTTCTACATGTTGCCTTTTCAAGACAGTCTACTAAGATTTCATGAATCAATTATTTTCAGTTGGAAAATTAAAGTACGGCAAGATTGACACCCCAAACAATGATGTTAATAACATAAAGTAGGAGAAGAAAAGAACAAAGCCATTTTATAGCCTATTTGGGCGGGAGTGGGCAGGAAAGATACAGGAGGGAAAGAAGTGACATATTAATCTAAATAAATGGATGATCACAAGGTAATAAGCACTTTTGAAAGAGGTCCTTCTCAAATAACTCTGTTTATGTTCCGCAGCTGACCTGACAGGCTTCAATCACTGTTGAGATTATGCCACCTTCTGGTTGCTATGCAGATGACAGTCATTCATTGTTTACTGCCTGGCACATTTCTGTTTTTATGCAAAACTTAGATTGATGGGAAACACAGATATGTTTCTTGTACTGTGCACTCTCCTCCCCAGGGAACTATATTTGGATGAGAACACGATCTATAAGTGTCCTCTAGTGAATGCTCTGCTTGAAAATCTGAGTTCGTCTTTTAAGCCTGATCAACTATAATGGCATGTGATAGACCAGACCCTTGCATGTACGGAAGCGGCAATAGAGAGGAGAGGAAGGATTTGCTTTGCCTCTCTTTTCCCAGGCTACCACTTTCTACACTTCTTAGAGTCAGAAAAATGGAGCCCAAGAAATGTAACAAAGCTTCTGCCAGTCAGTGGAAGCAGATGGGAACTGTGACAACAGTCAATAACACAGCGTTGCTTCTGGATGAGTATTAGCCATGGAATTTCATAAAAATGATGAATAAGGGAATTATATTCTGCCCCACATGGCCCCCAACCCCACCTCTTGGTTCCAGTTGGATCGACCATATCAGGTCTGCTTATGGCGTACTGGTTTGATTGACCTTTTGCCTTTAAAAGTGTACTTTTGTCATTAAAGTCTGAGGATCCAGATTGTGATGGAGGCCTCTTTGGGGCACACGAGTACAGATCATTTTAGGATCTGTCACAATTTGAAAATCAAGTATTAGTATGCAAAAGTGAAATCTTACTTACATATAATTTGAGATATAACAGATTATATTTGCTTTCCTTCTTCCACACCATTTTGTACCACTCACTGCTTTGTTGGGATGAACATAAACTCTAGGGAATTTAAAATCTGATATCAACTATAAGTCAGGGTCTATACAGGCAAAATAGAAAGTTGGGTGATTATCCCCTGAATTTTATCAATATAGACAGCCAATTTGGCTCAGTCAATCCCTTGCCCCAAAACAACTCTTTTTACCCCAGGGGAGGAGTGGGGTTTTGCCTGAATTATCCAGATAATTGCCTCAACTTTCCTCCTCACTTTGCCTGTGGTGACAGCCACTCAAACTGTTTGCAGACTGAAGCAATTCTGAACCTAGAAGTACAATTCCCAAAGAAAGGAGTAAACAGGAAAGGAAAACATAGATTTACTCAGAAAAGTATGAAACACATTTAGATTTAGCTGTTATCTATACCTTAATGATAGTAGCTCTATTTCTATAATGTCTATAATAATATAGAATGAACTCTCTAGATATGTACAATAAATATAGATGTGTGTGTGTGTGTGTGTGTGTGTGTGTGTGTGTGAGAGAGAGAGAGAGAGAGAGAGAGAGAGAGAGAGAGAGAGAGAATTGAGAGGGAGTGAGAAAGGAGAGAAAATCTGGTGTCTATAAATTGAAGAACATCCTAACTCAAATTTTCGTGTTTAGAGTTCCTAAGTTTTTAAAGAGTTATATAGTTATGTCATTCAAGAGTTAGCAGTGCTGTTTAGATTTATTTATATAGTGCTTTATGGTTTATAAAGTACTTTTCTCACAAAAACCCTGTGAGTTAAGTAACGTTATACATTAGCTCCATTTTACAAGGTGGGAAACCTAAGGTTCTGTGTTGTAAAATGGGTTAGACAGGACAACATAAATGATAAGGGTCTGAAGTGACATTGTAACCCAAATCTCTTGATACAGAACTCTTTTAACTTCACAATTGTTACTTACAGAAAGCCTTTATAAGTCATTTAAAATCATTGTTTCTGTAACTTGTATGCTATGGAGGAAAGACTTGTGTGTCTCTTTATGGAAAATCTCCTTATTCTCTTCCGTGGGGTGGAGGAAGCAATTAAGACATTTATGTTCTGGCAGTAAAGGAATTTAGTAATGTTAGAAAACAGCCTCAGAGACTGTATATGTTGATTGGCAGTTTGAAAGAAAAAGGGGAAGGGGGAAAGATTTATTAAGCACCTACTATGTGCCAGGCACTTTACAAATACTATCTCATTTGATCCTCAGAATAACCCTGGGAGGTAGATACTAGTATTACCACCATTTTATAGTTGAGAAAACTGAGGCAGAAGTAAAATGGCTTCTCCAGGATCACATATCTAATAAACTCTAGAAGCTGATTTTGAATTCAGGTCTTTTTGATTTCAAGTCTATTGCTCTATCCCAGTGTTTCCTGGGTGTTATTGTCTATCGAAACCTTTGAGCCTTTGGTATGATACATGCCACTTACCTTATTAAAATCAAAACAACTAAATGCCATGGAGATCAGACAGCATTTTTGGCATTAGAATATATGCATTTATGAAAATGGATATTAAAACTGTGCTCATCCTATCCCTGTACCACCTAATACCACTTAGCTTTCTTAAAGGACCTAGAATCATGCAGTAGTGTAGTAGTGTAACTGTTATTGAGAGTTTCCTAGGTGTTCATATGAATGATAACAGAGTATTCTGGGAGTGAGTTTTATGTGCTGTTGAGTGTATGTGAGGCATTGAAAACTCAGCAGTGAATTTGGATTCTGATATAAGATCAGCAGGGATGACCTGAGAATGAGTAAGATATTATAGCAGGAGGCAGGGCTTGAACTATGATGAAATGCTGTAAGATCATATTCTGTCCAGTACAGCACATCTGAGCTCCCTTCTGGTTTTTATTTCAGAAGAGTGCCCAAGAGGGCAGGGTAACCTAGGGTACTTTGTGTCATGACACTTCTGTGGATTTTTAGATTAAAATCTGAAATTCAAGTGAAGAATTTAAGACAGAGTTTACATGAGGTCAACAGAAACAGTGTAGAAACAAGGCGGGGATCGTACCTACCATACTTTCTGGGAGGATTTCTATGACCCAAGTCACCAAACATGTATTTAGCAACTATTATATATGGATTATTATGCCAGGCTCTGGGAATATAAAGACAAAATTAAACATAATTTCTGTCCTCAAGGGCTTAACATTCTTGTAAAGGGGAAAAGATCATAGCACAAGTTTGAGTATAAGAAATACATTGGAGAATCCCACAATGTCATGAGAGACTTTAGGAGGCAGGGATCCAAAAGGTGGGAAGATCAGGGAAGGCCTCCCAGAGGAGACAATACCTGAGCTGAGTATCAAATAATGCCAAGTAACTGATTCTAGGAATGGAACAAGGCCAGTGTGTACTCTGAATAAGCTTTGGAGACTGTCCCCCCTAGGGGTTACTGTCCATTGAAAGCTTTGAGCCTTTGGTATAATACATGCCATTTATCTTATTAAAATCAAAACAACTAAATGCCATAGAGAGCAGGCAACATTTCTTGCATTAGAATATGTGCATGTATGAAAATGGATATTAAAGTTTTCCTCAGTATATACTTGTCCCAGTCTCTGCCCTTTTTGCACTTAATATCATACCCTACGTAGCTGACTTTGTAGTCTAACCCTAATTCTATTTCTGACTGGTTTGACTATTTTTTTTCCTCCAAGTCCATGAATTCTGTTGTCACATTGACAGTCTCTGACTGGACCTAAGTTGGACCCAAGGTTATAATCGATACTTGAGAATGATGGGGTCGTAGGACTATAGTATTAAGTATATTGTATATAGTAGTAAGAAGGAATCTTAAAGGTCAGTCATTTTTACCCATGTGAAAATTAATGAATTTAATCTCTTTTCAAGATTCCCTTAGTTCCTCAAGTAATCGTTAGCTTCCTTCCTTTTCCAACCTTCATACTTCTCTTCTCTCTGATCCTCTCCTGTCCAAGTTCTGCCATAGATCAACTTGCAGATGGTACTTTCTACCTGTAAACTATTCCGTTGCTTCAGTAGTTTCTGTTTCAGTACCATTTTCCTTCTTCTTTTCTTCCTGGTATTTCATTTTGGACAATGGGGGACAAAGGGATATGGCCAAAGAGATAGGGCATAAAGGGGTAGAAACATATTAATGGAAGGTAGGAGGATGGAGAAGAAAAAGGCTATAAGGTAAAGAGATTGAGACAGAGGGATGGGGAAGTAAGAAAGGGAACAGAAAGGCATGAGGATAGGGAGAAAGAGTGATAAAAATAAAATAAAATGATGGTATCTGTGTACATTTCCTCCCAGGAAAATGAAAGCTCATTGAGGTAGGGGACTGTTTTCATTTTTGTCTTTAATTTCAAATGCCTAGCTATAGTGCCTGGTAGGTGCTTAGTAAATGTTTGCTGATATCCTAGAAAACTTCTTAAGGCGCCCCTTCATGAGTTGTACTATTTTTGACATTCATTGCTTACCAACCTTTTCCTAATCTTTCCCTAGAAAGCCTTAGCCTAATATCCTTATTAAGCTAGCAGAAGGCAAGCATCCTTCAAATGAACTACAGTACAATATACAGCAAACTTTTCCTCCCCAGCCAACCTTAAAGATGCAGATCTAAACTGAACTCAAAGCTTTATGTTCAATTCTATTGGGTAATTCTGAGATTACAGGATGCCCTAAAACATATCTTCTTAATCCATTTACTTAACAATCTTCTTGCCACCTTAACATTTATAAGGTAAAATAATTGTATCATTTGTATAATTCTGAAATTTAGCCAGCCATTATTTTCAATTATTTTTCACAACATAGTACTATCATTTATATTTTATACTTAGTATACTAATTAGGTTAATAGCTTCTAGTTGTAAGGATAGTAGTATTTTATCTCATGGTGTTTGAAAGCTATCTTCTAGAGAATGTAATGTTTGCTGTATAAATTCATATATTATCATTTAAGCACTTGTTTCACTATAGTAGTAAACTAAAGGAAAATTATTAAGAATGGTACCATTTTTCTCCAAGAATTTAATACATAAGTCAGTCAGTCAGAGTTATTGAGTGGCCATAGGCTACAGAGCACTACTCTAATTACTCTGAGAAGAAACCAACCAATCAGAAGAAAGGACAGAAGTATCTGCCTGAATGTCAGTTGCAACATAGCTGGAGAAATGAAGGTGTCATACTGAGTTGTAACTGGAGTATTTTTGTACCTAAGGACAATAATAGTAAATTGAGTGGTGGGGCCATGTGGAATATAGTCAATGGAGGCATTAAGAGAGCCCTAGGACATAACCAGCTTCCTGAGCTATTCTAGTGATGAGAAAGTACTCCACTTTAAATAGACCAGAGGCCAAGTAAGTAACAATGCAATTCTCAAGATGGTTCTGTAAACACCCTCCAAAGTTACTGCCCTGAGACAAAGTCCTTATGGCTCTGCCCTAGTTATGGCTCTGGAGGTATCTAAAATACTCATCCACCATCTTGTTGCTACTCTTGGGATATCTGGTCTTTGTTACACTACACCTACACTTGAGGAATAGGAGGTATTACCCCCAATTACCCCAGCTCAGTCCTAGGTGGAGTTTCCTGCCCATTCTGCCATCCCTAGGTTGGATGAAGAATCACTCCAACTTTATTAAGACATAATGGTGTTGTAGAACGAACAATAGATTATAGAAAGAACTACTACAACACTAGTGGGCAACCAAAGTTCAAGTTCTGCTATGCACTAGCTGTATGATCTTGGGGAAGTCCCTTAAGCTCTTTTCAGAGATACAATAAAGCTACTGGAACATTTAACCTCTATAGTCCTTCCCAGCTCTGACCTTAGGAGTCATATTGTGACTTCCATTGCTACCAATGCTACCTCATATCCAGCGCTATCCTTACTTTGGGAGATGCTGGATGGAGGGAGTGTAGAAAGGGGAAAAGTGTTGTAAAGTCAACAAAGAACTTTTAATTTCTTTAATTTTTCTGAGCAAGATAAAAATAGTCATATTTTTCAGAAAACTTGTAAGTGACATTTTTGAGAGACTTCAGGCAAGATTCAACGCTTTTAGTCTCTACCAAGCTATTGTCACTGTGTATGATATGTGAACAAATTTGCTAAAATATTGCTGTGGTTTAGAGGAGATGGGTGGAATTTTCCCTTGAGTTCACCAAAAAAAAAACATTTCTGAGAGCCTGAAGGAGTCCTTGAGAACCAAGGCTGAGTTCATATAATAACTACTATTTACAAAAATTGCAATTAGCTTCCAATTATCTCTGCTAGTTGATAGATGATTTTTTTTTAAAAGGCAGCATATACTAGTGGAAAAACGACTGGCTATTGAATCCAGAAACTACTCTTCTAGTTCTAGATCAGTGATGTAGTTCTAACTCAGTGAGTGATCTTGGACACCTGCTGACTCTCAGTTTCCTCATCTGTAACATGAGGATGTTAACACTGCAAGACAGGTATGGTTATCCTCCTTGGGGGAATCCTGAGCCACATATTCCATCTGCATATACTTATTTATGAGCATACTGTGTATCTCCAGTAGAATTTCAATTTCTTTGAGGGCAAAGAGTATTACACTTTGCTGAGAAAGTGACTGGTATATGGTAGGCACTTAATAGATGCCTTGTTAATTGATTAATTGATTGATTACAAAATGTGAAAGTACTAGAAAAAGTGAAAGTACTGTGCACATGTAAGTTTCATTATTGCTACTTAATTTCTGTAATAGATGATTAATGGCATAGCTAAGTGCATCACAAGAACTTCTTGCTATAAAAAAATCATCTAGTGATCAGAGTCCATTGATGAATATGTGTTGATGATGATAGGACTCGGTATTTGTAGTCTAAATGGCTATGACTCAGCTTTCTTCAAGACATTCAGATCAAGATGACCGGAAACAGGTAGCTTGCTATTAAAGTGTATGGGCATCTGACTATCCATTTTCTAAATGAGATTGAGAAATGTAATAAATTTGGAAAATAGACTGTAATCTATTCTGGATTAAATCTCCTTTAATGATTGAAGACACTTTGTTTTCAAAATTCAAAAAAGCTCAAAAGTTAATTTTGAAGAAGACAGATGTTTTACCTGCACCAAACAAATATATATACATATATAGAAAATTCAATTTCAGTAGAAAACAAAACTAAGAGAGGACAGCATGATACAGTGGAAGCAGTGCTAAACTTGGTGTCAAAGGACCTGGTCAGTTTTAGTCCCACCTCTGATATTTACCAGCAGTGTTAACTTACTACTTTAAGTCTAGCTTCTCCATGTGTAAAATGAAGACAATGCAGTTTAGTAGAGATAAATGTAAAGTCCTATATTTGTGCTAAAAAAAACCCTAAAGTGCACACAACACACAAATTCAGGATGGAAAGATATACAATAAGATAATAGTTCCTTTAAGAAATTATCTGGAAATTTTAGAGGACTTACAAAACATAATAGCTGTACTTAGAAAAACTAGAAAACATTAGATAAATTTAAGCTGCATTGTGACTATTATCTTATGTCTACAAGAGATGATTCATTTTGGCGTTAACTTAAAATCAGTCCCTATTGGTTAAGTACATTACAACTTCTTGGTATCACTCTGTCTCATCTGGTCAGTTGCCAAGTGTTTATTCTACCTCTAAAATACTTCTTGCACCTATTTCTTTATTTCTACTCATAGTTACTACTCATTAACTATTTCTATTGTTCCAAAATTATCTCCCTACTTCCAGTGTGTCCCTCCTTCCAATTCAGAGTCCATGCAGCCACCAACCAATATTCTAAAGACACAGATCTGACCATGTCAGATCACATTTACTTGAAAATCTTTAGATGCTCCTTATTGCATCTAGAATCAGATATGGGGCAGCTAGGTGGTGTAGCGGATAGGGCACCAGTGCAGGAGTCAGGAGGACCTGAGTTCAAATATCACCTCAGATACTTGACACTCACTAGCTGTGTGACCTTGGGCAAGTCACTTAACCCCAACTGTCTCATCCTGGGTCATATTCAGTCGTCCTGATGAATATCTGGTCACTGGATTCAGATGACTCTGGAAGAGAAGTGAGGCTGGTGACCTGCACAACCCTCCCTCACTCAAAACAAAGTGCACGTCCAAGTCATGTCATTGTTTCTCTGATGGCATGGGCGTAGAATCAAACACAAAATTCACATTTTGATATTTCAAAGCTCTTCACTATCTTGCTGCAACTTACCTTTTCGACTTCTTTCATATTACTCTTTCCCATTACAGTCAAGCTGGTCTTTTCCCCAAATTTTGCATCCAGTCTCCTGTCTCTGTACCTTTGCAAAGGTCTGTCCCCATGCTTGAACAGTGGGTCTTCTCCTTCTGCCTCTTAAAATTATCAGAATCTTTCAAGGACTGGCTCACTTGTAACCTTCTATACAAAACCTATCCTGATTTTTCTAATTGTTCGTCCTTCACTCATTCCTGAAATTATTTCATATTTGCTTTGTATATACTTTGATTTACATATATCCCCCAGAAAATGTAAGCACCTGGAGGGCAAGGACTATTTCATTTTTGTCTTTTTACTCCCAGTTTCTAGTATAGTGCTTTGCACTTAGTAAGCATTTATTTTATACTTGAATTGGTTTGATCAGAATCTCAAGCTCAGAAGGAATCAAGAGCATGACATGGAAAGAAAAAAAGGCTATATCTTAAAGTACATTCATACTAAAGAAAAAAGTGATCTGAGTCTGTATTAATATAAGAAAAAATGGTCAGAACAAAGGAGGCAAAAATCTTGCTGAACTCTACCCTGATTAGATCAGATTGAGAGCATGGTGCTCAGTTTTAGACTTTACATTTTATTTTTTTAACTAATGAATTTACTTTTAGTTTTCAACATTCGCTTCCATAAGATTTTAAGCTTCAAATTTTCTCCACTTTTCCTCTCTTCTCCTCTCCCCAAGACAGTCAATGACTATGAAAATGTATAATATATATAATATGAATGCCTATCAAACATATTTTTACATTACTCATGAATGTAAAGAAGAATTAGAACTAAAGGGAAGAACCATGAGAAAGAGAAATAAAACAACAAAAGAAAAGGAGAGCAAATAGTATGCTTCTATCTACATTCAACTCTAAAGTTCTTTCTCTGGATGTGGATAGAATTTTCCGCTGTGAGTCTTTTGTGAGTCTTAGATGCTTGTATTGCTAAGTCTGTCAAAGTCAGTCATCACACAATGTGGTTGTTACTGTGCACAATGTTCCCCTGGTTCTGCTCATTTCACTCAGCATCCGTTCATATAAATCTTACCAGGTTTTTCTGAAGTCTGCCTGCTCATCGTTTCTTATAGCACAATAGTATTCCATTATATTCATAAACCACAAATTGTTCAGCCATTCCCCTCAATTTCTAAATCTTTGTCACCACAAAAAGAACTGCAATAAATACTTTTGTACATGTGGGTCCTTTTTCCATATTTATGATCTCTTTGGGATACAGACCTAGAACTGGTGTTGCCAGGTTTAAGGGAAGACACAGTTTTATAGCCTTTTGGACTATAAAAGGCCCTATATTTTAGGGGGGACAGTGACAAACTATATGTGACCTATGATTATTATTAACAACTATCATTAGGTCTTGCCTCTATCACTGAAGAGACTGGCTACAGGAGCTTATCAGGTAGGAACAGTAGTTTATGTGTTGTCCATCAGCTACTGCCCATGTCAAAATATAAACAAAGCCTACAAAAAAATCCAATTGGAATGGAAGTTCCACAGACCTCCAAGGGAGGAGGGGGGAATCCCAGGCCCAATCAGTACTGGATCCAGAGAGCAATGAAGCAGACAAACAATAACCACCACAATCAAAAGTCATGATGGTTATGGAGAACAAAGAGGAATGTTAAAAGCCCGTGGAGTCACTCTGTGTGCTTAGGGCTTTCTGAGAGAGATGCGCTGCCCTTTCCCCATTAAAGTAAAATATTCGGGCAGAGCCTACCCCTCAGAATTTCCAAGTCAAGAGATTTCCTTCCAGATGGACTCATTTGAATTTTACCTATTTTTCTTCTATATACTCTGGTGTAAAGAATAATAAGCAGTGAACTAACCACAAGTCAGTCAGCAGGAGAGAGAGGTCAGACCCTGGTGACCCATAAAATGTACATTCATTCTGAAAAAGAAAATACAGAGCTCAATGTTTCCAGTGGCCACAATTAACCAGACATTGTTGAGTGGCTAATGGAAAAGAAGCAGCACTGGGTTCTCATTATGAAGTTCAATTTTTCAAATGACCCATCATAATCTCTTTTTTTTTTAACACGGATTCCTCCTCAAACCCAAAGACATTTTCATTCCAAATATGTTTCTCTTTCATTGTGCTCTTGAAAGAGAAGACATTAAAGCTGACATTCTAAAATTTCCACCTGACTCCAGGTCAAGGTTGCAGCCATGGTCAGATGCTTTGTTCATAGTTATGGCTTGTTTTGTGATCACATGATTGGAGGTGTTAAAGGAGGTTCCTTTTATAAGGAGTCCATGAGATGGTGGATTCTAGGTCTTAGCCAGCTTTACAGATATGTTGGTGATAGCAAGAGTGAAGACAGTTTGGGGGGCAGGTTTGAGGCTGTTACCCCTACTACCTACTACTTCTGCTCCATAACAACATACTGCTCTTCGTATGTAACCAACAGAGACATATTTTGAAGTCTGATTCAGATACACCAACTTTCAGGTTAAGAATAGATTGTATTGATATGATATATAAATTAGCATTCTAGTCATCTATTTAAGCAACTTCCTTTTGATCAACTTTATTTTAATGATCAAAAATTCATGCCAGATTTGAGATCTATGTACGAAAAGATGATTATGCAAAATACTGTTGTATCTTCTTAAGAAGACTACATTACTAAGTCTTAGTTAATGCACTAATTTCAAGAAATATGACAAAATTTCAGAGTAGCAAAATAATATAGTTGGTCCCAATGTCTTTAAAATACCAGAATTTGACCAAGACTGTAAGATATGATGATTTTTTTGTATGAAACAGATCAAAGAATAGCTGTCATTGACCTCACCACTTTTTAAAAATCCTGACAGGGAAAAATTCTTAAATTTTTATTTTCAGCAACATTAACAAAACATACACACATTTTAGTGAAAAAAGGAAAGAATTTAAAAAAATACCCCAGTAGTAATGAACCCAATGACATTCCATATACAACCTGAAATATGGAAAGCATTCCATTAATATAGCTCCCCCGAAAGACTTAAACTTATTGTATGTACACATACACTGGAAGAATTGTATATATATGAAGAATTTTATATATGTATTTATATATATATATGTATATATATATATATATATATATATAGACACATAGAGAGGTTTTACCTTCACACATATATATATGGATGGATGGATGGACAGAAGAATATATGTATATATGTATGTATGTATGTATTTGCTGATTCTACTCTGGGAAAGAGATTCAGGGAATTAGTCTATACCAATCGAGGTTTCAGAGGAAGAATCACCCCCTTGGTCCCCTTCAAAATAGAAGTCATAGCAATAAACCAACCTAGTAGCAACAGATGATCAAAGTGATCCTAAGTTGAAAGGAAATTCCCTGAAAATTGAAAAGAGAATAAAATAAGTTGATGTAATGCCAATTTAATACCCATAGTACCTGCAATGAATATGCATAACTAGTTCCAGGGTAGATTTCCAAAATATAATAAACTCTCTTTCTCCAAGACAAAAACCAAAATATTTATTTGGAACATCACTATTAGGATACCAGGAGGTAGAGCACTAACATCTTAAGCATTTTTCCCACAAACAAGTTCCCACAGGCATAATTCCTCCCTCCACTAAGCTCATGCTTGCTTCTCCCCAATATTCTATCTCAGCTAAAATTCCATTGGGCAAGCTCTTCCCACAATGGGCTCCATGTGACTCAGGCTATCTCACAGCTATGAGCTGGGCCACAGCCTAAAGCAGGTCACATAGGTCTATTAATGGAGAGGGAAGATCTTCCTATTCCATGAACATTAGAGTTGACAAATATATAAGAAGGTCTAGGTTTAATGGTCTGAACCACCAATTGAAAAAGAAAAAATTGTGAATTGTGCTCCCTGTTGAATGGCTATTAAATATTGAACAAGCCTGCTCTAATACCAAAGGACAGTCCATAAAGTGAAATTCAGTAAAGTTTAGGTCTCATTTGCATTCCATATAAGAAGCTACAATACCAAAAGAACATTATTACATAGAGTGGTCTCCTATATGTGATGGCCCCATATGCACCCGTGCATTATGTATTAATGGAACATTGATAATTGAAGGAGAGAGGTAGTGCTGCTGGCTGGGCTGCACAGTGGATATAGAACACTGAACTTGGAGTCAGGAACATTTGAGTTCAAACCCAGGTTTATTTGCTATGGGACCCTGGGCAAATTACTTAACCCCCTTCAACCTCAGTTTCCCCACCTGTAAAAGGAGCTAACGATATCTATCCCCCTCCTCAATAGTTGTTGTAAGGATCAAGTAAGATAATATTTATGAAGTATTTTGGAAACCTTAAAGTACTATGTAAATATTAGCTATCATATAACATATAAATGTTAGCTATTTTTATTATTGCATAGTTAAAATGTAATTATATCTGTAGTACAACGATAGCCAGCCATATGGATATTGAATATATAGTTAAATAGATATTCAAATTCTGTAGAGGCAAATGGAGGCTGGACAATGTAAAGAACACTAGACTTAATTAAAGATACTTGTGTACAAATCACAGTTTTGCTGCCTGTGAGCTAGTGTGAATTTGGGCAAGTAAGTCTCATTCAACCTTAAAATTTATTTGTCCCAACTGTGCTGAAGACAATGTGCATGCTACTTGGGATACAATAAAAAAACAAAAACAGTCCTTTAGGGGTTTATATTTTACTTGATCCACTTCTCTGAGTACCTCTAGAGGATCTCAAAGGGTCTTGCCAGTGCAAATTTCCTATAATAAAATGAGTCATAGACTGTGGTGAAGAGATGGTATCTTAAATAGGCAGTTAAAGCTGTCATATAAAACTGTCATATGAGTTGCTTTCCACCTTAGTCTATAGTCCTTCAAAAGAAATGAGCCATAAGACAATAGTGTGACAGAAATGGCCCTGGATTTGGGATCAGAGGCACTAGGTTTAGATCCTACCCCAACTCTGTCACTGACTGTGTGACCTTGGACAAGTGACATAGTTGCATGGTTTTCCCATCTGCTAGTTTATTACCCTGTTACTTTGCCTAGCTATGAAGATTGATAAATGTTGCTATTGCATACAGAAGGAAGTTTTCTCCAGAGGTTCTTTGAACAACAATAGATTCTCATCTTTTGGAGACAGTTGACTAGAGATTTACCTGAAGGCAGAGAGATGGATTTGAAGACCTTTTTATATTCCCTTCCAACCCTCTAATGCTATGATAAGAAATAGAGCGTACAAGTAACATGATTTCAAGATCTTGTTCCTGAGGGTAGAGTTCTAACCATTCCATAAGTTTACTATAAGTAATAATAAGAGAAAAAAATGTTTATTAAGCACTTTCTTTTCTTTTCTTTTTTGTAAGACACTGTATAGGGCAAATATTTCAGCTTTTCACAGGACTATGCTCTTTAATGATAACAAAAAAGTTCCGACATTCTATAACCTATTTTTTAACCTACTGAAATGAAGCCCATGAGTTCCCATCCTTTCATAAAAAGGAAAAATATCTAGGTAAACAAAGAAAGCTGCCTTCTGATATTTGCATTTTGTCCCTGTTGGAAATAGGGGTTCACCACTGGTATTTTAAAGAAGATGCAGAGGGGCAGATGCCAAGAGGGGATTAGTGAGACTGTCACCAGAGGACAGATTCTATTTCCCTGACAAGACAGGAACCACTTTCAAGCTGTTTAAGTTGTGATTATTTCCAACTGTTGCCAATTCTTTGAAAATTAATTGTAGATCTGAAATGGCTGTTTTTAAATAATTCATTAAAAAAAATAAATCCAGAGGAAAGTAGCAAAGGTAGTGAGAAATCCAGCAAAGTACAAAGAAAAGGGTCAAGACTGTTCTAGTTATCTGACTGCTTTCCTTACTCCTGGAGTACTTAATTAGGTCTGTCTGACTGTTTGGCCCTGGGTTGATTTTGTTCTTTCAAGAGAGCTGTTGACCTAATACTATATTAAAACACACTGAGCAATAGTTTCTCCACAATCCCTGAAAACATTTGTAAATGCCATTATTTTGGCAATGAAGTTAAAAAAACACAGCTAAAACTAACCACCTACTGACTTGCTAGTGAAGCTCATACATTTATAATTGTTATTTTTTTAATGTTACTGAGTAGCCTTTTAGTCCACCAATTACAGAGACTGGTTAGACAACATCGCTGAATGTAGGCAACTAAATGCCCTGAAGAACCTTAACTATAAAAACAAGAGCTTCCGCAAGTTTTTGGAGATTCTCCCAACCAGACAATTAATTGAACTAATTCAACAGTGCCTTTGTAAAGTTTATAGCTCCTGGAATTATTGTCATGCGTACAGAAGCATTTTAAATGTTACATCCTCAAAACTCGAGATCAATTTGTTTAGTGGAGGAAGGGACTGCTTGCTTGAGAATTACTGTATGTGTGTGTGTGTGTGTGTGTGTGTGTTTGTGTGTGTGTGTGTGTGTGCATGTGCGTGTGCGTGTGAGAGAGAGAGAGAGAGAGACAGAGAGACAGAGAGACAGAGAGATGGGGCGGGAGCCGGGGTATGCATTTGCTGATTTCTCATTTTCAGGAATAAGCTATTTCTGGGAAACTAATTAGTTACTTATTCCCTAGAGAAAACACTGCTGTTTGTTCGTCCCTTTCTCCTCTCTAAACTCAAAGATGTTCTTCTTTCCAAGGCTTATGATTTGTGGGTGTAGTCAGAACCCGAGAAAGAAATGGACTCAATAATGAGAAGAGTGGCATTTTTATAGAGCTCTATCAGACTTGTTAAATACTACAAGAGTTTAGAATCAAAAACTGTTCTAGCATGCATGCCTTCAATTATTCAGAACGCCCATCTTATTTGTTTTGGGCGGTGTTGGGTGTTTTTTTTTTTTAGCATAACTCCCCTCCCCACTCCTTTGCTGTACCAAATATGTTTCAGTTTTATACTGTTATTGAGAGAGGACATTCTAAAATATCCATCTGGCTTCTTAAATGCTATCATGTCTCTTTTGTTTTCCCAAGTCTCCGATGAGAAGATATTTGTCACTTAATTGCTGCTGAGGATCACAGATGATGGTTTATAGGTTTAGGCAAATTGCAGGCAGCACTTTGTTAACAAACGGAAAAGCACAATGGTACTTCATAATTATCCTACGGAGTTCAATTGGCCCTTAACGGCACCTGCACGTACAGCATCAGGGAGCCTTGTTTCAACACAAAAGCTCCTTCTTGTTAATTAACCTGTGTGCACTTGTTACAAATGAAACCTATTTGTTTCCATTTAATATATCTGCAGCTAGTTTAAATATTCATTTATTATTATGCTTGTTAAGTGAGGAGAGAAGTAAGTTTGGACGACTTCCATTAATATGCATCGAGCTGAAGGAGGGGGGTGGCTAATAGACTGATATCACATGGTCTGCTGTGTTCAGTGGGCCCCTAGACCTGTTTAAGAAGAAGGAATATCTCTAACTCACAAAAAAATCAGATCGGAGACAGGTGGGAAAACAAATTGTCAAAGACGGTAACATTTTTTTAAATCAAAGGGAGATTTTCCTGAGGGATAGATGTAGCCTGTGTTAACTTGGATTTCATTCCTCAAGTTACCGTGTTACCTTTTCTTCTCCATAAATGGACCTTTTCTTATACAATTAGACAATTTGGGCCAGACTAAAAATTCTATGGGTTTTTCAATAGGAAAAGAATGAATTGTTTACTTGAGATTTTGATGATCTATCTAGTTCCCTCAGAAAAAAAAAAGTATTCGATTTAAGAGGTAGAAGAAATGCATGGAATAAGATTGCTATGTGTCAGGGGCAGGCTTGTTGAAAAAAACGATGCTTTTAAAAGTACATTCTATGCGAAAGCCCAAATCACAGTAACACCCCCCTCTTTTAAATGTAGCAGCAGCATTACCATTCAAAACATTTATATTCTTGACACCTGGGGATTTCATTTCTGTAATTGATTTTGCTTATTTACTATTTTTTTCTCCCTAAAATATTTTGAAATTTATTTCTCAGAACAGTCTCTTGAAGGGAAAAAGTTTTTGCTGAAAAAGACTTTATTGTTAATTGACAAGGATACTTGAAGGATTTGTAATTTTGGCCATCAAGAAGTTCTCTTCCCCAATAGAGAGGGTGATACTCTCTTTGATTTAGATTTTGAGAAGGACTGTGGCTGAAAAACTGTTCACATTGTGACCAGTCTGGTGCCTAGTCTGTTGTCACTCAGCTAGGCTGAGATAAATTAATGTAGTTAAAACTTTTACTTAACAAAATTCATTTGCTCCAAATTTTAAAATGTCAGAGTTTAAACTGTTCTCTTTAGAAATATATATACATGCATATGTGTGTATATATATATATACATTTTTTTCATTGCTTAAGAATGATGTTGATTTGACTGCAGTTCACTTCTCTACATTGCATCCTGAAAAGAGTTCAAAATACCTCACCTATTGATGAAGGCAATATTCCCACAACCAGTAATCAATTACTTTGATTCTTTTGTTTTAAAATTGGTCCAATAATGCATTTTAGAATAGGTCAATACCTCCTGCTAGATAGAGTAATACTAATTTGTTTCTGTTTATCAGGTTTGTGTAGTTAACACTCATATTCTTAAAACTCAGCTTGCCACTGAGAATGAACAATATGCAAAATTGATAGAAGTTATAAAATTACTAAACAGTTATAGTGTTTTGAAAAGATGCAACACATTTCTGCGCTCAGTCCTCTTTGTTTACATACATTTATTATCTTGGGAATATTATTCACTTGACAGCTCTGGAAATGAAAGTTCAGTATTATCTATTTCAAACCGATAGTCCTGCTATGACAAGGGTCTCAAACTTTCTCACAGCATAAGGAAACATGCTTCCACTTCCAGGAGAGGAAAAGGGGGTAGTTAGTTATCATTAATGCCTGTTAAATTTCTTATTGTAAATCATAATTCATCGTCATTTACACAAACATTTATTGCACACCAATAAGGCCTTGAGAACATTGTTTTTGGGACAACTGAAGCAGAAATAGCATTAAAAGGTGCGTGATCATCAAATGCCCACGATGGAAGTGGTAACTGCTAACCAAAGACAGTTTTAGAATAGGAATTTTAAAATAGGGAATAGGGAGAGAGAAGAGTGGTGTGCCAACCCTAAACTAATACTAATGTAGCTTGCATTTTTATAGCCCTTTAACATTGACAGAATATTTCCCTCATAGCAACCTAGGAGTTAGGTAGTAGTACTATCCTTGTTTTACAAATTGAGGCTTAAAAGCTTAAGTCATTTACCTATAGTCAAACACGTATTAAGCATCAGAGACAAGATTGCCCTAACTGGTCTCCAAATCCAGTGCTCTTTTTGCTATACAGTGCTAATCAAGGTCATACAGTTGCCTTAATCCATTTAAACCAGGATTTCCTAATCTGGTCTCTGTGAATTTTTTAAACCTATTGAAAACAATGAAATGTCTCAAAGCTACACCTTCTAATGGACAAAACACTGTAGTGGGCATCAGGAAACCTTTCTATGTTTCTTTTGCATCAGGAAAGAGGCATCATGACACAGAAGAGGAAAACACTGAGTAGGAATTGAAAGGCCTCAATTCTAGGCCTAATTTGACCACTTAATAGCTAAGTGGCATTAGGCAAGGTAGTTAACTTTTCTAGGCCTCAGTTTCTGCATTTGTGAACTGGACAGAATAATAACCTGCCCTATATACCTCACAGGATTGCTGCAAAGATGAAATGAAGTAGTCTATAAGGAAACTCTAGAAAAGGGGTTCTTAACCTTTTTTATATTGTGGATTCTTTGGTAGTCCGATAAAGCTTAGGAAACATCTTCTCAGAATGTTTCTTTTAAAAATTCATAATTTAAGAAAATTCTAAATTTTAGTTAGATGTTAATGAAAATAGATATGCAATTTTTTCCCAACCAAGTTCAAGTATCAGCTGAAACCTCTGTGGATCCAGATTAAGAACCCTCCACCCTCACTCTATAGAAGTCTTAGCTGTAATTGCTGAGATTTCTGGGGCCTTTCTTGCTCTATCATTTCTTTCAGACTTAACAGGGATGTTGGGAGAAAAAAACAATAAGGTGATGGATTCCACTGTCACTTCTCCCCTCCCCCAACCACTACTGTGGTTCTAAGGCAAGAGAGGTCTCAACTCTTTCAGGAATACTGTCATTTGTTGCCCGACTTCAGGAATAAATCAGTCATTCCTATGTCATAAAATCTGGATCTTAGGAATTTATAAGTTCCTTAGGGAAGTGTTTAATTCCCTGAAAGAAAACCAGATGAAAGGAAGTACATAATTCTTAAGTATTACAGTATGTTACTCTTTATAAATAGACATACTCACTTCTCATGTACTTGAACTTTCTGTACTATGGGTCACATTTGGTTCTATGGGCAGGTGTAATTTTTAGTGAAGTGCCTATAAATGTAAGGTAGTACGCACATATATTTCCATCCTGTTGCTAAACACATTTATTATCCTGTCTTCCTTGAACTTTAAAACCAGTCCTGACTTTTGTTCTATACCTGCAAAGCAGGGCAGGATTCCTAGACAGTGAAAGTTATCAGCACTCCATTAAGTTCCAAGGTGGCTGCTGACAGCTTCCTCTTCACTCCATTAAGCTAATTAGGTTTTCATAAGTTCCTACAGACAGAATTCCAGCGTTAGAAGCTAGGAAATTCATTAACAGATGCCCCACTTCAATGTAATGAGATCATTCTTTCCTTAAGTCTCTGATAGGTAGGCGTACCGTGGCCTAAGAGTATTACATGCAATAGGGATAGGGACTTGTAATTTCTTTGACATAGGAGACTTTATGTGAGAAAACTCCTCTATCAATGCAAATGAGCACCTTCTCTGCAATTTATAGTCTTAAAGAGTTGTCTAGAGCCTTGTAAGATTAACTGTCTTTCTAAGGGCTACATAGCTAATGTGTGTCAGAGACGGGATTTGAACCCAGTTTTGGCTGATTCCTAGGACAGTTCTCTATCCACTGGGAAATATAAGGGTCATTAAAAAACCTGGAATGATTATTATGTGGTAAACATGGTAGTAGGTTCTGGATGTACAAATAGGTATAAAATATGTTCCCTTCCTTGAGGATCTTTCATAGGTGGTAAGATAAAACAGAAATACATGAGAGGTGACAAAGGTAGCATCTGAGTGCCAAATGAGAGTGGCACCAATTTTTATAGCCTTGACTGTGAGATTGCTATAGGATTCAAAGAAGAAGCCTAGAATGAGGGTTGGATTGGTATATATATTCCCATCCTTATTCCAATCCAACAAAAGGAACCTTGGAAGCCTGTTTTGAACCATGTATTGACTGACACTGTGTGATGACACAAAATCTCCCTTCTAAGTGGCTTTGGAGCCAGAAAAACCAATGACTCAGAACATCCTGAACCAGAACCAAGTACACATACAAAAAGGACAACCTTTTAATCTCTTAGTCTCTTTTCCCTCCTGGGGATGAGACAAGGACTTCTATAAGCTGAGTAAAAGGTGGATACACCAAATCCTGTCTATACTGCTTCTGTTGCATTTATTCTATCCTGCTTAATTAAGTGAATAATCCAAGATGGGAGTGCTCAAGTGAATGTATAAATCTAGGACATGCATCCTAGCCATTAGAAGATCCATTGGAAACTAGAGTAATTAACAGTGTACACAGAACCCAATGTCAGTAGGCAAGAGAGTGGTGGTAGCTAATGACAAAGAAAGTGACTGCAGACAGATGTGAAAGGATGGTTATCAAAGCCTTCTCCAACTGATAAATGGTCAAAGGATATAAACAGGCAATTCTTAAGGGAAAAACTCCCAGCTATAAATAATCTTATGAAAAAATGCTCCAACACACTTTCCCCAAAAGGAAAGTTTTCAAGATAGTACACCCCAAACACTAGTGAAACTGTTGGTAGAGAATTAATTGGTTCAGTAACTCTAGAAAAGTAATTTGGAGATATACCCTAAAAGTTAGTAAACTATTGATACCTATTCACCCAGAAGTAGCACTACTAGGTATATAGATATGTGTCATATGGATATAGAATCCATTTGTATAGTTATAGAAATTCTTTTTGTAATGACAAGGAATTGGAAGCTAAGGGATGGCCTATCCACATGGGAATGGCTGAAAAAATTATAGTGCATGAATATAAAGTAGTACTTTTGTGCTGTAAGAAAGGATGAAAGGGACAACTTCAGAGAAACATAGAAAGAGTTGTATGAACTAATGCAAATTGAAGTGAACAACTCATATAATATCAACAGTTTTGTGAAAATGAAAAAATTTGAAACACTTAAGAACTCTGATCAGAGCAATGATCAACTGTGATGTCAGAGTACCAATGATAGGAAATGTCGGCTACCTCCTCAAAAGATCGTGAACTCAAAAAGCAGGGTGAGATATGCATTTTGGGGCTTGGCTAATGAAGGCATTTTTTTTTTTGCTTGACTATCCATATTTGGTAGAAGGGTCTTCAGGGTGTGGTATTAGAATGGAGAGCTACATTTTGTAAGCAATTCTCCTTAATTCAGCGGGCAATTATTGAGTGCCCTACTATGTGCAATATATTGCTCACCTGGGGCTGGTTTCTAGCTTTATTATTTATATGACGTGAGCCTCCAAACATGAAGGTCTGGGGAATCCTAGAAAGTATAGAAATCATCCCCAAAAATCATGATAACAATTTCATTGTGCTATTAACTGACCCAAAATATGAAGGAAACAATATATTGTCCATCTTTCTAAAGAAATATTTTAGGGTGTGATGCTATAATTTTAAATTTTAATTTGATCTGAGTCCCAGAGACCAAATTTTGAGGAAAATAGAAGCGATATCCTATTTGAAATGCCTGTTAATGATAGATCAGGTTATGTTTTTGTGTCACCTAATGAATCTGGTGACATTGAAGCTAATGTAGAGACAGCTGTAGAAGGTAAAAACAAAAGATATGATAAGCAGCAGGATCAAGAGGATATGCGACTGACAAGAACTAAACCCTGTGATAGAAGTTAGCTAAAGAGGCAGTGTGGTGTGTTGGAAAGAACACTGCATCTGGAGGCAGAGACCTGAGTTCAAATCTCCCCACTTACTACCTTTATAACCCATGCCTTATCATTTTGAGGAAATTCTGATTTCTTTTCTCCAGAAGGTCTCCAGATTATTAATATAGATATAGCAGCGCACCTCAAGTCAGGTAGATCTAAATTCAAAATTCCCTCAGATTCTGTGAAAATCCCTTAACCTTGGTCTGCCTCAGCTTTCTCAACTATAAAGTAATGACTATAATCACATCTACGTCACAGGATTGCTGAGGGAATCAAATGCGATAACATCGGTAAAAAGATGAGCTCAATAGCTGGCACATAGTAGATGCTTTAATAAATGTTTATTCCTTTCCCTTCTCCTTTCCTAAAATGGGTTAGCGGAAATGAAGATAGTACTCCCGCATCTGTGGTCTGATGAGAGCTGAATACACCGAGACTATAGATATAACTGAACTCTCAATAGTTCTTTATGACTTGCAAAGTACTATATATACTTGCCTGCTTTTATTCTCACACAGTCTTGCGAGGTAAATAATATAGGTGTCGTTACATCTATTTTCAAGATGGGGAAAGTAAAACTTGGGGGTATGTCGGTAAATATTTAACATCTGGCTCTCAGAGGGAAAATGTGCTCATGACACTTCTTTTTTCATGACACTTAAATTTAATCTGCATTATTACCATTTTCTCTACTAGTTTTGTAAGCAAGTCTACACAATCAACAAAACAATAAATCATGCCTTGATTGGTAGCATTCACTGTGAAAGCTGGACTAGACTCTATCCAGCATGCATTACCCGCTACGTTCTCCCCCCTCAACCCAGCTAAACAGGGTTAAGTGACTTGCTGAGGGTCACAGGCTGGATTTGAACTCAGGAAAATGAGATTTCCTGATTCCAAACCCAGTGCTCAATTCATTGCATCACTTAGGCGCTCCATCATTAAAATAGAGGTTCTTAAAATTTTTGTGTGTATTTCATGGACCCTTTGGCAGTCTGGTGAAGGCTAAGTAGCTCTTCTCAAAATGTGTTTAAATGCATAAAATATATAAAGAAGATAAAGAAAATCAATTCTACTGAAATGATTATCAAAATATATATATATATATATATATTTTAAAATTCTCACACTCCAGTTTAGGAAACCTCTGCTTAGAGCTTTTTGATGAAGGCAGTGATATGGTCAGAAACATTCCATAAGAATATCACTTTTGCAGGCAAATGGAGGATGGATGAGAGAAGAGAGAGGCTTGAAGTCCAGTTAGATGACTATTGCAATAGTCCTGGTGAGAGGTGATGAGGGTTTGAACTCATGGTGGCCATATGAGTAAAGAGAAGAGGCCAGATACAAAAGAAGTTGAATTAACACAATTTGGTAACTGATTGGATATGAAGGGTAAGGGAAATGGAAGGGTTAAGAATGACCCAAAGTTTGTAAACTTGGGAGACTAAAGGGATGATGTTACCTTTGATGGAAATTTAGCAGAGATTGTTTCTAGGAGAAAGACGATGAGTTTTCTTCTTGACATGTTGAATTTGAGATATTGAGATACCTACAGAAAATCTATTCAGAAATATACAACAGGCAATGAGATCACAATTATACTTATAGAAACTGAGATCCCTAAGAGAGGAACTGTAGATGGGGGAGATGGGCAAATGATGGGAAGACAGCATAGGACAGGCTTACTGTTCCTTTCCATGGTTTGGGGCTGGAATGTGCTTGACTATTCAGCAAAGGAAAATAAAATTGCAGTGATGAGACAGGAATAAGGAGAACCAAAAGAAAACAATGTCATGAGAGGGGAGAGTATCCAGGAACAGAGGGTGGTCAGCAATACCAAATAGCACAGAAAGAAAAGTCAAGACGAGTACAGACTGAGAACCAAACAATGGATTTGGTCATTAAGAGATCTTTGGTAACTTTGCAATAAGCAACTGCAATTGTGATGAAGTCAGAAGCAGGATTACAAGAGGTGAGTATAGAGGAAATTAGCATAGACTGATTTTCTTGAAATTTGGCTAGATGATCACACACAGGAGGTGAGATAGAGGTTCACAACTTGAAGGGATAAAAGGTAAGAGTTTATTAAGTATAGGCAAGGATATATTTGGATATGTGTGTATTTGTCCTTCGTTACCGAAGAAGACCATGCCATCAGAGAAATGATGACATGACTTGCACTTGACTTTGTTTTGAGTGAGGGAGGGCTGTGCAGGTCAACAGCCTCACCTCTCCTCCAGAGTCATCTGAATCCAGTGACCAGATATTCATCAGGATGACTGGAGATGACCCAGGATGAGGCAATTGGGGTAAAGTATTTATAAAGGGGATAAGTATTTTTAAAGTACATTCTATGTACCAGGCACTGTGCTGAGCATGTTTTACAAATATTATCACATTTACTTTGTAAGTAGTCAGTAGATTGGGAGAGACTGAAAAGAAGGGAAGTGGGATGAATGTGGGATAAGGTACTGAAGTACACAAGAGGGCATGGGATTAAAGATACAAGTACTGGGACTGGCCTTGTTGAGAAGAAAAGCCATCTCTTTCTTAGAAAGGGGAGGGAAGGAGGAGAAAATGAGACACACTGGTTAAGAGATTTTGAGATGTCGATGGGGGAGAAAACGGATCTTTCAATGAATTGTTTTACTCTTAGAATGGATCCTTACTATGTCATTCTAGGTATTAGCTATTCCTCTCTTCTAGCTTTGTATCATCTGCAAATTTTATAAGAATATACCTAGGTCATTGTCCATGGCATATATAAAAATGTAAACCCAAGGTCAAATCCCTGAAGAACTCTACTGTAGACCTCTTTTCAAATAGATATGATTGTTGTTTAGTCAAGTCCAACTTTGTGATCCCTTGTGGGACTTTTTTGACAAAGTTACTGGTATTGTTTGCTATTTCCTTCTCCAGCTCATTTTACAGATGAGGAAACTGAGGAAAGCAGAGGTTAAGTTACTTGCCTAAACTCACACAGCTAGTAAATGTCTGATGCTGGATTTGATCTCATGAAAAATGAATCATCTTGACTTCAGACCTGGTACTCTGCTGTACCACATAGCTGCCCTCAGTTGGCTATTAATAACTACTCTTTGAGACTAGTCATTCAACTAATTCTATTTTGACCAGCTGTCTAAAATCCATCTCTGGTTTGTAATAATAACATGATAAACAACTTGGCATAAAGGATAAAGAACTGGCTTTAGATACGAGTTCAAGTCCTGCCTTAGACCCTAGTTGAGTGATACTGTACAAGTCATTTTTACTTTTCTCAAGCCTCAGTTTTGTCATTTGTAAAATAAGTGTAAAATAGCACCTGCCTCACGAGATTGCTACTAGGATCAAATGCAATAGTATGTAAAGTGCTTTGTAAAATATAGCACATTATGTAACTGTTAGTTATTATTTTCAAAGGTTTTGATGAAATCTAGGTAAGTTCTATCTATAACTCCTTAGAGTCTCCCTACTATGACAACTTTTTTCTATGACCATTTTGCTCCACCAGAAACTAGGACCCTATTTCAAGCTCTAATTATCTTTTTTTTTTACATTATTTAGCTGGGATACTTCCTAGAATCTCTTGGATACTTCCTAGAATCTCTTCTACCTCACCTATGGCTCCATTTCCATCACTTCATGTTTTTCCATATTCCATTAGAATATAAACTCCTTGAGGGCAAATACTATCTTGTTAGCTTCTACAGGTTATGTGTCCTCAGTACTTAGCACAAAGTCTGAGAGTATACAAGCTTTTAATAGATGCTTTGTCTATATCACTGTTCTCTTTCTGTCTCTGTCCCTTCTCTCTCTTTTTCTCCGTTTCTCTCCTCTCTTCCTGTTTCTTCTCTCTCTCTCTTTCTCTCTTTCTCTCTCTCTCTCTCTCTCTCTCTCTCTCTCTCTCTCTCTCTCTGTCTTTCTCTTTCCTTTCTCTGTTTGTGTATGTCTCTGTCTGTCTTGCTTCTCCCTCTGTCTCTCTGATTTAGCGAGGTAATAAATCTGTCAAGCTGTGTTGGCTTCTCTGATTGCCATTTCATTTTATAGCTCTTTGTATCAGTCCAAGATAAGCTCACTGGCCTAAAGTTTATAGACTTTCCTTTTTTGAACACAGAGAAAACATTTGTACTTCTCCAAGAGTATGGCAAAAAAAAATTAAGTTTCTCTAATTAATAATACTTGTTTTTAAATGCAAATGAAATTTATTTGAATTTACGTCAATTAATAGTTGTTTTTTCTGATATCATATTTTGTTTCACTGATCCTCCCAAGCAGTCTGTCCTCTCTGTTTTATTGTCCTCTAGTTGCAAAAAGAATCTGATTTCATCATAAAGAAGAAAGTGGTACATCATCTTGAAAAATTTCATCTTTTAGAACTCTAATTTCTAAAACTTTTTTATTAAGCAGAAATTCCTCCCCTCTCCCCATCTGGATATAAAAATCTTCTTATGCATTTTTACTTAGATATGGCATTAAATCAATGTAGCTTCATCTTTCAAAGTAAGGGGATAATAACTAAGAAAAGCTTTAAAAAGTATTTTTTTTAAAAAATTAACAATGAGAGAAGGTAGATGAAAAAGAGTGAGCTAACATTAAGGAAATTGGTATTACATGAATTTTATGTATTGAATAAGGCACTAAATATCCAATATTCTGTTGAAGTCAGTCCTTAATAGAAGAAATAGGGTAGAGATTTTTCCTTCCCTTTATTTAATAATTTAGAAAACTAAATATAAAACACTATGTTAATATGCTGTAAAAGAGTAAATCTGTATACATGAAAGATGACATTTTGTAAGAATGTGAATTTGAAGAATTCTTTTATGCATATTGGACTTTGGGATTATATGTTCTCTGAAATACACATTTAGAAACCTAATTCGTAATCCAAAAATAATTATCATTATAGATAGTACCTGACTTTTAAATTCACTTCCACAAATTACCATTACAAATATGCTTGCCTTCATTAAGGGTTTAAAAGAGTGCCATTTTCCATGAATACTCACCAGCTAAGATTTGAGTCCATTTTTTTTATATGTATCTTATAAGTTTGAGTGTTTTTGTTTTCCTAACAAAATGGCCAATTTCTGAGTTGCCTGCATTTTCCCCCCTGCAATGGAAAAGAATGAAGAAGAAATAGTCATTAGTACTGTTGGCAATGTATGCGCATTTTCTAACATCCTGTACCCTGATTATGCTAATATCTGTTTGGATAGTTTGCTATCCCAAGGATCACTTGCACTGTCCCTGTTTTGGACCATTAGTCCTGGAGGATTCTTTTTTTTTTAACCCTTCAAGCATATGAACCTTGATTTAAGGACTTCTCTCTTCCCTGCTCCCCCCCCTCTATCTGGCTTGGCCATGTGGTTGACTAAACTTGAGGGTCCACTTTGCAGCCAAAGGTTCATTTTCCTCAATTTGTTAAGTGGCTAATTATAAAGGTTCACAACAGAAATGACACAAGGGGAGGAAGGAGAGGAGCCCTGCTTCTCTCAGGAGCCCCAAGAGGCTTGTACAAGTGTCATTTGTAAAACCCAAGCACAAATTAAACAATGGCTATAATAAGCTTCTAGGAGCTGGTGGATAATGAAAGGGAAATTCCTATGTAGATGCAAAGCAGGCACTAAATGGGTTGTTTTTATGTTTGACAACAAGGTCCTTATGTAACTCTTCATGAATTCAGCATCTGGTGCTACCGAGCACCCTTAGACAAGAGTAGGCCATAACAAGCAAAATAAAACGATGACAATAAATTCTGGGTCTGCAGCTGTGATTTCCAGTTTCATTTTCACTCTATGGTATATTAATAACACTTTTGAAGAGCCAATAAAAATCTGGCATTGTTTCCTGAATAAATGGATTTTTAAAAAAATAAAGTTATTGGAACTTACAATGAGAACATGAAGCAGGTTCATTTAGGTAAGGAACAAATGCTGCCTGTCCCTTAGCCCACATCAGTCTAACCAACTCCTCTATTGAATTCTAAAGACACATACCAACCTTTCCCAACAATTGAAAAATGACTGTCAAAAAAATATAACCTGAATTTTTTCCTTTTTTTTTTTTTTACAGTTGAGTATTTAAGGAAACAATGGAAAGCTCTTGGCACTGTTGCTAACCTTTCACCAAAACATATCTCTATGCATAGCATTCACATCATTATGTAAGACATTTGCAAATAAGTATAATGCTTTTGCCTATGGGAAAACTCTCCTGCTGTAATGTATTCATGAAAGATGAATTAACAGTTCTTTAGGTATGATAAAAAGATTCAGAGCATTGATATTAAAAAAAAGCAAGATCATCATTTATTTTTTTTTTTAAATCCTCAACTGCTAACTTGGCAGGTCTAGGTTTTATTTGCCCTAAAGTGCTGATTCCCTCCTGATTGAACCTCTTTCTTTTTCCTTCTCCTGCCTCATTTAAGGTCACTGCCCAGTCTCCCTTTTTGCTAAAGGCTGCTGGCCTTTACATTTCAGTCATACTTCCTGAAATCAAGGCCTTTGGCTGGCTTCAGATCCCTCCCAGGCTTCCTGCTTGCCTGCCCTTTGCCTTGTCATCAGGCAACACTGTGATTACTCTTATGATTGGAAGATCATAGGATATTTATGATGCCCAACATCAGATATACCAAGAGCTTGCCCCAATGTATCAATTGTCCTTGAGCCTAATTTGCCATTCAATTGAAAGATCATAGTTTAATCTACAGGAATGGGCTTTCAAGGTATTTTATGTTGGGTTATGGTGAAATAAACATTTTTAAGTGAAATTGATGACTGTAAAAAAGAAAGAATGAAAGAAAGAGAATTAAGAAAGATAAAAAAAAGAAGGAAGGGAAGGAAGGAAGGAAGGAAGGAAGGAAGGAAGGAAGGGAGGGAGGAAGAAAGGAAGGTAGTGGGAGATAATGTCTGCCGTGATAAAAAGAAACCTGTAAGGAACCAGAAAAAAATGGTCTTTAAGGGAATAAAATAATCTTTCAATCAAGGTTTTAAAAGAAGGGTACTAAAATAAAGGGACTGCCGCATGGCACAGGAGATAGATTACCAGTCAGGAAGACTCATCTTTCTAAGTTCAAATCTAGCCTCAGACACTTACTAGCTGTGTCACCCTAGGCAAGTCACTTAACCCTATTGGCCTCATCTGTAAAATGAACTGGAGAAGGGAACGGCAAACAATTCTAGTATGCTTGCCAAGAGAACCCCAAAAATATATTAGAAGAATATTTTTTAAAATTATCTCTCTGGAATCATTAAGAAATAACTTGACTCTAAAAAGCTGTTTCCAAAATCCTTAAATAATAGATCAAGGAGAAAAGGACCTTTCTTAAGGAAAGAGATTAAGGGTGGCATCCAATCTTTTGAGACAGAGCAATTATATGTCTAGTTCACTGCCTTCCCACCAAGGTGAAGTGATTGGGGTGGATCCTACCCTTCTCCATTGAGAAATGATTAAAATACAGATGGAAGAGAGAAGGTTCCTTTGTTTGTTCGAGAAATAAGTGGAATGATCCTGATGACTTGGTTGTTCTAGTGTTCTTGAATTTTAACCTAGACTGTATTTAACACCTCTTTTCTTTGTTCAATGTTCCTTTAAAACCTCAAATCATACAGTATTCGGGTAGATTAATGGCAAAGGGATAGAGGACTATACCAGTTTGGGTTCTCTCTAAGCTAGAAATAACTTCGATATAAAATAACGATAATTTAAATAAAATTGTTTCTTGCAGACATAAGGCTAAAAGCTTTGTGGAGAAATGTGCTTATAGAGGAAACATTTAAAAGTTGATTTACAAATTAAGTCTGCTAGGTCCTGAGTACTTCCCTATCTCCAAACTTCTGCGCCTCAGTTTAAGTACTCACAGAAGGTTATTTTGAGACTTACATGTGACAATTATCAAAGTGCTTTGACTGTCAACAAGTCAATATCTCTTAGGTAGGATAGGTGTACTATATGACCAATAGGTGAAAGGAGATTCACAGAACTTAAATGAAGTGTTCAAGCTTGGCAAAACAGGTTCCTACTAAATTCCAGAGTCAGAGAGAAAGCATAAAAAACCTTTTAGGCTGTTGTGTTACTTGGAAGTCAATAATACAGAGCTTTGTGTCTCTTTTTCAATACAGTTCTGCTCTGACTTACCAAATTTCTTAGTCTGGCAAAGGCAAAGAAATGGGTCAAATTATGTCAACATTTCTTCTACTTCTTCCCCCAACTCACTCTAGGATTCGGTATCTTGGTCCCATTCAAATTTAAAACTTATAATAGTGTTCTCCTTCAAGTTTAAGCTTATAGTTCTCTTGAAAGGGAGAATTTACCAAAAGAATGGCCCTCAGAGTATTTGACATGGTTAAGAGGTGACTATAAAGTAGTGACAGTCCATGAATCACTCATGTAGATCATCTCAATTTTATAGTTTCTCCTTTTATAGGTCACTCATTACCTATCCTACCTAACAGATGTTAATTAGCTTCCTATTTGCTTATGAGGACACTTTAAGTAACCCAGGGCTTTATGGACTTAAATTACTAACGAATCCCTTTAGATGATTCCTATTTTCATGCATATTCTTCTTGGTGACATGAAGAAAATTTGTAACACTCCTGTCAATGATACTCAGATATTAAACTTTTAAAAAAATGAGACCTTTTAGCACTCACTTTTCTCTCTCAACATCTAGTTTAAACAATGTTTAATTCACCTGCAGAGCATCTCTGTCTTGGACATCCTCTCTGTGGGAAGAAATTTTTTTTTCTTTTCTTTTACCAATATCTTTCAGTTATTGATTTTACTTATTGGTCCGTAATTTCAAACAGTGACAATAGCCCTAAAATAATCGATCACCTTCAATTTTTTTAAGTAGTAATAACAAATAAGTTCAAGAAAAATCTATAGCCTGGTTACAAGATTATGGTGAATCTGCAGCTGGGCATTTGTGGTCCTTGTATATCTCATTAGTTAAATTCGATGATCCTCAGACCGACAACTGAGTGTCTTGTAAGCTTAACAGTGACATATAAATGTGAGTTGTTATTTTTATTATTCTTGAGTTTTGAGGTTCTGTCATCCTGCAAAACCAAAATTAGATAATCATGGGGATGAAACTGAAGAAATCTGAACATTAATCTCCGTGGGCCTTAGTTTCCTTACCTGTAAAATTAAGGGGTTGGACTAGGTAGTCTCTGAAGTCTTTTCTAGCTCTAGATTTGCAATTCTGTGGTTTATGATGCTATGAAACTATTTCGCAATTTTCTGTAAGGCTAGGTTTACAAAGTATAAAGAGGAGCTCTGGTCATTTTCGGGTTTGATGTGATAATCAAACATAACCATATTGGGGCTATTCAGGTCCTCTTACTAAAAAATAATAATCCGGGCTACATATCCATTCTGGCCATCTTAACCGATAAAATTCACACATTTTCTGAGTTTCTATTTTTCTTTGCCCTAAGCCAATGATTCTGTTTTGCCTGTTTTACTTTGCTTTTATATCCATTTAGAAGGAGGGAGAATTCAGTCTCTTTCATGGACCAGCCTAGGCAAATTTCAGTGATGCAGGGTCATCATACACAGGGTCGAGTGGTGGCAAATCAATAGGCAAAAATGTTCATTTGCCCAGTAAGGGAGCTTTGTGCTCCTGATTTTTGTGATGGTGTGTTTATGGTCTAAAATACTGTCATTTAGTAGAATGCTAGAGTAAAGCTGTAAGAAATGTCTTTACCCAAGGTAAAGATGTAAGAAAAATAGTTGGGGATAGGACCTGTGGCTCCCTAGAAAAACCATTAAGTCGGGTTGAACCTAGATCTGCCAAAGGCAGAGCTAGATCTAATTACTTACTGTAAATCAGATGATAGCTTCTTCAGCTAAATAAATGCTGTCAGTCCAGTATATTATATTCAAGAAGCTAAGCTCTCTCCCCTTCAAGTTCTTGCAATACGACTTCCAAACTCTACTTGTTTGCTTTGTTTTCCAGAATCCAAAAAAGCATCCCAGCGACCTGAAAAGGCATAGGTGCCTTTGGCTTCCAAATAAAGTGAAACATGAGCACTGGAATGTCTTTGTTTACTGTTTGGTTGACAAGCCAAGGAGTTTTTTATGCCAATGCAGAAGCGATCAAGCAGCAAGCATTTATTAAGTTCCTGCTATATGTCAGACATTTTGCTAGGTCCTGGTGATAAAGGCAAAAATGAAACAGTCCCTATCCTTAGCAGCCCATAAGTTACAATGTAAAATAAGATACAAGATAGAGACAGGGAAACACAGAGACAGAGAGAATACAAAGTATTTTTTTCTTTTGGAGAGGTAGGCACTAGCAGCTTGTGGTATCAGGAAAGGCTTCTTGCAGGTGTCCCAAACAGAGTACGAAGGATTGGAGAGATTCTAAGATATACATGTGAGAAGGAGGAGGACTATTCCAGGAACCAATGTAAAAGCATAGAAGAGGGAGATTGGGTATCTTGTGTGAGAAGCAGGAAAAAGGACAGTTTGACTGGCCCCAGACTGTCAAATAAGAGGAGAATAGTGTGCAATGAGGTGGGAGGAATTTTCAGAGTACTGGAGAAGTTTTCATAATTAATTAAAAAATTAAGCGTAACCAATCATACCTTTGAATGGATCTTGAATTTCCCTGGGGTGTCTTAATATCTCAGATTTACTTTGATACTTTGAAATGTAACACCCCTCTGGGGCTACCCTCTCTCCAATTTAGTTTTCAGATCTGGAGATTAAATCTTTAAGGGATGAGGGGATGACAACTAATTCTCTCTCTCTGTAGATAGATAGATAGATAGATAGATGATAGATAACATGCACAGATATTTATAGCTAGATACATCTATAGATATAATAATATCTATATCTAAATATAGATAGCAATAGCTAGATGATAGATAGATAGATAGATATAGATAGATAGATAACTTTTGAGCTCCCCTACCAGCGAGCTCACCTTTAATAGGTACAAGTAGCCCAAAGCAAAGGCATTTCATTGAGGTGGCAAGAAAATTATCTCTAGAAGATATCTCAACCACCCATAAATTAAAATAAACTCTGAAAAATATTCATAGTAAATGTGAGCAGGAATTCACAGAGAAGAGTGGGAACAAACTTAAAGTTTACTGACCATACAGGATACATGTAGGAAATATGTCATTGGGGGAATTCACACCTCTAGTACTACAGGACCCAGATGTCCTTTCTTTCCTCTTAGATCAGACCTGAATAACATATGGCCTGTGAACTACATGTGGCTCACCAAAGGATTTTGGGCAGCTGTCACCCACCCATGGCAATCAATCTGGGTGACATGGTTGGTTTCCGTGGGTCATGTGACAGCCACCCAAAATCCTTGGATGGGCCACAGCTGACCCGTGGGCCATATGTTGTGCAGACCTGTTAGATTCTAGTTGGAGTAATAACTCACCGAGTTGTAGTACTTGACTATAGAGGAGTATTTCTGGACTGTAAGATATGATGAATATGATGAATTAGAGAGAAGCATGGGGAAACATCTGAACTGTTGCAAAGTATACAGAAGAAAGAAAACTATGTGCAACTGTTACAACAATGCAATGGGAAAGAACCACCAAGAAAAGGAAATGCTGCAAAGCCCTAAGGACCAAACTGGGTCTCCAAAAGAAAATTGATAGTGGACCTTCCAGTCCTTTGCAGAGTTAGTTAATGACAGGTGTAGAACACTGTATATAATGTCAAGAATTTTGCATGTACTGATAAGTTTTGATGAACTGTTTTTTCCCTTGTTTGTTCTTTGTCATAAAGCGTGTCTCTCTGGAATGGGGAATGGGAAGAGATGTGTTGGGAAATATAGATTATGTTAAAATAGATATCAATAAAAGCTATTTTTAAAGGGCTCCCATGATCTTCATATATGGATCTTTTTCTTCTGTCAGTATCCCGTTAACTCTGTTAATAGGATATACTTTTTTCCCCTGAAACTGTAGGAGAGATTACAGCACATAGTTTAAAATGTTATATCAATATAACTATGTAAATAGAGCAAAAACCAAGATGCTTAACTCTTAGCCATTATGATTATGCTTGACTTTGAAAAGGAGAGAAGAAAACATAATTCTTTTCCTGCTTCACAGAGGTGAGGAATTATGGCTGTGGAACATCTCATAGTCTTGGTTGATATATTGATTAGTTTTGCTGAACTTTTTTCTCTTTTCAGTTTTTATTCTACGTTGTAATAGATAATTCTTTAGGAGCTGAGAGGAGAAAGGACCACCTTTGGAAATGAAAGTAATATAAATCCAAAGCGAATCAGTAAAAATTGTAAATTAAAAAGTAAAACCTCTACTATAACCAACTGATGGGAATATTCATATGATTCCCACAATGCGATATTGTGGTTTCTGGTACTGAATATACATGACACACAAGAGATATAATCACCACTCTTTGGGAATTTAAAGTATATGTGACAGACAGGTAGAAGACATTCATGTTTCTCCAAGCTTCTCACATTAACCTGGACATTTAAAATTCACAGTGTGCTGCCTATGGAAAACTATGAATTCTGATATTTTCTGCAGATGGAGTGAGGTGTGTGGAGACTGAGGGAGTGGGTGAAAATGAAGAGGAAAAGGGAGCCTCCTGGCATTTTTAGATGAGGGTTGGTACCTGTTGGTCCCTAGAGCTCCCACAAGGGTTACATAGGTGACACCAAGACTGTCATCTAACGAGACAATAGGTTAATGTCACCAAGGCTCCACTTCATCCAAATGAGCTCATAACTCAAAAAGACACATTCTAAATAATAATCAACATTTTAAAATTTTATGGTGATTTGATATTTTTAAGCATAATTTCCTGCACATCATTTATTTTAAGGTTTAAATATAAAAATGTATCCTTTTTCTCCCCATATGGGGCAAGTGATGATTAAAGAATTGAAGTTTCCTGGTGAATGAAGCAGTCCCAACCACTTTTCATGACAAAGTTGGTAATTAGAAGGCCAATTTAATGGTGAATCAGGCAGAAATATTCAAAGCATGACAAATGACTTTAATAATGTAGCTTGCAATGCTTGAACAGAAATAAATTTCACTTCCTCAAACTCTCGCCTTTTTCTGCCTGCCTGGAAGATAGAACTGTCCAGGAGGCATTTTTTGCCCTCTATTCAGTAAAGCTTTTTACTAGATTTTAAGCGGACCAAATAGCTTGCAAATGCAAAAACATCATTCAATTTCGTATGATTTCTTTTCCTGAAGGTAGACTGTGTTGTGAATTCTGGGGAAGTCAAGATTTATTTTTCCCACATTCTGCTTAGCCATGGCAATAGTGCTTTTTGTTGCAACACTGGCTTGAAGCATGAAGAGAAGGCAGCCGGGGCCTCAAAATTGAAAGCTAATTTCAGTGTTTGTCATAAGTTTGTTAAGACCACATGCATTCCACAGTTTGAAAAATTTCATTATTCTGTCCATGCTGGGGCTTCGTAATTGGATAGTAAGGATGTTCAAAGACTAATTTAGTGAATTGCACAATATTTTAAATGGAATTATGCAGGTTTATGGGTCCTTGGGGGACTGAGCTAGGAGCCTCTTGAGAAAATCTGTTTATCAGTAAATGATATTAGCAGCTTTCACCTAGCTTTTGTCTTCATTAAATTGCTGCTCTCCCAATTGAGGGTCACATCTGAGGCCTGCTTTGATAATTTGTCATTATTGTCTTGTTTATTGGAGCATAAAGTTGATACAGCAAGGCTATGCTGTGTCTACACAATGTGCAAAGAAGTTTTCATTAAAAGCTCGGCCCGGGCTAAATCAAAGTGGAATTTTCAGGACTTAGACATACACATTTCCACAGAAACTCTATGAGTACATGCCACGTCCACTTTTTCTAATACTGATGACATTTAAGAACATTAACATTGTTGACTGAATAAATTTCTATTCAGATGCTTTTTAAAAAATAATGTTTTTGTGTGTTTTGAAAATGGGCTGAAACTTTGAATCACTTCTCTACAAAGTAGTTTTGCCCCATCAAAGAAAACTTATCACTTAAAAAAATCATATTCCATCAGGAAGAAAAATCTCTGACCTTTATGTATTGCTTTAAGGTTGGTAAAGCACTCAGCATTTGTTATTTCATTTGATTCTTACATCAATCCTGTGTTAAAAAAAAAAAAACTACTGTTATTACTGCCCCCATTTTACAGATAAGAAAGCTGGGGCTAAGAGGAAGTAACTTACCCATGGTTGTACTGTAAATAAGTAAGTAGTTACAATTCAGAGCCTTGCCTCCTAATTCCAAAAAGAGCATTCTATCCACTTAGTCTCAAACATAGGGATTATCATCAGTGAGGTCAGCTTATTGGAAAATATAACTTGTGTACCTCTCCTTGCTGGGCAAAGCTTTTCCTTGTTATATCATTTCAATGAACGTAAGAGCTCATCACGTGAAAACGCTTCCCATCAGCGTTGTCAGCATCCTTTCTCTAGAGAACGTTCTAAAGCTGACAGTAAGTGTGGGATAACCCAAGAATCTATTTCCTTGGAAATATTCCATTTTCAATTGATTATCTAAAGGTCATTGAATACATATAAAATCAATTCCATAGGCTTCCATAGGCCAATCCATCCTAATACATACATGTATGAATTGTTTTAAAAACACAGTCTGACAGTGATCTTTCATAATGCTTGCATCAGATTTAAGAATGGAAATCAAGTTTGATAAATTCAGTTCAGGCTATGTGTCAGGCACTAGGCTAGGCACCAAGATTACAAAGAGATTAAAATGAATTCCCTGCCTTCACAAGGCTTGTAGTTTACTGGAAGGAAACAGCAGATAGATAGTTAAATATATACAAAATAAATATAAAGTTGACAGTAGGAAATTACTAACAACAAGGGAAAGAAATCAAGAAAGGCCTCCTGCAGTATGCATAAATTTTATTTTTGATAAAGGTCCAGGTTCTCTTCATTTCCAGGGCCAAAAGAATTTAGATATGCCTTGTTCTGCACTTGCATGCTGACAAGTGACTTCTCATCTAAGCTGAGTGGATGATGATCCCTTATCCTGATCATTCTTTCATAGAAACATAGACCCACAGAATTTTAGAATTTGAAGATATAACTGAACCCAATTATTTTGGACCTCACAAAGCCTATGTTTCATACTTCTTCATGACTATAAATGCAATGAGAAGTAACTTGATGTAGTAGAAATAATAACTGACATTTATATAATGCTTTAGGGCAGTGGTGTCAAACAATTAGAATTAGGAGCCACCATACCATACATAAGGGTCTGTGTGGATGTATATTGCCTTATCAACAACATGTTAACATTAACTATGTTCTACCGTATTTTTTTTAATTTGTTAAATGTTTCCCAAATATATTTTAGTCTGGTTGGGGCAACATTTAGGAGTGCTAGGCAGCTGGGCTGGTGTTTAGCACCTCTACTTTAGACTATACAAGTGGCTACCTTTGAAAAAACAGTTCTGTGAGATAATCTAAGAGAATATTCTTAGCCCTATTTTACAGTTGGGAAAACTAAGATTCATAGAAGGGAAATGATTTGCTCATGGCCCCATAACTAAAAATTTGTTAAAGCTGCTTCAACTATTTAGGAAAATAGTAGTTTTACTAAACCATACTGAGTCTCTAAATTCAATTTGTAGCCAGAAGATGAGTTCATATCCCAGATCAGACACAATTCAGATGTGGGATTTTGAGTAGGTCACTTAACTTCTACAGGTCTTATTTTCCTCATGTATAAAATAAGGGGGATGGACTCAATAGTCTCAAAATCTAAATTCTATTTTTAATAGAATTTTTCAATCTAAATTCTATTATTAATCACTTATTACTATGCCTTAAGTAAATCTGCTCTCTTACCTAAAATTTAACACAGTGCAGTGTACACAGGATGGACTTAATAAGTTTGTTGAATGGATTGATTTTATAGATGAGATCATCAAGACTCAGAGTTGTCTTATTCATACAGTTAGTGGCCAAGCAAATGTTGTAAATATCTTTGGAAGGAGAGAAAGAAGACAATCTAACATTTGGAAACATCTGTTTTACTGCACATCATTTGGGAAAATTTTGTAAAAAAAAAAAAAAAAAAAACAACTTGTTTTCCTCTCAAAAGGTATATTTTATTCCTTCCCCTCTCTTCCAAAAACACTTAGGATTGTTGAGGTCAAATAGAAAGTTTACCATTGCTGCATCCTCGATGGCTCTCTCCCAGTGTGTCTTTGTAATATCCTGAGTAAAGCCTCTACTGAGAGCTAAGCAGTGTTAGCACTCATCAAGTGCCATGTCTTTGAAGTGACTTTACATATAGAAGGAGAAAAATACTACTTCTCAATGCTGATGAACTCCTTAAGGCCAACTAAGGATGTCAAACTGGGTGCTGTAAAGGCCTATAAGGATAATCTTTGCCTGTTGCCTTATGACAACTCTCAGATCAAGACAACAGCCAACAATGCTATATACCACTACTTAACACGTTGATGATTCCCAAAGATTTATCACCACCTACTCATAGATATAATCACCGACCTTTCATTTTCAAATGGTTAAAAATTGTTTCATAGATTGGAGGTCATTAATGTAAATTAGACCATTTCTGTATTTGATTTCTTAATTTTTAAAAGGAAAAGAACAGCTCTTTTTTTTTACTTGAAAATTTTAAATAGCTCTCCAGACACCTCTTTCAATAATTCTTACCCTCCATAACTGGGCTGCCTTTTAATTTCACTTTAAAATAGCTACATTGGGACCATAATATGATTAGAACTAATGAACATTGTACAGAGAAGCAAAAAAAGCCTTTAAAATCCTTAAAAAATTATAAATACTCTATTTGAAAGAGACACCAGGGCTTAATCTCAACTCCATGAAGGACTTCAGGACTCTGTGTGACAGATAATTCACCAGAGCTCAGCAGGCTTTTGTTACGTTTTCTGTGCAGTGGGAGTTGGGCAGGTGACCTTTTTCACTTGGAGAGTAGGAAGTATTAGTATTAAAATAAATCACCATCTTGAACTAAAAATAATGAACATTCATGAGGAGCTATGGTAAGAGAATTGGGTGTGAATGCTGAATTTAATAAACATGTGCTCATTTTTCTTTTGGGAGATCACTGGACACCCACAGGGCTAGTCGAATGGCAGAAATTAGAACACAATCACATGATGTTATTTAACTTACTTAACCAATTCCTTTCTTTCTGGAAGAACTTTTTCTTCACCAACTTTCATTTCAATGTTCCTTCTTGAAGTGAAATGTTAGGGTTTGGGATTTAAGGTTGGAGACTCAGAAATCGAAGTGAGAAAGGTGGCTTGGCTGAAGAGGTGTGTATTTCTAGGGACTTTGCATTTTGAAGCTGGGCTGTGACTTCAAGGACAGTCTAACATCCCACCTTGTCACCTTCCTGAAAGCCAGTCTTTCCTCAGGTTGGGGTATTTGTGATCCTACTTTAAAGTTTCTAAGTACGGTGGAACAAACACAGGCTCTGGAATCAGGAGACCTAATCTGTAAAGGAGGTAGCTGAGTAGAATTTGAACTTGAGTCCTCTGACTCCAGATTCATTATCATTTTTGCAATACCAATATATATCTGTCAGGAGTCCTATACACCACTGAACTCATGTGTTTAGTTAAAAAAAAATGATAAGGCAATGTAACTTGATGGAATATACAGTTCTAGTATATAGATAGGTTCCTAAATTGGATATGGAAGGAGGTGAATGCTAAGCTGGCCTTGTCAGGGATTATTTCATTTTTTGTCTTAATATCATCAGTTACTAGGAGTGTGCTTGGCAGCTAGTAGCATAGTAGATAGAGCACTGGGCCTGAAGTCAGAAAGACATGAGTTCAAATATAACCTCAGGCATTTCCTACTTATATAACCCTGAGCAACCTCTGATAATTGGGCCGGTCATTTTATTTCCCTGGTTTGCCTTTTCTCGTTTGTAAAATGTGAAGGTTGAACTAGTTTGTCTCTGAGGTCCTTTCTACTTCTAGATTTACGTTCCTTTGTTTTTCCCAGAGACTTGAGGCAATTTTGACTTGTTTTACTCTTCACTGTGTAAGTTCTCAAAAGACCTAACTCTGATTTTAGTATAAAACACTTTGATGCCTTTCAGCAAAGGTGTTTGAACTGAGGATGAGTCGGGAATCAAGATATTCGATTTCTTTATGCAGCCTGAAGAGTTCTGTGGACCTATATTTTATATTCCAAAGGATATTGGATTTGGAGGAGGCTCTGGTTTTAATACCAGCCTTGCCATTCTCTGGTGTGACCCTGGTAACTCATTTAGGTCTTTGGACCTAAGTGCCAGATGGTCTCTACAGTGTCTTCCAGCTCTAGAATTCTCTAAACTAGGTGATGTTTTCATGGGACTGGTCAAATGAAAAAGACCTCATGGAGCTGCTTCTCAGACATTTCTCCCATATGGATCAATACTTCATGTGACCAGGTAAGAGAATTCTTTCCACCACTACCTGCCATTCTCACTTCAACTACCATTAATTCCTAAAGATACAACAAGTTTGCTTCTGACAAGAGATTGGGATCCAGCAACCCGGGACAAATATGTAAGAACACTGACCTAAAGAGAAGGCTCATTTCTTCAGTAGAACTGAATTGGGTTAGGTTCATTTTCCTGCTTCTTTCTTTATTACTGTTTTCCTTTTTTTTCTTTCCTTAAAAATAGCTTGTTTGATTCTTGTATCAAATTGAAGAAAGTAGGCATTTCTGTACCACCTCTGAGCTACAGTAAGAAATGATGAGGCAGCAAAATACTTCTGGATTTTTAAAGACTGGATTTGTTGAAAACCAGCATTGACTTAGTAAATAGAGAACCAGCCGGAGAATCAGAAAAACCTGTGTTCATATCCCATATCTGACATATACTGACTACATGACCCTGGACAAGTCATTTACCTTTTGGTTACAACCCCCTCCTCTCCTCCATACCTAAGACTGCTGATCTTCATTGAAAGAGGGAGTTCCAAGAGATCTTAGATTTCCAGCAGGAACAGACATTAGAGACAATCCTGTACAATGTCCTTATTTTTTAGGTGAGGGAAGTTAGGCTGAGCCAGGTTAAGGGATTTGGTCAATGTCTCATAGCCATTAAGTGGCTGACGATAGTCAGTCAACACTAAGCACTTACTATGCTGAAAAAGCATCTTATGTGCCAAGTACCATGCTAAGTGCTGGGGACATAACACATGCAAAAAAGACATACAGTCCTGGCCCTGAAGGAGCATACATTTTAATGGGAAAACATAAAAATATAAAAATAACCTGCAAAGGGGGTATACTGACTTGGGGATGTAGTGATGAAATCCAAGATAGCAGCTCTGGGCCCTTCTCCAAAAAGGAGGTAAAGGGAGGAACTTACCAATGATAGAAGAGGCCTGAAGGAAGAGAAGGGGGAGGCAACTGAGAAGAATTTCAACCTGGGTTCTCTGACTCCAAATCCATTATTTTTACGTTACCAATATATCCATCTGGAGTCCTATTGTACACCATTGATCATGGGTTTTGTTTAAAGAAAAAGTGATAAGGTGATATAACTTGATGGAATATATAGTTCTAGTATATAGGTTCCAAAATTAGATATGGAAGGAGGTAGATGCCAAGCTGGTCTTGTCAGGGATTATTTCCTTTTTTGTCTTAATGTCACTAGTTATTAGGAGAGTGGTTGGCAATTGGTTGCACAGCAGAGAGAGCACTGGGCCTAAAGTCAGAAAGACCTGGGTTCCAATACAGCCTTAGACATTTCCTACTTATACAGCCCTGGGCAAGTCACTTAACCTGTTTGCCTCATCTGTAAAAGGGGATAAGGAGCAGCTAAGTGGTGCCATGGATAGAGCACCAGTGCAGGAGTCAGTTGGACCTGAGTTCAAATCTCACCTCAGACACTTGACACTCACTAGCTGTGTGACCTTGGGTAAGTCACTTAATTCCAATTGCCTCATTCTGAGTCATCTCCAGTCATCCTGATGAATGTCTGGTCATTGGATTCAGATGGCTCTGGAGGAGAAGTGAGGCTGGTGACCTGCACAGCCCTCCCTCACTCAAAACAAAGTCAAGTGCAAGTCATGTCATTATTTCTCTGACGGCATGGCCTTCTTCGGCAACGAAGGATGAACACACAAATGGGGATCAGAATGGTGCCTACCTCCCAGGGTTGTTGGGAGGATTATATGAGATAATGATTGTAAAGCAATTAGCACAGTGCTGGGAACGTGGTAAGCTCTACATAAATGTTAGCAGCTGCTTTTGTTACTTCCTTTTGTTTTCTAACTTGTTATCATCTGAATTTGTCCTTTTCAAAAGAATGACTGGTAGAAACAACCCTCCCAGATAAGCAGGCATAAGGATTGGAAAGGATTGCAGTCAAGAATGATTATCTCAACTAATTTCATAATTTTTCTCTCTTTTGTCAACTTAAATTTGAATGGAGTTTTAGCGTTTAATTTAAGAGCTTTACCTGCAGTCTGGTTAAAACATTTCATACCTAGGGACTTTGGTTACAGATGTATTGTGCAACAGATACGTTAGGGAAGTGGGTAGGATTTGGAGGTGCCTTGCAACCTGAAAATGGATGATAATTCACATGGAAATATCATTTGAATTACATGTCCTTTCCTCTTGATTACCCATGGAGGGTTAAGGGGAAATACAATTTGTCTTTTTCTAGCACCTAGAGAATCTTTATCATGTGTCATCTGGTTTGTCTCAGGATGAGCCTGGACTCCTGGCTCCTAAGGGCTCACAGGAAAGGGAAGCCTTTGTTGTCTGAGACCCCCTAAGGATCTAGCCTTTTCTGGACTGGGTAAGCTTTATTTTGCAGGGATAATAAGAAAGGTAACTGTGTTAGCTTTTAACATTGGAGTTTTATCAGCAGTCCTGCGGAAACAAATAGCATAATCAAAGGCCCTTGTTTCAAATGCATTGCATTGGTATCTATGAGGAAAAGAGGAAATTTTACCTGTATTTCTTCCAAATTTTTAAAATAATCTTTGTCCCTTTCACCTTCCCCTTCCCTTTAAAATGGTTCCTTCTATGTTCTCATTCACATTTCCCTGTGAAATAATTGAAAATAGAAGAGTGACAACGTAATCTATCAGTCCACCAAATTTCAGAAAGAGCCCATGAAGCAGGATATCATCCAGAAGGTGATCAAGGTGGCTTGTGTTGAAAATTCAGTCTAAATGTAGACTGTTTATGTTTTGGGGCTATGGGAACAAATGATTCAGACTCAATGCCCCGATGCCCCTTAGAAATTTCCTAAAGGCCTGGTTTCATGGGAATTTGCTCAGCTTCCTTTTTGTGGTGATCACCCAAACTCATCTCCGTTTACATATATTCATTCGACTCCTCAGCTGATTCTCTTTTTCATATTAAATCAATGAGCAATCAGTTGTCAACAAGCACTTATGCTGTATCATTACATAACAATATGTATAATAAATGCTAGGGATAGAAATGCAAAAATGAGAGATTCCCTGCCCTCAAGAAGCTTATATTCTACTAGATGACTACAAAGTGTTCACAGCTGAATATGGGAAATACACAAAATTAATACATAGTGTTGAGAGTTTTTTGGGTAATGTGGGTGTTCATAACTTGGGGAATCAGGAAAGACCCCTTGAGAGAAGTGATACTTCAGTTGAACTATGAAGGGAGCTAAGGTATTTGAGAGGTAGACATGAGGACCGAGAATATTTCCAAGATGAGCTAGCTTGTACAAGAGACAGGAAATGGAATCTTATATAGAGTGAAGTCAATTTGCCAAGAGGTTAGCATATATAAGACAGACTAATGTGTAATCAACCTAAATAATTTGACTGGAGTACAATTGTGAAAGGTTTTAAATGCCAAACAAGGAAATTTGTATTGATCCTAAAGGCTATGGGGAGTCATTGAAGCTTTTTGAAGAGGGAACTGACATAGTCAAACCTGTATTTTATAAGTATCAATTTGGCAGGTGTAGGACACATTGGAGAAGGAAAAGACTGGATAAAGAGAAAGCAATTAGAAGTCCATTGCAAAAGTCCAGAAGAGATGTAATGAGGGTCTCGACTAGGATAAATATGGAATAACAGTTGTGAGAAATGTTGAATAGGTGGGATAGACAGAACTTGGTAACTGCCTGGATATGGGGGTTGAGTGAAAGTGGAAATTCAAGAATGACTTCTGAGTTGTTGAACCTGAAGGAGTGGAATACCCTTGGCTGAAAAAGGAAAGTTTGCTTATAGTTGTTTACGCTTGAATGAGTTGTGGTAATGCTCATGTTCAAGGTAACATTGACCTTTCCTTGGAATTATATTCCTCTGTAGTTTCTCCAGGTAATTCAGAAGTCAAGGTTCTCAAGGTCTTTATTCAGAGTCCAAGGGACTTGACTAAGATCCTAAAACATAAAGATTAATGAATTATTGTTCTTCCTTCGTCCTTGAAGATCAATGACATCAGGAGGGTGATGTCTTGACTTGCAGGTGAATTTGATTTAAGTGAGGCAGAGGTGTGTAAAATCATCAGCCCTACTCTCTCCTCCAGTCATCAGAGTCCAATGGCAAGGCATAGGTCAAAACAACCGATTATGTCCCTGGAGGTAGTGGGAGGAGAATAATGAAAGTGGAATGGAGAATGAGGTAGTAACATGCCTAGATTTTCTAGATATTAATCAGCTATGATGATTTATCTTTCATTTGTTCCTGGCTATGACCTCCCAACTTCTGCTTCTATTATAAGCTGAAGAAACCTGAAAATTTGGCAAATTATAGCAAGAGTTGTGCATGATGGTGCATATTTATAGTCCTTGTTACTAGGGGAAGCTAGTACTGGTGGATTGCTTGAGTTCAGGAATTCAGGCTGCCCTAAGGCCAAAACCAATCACATGTCTGTACTAAGTCTGACATCAACATAGGAAACCGCTGGGAATGGGAGCCAGCAAACTACCTATGGAGGAATGAACCACATCAGGTAAGAAATGGAGCAGGTCAAAGTTTCCCTACCAGTTAGCAGTGAGGACAGGACCATGAGTGGCCACTGTATTTCTAGCCCAGTCACAAATAAACAAATAGACAGATAGATAGATGCATGGATGGATGGATGGATGGATGAATGGATGGATAAATGAATGAATGAATAGAATACAGTAAGAGCAAAAAAGGTGGATTCAGAAAAGTTTCTATCCTGTTTGCTGATTCTGTTGAGTTCCCCAAGGCTGAAGCAAGGCGGGACTTCTTTCTCTCTCCCAGTTCTCGCTCCTGTACTTTCTTACCCTCCCATCCCCTGCCCTCTCTTGTGTCAGAGTAACCTACCAACAATGCTAAGAAATGACAAAATGGTATCCCAAATATTTATTTGTACTAAACTTGTGGTAAAATAAGGCACAAAAGCCATGTTTGAATCTACTTTGGATCTACCTACTTAAAGAGACCAAACTTGCCTTAGAATTAATTGTGACTACCTAAGAATCAGGATATAGTTCTACTAGACAAAACGACTCCTGCACTAGAGTTGAACCGAAATCATAGTTTCACACTCAGCGAAACAGCTTCATGAGTCTACCGAAGTGGATATTACTGTAACAGACTGCTCTTGACTCTAGGCCCAGATCAATCTTTCTCTAAGATTGTTACACAACAGTTATAGAAATGTATCCCTCTCCTCCCCTCAAATCATAATAAATAATTAAATACAAAAATTCAAGTCATGGAAGGAAGTATGGAAAAATGGATTTGAGGTCAGGAAAACTTGTATTCAAATCCTGCACGAGTCACTTACCAGGTGTAGGACCTATAGCAACTCATTTATTCTTCTCTATGCCTTAATTTCCTTACTTGTAAAATGGGGCTAATACTAGCCCTGACACCTACCACAAAGGGTTTTTGTGAGGACCAAAGGCGATGATATACTTGAAATGGATTACAAGCCTTGAATAACCAGAGTGTAAATCTCAGTTATAATTATTACTGCACTTCTGTGGTATCTGTTCTGAATAAATAATGACAAAAAATTATCAGAAATCCTCAACAAGACTGTGGTCAGTCAAGAGAAAACTCCAGTCACAGAAATCAGTCTACTACTACTTTAGTCTACGACTACCGTGAATACGTGGTCACATGGTTCCTTTAAATCCTGTTATACAGAATTTTCTTTTTCCAAGGTACCTTGCTTAGTAAAATTGAATAATTTGTCAAACAAATGCCTGCAGCAGAATTTACTATGTGCAAGTGATTAGTTTGTCTCGTCACCAACTAGCTTTGATGCAGTTGTACTAGAGTGGCAGCCGCAAAGAGAAAGTCACCATAGATCACACCTCAAGGGAATTGGTAATGGTCTATTGACCCTTTCCTTCTATAGGTCAATGGGTCATATCATTGCTCTGTGTGTATGTGTGTGTGTGCGTGTGTGAGTTAGTTACCAAATGATGACTATTCAAAGTCTACATAAAAAGGGTGGTATGCAATCATTTCATTCTGTGAATGGCAAAAGCCAGTTGATTTAATGGGCCAGGAGACAAATCTACCCTTTCACTGTGTGAAATATTTCCTCTAGCCCCAAAGCAAAGTGAAAATATACCAGTAACCTTTCTTAAATAGGTAAAAAGGAGACTCCTTTGTATATTTCACTTTTAATTAACTTACTTAGCTGAATTCACTTAGTATAGCTCTTAAATTAGGTCCATACATTTTTGGAAATCAAATATTTTAGGAGAGAAATGATGCCTATATCTGTAGGCAGAAGTCGTAGTATCACTGGAGTGAAATTGGATCTACTGTTTTATTCTGGTATGTTCTCCACATTTAACAGATGTTATGGAGAAGAAGTTTTTCTCGTTTCTTTTCTTTTCTTGCTATCATAGAGTTGGCCAAAATGTTCCCTTACCCCCAAATCCCACCTTAGCCACAGGAAGAGAGTTAGAAGGTTTTTGGTAGTTCAATGATTTGGACTGGGGTGGTAGTGCTATTATGCTAGCTTCGGTCTGCCTCAGCACCTAGCACCTGTCTACTAGGGTTGTTCCGAATAGCAAATGAGATAATATTTATAAAGTGCTACATAAATGATAACTTTATAATTATTAACTACTCTAAAAATCAATAATAACAGACCATAGTCTGCTGTAGATAGTCATCTATAAATTCTAGCCCCTGACTCTCTCAGGCTTTCCTCAGATATAACTTAAATGAGTATACATATATATATATATATATGAGATCATTCTCATAAAGACTTTTTGGATGAGTATGTAAGTATGTTATAAGGACTAGGAAGTATGCCATATGAGGATAGCTTGAATTAACTAGCTGTATTCATCTCAGACAAGAGAAGATAAAGATGGAAAGTGAACATGGTAATTATGTCAAGTATCTGAAGGGCTATCTTGTGAAGGAAGGATTGTCCTTGCTGTACATGAGTCCAAAGAACAGTCTCGATGTGATAAATATAAGTTACAGAGAAGCAGTTTTAGGATGAATGCAAGGAAAATTTTCTGAACAGTGAGAGCTATACAAAAGTGGAATGGACTGCCATTGGTGGTACAGTGGACATCCAAGCAAATAGCTGGATTGCTCTTTCATGAAACTGTTGTGGAAAGAAATCATATTTGGGTTAGGCTACATGGCCTCTGAGGTCCCTTATAACTCTTAGATTGTGATTTTAATGCATATGGGTCAATCTTCTCAATTCCTCAGTTAAAAAAAAAATTAAAATATTGTCTTATTTCTTCCCCCCCCCCCCACACACACACTTTTGCAATCTTCCCTTTGGAGATACCTTAAAAGTTTAACCCCGAATGCACTTTGTTTTAGAATCAAGTCACTATGAGTATGAATTCTACTAGATCTGGTCCTTTCTCCAAATTTCATCTTATGTAGTATCTTTTTCACTTTTAGTTTCTTATCTAGTTATTCCTTTCCTTCCAGTCACACCTAGTAAAGTATAAGATCTCTGAAGATAGGAACTGTCTTTTTTGTATTCCTAGTACTTTGAACATTGTAAGTACTGAATAAATGTTGAATTAAATTATCATTTGCTTTCAGAATGATCTAGCTTATATGGGTCTTGCACTAAGCTTTCTGTAAGCTAATTTTTCCCTCAATGGATTTTGTTGTTTTCAGAGGTTATGTCCTTTGTAACCTTGTCTCTCCTCTGTAATGTTTTGCAATGAACTTGCATTACACATAGAAGACATAACTCTACACTTAGCAAAGAGATCAAGTATTTACTACCTATTAAGTTTCTCTATGAAATAGTTTTAGTCAGAGTTAATGTCTTTGCTTATGTCCATTTCCTATTTTTGAACCTACAGCTATCAAATAGGATATTTTGTCTAATAGATTTACAATCCAAATTAAGCAAATATTAAAATCAGCATATAGTAATTACCTGTTGGAATCAATGGGGAGGAATCCTAAGAGTAGGCTAGGTCATGAGGAAGGAAGCCAAACTTGAATGAAATATTTCCACGTATAATCTTCACATCAATAATTGAAAGTTAACCTCATTTTAACATGCCAGTATAATACATTTTGGTTAATATGAAAAAGCCTTTCAGAATAAGAAGCAATTATGGAATGAGAAAGAGGAAGTGAGGTGAAGGACACAGAGAAGAAACTACCTTTAATGTGGGCCATTGACAAACTGGAGTTCATTTAGAGGACTTGGAGCATGAAGGGTATACAAAACCTGTCATATGAAGAATGTTTAAAAGATTTTGTGTAATTTACCTTGGCAAATAAAAGAACTAGGTAGAATTTGATTATTACCTTCAGATACTGGGAAAAAATATCATTTAAAGAAAGGAATACATTTTTTCTGTGTTGTTGAAAAAGATTAAACTAGGATCAATGAATCAAAGTTATAGGGAAATGTATTTTAGCTCAATGTAGGAAGAAATTCCTAACAAAAACGCTGTTTTAAAATAGAAAGAACTGCATTTTGAAATATTGTGTGCCTTGACACTAAAAAAGTTCAAGTAGATGCATAACCATTTGACCAGGATGTCTCAGAGACAACAGCTGCTTTGGATGAACGGTTGGACTGGTAACCTCTAAGTCCCTGTGAAAGCAATCTATGCATCTATCCTTCTAGAATAGTAAGAATGAAAGAGAAGAGTGGTTACAATTAGCCAACAAATATTTATTGAACATTTACCATATTCCCAGCAGTCTTCTAGGTACTATAAAATGAACCCTATTATATATTACTTGCTCTTGTACGGTATAGTTGGGACTTACAATAGTTGGGAAAACAAGACATACAAATACTAGAGAAGACAGCAATCCATAAGCAATTACTAATTGTATGGCAGAAATAACTACTACAGGAATAAGAAATTAAGGATCTTAATAAAATTTCAATTCCTGGCTCCCATAAGAAATGCTAAAGTAGGATTAAAATCAACTTCCTTAATAGGTTCTTCATTTTCCCATATCTTTGAGTGAACTTTTTTTGGAAATTTTCAGTTTAAAGGAAGAAAGGTTCAGAACTCCAAAGATCCAATAAATTACTGAAATAGTTCAATTTATGATCCTCCTTCCATGTATCCTTGCAAAGAAAATTTTTCCTGCAGGTCAACTCAGGCTATCTAACAGTTAGGAGATATTAGAGGCAATTTTATTACAGGAATCATTCATTATAATCTATGAAATTTTAATAAGTGACTTCTTTTTTTCTTGGTCTTTTAGAAGAAAGATCAAAGTGGCTCCCAACCATTGACCCGAAAAGACTATTCATCAAGACATTTGATTGGTATCTTGGTTTAGGATCTATTTGTATCCTTCAATTTTCTTCAACGTTGCTTAGATTAAAATCTCATATTTTATGTTCTTTCTGGGAAAAATTATTGGCCCTCATCTTCATTTTAGTCACTTATTAGAGATTTTGTATTTGTTTATTTTTTCATGTTCTTTCACTGAGAAGACACATAGTTTGAGTGATCTAGAAGTTGAAGTCAAGAATGGTAAGGAATGTCTGGTTTATAAGAATATGTTAGTAACATCTTTGTAGGTGTCCTGAAATGCTACTTGTAAAATAGTGCTAGAGTTAATGGCCCATTTATTTCAAACAAATACAGTACAACAAAATTATCACTTAAAGAAGGAACCTCAAGAATTCATGTCACCATTTCCCACTAGATTACTTTTCTGGACCTTGTGATCTAGAGAAACTAATATTCTGTAAGACAAAATCAACTCTGAAAATCTCACCTCAGATCATTTTCCACTCTGGTTGCTAGACTTCTTCATTGTCTCTTACCCCACTTTTTAACTTCTTTTGTTATATGTTATCTTCCCCAATTAGACTGTGAATTTCTTGACAGCAATAACTGCCTTAGCACTTAGAACAATGCCTGTCACATAATAAGCACTTAATAAATGTTTGATTATTGACTATAATTCCCAACTACTCAATTAAGTAGTTTATAGACCTTGTACAAATCATTCAACTTCTTTATGTAGCAGATCCCCTGATAAAAATGAAGAGCCTCGGTAAGATGGTATTTAAAGTTTCCTCCACGTCCAAACTTCTATGGTTCTATGATTTTAAGGTATATTTTGTCTGATTCTTGTTGCATTAGCATTTGAAAAAAAAAGAAAATGCAACACACTTTTCAGAGTATATCAGGCAGATTCCAAACGTTTCGAGAAAGAGTTGAAAATAAAAATAGATGCAAGATGTAACTTTTTAAAAATTAATTTAAAAAGCAAGTAAATAACAATCAATAAATACTTATTGTGACCCACATACATTATTCTGAGTTACTGAGGGAAAGTATAAGATATGGTTGTGCCTTATCAGAGGGTTGAACAAGAACAAATTCATGAGCATGCCCAGTTGTTTCTTAGAAAGGGGAAAAAGAGTATGACATCCAAAGGAGACATATCAAGTAGGTAAGGGACTGAAAGTCATGCCATTTGAGGGTCAATTGAAGAAATTAGGTCTATTATAGTTTGGAAAGGGGTTTGAATCAAAGTATATGGTGGCTTTCTTTCCTAGAATGATGTCATGAAGAAAAAGTATCTGAGCTGTTCTATCTACAGCTAAGGGTGCAAAACAAGAGAAATGCATTGCAAAGAGACATTTTCTCACTCACTGTAAGGAAAAAAATCCTAATGATGAACACTGTCCCAAAGTAGAATGGCCTACCTCCAGAGGGGATGGGTTCTCCCTCTAAACAGGTTTACAAATGTATGGTCAATTGTCAGTAATGTTGTAGGGGGAAAGTCTTGAGCAGAATAGAATAAACATCTTCTGAGGGTCATTCCCACTCTGAAATTCTGTGAGATCACAACCTTCAGACTGCTTATCTTCCCAAAGTCATACTTCTCCAAGTCCTGACAAATAATTGAGAGATGAAAGAAAAAAAACATGTGACTGTCCTAACCAGTTTTTAAGACTGTTATTTTGCAAGATGACTAGTTTGATCCGGGGTGATATTTTCTGACCATTCTTCCTATCTAGCCTTTAAAAATTGAAATCTACCTCAAGGTTTCTCCCCTTTGATACTAATAAGCAAACATAATTAAGCTTGGCTGGGAGAATCCAAATAATACCGTGACCCCATGTTACCAGACATTTAAAGAACAAACTACCAGGTGGTTATTGCAGCAAGAAGGAAAATCTTCTAAGGCTAGCCTATAATATTCTGTACTTATACAGACTGTAACACTCTTTTCAATTTTAATAGTAATTCTTTTCTTTTAATTGTGACTTTGGAAGATGGCTCTCACCATTAATCTTCCAGGGGAGTTCTTTCATGGATCAGATCTTATTATAATTGCAAGACATGGTCCTTTCCTTTTTCTCCTATTCTGGAATTTTGTTCTAATGTATTAGTTTGCAATAATCAGGTCATTGTCTATAGCACTATTTCCCAGACAGCGTGTCAGAACACTTTACTAACACCTTTGTGACATATTCGTGGAAACTAGACTTTCCTGAACATTCTCATTTCAACTTCTAATCTGCATAAACTGTTAACAGATTTGTTCTTACCCATGGATCTTTTACTTAGTCACCCTCAATGTGGCAATATGGGTCCCCTTCAGTAGTCCCCCTCTATCCCCACCATGGAGACAAAATTAGAATTTCATGAGGGCTTACCTTGAGATAATATATATATTAAGGGATTAATTAAATGATATTCAAACCACAAAGCACCATATGAATGCTAGCTATTATTATTAATACGCAAGTTTTAACATTTAATCTGAACTCTACCCCAGCAAATAGCAGAGCTAATTCCTTTACCCTCTTATCTACACTGTATTAATGAGAGGCAATGCAGTAAAATGGAAGGATCTCTGGAGCTGAAATATCGCCACACTTTGTCGTTCAATCTTTTTTTCAGTTGTGTCCAATTCTTCATGACCCTATTTGGAATTTTCTTGCTAGAAACAGAGAAGTGGTTTACCATTTCCTTCTCTGGCTCATTTTACAGATGAGGAAATGAGACAAACAGGGTTAAGTGACTTGCCCAGGATCACACAGCTAGTAATTATCTGAGACCAGATTTGAACTCAAGAAGATGAGTCTTCCTGATTCCAGGCACACCTAGTTGCCCTCCATAATTTTTGCTCATTCCTTTTTTCCCTCTGATCCTCTGGTAACAAATCTAGTTGGACTTTTATTTTTGGTGGCTTTTTTTGCACTATTTACATAATGTCTGTTTATCTTTCATTTTTGATTTCTTAATCTTGTCTTGAATTCAAAATTCTGGACATTAAAATCTTTTTCCTACTTTTTTATAGGAAAGAAAAAATTCTCTTGCTTGTGATTCTCTCCTTTGAACATCTGCATCAACTGATGCCACAGGTTTCTTTCAGCTATGCCAATTCATTTTTCTTTTATCATTACTCAATGCCATTTTGATTTTATTAGACTGCAAACACAATTATCCCATCATTCCAACTTTAATTCAAAAAGCTCTATTCACTAGAAGCTTTAATTGAGCTAGCTCTGTAATGACCAGCTCCTTACTACTGTCTAGCTTTCACTAGACAGTATTAAGGAATTATTAGGACTGCTTGGACCAAGAATATAAGGAGATTACACAGCCAGTGACTGCCTGCAACTACATGTGCACCAGCTATTTGGTTTGCTGTGACATTTTTTAAGTTTCTCTCTATTGCTGCCTTCTTTTCAAGAAAGCATCTACTGCATACTAAATTCTACACAAAATATGTAAAAACTTGCAGTTCTGGTCTTACCTGTGAAAGCTATGAAATAGAAACACATTTATAATTTTTAATTAAATACCAGAGATCAAGAAATAGTTTATTTGCTGCATTTTTGTATTCTATTCTCCTTTGTGAAAATATAAAAATTCTCAATAAGTTAGCGAAAGGTAGATCAAGAGATAATTACTAGAATACATGAAGTTTCCTCATTATGAAGGTTTTTCTCACTTGTTTCTGCTAGGAGCATCAGCTATACCTAAAAACAGTAGTTGAACTATCTGTCTCATGGAGATGTTATACAGTAGGTGCTTATGTAATCTTGATGCAATTTACAAATGTATGTTGTCATTAAACAATGTTTCAAAGACCAGTGATTACATGCTTTTTTAAATAAAAGACTTGGAGCATCTTAGTGAAAAATGGGAGACTATTTTCTGACATCCTCCTGGTGCAGCTCCTTTATATTGACATTAACTGTCATTCAGTGTCATTAGGTCTGTTGAAAGCATGACAAGATTCATGGATCTGGGATCAGTCAATAGAACCAGGAAAACATGGGTTTCAATCTTAAGGTAGACAAATCACTGAAGTTTTCTTAGAGGATATTGGCATCTTCACCATGTACAATAGATGTTATTATCAAAAACACCCATTAAGCACCTAATTGTGCATGGTGCTTTGCTGTTATCAGTCATTAAACTATTTAGAATAAAATCCTTTACAACTTATGAGGCTTTTCCTAACCAACAGAAACATCAGTTCTGGCTTATTTGAAAAATGTTCTGAAAAGGATGAAAACTATGTGGGTTTATAGAAATTAAGTTTGTTCTTAATTTTTTGTCACATATGATTCTTTTTTTTTTAAAAAAAAAAACATCAACCACAGAGAAGAGTTAGCTCATTATCTATGATAATGTTCAAGATGACAGCTTCTTAATAATATGAGAAGATGCACATCTTCAAATACTATTAACAGTTCAGGCTTCCTATTGCAATGCTGTCCCCATCTCATTAAGTTTACTCTAAATTATTTGAAGGACCAAAATCAAATACAACCTATTGACTGCATCTCATTCAATGAAATGACACCTAACCTAAAATAGCAAGAGTGGTGGTATTTTGGGGCATGGTGCCTAGCATATAATGTTTGTTTATATATTAAATTATTCTTTATACTATATAAATTAATTAATTAAATAAACTATATTAAATATTTGTTTCACCAAATGGACTAACTTATTATTATTGATGATAAAATTATTAATTGTTGCATATTAATAATGCAGTAAAATTCCCTGTTAACTAGGAGCAAATTGAACAGAAGCATGTAAAAAACATTATTCTTTTTCTGCCTCCCAGTGCAGGTAAACAAAAAGAAAAAAAGCTGGTATTTGGAAGCTATGTAAAATTAAAATACTTTGTATGGCATGATCTGGGGTTAATACACATTTAGTCAGTCTTATACATTCTACATCTCCATTGGACAATGAAAATTAAGTTTCCGAATGACCCAAGATTTTACAGTGATCCTGAAAATGAAAAATATATGCAAGCACATGTGTGTGTGTGTATATTTACATATATATGCTATCTGTGTAAAGGAAGGATAATTTGTCACAAGGGAGAGTCCTATTATGTATTTGGTAGGGGAGTTACTGGAAAATGAAAGTTTACAAAAATAACATTAATAATACAGAAGAAAAAAGATTAAATCTTCAAAGTATAAGTAGTGGAAGCGCCTTGAATTTGGAGTGAGAGGACCTAGGCTGGAGCCTCGGCTTGGTCATTTACTAGCAAATCACTTAAACTCTACGTTTGCCAACTTTCTGAGGTAAATGTAATCTCAAACACATCCTGCTTCCATTTAGTTAAATCCAATGATTCTCTTTTACCTCTAAAATCAAAAATAAAATATCTGGCTGGCTCTTAAAGCCTTTCATAACATTGTCCGTTCTGCACTTTTTAATGCTCTTACACCTATTCCCCTCCATTTACTCTGAGACCCTGTGAGTGCTGCTGGCTTCCCTGTCATTCATTACACAAGACTCAACATCTCCTGACTCCAGAAATTTCTACCTCTGAGCCCTGAACATCATTCCTCCTGCCCTCTTCCTTGGCTTCATTCAGCTAATGTCTCACTTTGTACAAGAGCTCCCTTCCAGTCCTTTCTTCATCTGAATGCCCTCCCTCTAAGAATGCCTCTGATTTATCTTGTTTATACTGAATTGTTTGCATGTTTGCTTCCCCTTGAGAAGCTCCTTGAGAGCAGGGACTGGTTTTTGCCTATCCTCATATCCCTAGCATTGAACACAATGTCTGGTACATATTGAAAGTTTAATATATGCTTGCTGACTGAGTGACTAAAATGGGGATAGGAGAATTTGTTCTACCTACCTCACAAGGCAGTTAGGTAAAAAGTATTTTTCAAAACAAAATACTAGACAAGTATGAATTTTTTTACTAAAGCATGAAATTGTGCTAATGTATTTTAGTAAAATTCCCAATCAATAACATGGATTGAAAATAAAGGCTTAATTGTTTTTTTGTTTGCCTTTAGTTAGAATTGAAGAACCATAAAATGCCAGAGTCGGAAGGGTACTTAGAAGTCATCTAATTAATCAGAAGTTTCCATTACTGAGAACAACTTGTTTCCCAAGCATTGTGGTTAATGGACATTTTTGTTTAGTTTTGTAATTTTAAATAAGAAAAATCTGAAGGTCTGTTACAGGATTGAATTATCAGAGAGTAGAATCTCTGCCCTTACAGATTAAGAATAGTTTGTAAACCCAATTCTTCAGAAAGAATAAGGTTAAGCCTATCTAGAGAAAAGGGACTTGACCCCTATAGGACTGTCCTTTTTATTAGATTTCACAGTTTTATAGTCCTATGATTCTAAAAGGAAGAAAGCTTACACTCATGTCTGTATCACAGAATACAGTCAAATAAGACCAGTGTTTTGCTTGACATAATGTTTAAATGAATGCAGATTTTTTGTGGGTTTTTTTTTGCTTTTAAAAGAGCCATTTTATTTATATTTATCAATTAATTTTATTAATTGTGAATTTAATGTGTTAATTGATGAATTTAAATTAATTACTTTAAAGGAAGCATCTGTATTTTACTACAATGAGTTAGACTGATAGGGGTGCCCTCCAAAGGGGGAGGTTTTGAGAAAGAAAGGACATCCAGTCTTTTAGAAGGAAAATGACCTCCCTTTCCTCCACTTGCCTCTGCTGCCTCTAGCAACTTTTGCAAGAGCACTGGAGGTCAAGGCCAACAGGTCTGATTTCCAGGGTGATTTAACAGCTTGATACAGGTTCCAATTCTGGCCTATCTTTCAGTAAAATGTTAAAATATTTTCACTCTACCTGAGGTTTCCTTCTGCAGGAATGGTTTTCTGTATATCTTTTTCTCTGGGAGATCTGCAATACCTACAGTTTTTACAGTCAGATCTTTTTGACACAGGGAGACAGGGACTAGACTTCTACTTTCATTGTATAAGGGAATACCCAGATGAAGAAACTCTCTTTACTAATTCATCTCTAACTTTGCTGCAACCAAAAGGTTTGGAGAGTTCCCCAGGATCACATAATGTGTCAGGGAAAGAGCTTGAGCCCAGACCTTTCTGACTTTGAAGACAGCTATCTACCATGTCAGGATGCTTCTTAGTCTTGAGGTAAAAAATGAAAAAGTCTCCAAATGAAAACTTGGTTTGAAATAAAAACCTCAGGGTCCTCCCTTTATCCCCAATAAACTCCCAAAAATTAAATGCAGAAAAGAGAAGTAGAAAATTGGTCAAATGGTTAAAACATGAGCTCATAAAATTATTTTTAAGACTCTTTGAAATGCTGTAGGATTCTGTGGTGTTCCTGAAGGAACCAAAAAAATTATTGATTGGGCATTGCCCTGGCCAATGAACTCCAAAGTAGTGCACTGAAAAGTAATGCATTTTGAAAGAGACCATTTAAAGTTCTCCTCCACACTAATGGGTCTGATGGGCTCCGAATTAGCTGGCACCTCTCAGGAAAAAAGATCTAGGCGTCATTATGAACAGCTCAATTAAGATGTCTGCTCAGTGTGCAGCATCAGGCCAGAAAGCAAATAGCCTGCTTGGATGAATTAATAAAAGGAGGGATGATGTGGAAATATTATAACAGCCTTCTATAAACCCTGATGAGTGCAGGAGGTTTCTATGTCTCCTACCTAAATTTAGAGAAGTAAATCAGTTTCTACCATCATGGGTTCATTTGACTCATTTCCAAAGCAACTCTCTGGGTGCAATTTCCCTGAACCACAGAGGCAAATGGCCAGGTGCCTTGTCACATCCAAGCCATCGCTTTCCCATGTCAGTTTGTCCATGGAATCATTCAGTTAGGAATTTAGAAATTTTTGTAGGAAATTAGAAAAATAAAGAACCAAATGACCCACTGATATTAATTTGACTATGTCTCTCCTAGGAGCAACATATGAGCTCATACACAAATTTCAACTTAGAGATAGTTTCAAAAGAAAGAATTAAAAAATGGTACATCATCTTTCCCCACCATCACCAGAATCCAAGTTCCCTCTTTCTGCTTTCTGTCTCATAATAGTAAAAAGAGTAGGCAATAGTGAGAGAGAGAGAGAGACAGAGAGGCAGAGGCAGAGACAGAGAGAGAGAGAGAGACACAGAGAGAGAGAGAGAGAGAGAGGAGAAACTCTTGTCTGCCACCAATAAACCTGACCCCCTCAACTTAAATCACAAACACAAATCCCCATGTACACTTTATAGAAAGGAGTTGGGAAGGAGAGAAAACCATGGAGAGTATTTGGTTTTCCTGGTCTCTTTTAGGTACTTGTTTTCTTAGCTACATAAAAAGAACATCACCGATTTCCATCACATCCCCGTATTCTGTTTAGTATGTACAACCGTGGAACTTGTCATCTACAAACAGTTACTCCTTCTAAGAAGCAAGTGAGAATGGACATTTGCAGTTCTGAGAAAAAAAACATAGTAGGAGAACTTGTTCTAGGACACAGAGTAAATTGAGAAATAAATAGGTCGTAGGATCATAGGTCTAATGCCAAGAAGAAACCTCATAGGCCCCTGAATCCAATGGTCTCATTTAACAAATGAGGAAACTGAGTCACAAGGAATTTTTTTTTTTAATTGATTTGTCCAAGGTTGCTCAGGTAGCAACCCTCAGAGATAGGATTTTTACATATGACCTTTGACCAGAGTCAGTGCTCTTTCTGTCATCACTTTTGACTTTTTCCAAAGCACTTGGGATCACAGTATAGGAAGAGAATGGTAAGGCTCTAGTTCACATAGCTGGCAAGTAGCCCAGCTGAGATTTGAACTTGATTCTTATTACTTAACCTCCATTGTCCTTTCCACTATTTCTTGTTGATATCATTTTGGTTTATGCTCCAGATTTTTGAAGAAGATAAGAAAAGTCACCTTTATTAATGTATAAGGAACCTATGTCTCAGAGAGATCAAGAATCCCGGGGCCCAGTAGAGACTAGAACTCAGAATGTGGATTCCTGGCCACATGTTCTTTCCATTAATTTGTGCTAAATGAGAACCTTTGAAACTCCCTTCCTTCAGTGCCCTCTCCAATGAATATCCTATCCTTGTGTCCTTTCAATTTTCTTCAAATTATCTTAGCAAATTAGCAGATCAAAAAAAAGAAAATCATATCAAATCACAAGAGTATTTCACACCCACCACAACTTCTAATAGCTTAGATGAATACATTTCAACTTACAAATTTTCCTAGATGGCATTTGCTGATGATGGCCCCAGAGACTAAACACTAACAAGTAAATGGTGAGATTCATTAAGTGTCTCTGTCACCAAGTCCTTGTTAGAGAGTTCAAATGTCTTGAACTTTTGTATGTACAAGTTTTCTCATTTGTAAGATGGCTTTTCTCATGTGACTATTTCTAAAGACAACCAATTTAGTTCTTGCCAAAAAATAACTAATATCCTATAATAGCCCTGATTGTCACATACTTTTAGGGTATCAGAAGAAAGGGAGAGTAGAGTATTTTGGAGGTAATTTCACTAGGAAGAAAAGAAACATGGAATAGTGGACCTAGTTTTGGATTCCAGCCCTGTTTCCTTCCCATTTGATCTTAGACAAGTGACTTCACCTGTCATAGCCTCAATTTCCCCTTGTGTAAAATGAATGACTTTACCTAGACTATCTTTAAAATCACATCCAGATTTAAATCCTATAAGACTATAAAGCGGGATGGTTTCTCCACAATTTCTAACTCTCCTTGAAAAATTGTAGGATGAAATTCTTCACAATGAAATCTATTCTTGCAAAACTGTGGAACAGAGTCCGAACCTTCCGCAGACAAATTAAGCTCTAGCCCCCACTCCCTATCCATTTCAGACACTGATAATAATCACGAATTTAAGAAGAAAATCAGGAAGGGCTTTGTGTTTTGTAAAGAAAACCTCATCTGTTACTTTGAGGAATCTCTGCAAATTCCTTAAGGAGAAAATATGACACATTAGAACTTAGCGTCACAGAACTAAGCTGAAAGCCAGGCTCTTGGGCTTACATAATTTCTCAGGTCCTCAGTTTCCTATTTTTAAAAGGAGGTGATTAGACTAGATGATTTCTAAGCTTCCTTGCAGTTTTAATCCTATGACCCTATAATCTTATAGTAAGTTATTTCATCAAGTATAGATCTTCCTTTGATATGTGGGGGAGGGCATTAGGAAAAGACAAATTAACTACTCTTGGCTATCAGCTCTCAAATAGTTAACACTTACTTTGGGGAATGATGTTTGTCCAAATAGAAACATAGACTGGGGCCTTAAGTGTGGTCTTCTAGGTCCTATCAATAAAGGAAATGCAGAACAGCATTGATTTCATTGCTGCCAAAGTGCCCAGTCTTCGATCTGTGACCATATTGACCCCACTCCCATTACAAAATATAACAAAATATATACAACAGAAAAGACACTAAATGGCTCCAGGCTGTATGCTTCAGATTCCTAAATGTGATTTATAACCAAAAGCATAAGCTGATTTTCAAGTTGTGTTAACAATTTTTTTGTTGTTGTTGAAAAATACTGCTTATCCCATCAAAAACGGTTCAAAGTGTGTTTAGGGAAGGGGATCATAGATCCTTTGAAAAAATCAACTTAATTTTTCTTTGAAGAACATGTCAGTCATGGTAATGGTGAAAAAAATGCTCTGAGGTTTTAAGATTTCTTAAAAATGATTCTGGTTATGTTTCTTACATTAAGGATGTATCTTTTCAGGTTGTGAAGCCAATACAAGTACCAGCATGAGACAATAAGGAAGCAGAAAGAAGAAAATCTAGGAAAAGATGTGCATGCTAGACTTACCTAAAAGGTAAAAAGAACCTAAATAGTTCCTAAATGTATCAAAAAGGAAGAAAAACAGTTGTATGGGGAAGGAGGGAATCAAAGACAATGCATGAAAGGTTTCCTGGAACTTGGTTTTTATCTTTTTTCTCTATGTTCTAGCCCTGAGTGGGGAGCCTGATCTTTGACCCCACATGTGGCCTTCTAAGTCCTCGAGTGCAGCCTTTTGATTGAGTCCAAGTTTTACAGAACAAATCCTTTTATCAAGAGGATTTGTTCTGTGAAGTTTGGATTCAGTCAAAGGGCCACACTTGAGGATCTAGAGGGCCACATGTGACCTTGAGGCTGCAGGGTCCCCACTCCTGTTCTAGCCAAACTGTAGTACTGCAAGTATCACAGTCTCATCCTATCTTTTCTTCTTTTTTGCTATTTCTCAGAGTAGACTCCCAAGGCTAGAATAGACTCCCCTTCCATTTCCTCACTCGGAAATGTTCTCTCCCTTAGAAGCCTGGACTGAGAGTCACTCCCTCCACAAGTCTTCTAGGATCCCTCAGCTAGACTTTAATTCTCTCCTGCCACTGTCTGACCTAGGATTCTTAACATAGACTAAATAGTGTTCTAACTATGGGTATGTTCGTCCAGTCATTTCATACTTGGGGAAATGAGAGAGAAGCAAATAAATATTTATGTAGTCTTCACTATATGTCACGTACAGTGCTAAGCACAGTTAATGTCTCATTTAATCGTAACAACCCTGGGAGGTAGGTGCTATCATCTATGCTAGATTTTAAGCTCACTGAAGGTAGGGAGTGTCTCATCCGACTAATCTTGTTTCTTTTTCAACTTTGTATCCCCAGCACCTACACAATGTCTTGTACAGATCAATCGCTTACTAATTGATGGTGATTGTTTGGTATTCCCCAATGGCTAGCACAGGGCTTTGTACCTAGGTAAACTTAATAAATGTTGTTGGAAGTGAATTTGCCCCTCTAAGATCTATGTCACCTTCTCTAGAAAAAGGAGAGTTTTTTTACTCCCTCCAAGATTCTTACCTTTGCTCTACTTTACGCTGGCATGTACAGCCTTGGTCACCATTATACTCTGCTTCCTCCAACTTTCAGGCTCTGTGCCTGCCCTGTGGCAGCTGGAAGCACCCCTCTGTTCCCAAAGTAGAGAAGCTACCCCATAGGGAAAATTGGGAATGATAAATTCTATAGTTATTATCACCTAATGACATTTGACTAGTCCCTGCATCAGTGAAGGAAATAAGCATTTATTAAGCATCTACTAGGTAGCATGGATTATGCTAAATGCTTTACAAGTATTATTTCACCTGATATTAACAACAAGCTATGAGTGTTCTCATTTTACAGTTGAGGAAACGAAGGCAGATGGTGAGCAAGTAACTTGGTTATGTGCCCAAGATCACACAGTTAGTAATGTCTGAGACTGGATTTGAACTCAGACCTTTCTGACTCAAGGTCTAGTAAGCCATCCATTCTACCACCTAGTTAGCTAACCTTGGCATAAACCAAAGAAAATGTTCAAAATAAAAATATTTGAGTCTACTCTATAAAAGAAACTTAAAGTTTATGTAAACTATTTGAAGGAAGGGATGGACTTTTTTTTTAATTTTGTATATATAATGTTTCACATTGGTAGAGTATCTCAAAAGTCTTAGTTCAATTTTAAGCTTTTAAAAGTGAACTAAGATTTTAGGGATAGCCTATATATTAAGCACTTAATAAATGCTTCTATTCAGAATAAGTTGTATCAGCAAGGACACTGGTTCTTAGATGTGCTTTTCTAAAAGCAACTTTTGAGAGGTCAACAATCACAACAATAAAGCATATATATCATTCACTTAGTTCACAGGGAAAAGTCAGTACCCTGAATGTCAGAGACAATACAGAGAAACAAAGACCAGCCAATAGACAGGGCTTCCAACTGTCTGACCAAAAGCAATACATTCGTCACAGATCAACAGACAGATCCAACTGCCTGACCATTATGTACATAGTTACCTGAGACAGAAGAATCAACATCTGGGTTTTCAAAGCCCAAAGAGGCTCCTTAGTGACTGCCCAGAGTCTCATCTGGCTGAATAAATACTTCCAATCAGTAAGCCTCAAAGCAACTCACCTCAGAGTACTTCCACACTTTTCAGTCAGAGGGCAGGACTCTCTGACCCATTGCCTCAACAGAAATTAACAAAAGGTATTGAGGCCTATTAATGGATGGGAAAGATCTTTAATTCTTCCCTCCACTCACCATTAACCTTACATTAACATAACATATGAAAATATATATATATATATATATATATATATACACTATATATAGTATATTCAGGGCAGCTAGGTGGCACAGTAGATAGAGTGCCAGACCTGGAGTCAGGAAGATTCATCTTTGTGATTTCAAATCTGATTTCAGCCACTAATTAACAATGTGAGCCTGGGCAAGTCACCTACCCTTGTTTGACTCAGTTTCCTCATTTGTAAAATGAGGTGAAGAAAATGGCAAACAACTCCAGTATTTTTGCCAAGAAAACCCCAAATGGGGTCATGAAGAGTCTGAAATGACTGAACAACATATATACATATATAGATAGACATGATCTATCTATTATATATATACATATACCTATATATTTACATATACCTATATATATATTTACACATACCTATATATACATATATGAAAGGAAACCTGTTCAGCTAATAAATAAGCATATATTAAGTACTTGCAAGGTATTTACACATACCTATACATACATATATGAAAGGAAACCTGTTCAACTAATAAATAAGCATATATTAAGTACTTGCAAGGTTCTCAGTGGGAGCCAGTGGTATATAGTGACTAGTAAGCCAGTCTAAGAACCAGCAAGGCCTAGGTTCAAATCCCACTTCTAACACACAAGGACAGTGTGAAACTGAATGAATTTAGTTCTTGGTTAATCCATGCTGGGTCATCATGATCTCTGCTTCCCTTTCTAAATCTTTATGAGCTACCCCTTTCAAATACATTCTAGAAGTTGGCTAGAAATTTTAGTTAAGTTCATTAATCAACAGTATTTGACTATACTCTTCTTTCTTTAGGGGTAAGTGGAAGTGAAACATTTGTCATGCTATACATACTGCCTTCTGGGCTTGTGGTCCTAACACCTACTTTGAACTTGCAAGTCAAGTCACCAGAGGGTGATTGGGCCCCTTGTCCCCTCAGGGCTCCAGGGGCAGTAACCCTTAGGAGCTGGATGTGGTTCCTGTAGCACACATTGGCCTGCACCATTGTGCTCCCTTCATTATGAATCACCAATTAACATCAGCCTAATATCATTTATTAATATCAATTAGTTTTTACAAAGGGAGATTTATTGAGAAGGTATAATGAGAGCTTTGTTGTTGTTCAATCATATCCAATTCTTTGTGACCCTGGACAAAGACACTAGAGTAGTTTGATATTTCCCCCTCTAATGGATAAAGGCAAGCAGACGTTCATTGTCTTGCTCAGAGTCACACAGCTAATGTGTGAGAGAGAACAAATTTGAGCTGAGGTCTTCCTGACTCCAGGCCCAGGGTTCTATTCACTGAGCCACCTAGCTGTCTCCATAATGAAAACTAAATAGCAACAGCCTTCCAAACTGGGAGTGCACTGGGAAAAATGGACTAACTTTTAAAGCCTTTAACACTAAACATTTTCCCCATCAAGTTTGCCTATGGAGCTGACAAAGCTGATATTCCCTTATTTGCAGGACTTTATCATGTCTCAACTGTTGCTGGGCTGAGCCACCTAGATAATCACAGAGTATCCCCATCTTGAGTTGGAAGAGATCTCGGAGACTTGCAATCCAATCCATACTGAACAACAATCTCCTCTACAACACATCCAAGAAATGATTAGCCACCTTCAAATGAAGGAGAACTCACTACCTTCCAAGGTAACTGACCTTCCACCCATTGTTCCTGGTCTTGTCTTCTGGGGCCAGGCAGAACAAGCCTAACCATTCTTACTTGGGATAGGTACTTGAAGACAGGGGTGTGTAGATGTTCAGGGGTATGTGAAATGTTCAGGGAGGGCTCTCACTTCTGTTAGAAAGGCTTGCTGAGCCCTTTTCAAGGCTGCTTGTCCACCTTGAGGGTCTACCTTCACCCAGCTCTCACCTGTGACTCCACAAAGCTGAAGAATTTGTAGCAGCCACACCCCAGGAATTATCTCAGCAGGCAGCTAGTTAATCCAAGCTGGGGGTTAACCAACAAGCCTCAAACCCATCAGTGAGTTAGGAGGATGTCTACTTCCAATCATGTGAAGAAGTCCCTTGGCAGAATGGGTGGATGAGAAGAATTTGTTCCAATGACCATGAAGGTAGCTGAAGCAGGTACTGTGGAGTGCTCAGAGCTTGGTCAGACACCAAGGTCATCCACTGCATACCTAGTCACTACCAGTCATCCCAACTTTTCTCTTACCACTGGACTTTGATGAGTCTGGAAGACAGAGTAAGGCTGATGACCGTGCAACTCCATCTCACTTAAGTCCAATTTGAGTCTAGATATTACCCCATGATGTCACTGGTTCTCTTCTAAACGAAGCACAAACAACTTAAAGACAACTATTCTCACATCTTCTCTTCCTAATATTAATTATCTCCAGCTCCCTAACTCAATCTTTATATGGCATTATTTTAAGGAGTTTCAACATCCTGGTTTTGCCTTCGGAATGATCTCTCAGTTATCAATGTCCCTACAAAACGGTGGCAAGGACTGACTGAATGTTGTCTACCCAGGACAGGACAAGGCAGCACTATCATACTCCATGTCCTGGATCCTATGCTTCTCTAAAGCGGTTTACTATAACATTATATTTTTGGTGGTTGTATTTTTTTTTACTCATATGGACTATGCAGTGAACTAAAACTGCTATTTCACTTTCATACAAAGCTCTAGGAAGCAGTCCCATGGTACGTTGGATAGAGTGTCAGACTTTATGAAAGCATAAATTCCAAATATATAGAGAACTGAGTCAAATTTACAAAAACATAAGTCATTTCCCTATTGATAGATGGTTAAAGTATATTAACAGGCAGTTTTCAGACAAAGAAATCAAAGCTATCTATAGTCACATGAAAAATTCTCTAAATCATTTACTGAGCAGAGAAATACAAATTAAAACAACTCTGAGGTTTTACCTCAAAGCTATTAGAATGGCTAATATGACAAAAAAGGAAAATGTTGGATGTTGGTGATATAGGAAAACTGGCTAATGCGCTATTGGTAGAGTTGTGAACTGATCCAACTATTATGGAGAGTATACTAAGGAACTACGCTGAAAGACCTATAAAACTGTGCATGTCCTTTGATTTACCGATACAACTGCTTCGTCTATATCCCAAAGACATCCAAAAAAAGGGAAAGAACTTCTTTGCAAAAAAAATATGTATAGCAACTCATTTAGTGGTGGCTAAGAAGGGAAATGCCCATCAATTGGGAATGGTTAAAACAAGCTGTCGTATATGATTGTATTGCAATATTATTGTGCCCTAAGAAATGACAAGTAGAATTATTCAGGAAAACTTGGAAAGACTTACATAAACTGATACATAGTGGAATGAACAGAACCTGGAAAATGTTGTGCACAGTAACAGGAATATTGCTCGAAGAATTGCAAACGACTTAGCTATTCTCAGCAATACAATGATCCAAGACAATCCCAAAGGACTATCCACCTCCAGAGAAAGAACTGATATTGATTGAATGCAGACTGAAGCATACTGTTTTTCACTTTCTTTCATTTTTTCTTTTATTCAAGTCTTCTTGCAGAAAATGACTAATATGGAAATGTTTTACAGAACTGCACATGCATAAACTACATCTACTTACCATCTCAGGATGGACAGAAGGGGGAGGGGAGAAAGGAATGGATAGAATTTAGAACTTTTAACTTTAAATAAAAATGTTAAAAAAATTGGGGGAAAACATGAATTCAAATCATGCCTCAGACAACTTTCTAGCTATGTGACATTGTGCAAGCCTACCTGGAACACTGTTGACTGACTGATTTATCCTTTCTTGGCCTCAGTTTCTCATCTGAAGAATGTGGATGATACAATCCCTACTTCATAGGGCTGTTGTTTGGATCAAATGAATATATATGAATAACTATTTAAAATTTAAAACGATAAATATATGTTAGCTACTATTATAATGCTCATGAGGCTGCTTTGGGGGATCCTAAGTGAAAGACCTTACATTTACCTTTATTAAATATCATCTTGACAGATTTATCCCCATATTCTAGACTACTAAGAACCTTGGAGATCTTGAGGGTCATTCGGTGAGTTAGTAATCCTTCTCGGCTTCTTGTCATCTGCAGATGTGACAAGTATGTCATATATTCCTTTATCTAAGTCATCAATGAAATATTAAGTAGTGCAATATCAAATACAATTCCCTAAAACATTAGAGATCTTCCAACATGGCTCGTGCCATTAATTCATTAAACTACTTTTTGAATCCAGCCATTTAACGAGTTCCAAGCACATTTGTTTAATCAAGAAAGGCTTCATTTCAGTGAAATGAGCGTTTTTCTATCAGTTCAACTCAACAAGGCCTCATGAAGGATATAGCACATGGAAGATATATAAAATTTGTATAGTAAATAAAGAGGAAAAAAATATATTCAATGCTGGAGGAGCAATGGTTTAGACAAAGGATTCCAGAAGAGGTACAGAAATTAGAGAGGGAATGATAAAAATAGTATGAACAGAGAAGTATTGTTGCTTAGTGAAAAGAATATTCGATTTGGAATCAGGGATCTAGGGGTGTGCCTGCTGCCTCAAACACTAACCGTGACACTGGACAAGTCAATGAACCACTCCGAAGCTCAATTACGTAAGGTTACCCTAGTCGTAGGGCATAAACGAGTCTGAGCGTGGCTCTACTATCCAGAGGCAAGAGTAAGACATAAGGGAGGCATGTTCTCGCTAACACAAGATCCTTACCAACATTAATTTGTTAGCCTGGAGTGAATTTCAAGTGGCCATCAAATAATAATAACAATAGCTTTTATATAACACTTCATTTGTGCTAGTACTCTACTTCCAATCTCATCTGATTCTCACCACAATCCTGGGAAATAGATGCTATCACTATCCCATTTAACAGAATAGGTCAGTAAGGCAAAGAGAAGTCAAATTACTTGTCTAGGGTCACACGGCTAGTAAGTATATGAGATAAGATTTGAACTCAGGTTCACCTGACTCAATGTCCAACTCTCTAGAGTACCACGTAGCTATTTATCAAATATTTCCTCCATAATCCTTCTTTATACGCCTCTCTTTTCATCTAATTATTTGTATGTATTTCTAGCAGCAAGAATGTTGCTTGGCCATAGTTTTTTTGTCTCCCACAAATATTGTAGTACAGTCTGAGCCATCTCGGGTTCTTCTGATCTATATCCACCCCTGCACCCAGATGGCTCTGGAAGAGAAAAGTGAGGATGGTGACTTTGCACAGCCCTCCCTCACTTAAATCCAATGCACTAGCATGATGTCACCTCCCTGACATCACAGGCCTTTTTGAGAAAGAAATAACAATACAGTCTGATCTTCTCTTTGTCATTCATTTGTTGTGTTCATCCTTCGTTGCCATAGAAGACCATGCCACCAGAGAAATGATGACATGACTTGCACTTGACTTTGTTTTGAGTGAGGGAAGGCTGTGCAGGTCAACAGCCTCACTTCTCCTCCAGAGCCATATGAATCCAGTGATCTGACATTCCTCTGGATGACTGCAGATAACCCAGGAGAGGGGGAAGGGAGGGAGACAGGAAAACCTTAGAACTCAGAATCTTATTAAAGTGAATATTGAAAACTAAAAGGAAATAAATGAATCTTAAAAAATAAAAGAGATGTTATCAAATTTTAAAAAGTGCTCAGAGTTCAGGAGATACCTAAATAAATTTCTGCACCTCAGATTTCTAACCTGTAAAAATCAAGATAAGATTCCGACTTCCTACTTCCCAATAAGGGAAGTAGGAAGTGGGAATCTTACCTCAATTTCAAAGATTTCAAATACCATAAATATGAGTTGTTTCTTTGAAGGGGCCCTTGCCAAGTAACTGAACTTTTTATTATCTGAATCCCAACAAGTCTATATAGGATCTGAGACTGGCTCTAAAAACTGTTCTGTCTTTGACTTCACAGATTGTCACACTGTCACAAACTAGACACCGTAATGCTCTGGCAGATAAAGATGCTATAATCTTAGTTGCATGAATTAACAGGCCTTGCCCTATGGTTTGGCTCACTTATCCTGCCTGGAACTTGATGATCTCTTGTGAGCCCACAGTTTGTTCTTTGGATAATTTGTGGACCTTTCAAGGCAATAGAATTCCTGAGGGAATTAAACCTCTTCAGTTCTTAGAAGTGTTATCTCAAGAGGCAATTTGTGGCAATATGTTTTCAAGTTGACTACCATAAAGTAGCAGTTTTGAATTACTGTTGTTTTTTATGAAAACAATAGTCTACTTGGGATAACAAACCTTTTTTCCTACATGACTCAAGTGAATGTGGGTCAGCAAGATACTATCACTGAAATATATTTTCTTCCTTGAGAATTATCTTTCATTAGACTTCAACTGAGAGGCAAAACAGCCTAGTTGGGGCAGAGGAGTGGGGGAGAGAAAAGAATCAGAACTGGGCTCAAAAATTTTGAGTCAGTCAATTACTAGTTATTTGACTTTGAGCAAGACATTTAGCCTCTTTATGCCTCAGTTTCATCCTCTTAAAAATGAGATTATCAGCTCATTCCTTATTTTTACATTTGACATGAAGGTCACAAATTTATACCACACTGTTATTGTGACAATCAAATAAAATTATGTATTCCATTACTTTACAAACTGTAAAATATGATATCAATGCTTTCTATTATAATTATAGTATAAATCATTTGTTATATCATTGTTTATCTATAGCCATTATCTATATGATAGGGCAGCGAGGGAAAACAGTGGATAGAGTTCTGAGGCTGACATCAGGAAGATTCAGGATTTGATCTGAACTCTCCCTACTCCAAATCTGACATTCTATCCACTGTGCCAACTAGCTACCAACATGTCTCCTCAATGCTAAAAAAGTATTATTATTATATAAAAGTAAATAAAAATACATTCAAAGTAAATAGAAGTGGGAAAGAGGACATGTGTCTGGGGGAATCATGAAAGACTTCATTAAGAACGTGATCCTTAAGTTTCAGCTTAAGGCAAGAGACAGATTTTTATGGGGTAAGGAGGGAAAGAATATCAGATGAAGAAACTGAGATTAAAATGTTAAATGACTTGCCCACTCTCACATCGCTAGTATGAAGTGGAATTCTAAGGACTTCAAGTGCAGTACTCAGTATGCGCCATGTTCCTTTTACATCTAACCTCCCCAGATTTCTATCTAACCTCCCCAGATTTACATCTAACCTCCCCAGATTTACATCTAATCTCCCCAGATTTCTACCTAACCTCCCCAGATTTCTATCTAACTTCCCCAGATTTCTACCTAACCTCCCCAGATTTCTATCTAACTTCCCCAGATTTCTATCTAACCTCCCCAGATTTCTATCTAACCTCCCCAGATTTATTTCTAACCTCCCTGAGTGGCCAAAACTCTCAAATGACCAAATGTTCATGAAAAGCACTTTGCCAACTGAAAATGCTGTAGAAATGTCTGTTCGTGGTGGCGGCTATTATTATAATGATGAAATAGTAGCAATTTTCATCATTGTTATTTTAACTGGGATTTGGTCATGAAATTTCTAGATCATTCTAGATCCCAATTCAGATCATTCAAGCATGGAACTTCAAGTATGGAAAATAAATCTTTCACACTTACTCATTCAGTTTGCCCCTTGCTTATCACCCTGAAAGTACTGGCCATGAAAGATTCCAAATACGGATTTTGAGTACATCACATGAGTGTTTTCAATAGCTTGAGCACTTCCTGAGAATTTAGTAGTCCTCCATGGTTCAGGGGCCAAAGAAGTCAAGGAACCACAGGAAATCTTACCACATAGGCAGTCTCACACCTCCATTCTATGCACTGAACTTCACTTCCTTTCATGAATATTCATAAAATTCTGCCATCCAGAATAGCAATATTTATTACAGTCCCCTAAAACACTGACATAAACTTGGCTCCCATATCTCAGCCTAGTTCTTAGCTCAGTAAATGTGTCTGTGTTATAAAGAGTCCTACTCTATTGGCCAATATATTTTTTAAAAAGATGTAAACGTGGAAAAAAGAAAGATGTAAAAAGAAAAGTAGACATAAATCTTAAACCCCAGTCACCAGGGTACTCAGATGAAATATAAAAGGTAAATATATATTATGAGACATGGTAATAAGGTGGTCAGACGTTCCAGAAATTAAGCTGAAATAAAAAATATAGAGATGACAAGGAATTAAGTAGCATGAAACCCTAAGATACTTATTAAGCCATCAGTGGGAATCGAGATGATGATGTCACACCTCGCTAGCAGAGGAAGGATGACTTGTGCAAAGTTGGACAAGATCCAGTTTGTGCTGTAGATTTATGCAGTTAATTTCGTCCCTTGACTGCATTCAGATGAGCATTTCTCCCCGACATACACCAAGAAAATTGCTGCATTATAGCTGTGTTAATGGTAATCAGCATGCTAATGAGCACCAGAAGGTCGTTATAGAAAAGAGAGGTTCAAAGATGTATAACCTAGAGGAAAAAAGAAAGTAATTCTTCAGGGAATGTGAGTGTCTTGTTTGTAGGTCGTAGATTATTTGTTTTGGTCACTTGCATTGCATGGGGAGTTTAATTTAAGAAGGAAATAAATGAAGGTTTCAAAATTGTGAGAGCAACTGGGTTTAATTAAATATAGCAACAGTGGATTTCTTTGATTCTATTGCAAAACAGAACCTTCTTTGATAGACTTGGGATAATTGTAAATCGAAGAGGTCCTTATTGGAATTATATTTAGGGGTCCGTGAAATGTGATTTGTATTTGTCTTCAGATCAGAAGGCACTTTGTGCTGCATTAGCAAGTAAGGAATTAGAATGTTAGAGACAAAAATGATAATATGGAGAAACTGTCCTAATATTGCATAAAGAGTTTTAGAGGCTAAGCCTTCCTGGAAAATTGAGAAATACTTCATTGCTTACTGTTGGTAATCAAAAGGTTAACTATTCAGTGAAACTGACAAATGAAGTCATTCTGTCAACACCACTCCTAAACGTAAGTTATTAAAAATGTCAATGAGATAAATTCTCCATATATTTATGTTGAGCTTGGTAGCTGCTACTTAAACAGAACAAACAAAAAGGATTTAGAAAGGTGGAGGCCATCAATGTATTTGTGGTTCTATTGGAATCTTGAATAATATTTAAACCAGGTAAAACTAATGTTTTCAGCTTTAGTTTGTTTTATAGCACATAATATTAAATATAGGATTTTGCCAATATATTCTTTGGATAGAGTTTTATAACCAGAGTACTGCTGTGGAATTATAAAATAAAATGAAAAATACTATTAATTTGTGTTTCTCATGTCAGGTACCATGTGGAATTTGTCATAGTCTTCCTAATAAATGGCTTCTTCATCTCAGAAAAGACAAATTAAAAAGCTCTAATGGATATAATAAAGACCTCCAAAAGTGACTAGCTTAAGGAAGTCCCATGTCATGATACAAGATAATTGTTCCATAGTTTTTTAAAGCTATAAAATTGCTGCTTCCTGTGAAATTAATCTGAAGGACAATCATGAAGGCCCATGGTTCTGTGCTTTCTTCACTCCCAGGGACCATTTAGCAGTTTAGTCCTAAAATTCAGATTCTGAGTACTTATCTTGTAGACAAGTTTTAGGAAGAGAGTTTGAACTATTCTTCTTAGATTTTGTCTAGACCTTTCATCTATAGACTGAATCAGAACAGAATCCCACACATGAAAAAAAATAAGTTGGTTTAAAGAGAGTTCTTAATCTTTTTTGTGTCATAGATCCCTTCTGAAAATCTGTTAATGAATATAGACCCTTTTTAGAGTGTTTTTAAATGCATAACCATATGTATATATATATATATATATATATATATATATATACATAATTACAAGGGACATCATTTACATTTAGTTACAGTTACAAAAAACTTTAAACAAGTTCATGGACCCCAGTTTAAGGAATCTAGTTTAAAAACAGTTCCAAAAATTCAGAATGGTTCCCCAGCATCTTTAGGATCAGCTGAGACTTGAGAATCCTATTAACTCTTTCATATCATCATCATCATCATAGATGACCATTATCATACCTATCATTTATAGCAACAATAATTTTGTAAAGTAATTTGAATAATTTATCTCAGTGGTTATTGTTTAGTCATTTCACTCATGTCCAACTTCATAATCTCATTTAGCGGGTTTATTTGACAAAGATACTGGAATGATTTGCCATTTCCTTCTCCAACAAATTTTACATATGAGGAACTGAGGCAAGCATGGTTAAGTGACTTGCCCAGAGTCACACAGATTTTATGTGTCTGAGGTCAAATTTGAGCTCATAAAGATGAATTTTCTAGTTCTAAGCTAAGTGCTTTATTCACTGAGTCAGTTTGGTCCCTAAAACAACGCTATGAAGTAGGTGCTATTATTCCTTTTACAGATGAGGAATGTCTCTGAGAGAGTTTAAATGACTTGCCCATACTCACATAGTTAAATCACATCAGAGACAGGATTTCTGACACTGTGCCAACTAGCTACCAACATGTTGCCACAATACTCAAAAAAAAACAAACAAAAATCTCTTTGATCTTTTCTTACCCCTTCTAGCTACTGTCCTATCTCCTTTCTTTCATTACTAAATATGTAAAAGTTGTTTATGCTTCATGCTTCCACTTTCTTACCAACCACCTTCTCCTCAGCCGTACTTATCTTCTGCCCCCACCATTCTAGTGAAATAACTCTCTCAAAGGACCCTAATTTCTTTCTAAAATCCAATGTCCTTCTTTTCAGTACTCATATTCTGAATGAAAGTCTCAAAAATCTTAGTATAGTTTTGATCTTTGATAGTTTACAGAAGTAAACACTATACTAAACTATACTGCACATCAGCGGTTCTCAAACTTTTTGATCTCAGGACCCTTTCTGCATTCTTGAAAATTACTGAGGATTCCAAAGACCTTATATATAGATAGGTTATATCTATTGATACTTGCTATATTAGAAATTAAAACTAGCAAAATATTAAAATGTTTTCATCTATTTTGAGACAATAAAACAATTATGTTAATATAAATTTTACACATTTAAGAAAAATAACTATTTTTCTAAACAAAAAAAAATCACGGAATGAGAAGAGGGGCATTATTTTACATATTTTTGTAAATATCTAATGTCTAGACTAATAGAAGACATCAGGGCTCTAGTTTCTGCTTCTGCATTCAATCTGTTGTGATATGTACGTTTAGTTACAGTATATGAAGAAAATGCAATCTCATGCAGACATATAGATAGAAAATGGAGGAGCATTTAATAGGCAAATAACATCTTATTATATTTGTGGACATACTAAAAGTATCTCTGGTATGGACTGTACTTTGAGGACCACTACCAACCCTCATACCTAAAATGTCATCACCTGTACTTCATAGATTCCTCTTTCACCTCGAAATGCAACTCAATCATTGTTTCAGTCATGTTCAACCCTAGGTGACCCCATTTGGAATTTTCTTGACAAAGATACTGAATTGGTTTGCCATTTTGTCTCCAGCTCATTTTGCAGATGAGGAACTGAGGCAAATTTGCACAGGATGATGGGATTTGCCCAGGGTCACACAGATGCTAAGTGTCTGAGGTCAGATTTGAATCCAATAAGATGAGTCCAGTGCACCATCTAGCAGTTCGATTACCACCTTCTAAAGAAAGCGACTATTTCCTTCCCATCAATTACTAGTATCTTCCCTCCCTAACTACTTTATATTTAACTATTTTGTATTAGTTTGTACTTATTCTCCATGTATTTATTCTATATAAACATACCCATGCACATGCATTTTTCCCCTTAAATAAGAATGTAAGCTTCTTGAGAGAAGAGGTTATTTCATTTTTTGACATTTGTGTCCCCTATTTGTATCTGGCACATAGTAGGTACATAATAAATACGTTGTGATTGGTTGATTGGTTACTCTCAAATCTATCTTTTCAGACATTGACATCTCAAGACACAAATCTCTAACTTTCTATGGAATATATTGCAAGACAATGAAAATAATACTGGCTCTTAGGTCAGAATACCTAGTATCGAATCTTACCTCTGTGGTTTTAGGCAAATGTCATAATCTCCCTAGCTTTGGTTGCCTCATGTGTAAAATTAGGTGGTTAGACTAGATGCCTCTGAGATTACCTCGAAGTCTTAATCTATGACCTTGTGATCTACACCCAGTCATTGTACTGTCACCTAAACTCAGTAAGTCCAAAAAGCAAATTTGTTTTCTTTCCTCCTAAAAATCCACTCCCCTGTTGGACTTCACTTTTTCTGACATTCATTCAGTGCAATACCATTCTTTTATGTTTGACACCTTGGAGACATCTGATTTACTTCTTTCTCACCTCTCATATTCAGATATTTGCCATGCTTTGTCAATTCTACTTCCCTAGGATCTTTCCCATCTTCCCTTTTCTGTGTTTCCAGTCTAGTGAAGGCTCTCATTGCCCTTGCCTGGACTGCTGCAAAAATAGCCTTTTAATATCTTCCTATCTCCACCCTGTCTCCCTTTAATCCATTTTTGTTCCACTGCCAGAATAATATTTCTTATAACTATATCTGTTCATGTCATTCCTCTGTCATTTCCTACTGCCCACTAAAATAAGGTCAAGCTGTTCACCTGACATTCAAGCCTCTCCACGTTTGGGCATCACTCTCTTTCAAGTCTTATCTCAACATTACTCCTTTATGTTAATTCTGAACTTAAGCAACCTGCATTCTTCTATTTGCTGGATATACCCTGTTCTTTCCTGCCTACATGCCTTTGCCCATTGCCCACATGCCTTGAAATATCCTCCTTCCTCTTCCAGTGATACTCCTCCATAAATGAAATCTCCCAATATAAAAATCACAGACCACAGTATCTCAAAGTTGGAAGGGATCTCAGAGCTATGTTGTTCAGTCATTCATTTGGGTCTAACTCTCCGTGACCCTGCAAGGGGTCTTGGCAAAGATACTGGAGTGGTTTATCATTTCCTTCTCTAGTGGATTAAGGCAAATAGATGTTAAGTATCTTGCCCAGGATTACACAGCTAGTAAATGTCTGAGGCCAGATTTGAATTCAGGTCTTCTTGACTCCAAGCTCAGGCTCTATCCACTGAGCCACCAAGCAGCCATGTAGCCATGTAGTCCAACACATATCTGAATCAGAGACCCCTCTCTACATACTTGATAAATGGCCATCTAGACTTGGTTTGAAGATCACTTATAACATGGAACCAGCTACATCCAGAGGAAATTCATTCTGCTCCTAGATCATTCTAATCACTAGGAAGTTTTTCCTTACCTCAAACTTAAATTGGACTCTTTTCAATTTGTACCCTTTATTCCTAGTTCAGTCCTTTGGTGCCAAGTGATCTAATCCTTTCTTCCATGTGACAGTCTTACAAATAAAATCATAATATCCACTATGACTTCTCTTCTCTAGGCTAACAATTCCCATCTTCTTCAAATGGTCCTGATATAATTTGATTTTTAAGGCCCTTTCCTGTCCTTATTACCATCCTCTAAACATTCTCCAGCCTACCAATGTCCTTCCTTAAATGTAGCCACCAGAACCAAATATTTAAGATGTATTCTGACCATAAGAAGGTACAAAGTACTGTGAGACTCTCAAAATCATGCTGAACATATCAGAGATAGGATTTGAACCCAAGTCTAACTGATGCCAAATTCATTACTCTTTTCATTACAAAATGTAAGACTGAGTAGTTCATTTTCAGATGAAGAGGTAAGAATTGGCAGAGAAATGAGGCTTGCTCCTGAGTGAGGAAAGCCATGGTGGGTTTTATGTGGGAGGAATCAACCTTGGGGTAGTGGTTGAAAGAGTGAGAGATCATGCCTGTAGTGGAGATGCCGCTGAGACTCCAGACTGGTAGTAGATTACTCACTGGGTTCTGACTCAGTAAATCTAACTGATTTCCTAGAGGAGACAAGATAAAAGAATGAATCAAAAGATGATTTGAAAGTCTCAAGTCTGAATGACTGAAAAAATGACAGTATTTTTACCAAACTTAATTTTTACTGAAATTAAGAAGCATTAAGGAGCCAGAGAACAATGGAATTAGTTCAATTTCTGTTCTGTTGATATATTGGCATTAATATTGATAAATTGATTGACCCTGAAGAGCTCTTCTGGTATCACATCATGGGGGAGGGATCTGTAGATTCTTGAAGGTTACTGCATTCCCATCACCCCACTCACCTAGAAAATGATCTTGCTTTCTACTTTAAAATTTGAGGCTCTGTCCTCTGAATCCCCTCATTTCGCTTAATTCACACCTGGAAACCTCTCAGAATCTTAACTCATCCCCTTTCCCTTTGCTATCAGATGATGAGGTGGCTCTTTTTCTATTCAAGGTCATCCCCTTGTATCTCTAATATCATTATTTCCTCTCTCCAAGGAGCTTTTTCTTTTGATCATTCCCTATCTTTCTTTTCAGTATCTCCCTATTTGTTAAGTCACTTCTTGATTACAATGAGATCTAGGGATCTAATAATCAAAGATACAAAGACACTTGACTCTGCCAATTTAGTTGGCTTCCTTTTTATTACTAATCTTCTAGAAAAAGTAGTCTACGCTGCCACCACATTTTTAGCATCCACTCTTTCCCTAGTCACTTGTAATCTGACTTCCAACCCCATTGCCATATTGAAACTTCTCCAAAATGTTGCCAGTGGTCTCTTCTTAGACATACCAGATTGTGTCTTCTCATGCTTCCTTCTCTTTGTTTAGCCTTCCTGCATCTTTTAACATTGTTGACTAAGCCCATTTCTTGGATGCTTTCTCCTTCCTTATCTTCAGTTACTTTAGTCTCTTCCAGCTTCTGACTGCTCCTCAATCTCCTTTCCTGATTCATCTTCCATCTTTCACTTTCTAAACTTGGAGCTCCTCAAGGTTCCATTCTGAGCACTCTTCTTTTTTTTCTGCATAATCTGTCTTGGTGATCTCATCTCCTTAGTTATCATTTCTACATTGTAACTTCCAAGCCTAGGTATTCAGCCTTTATACTCTCCCTAAATTCAATTTTTTATGCTCCCCTGTATGCTAATCCTCTCCACTTGGATTTCCCAGCAACAACTCAAATTAAGCATTAAAAAGTATTGTTCCCCCTTAAATATGACTCTCCTTCAAATTTTTCTATTGTTATCTCCACCAGAGGTAGAGAGATACTGAAGTTTGAGTCATCCTTAACCCTTCACTCTCCCTCACTTGACCCCTTCCCCATACACTCAGTTAATAAATTTTGTTGCTTCTACAACCTCAACATCCCTTATATTCTCTCCACTCAAATGGTTACCACCCACATGTGCCCTAGTAATACACAGTCTTCTCATTGGGCTTCCTGCCACCAGTTTCTCCCTTCTTGAATTCATCCTTCATGTAGACTCAACAGATCTGACGATCCAGAGCTTACTCCTTAATTCTAAAATCTGCATTGTTGTTGTTGGCGAGTCATTTCAGTCATATCCAAGTCTTGGTGACCCATTTGGGGTTTTCTTGGCAGACATATTGGAGTGGTTGGTCATTTCCTTCTCCTGCTCACTTTATAGATAAGGAAACAGAGGTGAAGAGGATAAAGTTACTTGCCAAGGGTCACATAGCTAGTGTTTGAGGCCAGATTCGAACTCAAAAAATGAGTCTATCTGATTCCAAACCCAAACCTAGCTGCTCCCTAAAATCTCCAATGACTCTCCATTGTCTCTAGGATGAAGTATAGATTCCTGACTGGAGTTTAAGCTAAAAAAATGTATTTACCAGAGATAGCCTGTATTTTACCCGTCAAATGAAGACACAGAACCCACAGATACTGTAGTAAACATAAAGAACACATGAAGCCTTGGAACCCATAAACAATACAGAAAATAAATAGCAGAAAACAATACATAAAATAAAACAACTCATTATGGTTTATTAACTATGGATAGAATTCTCCTCCTCTGTTGGGTACCACTTTTCCACTGGGTCCTAAAGTTTCCAAACTCAGTGCCCTCTCCTGGTTTGAATTCCACTTAGAAGGTAAATAAACTCAAGGCTGTTTAGATTTCATGAGTCCAGATGCATAGAGAGGAATAATCCTCCTGGAGATACAACCAGGTAACTAACCATTTTTACAGGTGATTCAGCTCTCATTTCCTCAGTAGGGGTGATTCAGCTCTCATTTCCTCAGTAGGTACAGCTGCTGAAAACCCATAAAAGAAACTGATCACCACCAAAATTCCTGAAACATCAAATGGTTCAACATTAGAAACATCTATAATTCTGGTAAGGGAAATGACACTTAAGAGGATACCTTGCAAATATATTCCATAGACATCTAGCCCTTTCTATCTGGCCTTTTAGAATGTGAGTTTTGCATAGGAGAGCTTAATAAGTGCTTTTTCACTAATTCATTCATATCATCCTACTATGAAAAAAAATTATATCAACCCTCCTTACCCCAAGCTCAACTTCCATGTATTATAGCAGTAGTGCTTAATGGCTGACCTTTTCGGTGAGTAGAAGATCCTAGAAGGTGAAGTCTAATTTGTCCAGTTTAGATAACCATTATTTTATTTTTTTGCTGATGCCACCAGAAACTTTATCATGGTTATTCAGCTTCTGTCTCAGTGATCTCCTTGAAATTCTCCTTCGATTACCCCAAAGCTTCTCATCTCCCATTAAAGGAAACTCTAAAAAATCCAGAAGAATTTGTGTGTGCATGAGTGTGTGTGTGTGTATGTAAACTCCCTGATAATTTTCTTTAACTTCACTACTGTCCTTCACTCCCTAAAAATAAAAATCATTTTTTGCATATCCATCATTAAACAAAAACAAATTATTCACAAGACCACCAGACAGGAAAAATTACCTTCAAAAAATCATCAAAGAGCATAATGTTGTAGTTTACCAGAAACCAAGGAAACCCAATATGACCAGCAGCTCTTTTCTCCTTTCTTATCCTTCCTTCCTTTTTGGTGAAGCAGAATATAATGCCCTTAGGTTTTTTTTCACTATATATGTAGATGTGGAGAAGAAATGAGCTGCTCTCGTAGAGGTTTGGGGACTTGTACAATTAAAATGGTTAAAGTGAATTTGTTGATCTTTTTTAATGTAGCATTTCTATACTGGAAGCATCAACTTATATCAGCTATTTTACCATAATATAATTCAACAAAATATTGTTTTAGTCATAAGAAAATTCTATAGAAGGAAGCATACTGGATGAAGTATTGCTCACGGTGTAATTTTAATTCTAAAAAATCTTGCTAAGAGGGCTTATTTAAATAGGCTCTCTCTGAGATGAATATTTAGGGAAAAAAATTCCTACAGGATGATTTATAGCAAAATTATATGAACAGAATGAAGGACAGAAGAATTTTATTAGAAAAGGGTCTCATTTCCACAAAATATAAATTATACCTTTTAGAAAATATATTGAATTTTATTAATATTCTGTAGACAGCCTGAAGTGTTAATCTCCACCCACACCTATAAGATTTTCATTATGATGTACAAGGTGTATTTACCCTTTAACCAAATAATTTTTGAGCAGCTCAGTGGAGTCTTGACTTAGGTTTACATACTTTACAAAATATTTTCACTTCAGCCACAAAATATTATTGAATATTTTGCATTATTAGTAATTTTTAATGATATCACTATATATACATATGCAACAAATACTTTTGCTATAACGTTTAGGTATTTGTGCATATATCTATTAATGGTGAACTTATTTTGCATTGGATCTAAAAAAAGACTTTTCCACACTGCCCACAGTCTACCAGCACCATGGTAGGAAACTGAATCGTTTCCATTTGAAATGTCTTAGGAAGATTCTGAGGATCGCCTGGCAGGATAAGGTACCAGACACTGAAGTCCTTGCTCGAGCTGAACTGTCAACTATTCAAACTATGCTTCAGAGAGCGCAATTCCGATGGTCTGGCCACATTGTTCAAATGCCAAATGTACGCTTGCCAAAAAGACTATTTTATGGAGAACTTGTATGGGGCAGGCAATCACATGGTGACCAGAAGAAATGATACAAGGACACTCTCAAGGTCTCTCTCAAGAACTTTGCATCTGACTGTGCAACATGGGAGACATTGGCACAGGATCGCTCATAATGGTGTGCCCACATAAGAAAAGTTTCTGTGCTCTTTGAGCAAAGTAGAATTGAGACAGCACAAAGTAAACGCAGGATGTGCAAATTTAGGATATCCACCCCAAAATTCACATGGACTATCTGTACCCGATCTTTGGCAGAGCATTCCAAGCTCATATTGGTCTGATCAGCCACAGTCGGACACACTGAAATTTGACTTTACAATAGTGATATCATTTTGGTCCTCTTTGAAGACGAAGGACAACAACCATTGATATCACTGATATCACTACAACTATTAGTGAGGTTATTTTTTTTTAATCCTATTAGAATAAGTTTAGATTTTTTCTCTCTAGGCTATAGATAAAGCAATAGCACTGTTGTAACTTAAAACTATAAACAAACATTGTATGCAACATTGAGTATTCTATTTATATCTGTCATACAAAGAAAAACTAATTTATTAGTGATATATTTTTGATGCATAAATGAACCTAGACACTATAGAGTATTACATACAAAAACTTTTTCCGATATTCTCTCCTACAATTAAGAGTCTTTTCACGAAATGCGTATTTGAAAGCATACACGGATATGTTCTATATTGGTGATGGAATTACCATCATCCAGGACATACTAGTTTAGTGATTGTACCAATGGAAAAGAATGAGGCTTAGAAGTTTGAGGTTGGGTTCATTTGATTAATAGCTTCACTCATTAAATGGTTGTGCATATTTTTGTCACTCCTGCAAAGAATAATTTGCATTTATAGAGCAAAACATAACCAATGAGAAAAGGACTCATTATTGAAATGCACTGTGTCAAGTCATTGCTCAGTACTCCAGAATGGACAAAGGTTCAGGTAAAAGCAGGTGTGTCCTGGGAAATGTTCAACAGCTAGCTCTCTGAAAATGAATGAATTACTTTTAAATTTAATCCACATCATTAGCATTTTCTCCAGAAGTATTCTCTATACACTTTTTAAGTCTAGACGTTCAATAAAACAATAAATCCAGTCTTGACATATGGGGTCTATCACTTTCTGAGATTTTTAAATGATCACATTGAAAATTTAACAATTTTGATTCACATGAATCATAAGCTAGCTCCAGCACCCTTTGGGGAAAGACTACTAATTTAAACTTTTTTATTTCTAGGGACATTAATTTTTAGTCTCTTTTTCAATGGCTTATCCAAAAAAATTCATTACAGGAAATTCTATAATTTTCAATAGGAAAAGATAAGACTTAGAGGAGACAAATATATTAAGGGTTGAGATGCAGAAGAACAGTTAGACTTTTTCTACTTGGCTCGGAAAGGCAGAATTTGGACCCTAGATGGAAGTTATAAGAAGCATATTTTTGCATAACGTAAGGGGAAACTTCCTAATCATTTAGAGCTCTCTTAAAACATGACAGACATGAGACAGTGAGATCTCCATCACTGGTAATCTTCAGGTAAATTCTATATTATTATGCACATAAGAAGTTCAAATAGGAGTCATGCTTTGAGTGGATGTTGGACTGCATGGAAGCTGAGATTCCTTCCAATTTTGCAATTCTAGGGTTCTATCTTTTTACCTTAGAATTATAAATTCACATTCTTTTTATATTTGTGCTCCTGATTTCCAGAAGGGGTATGCTTGTCAAACCAATCATCAAACTGGTTGACAGGCCCAAATGACAACTGTAGACTATATCCTCTGTCACCATATCCAAGAGTAGGATATGATCTATGAAAAACATATTTCGATAAATTTATGATCTCATCAGTACAGTTAATATCTTCAACAGTGAACATTACAGTCCTTCCTTGTCTTCTCATACTATGCAATTCTTGTCCATGTTTTGCACAGCTTTTCTGCGGAGGACCTTTCTCACCTTTTGGAGCCCTTCTAAGTGTTTCTATAGGCATTTTGTGAATACCAGTATAACAATGATATTTTCATTTATTATCCTGCAAATCTTTCTGGATTATTTTTAATTCATCAACTTCCTGGATAATATGCTTTATGGTATTTTTAAGAGATATTCTTAAAATAATTAAAAAACCCTTTATTTGTATTTATTTTTACTATTTGTTGAATTATAAAATATTCAAATTCATTAACAATTTTGTGTTATATTTAGGGTCCAGAATCAATATTCAAAAGGACTCTGGGGGGAAAGTCTGTCTCACTCGTAGACCACTGGTTGCATGCTTTTACTTTGGTTTGGTTTGGTCTGGACCTGGGTTTGGGGATCTTCTGCGATATAAACCTCTCCAGTGATGGAGATCAGTTATTCCTCTGTAACTTGTAGTCTTAGAAAGTTGCCTGTGGCATTAAGAAGTTGAGTGATTTGCCCATGGTTGCAGTTGTCTCTAAAAGAAAATAGGGGTAGCAATAGGAAAAGACGATTTTTCTGATTGGCCCTTCTCATCCTATAAAACACTAGCATCATTCTATGATGATTAATATAATGTCCCATTTGGGGCCTGGTCTTCCAGCTCTCCTATACTAACTGGTTAGGTCCCAGAGAGCAGCTGACTACTTTTTCCCTCAGAAATCTAGGGGTAACCCTGAAGGGTTGTATTTAATAATACTATCACATATGACCCCCCATCATGTGAGACATGCCATCATTCCACTAATTGACATTTTCCCAGTATCAACCAATCAGTAGACATGAACTAATTTGTACCTAAAGAAAAGGCATAGCAAGATAAATAATTATCAAATAATATACATGAAATGAGGGATACACTCTGCTTCTATACACACATGCATGCACGCACACACACACTCCCTGGGGAAAGTAGAATCAAATTTAAAGCACAAAGACTGTGATGCACATGTGTGACTGAAGGGTACCTGAGAGTCCTTTTCTCATCTCATGCAGTCTGTACCAAACTTGTTTCTGGGTGTGATGTTGCTGCTAATGGATGAGTCAATTCCTTGCTCAGCTAAATTGTCTCCTTGTAGGATTCAGTGTCTCAGGTGATGCACCCATCCACTGATGGACTTGGTCAAACAAAGTCACGACTCAAGACTTTCCTCAATGGACCCATCTACTACTTCTACCAGCTCTGGTAGCCCCTACTATTTACTTTGGTTATATGATGATCTCTGGTGGCTCTTCCAACATTTTGAAAGCTCACAAGGTTATAACATAGTCATTTCCATCTCCAGGTACTCATTCATTTAAGTTCAAGAAAGAAGAAATACAATGGAAAAATGAAGAGTTACTATGTGCTCAGACACACATTGCAGCCAGATGGGACATTCTGAAGCCTGCCTTTCTTCTAATCAGCAGCTCACAGCAATCCTTCTCACCCAAAAGTTAACAGGAAATAGAGTGAGAGATCTTCCTCTTAAACCTTTCTCATTCCCTCTCAATTCTGACTCATCATTTGCTGAGCCATTATTCTTTCTGGTTTTTCAATCAAAAGACTTTAGATGACACCAAAGTAGCATTCACACAGGCTCTCATGGACAAAAACTGGCTTCCTAACTTCCACGTGTCAGATTAGCAGTAGGTAGCAAATAATGTGCATGTTCTGTATAACCTACCAGAAAAACCAAATCTACATATTCTCTCTAGATACTGTGCCCTCATCGCTGAAATGCTGTTGTATTCAATACCTTTTTTTTGATATCTACTATACACAATTTCACTGTTTTGGAAAGGACCATAGAGATTTCCTAGCCCCTCAACCACATAGACAGTTGATGAAAGTGAGACCTGGGGTAGTTAAATGATATGCCCCATGTAGGTTGCATAGCCTAGTTAAAGGCAGAGTGGCAGCTAGAACGGAGGCCTCCTATCTCCCAGACTTGAGTACTTTTTACTAGACCGCACCATTGCCTACCTCCAAAGGAAAGTTACCAGTGAGGAACACTAATGTGGGCATTGAGACCTCTCTGAAACAGAGCAAAGGAAACAAACTTAGCGTGAAAATTGAACAACAGAGGAAAGAACTCACTGAGAAACACCAACATCGGTGGATCCAGTACTCCCTGAATGACTTTCATTAATTAAGAAAACAACTGGTTATTCTATGAAAGCTCTTCTTTCAGAAATAGCTCGAAAGACATTAGACCCAACCCCTCAGGTCACTCTTGCAATGTATGTACCCTCTTGTTTCAGAATTAAGAATATTACTTTATCATTGCTCTAATAAAAAGAATAAATTGATATCAATCATTAGGGTGATATTCACAATAACGATTTTCATAAAAGCTAAAGTTTATAATCATTAATCTCATTTGATCCACACAACGAGCTTGGGAGGAGACGCCATCATTATCCTCAGTTCAGAGGGAAGGAAACTGAGACAGAGATTAAGTGACTTGTCCAGGGTCACGTAGAGTTGAAGTGACTGAGATTTGAAGTCAGGTTTTCCTGATTTGGGGGCCAGGACTCTAGTCATTATACCACCTACTTGTGTGTATGAATACATAGAGAACACTGTACCGACACACACACACACATATGTATATGTACATATATGTACACTCGTGTCTGTATACACATATGTATACACACACATCCATCTGACCATTTTTGAATTAGGAATCCTGGACAACAGTCACACTTTCTAGATGATGTGGGCACTGGTGTGATCCAGGTAACTTACCTGACAAAGAGTTTGAATGTGGATCAAAAGAGAATATAAATTCAAAGTCACTGCTGCCTGGATAAGCAGTATCTGAACTATGCTTAGACTTTCCTCCTTTAAAATATTTCTAAAGACTCTCACCGTTGGCTCTGTTCTTCTTGCAGCTTAACTATCTTTTTTTTTATCCCCGCATGACTATGAGATATTGATCTGCAAAGATCAGGCACCTGCTGGAGAATGAAACACAGTATTAATATCTGCATTTTAATATATAATGATGACCACATGCCAGGTTTTTTAGCTCAGTTTTATTTCCGTTTTCAGAGAATCCTCGCAACTGTAAGAGACATTAAGAGGTCATTTAACGAGATATGTTTTTTGAGAATTTGTATCACTTGATTCTGATATATGACTTTTCTTTTTCTATTTTATTTTCATTTGGTGGAGAATGGGAGAGAAAATAAATTCTAGTTGCTCAAAAAAAATTACATTTAAAAACTAGAAAGAAAATAATAATTCGATAAATTTGATTTAACAGTCTTTTTTTAAAAAATGCCTATTAGGTAAATGTCATTGAATGCTATAGTCCTTGCCCTTAGGAGCCTACAACAATCTTAGGTGGAAAGAGAGAGAGAGCAAAACAGTAGAGAGAGGGAGGGAAACTTGTTCACAAAAACCATAATGCAAATTGCCAAATGATAAAGTACTTAGGAGTGGTCACGGTGATCTGTGACTTAAGAGAGAGAATTTCTAACCGAGGGATGAGAGAAGATTTCTTGGAAGATGTCAAGTTAGATCTTGAAGGAGGGACATAATTTCAATGAAGCGGAGATGGGGGTGAGGGAGAGGATATAAACCTGTGCCAATGATTGGAACCAGTATGCCCAAATGCACAAAGACTGGATAGACCAGGGCGAGATCAGAAGAGTAGTGAGAAGTCCAGGCTATTTCATTTCCCTCCCTCTTTTTGGAGAAAAATGAATCAAACTGACTCCAGACTAATGAGGACCTCTCTGTCTGTATAACCTTCCATAGTAACCCTTTCTATAACAGCTCTTCAATCTCTTTACAAATGAGAAAAGGAAAGCAAAGCAAGGTTAGTCAATTGTCCCCAGGACTGAATGAATCAACCAAAGTTGCATATGGAAACTCATGAGCATTAGAAGTCAGAAGTTCCAAAGCTTATCTTTCAGATTCTGTAGCTCGTTGCCAGTGTTCAATACATGCTAAGATAGAGGATGATAAAAGGCACATTTTTCATTCCCAGACCCATCCTACATCATTTGAACAGGTGTCCTCTCTATGATAAGGCCCACTGCTGCTCTTGCAATAGAATGAGATCGGCCTGAGGCGGCAAGGGAAGGCCAAGTCTACATGGCCTCAGTTACCCATTAATTCAAGCTGAAACTGGTGAGGAGCGGCTTTACTTCCACTATTCCAGGAGCTGCCGTTTTGTAGACCTGGACAAAATGTTGGAAACTGAATGTGGAAAACAATATAGACAATGCAGCCAGAAATCATCCCCTTTGGAAGGTTGCAAAACTCTTCAAATCCAAAGCAGCCAAGCAAGCTGGGGCTGTGCTAAGTCTCCACAATTTGTGGAGTCATTTCCACCAGCCTGCATTGTGATCCTGGTTTCCACTGATTTATCCTTCTGTTGGCCCTTCCAGGAAAGTACCATATATTTTTTCTTCCACCCTCTGCCTTCTATATTTCATTCCATGTGTCTATCGAGGCTATGAAAGATAAAGCTCTGGGCTTTCTCTTGTCCTCAAGTTCTATATGGAATCAGTTCACCTGTCTGTCACTCCTCATTAAATTCTTACCCTCTTCATTCACATCCTGATCTTTGCAAATGAACATTTGCTTAATAAATGTTCCCAAGACTAACAGTGCCGAGTGAAAATCCCACACAGCAGTAAATTATTAACTCAGTCACAGAGGGAGTGCCATATATGACTTTTCAGAATGAGTTATTATGTGGATCATCATGTAATTATGAATTTTTCAAGCCATGATAGAGGAAAATTGAATATTTAATATTTTATGGACATATTCTACACTGAGGACATCTTTCAAAATTTTATGATAATTTTTAAAGTGAGCAAAGAGCAGAACAAAAGTTACAAAATAATTGCAAAGTTGAATATTTCATCACCACGGACATTGTTGGTTATTTCTCAAATTACATAATATTGTCATTTTAATCATGGAGTATTCAAATGGAAAAAATGGAAAAAAATATGTGCATTAAAATGAATCTACAAATATGTTTTGATTGTTTAAGAGGTGAGCCTATGAGGCTTAATCTTATTCGTACTAAAGCCTTAGATGTGTAAATATTCATGTAAAATCCAGGCTCTCCAATCATCCTGAATGGTTTAAACCAGTCAATTGTTTATACCAGCTATGTTTTCCTGGGAATTTCAAAATGTCTCACTACAAAATTTACTTATATTAAAATAAAGAGTAAGCCCTGAAATATCCAGCTAACATCCTTTTTGAAAAATGAGATAAATAATACAATCATTCCTTTATTTTAACAAATACAAGGTAGCATGGGGTAAGAGATAAGACATTGACCTTAGAGTCAGAAGGACCTGGGTTCTATTGCACTACCATTATTTGCTAGCTATGTTACCCAGGGCACATATCTTAAGCTCTCTCTGCCTCATTTTTCTTATATAGAAAATAAGGTTAGATTTGACGGCCTCACAGGTTCCTTCCAGCTCTGAATCTGTGATCCTATGAATGCAAGAAAAATTTCAAAGCCTTAGTTAACTAAAACAAAACACAAAGTCCCTTCTGATCATTTCCTGCTACACTAAATAATAACCTAACACCATCTTTGCAGCCTTTCATAAACCTTTACACAAAATCATGCTTTCATATTCTATTTTACTGGTGAGCAGTTTCGTGAGATACCATTGATGTTTTCTCTTTGAAGATTAGAATGCTTGGTGATTCAGCACCATGTTCAGCACATCATTTCAATCCCTATGTATGAAGCCCTTTCTCAGATGCTATTGATACTCAATTAAAAAGTCTTTTCTTGTGGACATAGTTTTCCATTTGATGGCATTTTAGCAGATACATTTACCACCCAGTTTACAGAAGGCAAAAATGATAACAAAGCATTATGTCTACCCCCCAACACAGAGGTGAATGACTCAGGACGCAGAATGGGATATAATTTTTTTTTAAATGTCCAATGAGGGAACATTTTTTGCTTGACTATGTATATTTATTGCAAGGAATTTGCTTTTGTTTTTTCTTTTCTATGTGATTGGAGGGAGGAGTTGGAGCAAAAAGGAAAATTGATTTCTATTCATTAAAAAAATAAGATTTGATTTAAAAAATAAATGTATGGATGGCATAGGTCTAGGAATACAAGAAATCGACTCCAGGCAGATCAGGTAAGGCAAGAAGTGGGGAGGGGAGCCTGGTATCAAATAGGCAATGTGGCATAGTGGGAAAGAGAATTGAAATTAGACTTAAAAACTTGGGTTCAAGGCTCAGCTATGTCCCTAATCATGTAACTTTGGACAGATTCCTTAACCTTGATCTCCTCCATCTCATCCACAAGTAATGCTTGATCTACTTGCCTCAAAGAGCTGTAATGAGACTTAAATGAAAGAATGCATGTAAAGCACTTTATCATTATAAAAGCACTTACATACATGTTAGTTATTATATTAGGCTGTCAGGCAAGGTCCAAAACCTGACAGATCAGGCAGTAGGAATCACAAAGTAAAGTTGGAAGACCAGGGAATAAAGACAGAAATCCATACAAGGGGTCCATGTTACAGGCATGAAGCACCACCAGCGTGAATGAGACTTGTTGCTAAGACACAGGCTTTCTGAGCCAAGAGTTTCTGATATGCCTCCTGCCCAGGGCTATAACTGGCATGAGAGTCTAGACACACCTGAGCCCCCAAATGGAGACAAATAGGTATGCTAGCCTGAAGCAGAGCAGGGAGGGAAGAGGACACAAGGTAGTTCATAGGATCACAAATTTAGAGCATGGTAGGACCCTTAGAGCTCATTGAATCCAATGCCCTTCATCCTATAGATAAGGACACTGAGACCTAGAGGTGACTAGCCCTAGATCACACAGGAAGTAAGTTGCAGAACTGAGATTCAAACCCAAGTCCTCTGTTTCCAAATCCATGTCCTTCTGATTTGTCACACTGTGTAAGGCTATATTTTAATCCAAAACAAACTTTAAAAAAATTAAGCCCCAAAATATTCAGTGCAGCAACTGGCCAAATGGATCGTTCTGTTTTCTCAGGTGGCTTGCTCTCCTATTACATTCTCTTTCCAAATAAGTTTGCAACTCTGCTTTTCCATTGTGTTTTCATGGTTTAACTTTGGCTTCTGTTGATTAGAGGATGGGATGTGTGTTGGGGTTTTTTTAATAGAGAATCTGAGAAATTAGAAAAAGAAGAGAATGACTGAAAAATAAACACCTTTTGAACAGATGGACAGCCACTTCCTTCATGAAAGTGAGTACCTATTATTTACTTAGAGCAAAAAAAGAATTTATGAGCAGAAATTGAATCAATTCAGTAAGTATTTAAGGTGACAATAAGGAAAATCTTTCTAACAATCGGTAATAATGGAAACAAGTCACATTTTTCCAGTACCTTAAAGTTTGTTTTCTCTCACAACCCTGTGAGGTAGGTAATAGAAACAGTGTTAACCCATTGTTATAGATGAGAAAAGTGAGGCAGAAAGGTAAGTGACTTTCCCAAGGACAACAATGAGTTTCCCAGAGAAGCTGTAAAAATCTCTTTCCTTTCTTCAATAGCGTACGGGAAAATTTAAACTGGGGAGAGGGAGAAGAATCCACAATACAAATTGAAACAAAAGTAAGTTTTCCTGTTGACATGAACTCTTACAAATGGATATTTGAAAACTTTTTTAACTCAACATACTCTCTAGGCTCTATATAGTGTATGGTTTTTATCATCAGCATCATCATCGTTATTTTTACCTATAGTGGGAGGTAACAGATGGATAGCCTGAAAGTTACCCTGGTATCCATAAAATATTAAAGAATCTAAAGGAAGGTTTCCATCTCATCGAACAGATTCTCCGTGGACGATTTACGGAAAGACACATAAGAACTGTATAAAAGGGAGTCATGAATAGTTTGCAATCTGTACCAATGGAAGAACCCCTCTCCCCCATAAATGGCATCATTGATACGTTGAAATAGCTAACATTATTTTCATCATCACAAATAATGATACTAACTCAGTTTTGCATTACAGTGGGTTTTAAAATGCACTTCCCTCACAATGGCTCCTAAAGCAATCAGCTAAAATATTATCTCACTCTCCAGAAGGAGAAATTAAGGCACACTTGACCAGGATCACATGCAGAATGTCAGAGCCAGGACTCGAATACCCATCTTTTGACTCCAAGTTTAGCAATCTTTCCAGTACATATTTTGCCCTATTGTGAAATCATATAGGAGTCAGGTGGTACAGTAACTAGAACACTGAACTTGGAACCAGGAAGACTCATCTTTCTAAGTTCAAACTTGACCTCAGGCACTTATTAGCTATTGAACCCTGAGCAAATCACTTAACCTTATTTATAACAGTTTCTCATCATTAAAATAAACTGGATAAGACAAATCACTCCCAGTATCTTAACAAGAAAACTCTAAATGAGGTCATGAAAATTTGGGCATGACTGAAACAACTAGACAGCAACTAGAGTAATAGGAATGAAACATTCTTAAAAAGCATAAAAACATTCATAAAAAAAGCAATAAAAAGATCATCTCCCAATTAACCAGGGTTAAGGTTTTACACAAATGGAAAAACCAACAAGAGGAAAAATACTTAAGGAATATATGAGGAGGATCGTACACCTAGGGAGCATAGCTAGCCACAGAATGTTCATGAAAGGACTCACGTAGAAAGAATATGCAGTTTTGTCTTCTAAAATGGATTCCATTAACAATCACTATGGCCAGGCACGGAGTTTCTGCTGGATGTGTACTTTCTGCCAGGAGTTCCTCTCAGTTGTTATCACTTGATTGCCACTTGGTGATGCTCTGGTGGTCCACTGTCCATAAGGCTACAAAACTTTGCTTTATTTCCAGTTTCTTTCTTCATCTAGGGTCCTCATAAGAGAAGGAATTGGCTCTGTCATTAACCTTTTATTTAAAATCACAAAGGCCTTTTTGCTAAAGCCCTTTTGGAAGATAAAGCCTTAACACAATTGGGAGAATCTATCCAGTTCTCAAGTTCTGTTAGAATGGGTATTTTTTTCTTGAGAGAGAAATGCTTTGCTCCAACCAAGCCTTTTGGAATATACAATAGTTTCAGCCAATTAATACCACTAACCTTAATTTTTTGTTATTTTATTAAAAGATGTAATTGAAATTTTTTGTTTTTAAATGTTTTCCTTTTTTTCAATTGCATGTAAAAACAATTTCTAACATTCATTTTTAAAATTTATGAGTTCCAAACTCTCTCCCCCACCCCTACTAAACGAGAAGGGAAACAATTTGATATAGTTTGTATATGTGCATTAATGCAAAACATATTTCCATAATAGTCATGTTGTAAAAGGAAACACAGGAAAAACATACATGCGTACACAAAACAAAACATATATACACACAAAGATAAAAGATAGTATGCTTCAATCTGCATTCAGATTCCATTAGTTCTTTCTCTGGTGGTAGACAGCATTTTTCATCATAAGTCCTTCAGAATTAAGTTGGATCTTTGTCATTCACAGTTGATCATCATACAATATTGCTGTTACTGGGTACAATGTTCCCCTAGTTCTGCTCATGTCACTTTGCATCAGTTTTAGGTTTTTCTGAAAGCATCCTGCTCCTTATTTCTTATAGCACAATAGTACTTCTTTAATATCCTATACCATAACTTGTTCAGCCTTTCCCCAAGTGAGGGCATTCCCTCAATTTCCAAACCTTAGCCACCAAAAAAAGAGCTGCTATAAATATTTTTGTACAAATAGATCCTTTTCTCCTTTTTAAAAAAAATCTCTTTTGTATACAAATCTAGTAGTAGTATTACTGGATCAAAAGGTATGCACAGTTTGATTGCCCTTTGGGCATACTTCCAAATTGTTCTCCAGAATGGTTGGATCAGTTCACAACTCCACCAACAATCAGTGTCCCAATTTTCCCACATCATCTCCAACATTTATCAATAACTTTTCTGTCATGTTAGTCAATCTGATATGTATGAGGTGGTACCTTAGAGTTGTTTTAAGTTTCATTTCTCTAATCAATAGTAGTTTAGAGCATTTTTTTCATATGACTATGGATAGCTTTGCTTTCTTCATTTGAAAACTGCCTATTCATATCCTCTGACCATTTTTCAGTTGGGGAATGACTTCCATTCTTATAAATTTGGCTCTGTTCTTTACATATTTGAGAAACAAGGCCTTGCTGTAAAATTGTTTTCCCAGTTTTCTGCTTTCCTTCCAATTTTGGCTGCATTAGTTTTGTTTGTGCAAAACTTTTAAAATTTAATTTAATATAATCAAAATTATCAATTTTACTTGTGTAATACTCTCTATGTTTTGTTTGGTCATAAATTACTCCTTTATCCATAAATCTAACAGGTGAACTATTCTAATACTCCTCTAATTTGCTTATAGTGTCACCTTTTATGTCTAAATCATATACCCATTTTGACCTTCTGTTGTTGTGTAATGTGAGATGCTGGTCTACATTTAGTTTCCAAACTGTTTTCCAGTTTTCTCAGCAGTTTCTGTCAAATAGTGAGTCGTTGTCCCAAAATCTGGCATCTTGGGAGTTATCAAACTCTAGGAGCTTAGGGAATAGAATAACAAGCCTGGAATTAGGAAGACTCCTTTCTTTGTTCATATCTGACTCCAGATACTTACTAGCTGTGTTACCCTGAGCAAGTCACTTAATCCTGTTTGCCTCAGTTTCTCCTCTGTAAAATGAGCTGGATAAGAAAAGAGCAAGCCACTTCAGTATATTTGCCAAGAAAACTCCAAATGGGGTCATGAGGAGTCAAACACAACTGAAAACCAAAACAAAGTATTGTGTTATGGTCATTACCTTCTGTGTATTGTATACCCAGTCTCACAAGGGTATTATCAGACAAGAGACTTGAACCCCAGAACCTCCGACCTTAGAGCCAGTGCTCTTTCTACTTTCCCACATCACCATCTCTACCCAATCTATTCCACTGATCCACCACTCCATTTCTTAGCTGGTACCAGTTTGTTTTGATAATTACTACTTTGTAATACAGTATGAGATCTGACAAGGGTAGGTCACCTACATTCACATTTTTTTTATTACTTTCCTTGGTATTCTTGACCTTTTGTTCATTCGGATGAATTTTGTTAGTATTTTTCCAGATCTATAAAATATTTTTGTAGTTTAATTGATATGGTACTGAATAAGTAAATTAATTCATGTAGAATTGTCATGTTTATTATGTTGGCTCTGCTCACTTATGAACAATTATTATTTTTTTCCAATTGTTCAGATATGCTTTTATCATTTTAAATCTCAACTTCCTTTTCACTAAGGGCAAGGTTTCTGTCACAGGCTGCACCTCAACTTAGGGTTAGAAATTCCTGGATGTTTTCTCTTTGATACTAAGTTGCTAAATCAAACCCAGTCAAAATTAGTTTATTGGTGCTACTTTCCAACAAAGCTGCCAAGAGTCACTCTAGATTTGAGGTCCCTTCAGTTTCTCAGTTCTAAAACTCTTTTGGACTCCTATGCAAATGAATACAAAGTAAAAAAAAGATATAGGAATAAATGTAAATCCAAGGAACAATGTTCTCATCTTCCTCCTGCATTTCTTAATTTAATATATTTACACATGTGTAGCTAGCTTCTAATCTTTGAACCTATACCTTATAGATGAGTCTATTAAGATAAAATATTAAATTATTTTAATATATTTCCTTTCCCAAACATTGTTAGCCTTCAAATCAGAGGTTGAACTCCTATTAGGGAAATCACTTCTTATATTTCTAACTGTGACAAAGGAAGCCATTATAAGAAAATATAATCTCTCTGATCTCTCAATTTTTACACATTCACTGTAATAGTTTGTTATTACACATCTAACAAAGAAATGTTTAGTTATCCATTTTTTGCATGAATTTCCATTAATGCAATTAAAGTTTTGAGCCATATGAACACTAGAAATATAGGATGCTTAATTATATTAAATCAATATTTTATCAATACAATATTACAAAAATAAGTAAATGTACTGACTAATAAATGTTTGCTTAAATCTTCTAGATTTCTGGGACAACTGGGAAATGAAGTCACCTCATAGCAACTTGAGAAAGTACCCAAAAGTCATTGAAATACACAGAAACACTTTTCCCAAGAATTAGGGATCCAGTAAGTGGAGACTTTTACCAAGAAGAAGACAAGTCCTCTTCTATTCCCCTCTATGCAAGTATATTTTCTCATACTCTTTCCATTCTCTCCATACTCCATACTTTTTTCCTTGGAGACCTTCAAAGTACACAACTTATATAGAGAGATGTGGGAAGAGCTAATGGATACAAACATTTCCTGCCTCATTTATTTTTTCCATGGTGCTACATTGGTAGGGGCTCCCAAACTTCTTTAAGATTACTTATTTCCTCAAAAATTTTAAACTGCGGATATAGGGAAGTGGGGGTAGTGAGTGGAAGAATGGCTGTTAACTGATTGAACAAGGAAAAGGTGCTTTACCAAGTGTCTCTGCTCACTCAGAAGCTTGGCAAACCATAAAATGGTGTGTATGGACAAAATGGGAGCATGCTGACCAAAAAAAAAAAATGGCTTAGAGACCAATTAAATAAAGCTTTCAAGAAGTTAAGTAGATACTGATCGATTTGGGGGGAGCCTATGTTCTAGAATAATATATGTCTACATCAAGGGGACCATAATATTAAAATACTCTTCTACTCTAGAAACCATAAAGTCTAAACATATTCTGGCAGTATTCATAGACTTCTACAGTCAGTAGTCAAATAGAAGCATGACAAATATAATCTCTATCACTCTAAGCTTAGGAATGCCTTCTGACTTTGAAGAGAGCAAAAGATCTATTCTGACTTGACATATATTTACCAAAAACTTATATCTATTTCATTGTGCCAAATACATTACTGAAAACCAGAAACCCTGGGGGTTTTTTTGTTTTGTTTTGTTTTTAAAATAGCATTTGGTGATTTGTAGACAGACTTGGACATCAAGAGCTAAAGTTGGAAGAGAATATGTTTCCCTTTACATCATACACGCAGTATGTGTTTCTGACAGATGCAAATGTGTGAAATATGTATGGAAGAGCCTAGGATCTAAATGTAGTGACGAATGAGTAGGAAACAGATAGAAGAGATCAAATGGTGTGACTGATTTGCAAAAGTAACATTGCTGAACTAAACATACTGAAAAGAGAATGCACAAACTTTCTTGATTAACAAATAGCCCTGAACTTAATTCTTATTAGTACATCAATCCATACAGTGTCTCTCTTTTATTTGTTTTTAATAACCAAACTATTATAATCAGATCTTCAATAGGGAAAGGAGAGCAGTATTAATTCCAATTTGTCTCCTTGAATGGGACTGGATCTTCAGCCTCTAGCCTGCCACCACCACCCTCGGCATGAATTAATACAGTACAATTCACACCCTGTCTTGTCTCATTACTTAATTATGAAACATCTGCAATGCTTTGGACATTATGAGGTCTGTCTGATTGGTTATGACGGATGTCATACCCACTTTAATAATAGCGAGCAAATGCACAGGGTGGGCCACCCCCTCACCCCTCTTTTTAATTCATGAATTCCATTTCATATCATAAGGGCAATAATACTCTCCAGGCAACATATTTATAGGGAATTATTGCCTTTCTCAGGTGAGTAAAATAATTCAACTTCATGAACCCCTGCTTTGTAACACCAGGAGAAGTGTATTATAATTGCCATATCCCAAATTGCCCAAAGTATTTTCTCTCTTATATAGTGCCTAACCTTTGTCTTGGTTTCACCTGAGATAACCCCAGAGAAAGCTAAGAAGGGAGAAGGTACAATCAGACCTCCTCACTGGCCATGATCTCCAAAATTTTTCCCTAACCAAGAGGCTATAAGGTTCTTCCCACCTTATTAGTTAGTTTCATAGTGAGCAAAAATCGGCAATCTTACCTGTGAAACTTTCTACAATTCTGTTGGTTAGTTACTTTCCTCCCTCCCCCACTCAAATGGACCTGTGATTTCATTGGTGCACAGAATTCCCAATGAGATAACTCTCTCAATCATTTGAATAGGCAACTTTTAGTCTTCAAGAGCTGCCTAACACTGAAAGGTTAGTTAACTTGCCCAGATGGGCACACACCCAGTGTATATGGAAGGTATAACTTAAACCTAAATCTTTCTGATTCTGAGACCAGCATGCTATCCACTATGACACACTGCTGCATGGTTGGTTCCACAATATGTTAAAAAAAAATTATTCAAAACCAAATATATCAGAACATTCTAAAGACTCATCTAAATCACTTAAAACCTTAAGAATAAAAGCCTGAGCTGTGGACTATAGCATTGAAAACCAACAGACAGCACACAGTCAATAGGAATTCTTTTCCCTGTCCTTCACTTGAGAGTAGGTTGGTAACCTGGCACAACACTCCCTCACCCAAATCAAAGTCAGCTGCAAGTCATGTCATTATCTTGATGTCACGGTCCTCTTCAAGAAAGGACAAACATACAATATCCCCACTAAGGGAGTACACTGGATCAAAGATGATCTCCAAGATGACCCTTGTATAATGCCAATATACACATCACATTGGCATATAGGCCCAGGATATTTTAAAATGACATGGAAGTGAGTGAGCAATCAGGTGAAAGGACAGGGTCCATAGTAGATTAGTGGGGCTACCATAGCAGTCCCCAAAGGTAGGAAGGGTAGGATTTAATAACCCCAGATTTAATTTCAAAGATTAAAACTTGTAAGAGGACTTAGGGGCCATCTAGTGAATCCCTTCTTATTTTACAGATGAGGAAACAGACCCAGAAGAGTGAAGAATCTTATCCACGGCCACACAGGAAATAAACAGAAGAACTGGGATTTGAATTGAGATCCTTCTACTCCAAATTCTGTACATGTTCCACACTGCTTCCTATTTCCAGTACCATTCCTCCAACATACTGTGTACCTTTGTCTTAATATCTCAAAGGAACAGAACAGTTTTCAAAGTCACCTGAAGAACAAGAAATTGAATTCAATTCACCTCTCATTGAGCATCTATAATGTCCAGACACTGCACCCACTGAGAAGGCCTTTGGCTTTCATAAAGCCTTCAATAAGGACAATCAGCTCGCTTTCCCCCCTCAGGACAATATCATTGGGCTGAATTTATCATGCCTAAGGCCAATTACCTTCACTCAGAGCACAGTTGAGGCCCTTGAACAAGACCTAGTAAGAGCTAGTGAAAGGCTCATCTTGCCTTGTGCGCAGGAGCTTTCTGAGTCCTGTTCAACTTCCAGGGTACAGAAGGTGCTTTGGGGAACCTATTCATCTTCATTCATGTAAACACTATGAATTTTTTAAAATTAAATTCCCTGTTTTATTGAGAACTTAATCATCAACAAAACAAATCATTCAGTATATTTTTTTTTAAAAAACCAACCAAGAGGCTTGTATAAGAAACAGTGAACTTCTATTACATACAGTCTGTTTTTTAAAATATCATATGTAATTTATTAAGGTAGAAATAAAACTGCTCTGTTTATTTCTATGGCAAAAGTGTCACAAAGGGGGTGGACAGGCAAGACTATGTATTTTTCTTGAAGTATGTGGCAGCACCAGAGAAGTAGATAACTGGTTCTTCCCTCAATGGGGACCATTACTAGAGTCTGGTGGCAGTCTACATACTACCACCAATTTCAGATACCAGAATCAATATGATAAGGACCTACTGTGTGTTAGGGACTATGCTAGGTGCTATGATTAGAAAGACAAAACCAAAAAATGAAAATAAAACAAAACTTCAAAGAACAAGTTTAAAGCATAGAACTATGCCCTTTTGTCCTGGCAACAGCCCTATCTAGAAGTCTTATGATGATATGATGCTCTGCCCAAATGGAAGCTGTACCAATCTATAAAGTATTCTTAGACCTTGTTCATAGGGGAGACAAGAGACTACCATCAAAACATCATGGTACCTTCCTCCCTGCTATATAAAAAATAACATGAGAATTAGTGTTAAAGGAGTAAAATTTTAAAACTACTTTGAAATGCCATTAAAAGTCCATAGATGTCCAGATCTTTATTTCATGTATAAGGATTTGTCTGTCTCTGCATTCTTATTTTATTTTATTTCATTTTATTTGGAGACTGGATCTTCCTATCTTACCCAGGTTGTAAGTGCAAGGGCTACTCACAGGTGAATCTTGCTACTGATAAACACAAAAGCTTTAGGCTGCTTCATTTCTGGCCTAGGTCAGTTCACTTTTCCTTAGGCAACTTTGTGGTCTAGTGCTCCCTTCTCCAGAGAGCTCACTATATTAATGGTAGACTTAATGAGGACACCTCATTAGCTTAGCCCACTGCAGCTTAGAACTCCTGGGCTCAAGAGGTCCATCAGCTTCAGCTGGTAGTAAAGGTGAGTAACCACCACATTCAACTCATGTTTATATATATTTTAACCTAAATATGAACACACAGATTTCACAAAGATAGATTTCACATAGATGACTATTTTTATTTTTCAAATCTTTTTGATTCAAGAGGAAGACTCGACCTAGAGCATTCCAAAGTCTGTTTTTAATCTTTCCTTTCTCCACATATGTACCCCCAGTTTGATTCATTGCCTTCTCCCTTTCTGTCTTTTACTGTTCCTTTCCTCCTCTTCCCCCTGTCCTCCATGTACCTCCACACAGTAGTCATACCATAACTATGACTGCTCTAGACAAGTTGTAGCAGTGTTCCATTCTCATCATCCTTCTGAAGTGATGTTTTACTTTGGACTTTTTTAAACACTCCTCCCACCTACCCTCCAGGGTAAGTAGGTGGTGCAGTGGATAGAGCACTGTGCTTAGAATCAAGAAGACTCATGTTCATGAGTTCAAATCTGGCCTCAGACACTTACTAACTATGTGACCCTGGGCAAGTCACTTAACCCTCTTTGCCTTAGTTTCTTTATCTATAAAATGAGCTAGAGAAGGAAATGGCAAACCACTCCAGTATCTTTGCCAAGAAAACCCCAAGTGTGGTCACAAAGAGTCAGATACAGCTGAACAACAACAATCCTCCAGGTCTTAGATTTCTCTCTCACCTCTCTCCCTATCTATCCCAACCCAACTCATCATAGGCGGTCATACTTGCAGCCCATTTTCTCAGATTAATTGACAGCTAATCTGAATAACTAATCCATTTATAGAAGGAAAATTAAGGCTTAGTTTCTTGCCTCTCCTTCTCCCAGAAGTCACCTATAATCTAGAGTTTCACTATCTTAAATCAAATCAGTAAGTACTATGGAATTTCCAAGCACAAAACTGGGCAAATGAAGATATTATTTGTTGGATTTTGGTTTTTGGAGGTGAACTTTCCTGATATTCTTCAGACTATAACTTGTGCACATATGAGGTGAGTTGTCCAAAAAAAAAATAACTTTTAAAGTTATCTGATTATGTTCAGGAAATAAAAGTAGAACTAACAGGGGTAAGAGGATGCAGGTACAGGAAGAAAAATTTTGGCTCACATAAGAAAATTTTCTTATGATCACAGCTGTACAAAAGTAAGGTGAGCTGCATCCGGAAAGAATGAGCTCCCTGACGCAGACAGTGTTCAAGCAGGAGCTAAATTCTCCCCTCTGGGAGATTCTGTAGACTGGATTCATGATTAGGAGAATAGTTGGACTAGAAAACCCTTTGTTTTACCTCTAAAATGTGCTCATATAAATCATGTACATTACCATTGTCAATTTTAATAGCTTAATCCTTCTACTTACCTGTAAGCCTCATGAGGGTAGGGAGAGGTCTATCTTATATGAACTTTATATCTTCTCCAAAATCCAGAACAGTGCTTTGCACACAGAGGGTTCTTAATAAATATCTGTCAAATGAAGGAATGAAAGAATGACCCTGAAACCCTTTCCAGCTCAAAGTTTACGATATGATGGGGCAGTCCAAATTCAAGAATATACAGTCTTCTGTCTCAAAGATATAGTACTCTTAAAAGTACCTTAAAAGCTCAGGGAGAGTAGATATTTGCTCCCCAGGAAAAGAGACATGTCCAAAGTGCTTACAAAACCTTTTCATTCCTTGTATGGATTATTTATGAATTCCTACAAGAAGGGTACCCCCTGGACTCTGAAGCATGATGCTCCATAAGCGATGAGCCATCTTCCCCAATTTATAATAAATGAATGTTTGAGTAAATTTCTTCATTATCCAGAGCATGAAAGCAATTCAACCTCTAGAATAATCACCTGATTCTTGTGCATACACAAGCCCAAAGATTGGGTTTCATTAACATTCTCTTGGATGATCCAGACCCTTTGCATAGGCTGCTGACCAGTTTCACTCTAGGAAGGCTTCTGCAGGTAAACTCAGGGAAGCTAGCAGCCAAAAGCAAATACACAGTAACATCCAGCCTGAGCCTGTGGGTGGCCTTGGCTGTTTAAAGCCTGTTTCAGCATGAAGGAAAAAAAAGACTGTCGTTCAAGCAACTGGGGCAGGAGCAAGCTAAAGGTTTTAATTTTACATGATGTGGCATGGCAAGTTCATAAATAAATAACAAATGAACATTCCCTATGGTTCCTTTCCTCTGAGTTTCTGTGTACCTGCTGTAAACATGGCACTGAAGGCAGCAGCATCCGTCTCAGTCATGCCAGATCAAGAATTGCCCTTCCTCCCACCAAGGGGACAGGGGCCAGGAGAAGGAAAGAAGAGGCCAAGGCAATTCTTCCCCTAGTCTTGAATGCATGGAAGCCTTCTCCATGGAATGTGGCCACTTTAAAAATGACTAGTGATTCATCTTCTGTTGTTGCATGTGTTGAATTTAAGAGGATGATCCTAAGCTGAGAGTACAAAACACAGATGTCAGAGTTTCAGAAAAACGTACTGTAGGGGACCATTAGTAAAAAAATACCGTTTAAAATATATAACATATGTAACTATGAAATACATAAAAATTCCATGTACCAAGAGGCAAAACATGATGAAAGTTGTTGAATATTTTAAGTACCAATATTGCAGCATAAAATGGTACCGTACTGTAGAATTTTCTATTGCCGGAGATTTATGAAATTTTGTCAAAGTGGTAGATCATGCTGAAGTCAGGGAAAATACCACCACACTTTAGGTTGCTTTCTATTTTTAATTAAGTTTGGAACTGCATCTTTGCACATATGAGCATGTGTATAAATATATGTACGTGCATATGTAGTTAACAATAATGCTGATATATGCATATATTCTAGCACACTCACAAAACAGACTCCCTCCCACTGCAGAGAAAATGACTTAATTGAGACAGAGGCTGTATGATTGGGATGAACCAGATACAAGGCTATGAAATTTGAACTGTTTATTTGATTGTGGCTTATCCTAAGAACCCTAAATAAGTGGAGAAACCAATGATTCTGGGTCCTGTCCCCAGTCTCCACCTTGGAAACAAACCATAGTGACTAAATTTTACCGTATACTAGTACGGCTCTTTGGCCACTGCGTGTAGGCAGAGCCTGAGCAACCTTAGGTAGCTGAGTATGTACACTAAATAGTCCTCGGAAGCACTATGGCTTAGAAATCGACTCAGATGCCTCCTGTGGACAGGCAGCTCTCCATAGATTAATGGGGTCCAACTTACAATTAACAATCAGGCTCACAAAATCAGAGTCCAAAATGTTAAGCAAAAGCAAAGACAAGAGAGTTAGATTCCCAGGTTCCGGTAAGGACCTTAGAGGTCAAGTTCTGAGGACTGAACAAAGACTTAAGTAGGAATTAGGAGAATTTTCCAGGTCAAGGTTAAAAACCCAAAGGCTAAGGTCAGATAAAAGAGATGAAGGACTTGGCGGAGAGGTCAAGGATTCGATCTGTGAGGCCTTTACAGACCCAGCTGCAAAGCTCACCACCATGAAACATTTCCAGAGCTACAGCTCTACTCTCTAAGCCCATAAATAGCCATCCTCTATGCTTTACAATTTAGTGATCTATCAACAAATGCTTTTAAAATTCCTATTTTGTCAGGCACTGTTAAGCCCTAGAAATACAAAGAAGGAATGAAACAACTCCCATTGTCAAAGAGCTTAAAGCCTAGTACTTATTTATCAGTGTTTTTACACTGTTTGCTCTTTTCTCTTACATGTTTGTCCCATCTCCCAAAAAATCCTAGTGGGCACTGACCCTTGATATATGTTTCCCTATTTCCCACAATGTCTACAAAGGTGCCGAGCACATAGTAGGCTTTTAATAATGAGTTCACTCATGGGTTAACGGCCTCTTGGTTTTTAATTCTCCCTTGTCCCCTATACCTCCAACATCTAATAAATTGTCAATTCCTATTGATTCTGTCTTCCCAATATCCCTTGGAGTTATCCTTTATTTTCCATTTCCACAGTCACTTCCCTAGTTTAAATCTTCTTCACCTTCGGACTAATGCATCTCCCCTGTGATAAATATCTAACACTAACCCAAATTCACCAATTTGCTAACCACCATCTTGTCTCATTTCCAAAGAGGGTTCCACCATCTCAGTCATCCAGCTTTACAGCCTTCATATCATCCTGAATGCCTCGCTTTCACTCACCATCTCCTTATCCAATTGGTTGCCAAACCCTGTCATTCTTATTTCCCCAACATATGGCATAGGTCATCTTTTCTTTCCATCACCCAGCTTCCAACCAGTTGCTTATCTCCTCTTTCACAGACTATTGTAGTCACTTCCTATTTGGTCTCCCGACCTCAAGCTCTACTTTCCAATCCATCTGTCACTCAGACATCAAAGTGATTTTTATAAAATATAGGTCTAGTCACATATTACTCCCCTAATCCAATGGCTTCCTCTTATCTCTAAGACCAAATATAAACTCTTTTTGTCATTTAGAACCTTTCATAATCAGGACCCCACATTTCCAGTCTTCTTGTTCCTTATTCTGCAAACATGATACAGTCCAGTCAAACTTGTCTTCTTCATCAAGCATGGCCTTACATTTCTCGTGCCTTTGCACTGACTATATACTTGGAGTGTACTCCCTCCTCGTGGGATTCCTGGAAGGCTCTAACCAGAGCTGATACCAAGAAGAGGATTGCCCTTGATGTTTCCTTACCCTGGGTTTTCTTGCCTCCCCCCTCTTTTACCTTCCAGGCCATACACTGGTCCTCTCCCCTCCCTACCCCTGCCAGAAGAATCTCAAAATTCCTAATCTACTCTGACCCTTCGGATAACTTCCTTTTATTCAATAGTAGTAAGCTGGTCTCCTTTGGTCTCCCTAACTTCTAATGCAGAAACCCTGATGCACTCTAAAAACTGCTAGAGTTACATCTTCAGAACCTCCCATCCTTTTCAACCTTTCTTGCATTTGAACTCTCCTCTATGTATGATCTTCCCCAATTTGAGTGCAAGCAAGGACTGGATTTTCTATTTGCTGTCTTCAGAATTTAACACATTATTCAGCACATGGTATGCACAGAATAAATGCTTTTTTACTCATCATTTATTCGTTGGAATCCTTAGATTTGACAAACTTGCCAGTTAGATCTACATGCAAATAACTGGCAAAAATGTCAACAAGTAAAAGGCCAAAACTGGTTGGAGGGGAGCCTTTAGCGCTAAATTTTGTTTGCTGGACCAAAATACTTTTTAAATAAATCCCACAAATAATGATGAAAATGCAACTTTCAGTCAAATGTGTGACACTGGGCTAATTGTTTCCTCTTTAAGAACCTCCATTTCCCTATCTACAAAAGGGGGATGTAATACTTGATATATCCGCTCATAGGATTGTTGTGAAGATAAAATGAGATAACGGATATAAAGCACTTTATAAGGCAGTAATGTGCTCCATAAAAACTAGCTATTGTTTTTATTATGTCACGATGTTATCGGTCACTCTGTTTTTGCAATAGAGTAAGAGACCGTACATATCTACAGAGCTGAAGCATCCCATCACTACAGTGTTAAGTTGCCAAGTCAAATTTATAATCAGTTGCCAAATTTGTCAATTAATTCCTTCTTTTTTCCTTAGTTATATGAAGAGCTAGGTCCTGACTAGTGCAAATAATCAATTCCATGAAGTGATCAAATTATTTCAATTCATCTTGCATTTCTCCATTAGGCTTCATTCATATCTTACATAATCATAACTTTGAGTAGAGCACTTCATGGGATTCATTATTTGCACTAATCGGGACTTAGCTGTAGTTTATTCCTACCACTATTACTTTTGGTTTTACCTCTGTGGATCCTCAGGTTCTTATATTTTTTCACATTAGCATATGCCTTTAATATATAATACTACTTTTACATGGCCATCATTCTACCTGCCCACTTCACCCTACCAGATTTTCCTCTATTCTATTCCCTTTCCAGTCCAAAGCCAAATTCTTGTCATTAGTCCCATCCTACCAAGCATCAGTGGCACTGCTAAGATCAAATTTCCCTAGTTGGGGAAACATACACACAGTATGCTACTTGATGAAGAAAGCTGCTATGGGCAAGAGAGACAGTATTTCCTCTTAGGATGTTTATAACTAACTTAGCCTGTAAATAATTTTCTTAGGAACAACAAATCCTTCTGTGAAGTTTGGATTCAGTCAAAGGATTGCAGTTGAGGACCTAGAGGGCCACATGTGACCTTGAGGCCACAGGTTCCCCACACCTGATGAAGGGTCTTCTTCTCTGATAATGATGCTTAAACTGATCCCCACAAACTTTTTTTTATTTAGATAATTAAATTTCATTATAAATGATTTCCTTTGTAATCCTGGTGTATTGTGTGTGTGTGTTTTTAATTTTATGCCTTAAAAACATTTTTTCTAAGAAATAGTCCATAGGCTTCACTGGATTGAAAAAGAAGTCCATTGCACAAAAAAGGTTAAGAAACTGCTCTACAATTTATGTCAATTAATTCTTGTTATCTGCATTTTGAATTTTGTGAAAATTGATATTTAAATGTAGTTGTGTTTTTTAACAACAGTATTAGCCTGTACTTTTAGCCTGTTTATATATCTCGGACAATTTAATAACTATTACTATTAGTATTCATATATAATATGTTACATATATTACATATTATCTACACAATAACAATACTCATAATTTGTCACATTTACTATTTGGAATGTGAGTTTCAAAAAGTCCGTGATTCTCTCCTCCAACATAAAATCCCTTAAGCAAGATTGGGTCACATGATTAAATAGGAAGCTTTCTGTAGCTACCAAAGCAGGATGTCCCTGATTCGACATTGATCAGTTTCCAATAACTGACCTGGTTCAGCTATAACTTCTTTCTTTTGAAATTTCCAGTTATAAACTTAAGCTTATACCAGATAATAATCTTCAAAAGCAAAACTTAAGAAGTAGGAATTTTTGTAATAGAGGTTTAAAGAGGTGAAATTTAACGCTGCATTCACTATCACTTGATAATTGGTGGCATCTCATCAGATGATGAAACATCTTCATTTTGGATGAGAGCAAAATTTGGCAACATGTAAGATCTAGGGTGCATTCAGTGATGTCTGGATTAGCAACTCCTTGCAAATTGTTTCTGGAAAATAGTCTAATTATACTATCACTGGGTAGAGAACTTGGACATGGATATGGATTAATAATAACAAATAATTTTCCAAAATTCTATCTAGGGATGTGAAATGGGATCCAATCTTGGTGTGCTTTCATGGAATCATTGAGCAGGATTAGCTAACATCTGAATTTAAAAGTAAAGAAAGGGAGACTTCAAGTACATAAGTGGATTGATCCAAGTAGTTAGAGGCAGAGTCAGAGCCTAGATCTCTTGATTCCCAGTTCTAACTCTTTCTACTATGCTACAGCCTACAAGAGAAAATTCTATTCTTACTATGGACAGAGCAGTAGATTTGGAGTCAAGAAGACTTGGGTTTAAATCTTTTCTCATATCTTTACTAGCCTTGTGACCACTGTCACATCAGCTAACCTCTCTAAGCCCCAGCTTTTTCATCTGCAATATGAGGGAATTTAAATTGTTGCTGTTATTGCGGAGTTGTTTCAGTCATGTCAGACTCTTTGTTACCTCCTTGGGGTTTTCTTGGCAAAGACACTGGAGTGCTTTGCCATTCCCTTCTCCAGATCATTTTATAGATGAGGAAACTGAGGCAAAAGGCTTAAGAGACTTACCCAAGTAAGTAAGGTCTTCCTGACTCCAGGTCCAGCACTCTATCCATTGTACCATCTAGCTACATTTATATTGCAAAGTTGTGAAAAATCAAATGGAATTTAAAATGTTAAGCAAATCTTAAAGCACTCAGTAATAAGCCACTATAATTATTAGTGTTCTGTTTTATGTAGTTGGGCAATTTTTAGATGACAAAAGAACAAATCTGCATTTCATTGATCCTTTCATAAAGAAGGATGCTGAGGCTCACTAGTATCTTAGCAATATATACTGCTCTCCAGCACCCCCTTCAGGCATAGTGTCTGTAGGGAATTAAGTAGAACAAGCTACTGGGTATACAGATTGATCAGTTCAGTACTGGTCTCATTGAAAGCATCCGGATTCACATTAGCCATATAATGTATATTTAGAGAAATCTCAAGAGGAATTCAGTTCCATTAAGAGTTATTAGTCATCAGGGTTCAGAGGGATGAACAAAGGTCTGCCTGGAATTTCAGTAGGATGGTTTCTAATCTCACCCTTGCACTAAATCAGAATGGAACATAGACTAATTTTCCATTTCCTTTTGAGTCACTCATCACTTTGATTCTTTGAGAACCATGGTGTTCTAAGATTGATAAGCATCACTGCGACATTTATAGTAAGAAGATGGTTTTTGTGCCAGGGAGCAGAACTGTACAATTTCCCAGATTTAATCCAGCCCACTCTCTTCATCTTAATTGATTCTAAGTCCATCTCACCAGCTGCAGTTTCTGTTCAAGGTATATGTTTTGATGTACTAGCTCAATGTCTTAGCCATTTAAATGGATATCATAGTCTGGATGGGGTGTGTATACACACAAATTTCTTTGCATGTATATATCTATACATAACATGCAGAATCCTTAAGAAAAATGTTATGTGTGTAATAGGGCAAAAAAGTACTGGATTTGCAGTCAGAAAATCAGAAATTAGGATCATAAGACTGATTTCCATGACTGAACAAATTATTTGGAACTTCAATTGTTTTTTCAGTCATTACAATGAGTTGTTGCTTGCCACTGTGAGAAAGTTCTTTATAAACTCTAAGGCGCTTAACGAAATATAGCCAGGAGTTACCATTTTAATTATATTCTTTAAAAAAAATTAACCAGTTTGGCTGGAAACCTTCTAAAATGTTATCACTTCTCCTGACATTCCCTCCAGAGGGTTCCAAACATAATTTCACATTTTTTGATAATTCATATTTTCTTCACAGGACCTGAATTTGAATCATGGCGTGTCTCAACTTCTCCTTTAGTGAAAAAGACAACGAAATGTAGATTTGTTTATTAGATAAAAGAAATCAGTGTGACTTTGGGCAAACTATTTAATCTCTGAGGTATATCATTTTTTACAATAAAAAAGTTGCCTGGGAGGTCTTTAAAATCTCTTCCAATTCTAAGTCCTATGATAGTTCTGAAGATTCATTTCTATCCTGGGCTAATGTCCTCAGGGACGACTGGAACCATAGGGAATACCTACTATAGTCTGGTCCTGAACAGTAATCCCCTCTATATCATCCCTGACAGTCATCCAACTTCTCCTTAAAGGCCTATGGTGAGAGGGAAACCTTTCCTGCTTCAAAGCAACCATGTTCTCTTTTGAATAATTCTAATTGTTACAAAGTTTTCCTTATTTCAAGCCTAAATCTTCCTTTCTTCAACTTCTATGCTTTACTCCTTAGCTCTCCCTCCCGAGCTAAGCATAAGCACTGTAAATTCTTTGTCACATAAGAGTATTTCAAATATTTGGAGATAGCTATCATGCCCTGCCTCCAAAATGATGCAGGTGAAAATTCCCCATTTCTTTCATCTGAAACTCATATGAATGTTCTCCATTCCCTTCACCTTTTAGTCACCATTCTTTGGGAGCTGAAGCCTGTCAATATTCTTTCTAAAACGTTGTACCCATAACTAAACTTAGTACTCCAGATATATCCTAGCTAGAGCCAAATCCAGTGGGACTCTCAACTCTTTCATTATGGACATAATCCCTATCAATTTATCCTCAAACTGCATTCTTTTTTCCTTAGCCCGTCATATCACACTGGTGATTCATGTTAAACTTGTCATCTACTAAGTAGATTTTTTCACACCAACCTTTATCGAGTCATGCCTCCTCCATCTTATGCTTCTACAGTTTTGTTTTGTTGACTCAAGTATAGGATTTTAAACCGATTCCCATTAAATGACATCTTCAATTTAACCCATTGCCTTAGCCTATTGAGACCTTTAAGGATCCTGAATCTGCTACCCAATGTACAATTTATTACTCCTACTTCATCTGCAACTTCAATAGGTGTGACATTAAAACATCCATGCATATCCTAGATTACAAAACATTTGAAAGCATAACACCAAAGGCAAATCTCTGGGTCATTCCACTAGAAACCTCCCTTCAAGTTGACATTGATTTAATAATCACTATCCTCAGAGTCATCATTTTAAATCTAACCAAGCATACAAATGATTAAGCCCATATCTTTGCATCTTGTTTACAAGGTTAATATGAAAGACTTTCTCAGATTTTTTGCGAAATTTCTGGTAAACTACGTCTATCTATAACATACATATAATCTACCAGTCTAATAATTGTCAAAAGAACAAATGAGATAAGTCTATCATGGTTTGTCTTTGATAAAGCTATAATGAGCCTTGGTGACCACCACTTCTTTTTCTAAAGGTTAGAAAACTATCTCTTTAATAATGTGTAAGAAAAGATTACACATTAGCAGACAGCTAGGTGGTGCTGTGAATAGAGTGCCAGGCTCAGAATCAGGAAGATTTGAGTTCAAATCCTACCACAGAGTTGTGTGACCCTGGGAAAGTTGCTTAAACCTGTTTGCCTCAGTTTCCTCATCTGCAAAATGAGCTAGAGAAGGGAATGGCAAAACACACCTGTATCTTTGCCAAGAAAACCCAAAATGGTTTTACTTATTATCTTAATACTAAATTTCTCATTTTTCCTGTTGTTGTTTGCCTTTCCATTCAATGACATGGAATATGATGTCTTGACTTGTGAGTGAACTGGATTCAAGTGAGTCAGAGTTACACAAAGTCGTCAACCTCACTCTTTATTCCTAAATTATCAAAGTACAGTGGCAGAACAAAAGTCAAGATGACTGGCCGTGGTCCAGGATGCAGTGGATGACTTTGGTATCATTGATGCTTGACCAAGTTCAACGTGCTCCCCAGTGCCTGCTTCAACTGCCTTTATGGCTTTTGAAATGAATTATTTTCATCCATCTAGTCAGCTGGAGTTTTCACATGCTTAGGGTAGAGGTCCCCCAAGTCAACAACAAATCTGAAACCTCGACCTTGGTTTAGCCCATCTGCCAATGTGGCTTACTAGACATACTGCAGCTTCTTGGAGACACTTGTGAGAGTTAAGTGAAGGTGGACATAAAAGGTGGAAGTAAAATAGGATCTTTTGCTGTTTTTGTTTTAGTATAATCAAGAAGTATAATGTCTCTATTTGAATGTGATTAAGGAGGATTTTTCCCACCCATTGTTGGGCCTAGGAAGATTTGCAGGAAGGTCCATGCCTTTTGTTAATAAGGTACTCGTTCTCAAAGGATGTGATGCCCTCTGGGAAGCTGCCCCAGCTTTGAGAACCCAGATGTTGGTGCTTCTCTCTCTGGTAACTATGGTCAGACAATTGGACCTATCTGTTGAGTTATGGTCAGGCAGAGGAAGCCATGTCTGTTGACTTTTGATTTCTCTGTATTCTCTTTGAAGTTCAGGGGGCTAACTCCTCTGAACTAGGTGAATGATATATGTACTTGGTTAAAGGAATGATACATGGCCTTGATTAAAGTGATTGTTAACCCCTCAAAAGTTGCCTTTCCTTTTATGAATGCAGGTCTAAGAACCTGTGATAGCAGAACCCCCTGTGTATGTTGAGTTGCTTACTATTCCAGCAGTCCTGAAAAGAGCTCTGAAGGCCCTGACACCAGATGTGCTAGTTTTCCCTGAACATCCCAATGTCACTCTATTGTCAATATATAGGCCCTGCCTCTTCTTCTAACTTACTTTCTCTAATATGCTGTGGACTTGGAAACTAAATCAACAAATTTGTTAGAATATTGTGTCAAATATTAGGAAAGAAGTTTCAGATGAAGGTCTTAGAGTCTTTTTCATGAATAAAGTGAAGGAGTTTTTAGTACACGAGTTTTGACTGCTTAGATGTCTTTTATTTATTCATTTATTTTTGACACTTCCTATCCTAGCTATGTCCTAGATAGGCAAGATTGCCAGATGTCTGAATTCCAGTACATAAGCTGTTACTGAAAACATACAACAGCCAATTTGTTTTAGTAAACTACCAAAATGTAATTATATATAATATAATCTTGTTCTAGCTGATTTTTAGATCAAATTTTCATTATTTTTTAGACCTTAAAAAAAGTATTTTAGGAAATTAAACTGAAATATCAATTCAAATATCACATGGAATAATTGAAAGGAGGCAGGAAATAAGCATTTATTAAGTACCTACCATATGCCAGGCACTTTGCTAAACACTTTAAAAATATTATCTCATTTAATTTGCACAACATCCCTAGGAAATAGATGTTATTATTCTCTCCATTTGAAAATTTAGGAAACTGAGATAGACAGGGGTCAAGGGACTAGCCCAGAGTCACAAAGTTGGTGAAGTGTCTGAGGCTAGATTTAAATTCAGGTCTTCCTTTCTACAAGCCCAGTGCTCTATCCATTATGCCCCTTGCTGGCTAGGTAATAGTAGCATCATTTAAAACTGTAATACTTGCCCATATAGCAACATGAGACAGATCTTAAGTCCATGAAAAAAAAAAGATCTTCTAGAAGGGAAAGTCTTTGATCCTCACAGAAAAGGATATAAGAATGGAAAATAACATGTGGATTTCTGTTGCTTGTCAGTTCTTATATAGTCCCCACAATAGAAGGTAAGAAAAGCTAGTGAAAGATTCATAAATGAGTTGGATGGCCATATTGTGGAGTAGCTTTGAGTTAAGTCTCTATCCTTTAGAACCACTTATTTCCTTCAAGACTCACTTAAAAACCACTTTCTATATGAAAAATTCCAATTCCCCTCAGCTCCCCCCTCAATCCCCAGTCTACCATGTATTAATTTTGTATATATTCTATATATATTTAGGTATACCAGAGCCATGCCAGGAAACTGAATAACTTCCATTTTAAATGTCTTAGGAAGATTCTGAAGATCACCTGACAAGATAAGGTATCAACATGCTGAGGTTCTTTCTTGAACTAAATTGCCAAGCATGCAAACTCTACCGTAGAAAGTGCAGTTCCAATGGACTGGTCACATTGTCTGAATGCCAAACGTATGCTTGCCTAAAAGATTATTTTATGGAGAACTCACACAGGGCAAGCATTCACATAGTGGTCAGAAGAAGTGATATAAGGATATTCTCAAGGTCTCCCTGAAGAGCTCTGGAATTGATTGTGTAACATGGGAGATGCTGGCATAGGACTGCCAAGCATGGTGTACCCTCATCAGAGAAGATGCTATCCTCTAGGAGCAAAGCACAACTGAAGTAGACCTAAAGAAATACAAGATGTGCAAATTTAGAGAATCCACCCCAAATATTCAAATGGGTTATCTGTGCCCGATCTGTGCTGGAGCATGCTGAGCTCAGGTTGGTCTGATCAGCCATAGCTGGACATACTGTAAAACTTGACTATAACATAGTGACATTATTTGGCTCCTCTTCAAGAAGGGCGAGAACCAACCAACTAACCAACCATAAAGACCAGAACTGGACTTGTGATTTCATTGGTATATAACTCCAGGATAAGGAATTTTGCTTGATCAGTGTAGGTCAATACCTTCTCCCACCTTGGTGTCTTGAGAATTGCCTAAAGCACTAAAAGATTAACTGATTTGCAGAGGTTCATACAACCTATGTGTCACATGTAGATCTTGAATTCAGAGCCTCCTGACTCCAATGTCAACTCTTTAGCCACTACACATATGGTTCAGTCATTTCAGTTGTGTCAGGCTTTTGGTGACCCCCTTGGGGGTTTCTTGGCAAAGATACTGGAGTGGTTTGCCATTTCTCACTCCAGCTCATTTTACAGATAAGGAAACTGAGGCAAACAGAGTTAATTGACTTGCCCAGGGTCACACAGTAAATATTGGGCCAGACTTTGAATTCCGGAAGAAAAGTCTTCCTGACTGCAGGTCCAGCCCAGTATCCACTCTACTACCTACCTGCTATATATAGAGATAGAGATAGTATAAGTATATATAAATATATATATATATATATATATGTGTGTGTGTGTGTATGTACATACATATATGATGCATCATGTGTATATACACATTATACATACTCATATGCATTATTCATATATGAATACATGTACTTTGTATACAGAAGTTCAAATAGTCTTTGAAGCTTTAAGCTATTAAATGTAGGTAGCCAGATGGTACAGTAGATAGAGCACTGGGTCTAGAGTCAGGAAGACCTGAGTTCAAATGCAGCCTCAGACATTTCCTAACTGTGTGACCCCAAGCAAGTCCTGTAACTTCTGTTTGCCTCACTCTCCTCATCTGAGAAATGGGGATAACAGCACTGCCTCCCAGAATTGTTGTGAAAATCCAATGAAATAATAATTATGAAGATCTTAGCACAGCACCTGGCACAAAACTACTATATTATTAAAGCTTTAATACATACATACATACATATTTTCTCCACTGATAGAAGGCCAGCTCCTGGAAAGCAGGAATGCTTTTTAAATTCATCTTTATATCACCTAGCACAATGCTTAGCACTTAATAAAAGTCATTAAATAAATGATTGTTGGTTAATCGATGTTCTACTCAATCAGGTTGTTTCTTAAATAAAGAAGAAATTCAATTCTTTTCCTTATGCAGAAAAAAAAAAGCTAAAGTTGAAAGGTATTAGGAAAAGTGTGAGTTATAAAAGCAAAGTTAGAATTTGAAGTTCAAGGGTAGAGTCATTTTCAGTGACCACAGCCCCAGAATTAACCTTGCCAATAATACACTTCCAGGAGGCTCAACTCCAATAAGGGACAGCTGATGACTGGGCCAGCAATAAGGATGGACTAGGAACGAAGTGTATTCTCAGCACTATGTACCTGATGATCAAAGTTAGCACTTTGAGGAGGACTGATGATCCAGAGAACACCATTTTCCAGTGATGAATAATTCTCCTGCTTAAATTGGAAACAGAATGGAACATAAAGGTCAAAGCAGCTGAGTTCTATAATCTGACACAAAGGGAAACCTCATTCTTCAAATTGCTGCACACCAGTCTTTTCGATGGGCCTTGAAAGATCTTGTTTTCAGAAAACTATTCAAGGGTTATAGGTTAGGCTTAGATACAAAGCTCCTCAGGGTTTTCAAAGCATTTAGCCAGTCCCCTGAAGATGCTCTTTTCTTGCCCAATGTTCAAAGCCCTCCAATAAAAATTGGCCAATATTTCTTGGTCTACAATCAAACTAGACTCATTGTTTACAGGGGGGAAGAAATTAGGTGAATGCTTTTAAATTGCATTTTGAATGGACTGTGTGGAGTCAAATGTCCTTAAATAGATACTTATGTGGACAGCATCCAAATGCTTTGGCAGATGATGATGGTGAAGAAGAGTAGACATTTTGCTAACTTTAAAATCAGATACACCTATTTGATCCAGAAAAAAAATTAAGAACTTTACTAAGCATTTCCCCTCCAGACAGGGTGCCCTTGTGTGATGCCAGGAGGATCTTTTTGATTCAATTCAATTCAATAAAACCATATTTAATACATATTCTTTTCGAGGAATTATACTTGGCATTAGGTAAGTAAAGCTATAATAAAATACAGACTTTGTCCTTCAAAGAGTTTACAGGCTGATAGAAGATCTATGACATCCATATAAGTAGTCATAACATAGGCCAAAACATGAGAGATGAAACTGAATATATTGGAGGAAATTCCAGGAGGGAGCAAGTAATTAATCTAACCCAAGCACAGCCAGTTACAGGGGGCTATATTGTTTCCATGGCTTTGTCCTCATACTTTCACCAGGATAACTCAGATCCAAAGATCCAATTACCAAGTATTTATTGAATTCAAGGCTTTTATGGTCTGAATTATCTGGATGATTGTCTGAATTCTTCACTTTATGGATATTAAATTCAGTTCAGTCAGGAAACATTTATTAAGTTGGAGGAGGTACTGGTCATATCAAAAATGCACAGAGGCTGGAAAGAAGGGACCATATTCGTGAAGACATCTCACAATTATTCAACTATAAGTAAATTAGGCTAAAACAAAAAATTTCAGTCAACCTTATTTGCCATCCATTTTTCTCCAAACTTAGTTACATAAATCTGATGCTCTAAGAACGTATTTATGTAAATCAAACTAGTATGATTCTAATCCAGGAAGTACGGTTCTTTGAGGACAGAATTGTCTTGATAATTTCCTTGGGCATTAGCATACAGGAGAGTTTGGGTTAAGAACCACAGAGCCGCATAGGGATAGTATTTAACAAGACTTTATTACAACTCACAAGGTGAGGAGGAGAACAAGTTCCAACAGGGAACAGTCTTGGTGGACAGTCCTCATCTCACCAACAGAAGGTTTAGAGCTCTTCAAGATTCAAACTTGTATAGAATTTTGGACAAGGAGCTGATGGACACCAACGGGAGACTTCCCTGTTGTCTATTGCATTGAGTCAGTAAAATGATGTAATAAGGAGTGAGGAATGAGAGGAAAGGATGTGAGGAACATAACCCTAAATGTGCCAATCTATCAAAAGGCTAGGGATGGTGGGTGAGAGGGAATAAGGCCCAGCTTCTGAATTTATTCACCTTGAGTACATGCAATGGGAGGACTGTACCAGGCAAACTGGTTTTCATCCATCAACCATGTTCAAAGGCACAATGATAAACAAATACAACTGCTCCTTTTATTTGCCAGTACTTTAGTTAGAACAAATCTTCCTCAAATTTGTTTTAGTATACTGTCCAAAATCCACTTTTGCCTGTTATCACAGTCTGCTCTATATCTCAGTTATAATTTTTACCATAGTTTATCTTATTTCCCTGTCCTTCCAATTAGAGCATAAGCCTGAGGGCAAGGTCTGGGTCCTTTATCATCTTTCAATCCCCAGGACCCAGTGCAGTGCCTTAGAAATATTAGGCACTGATACTTGTTTGTTTCATTGAATTACAGAAATATGGCCTTAGAGTAATAAATACACTGCCATTCCTTATCTGTGAAGTTGGATAATTCTTTCCATTCAATAAGTTTGTCACTTCAATGCTTTACTTGGAGGTGATGAACACAAACTACAGTTTCAGTTAGAGAAGAAGAAATACACATAATTGGTAGAAAGGGGCATTCTGAATGGGTCTCCTTAACTTAGCTTAGTAGATACCAGAAAATCATAGCATGGATGTGACTGTAGTCAAGACAGACTGTGAAAGACAAGAACCTGTCAAAGTTAAAATAAAATTCCGCAGCATCCATGTCATAATAATTCATAATTCTATATTACTTTATAATTTACAAAGCAATTTTCTCACCATCCTGTGGAGGAGATATCACAAGTATTATAACCCCCATTTTACACATGAGGAAATTGATCTTCAAAAATGTTATGTGATTTGCTCATGCTCACACAAGTAATAAGTAAGGAAAGTAAGACCTGAACCCAAGTCTCCTGACTCCAAATCCATCAGGTTTTTTTTTACTACACTGAGAATTTTCAAGTCAGAAGACTTCAAATGATACGGAGATCCTGTAGGCCAGGGATCCTTAACATTTCTATGTCATGGACCCCATTGGCAGTCTTGTAAATCCAATGAGTCAAACCCTCATTTGATAGATAGAGAAACTAAGGCATAAAAAGAAAAAGTGAATTCCCAAGGTTGCAAAGCTCATTAGCAGCAGAGCGCCCTAAGTGGTTTGCCTGAGAAGGCACGGACAGTAGCAGTATCTCCAGCATGAGCGTTATGGAATTGGGGTAAGGCCATACTTCCTCCAGATGGTGGACTTTATGGTAAACAATGACATCAGGGTACACATCCCTCGATTGTGGGCTTTTCAAAGACATTGGAAAAGGGGCATGAGTGGGAAAAAGAGAGGTAGGGGAAGGTTTTCCAGGACATGGCAGATCCCTTATCCACATATCTTTACCTTTGAAGGGATACTGTTCCAGAAGTGAAAGTTTGAAGATAAGGATAGTTGTCCCCACCCAATCAGAAGTGAGAGAGAAGATGGCTAAAAACAAGAAAGGCAAATCAACACAGGCTACCTCCTCCCAGCTGGTTCCACTCTATGTGTCTTCCAGGAGAGCCACCAGTCAGTCCATGGTTCCTGCTAGAGACAGTACAGCCTTCTTTATAAGTGAATTGCCTTTTCTGATCCCCAGATGGGAATACTCAAAAACTGAATTCTAATCTCAGGGCTATAACAGAAGAAAGACCTCCAACATAATATATAATATGTACTTAATAAATGTTTACAAAATTAATTGAATTACTGAACATGTAGCTCCCTCAGAAAACTTGCAGACTCCCTGGACTGCAGTTTTCTCATCTGTAAAATTAAAGGTTTTCACCAGATGAACTTGAAGGTGCCTTCAGGATCTAAATCTATGATGTTATAGCTTTGACTACTTTTCGTAAGGGTTCAGTCACCAAATCAGATGAAATATACATCTATATCATATGGCAGTAATGCTTTTGCTTTTATTACCTTTTATCTAATCTAATTACATACTTTATAACTTTATAAAGTAATGGCATTAAAAGGAAGAAAGGAGTGCTAATTTATCACTACAAATAAGCAGAAGGGGGCCAAAGAAAGTTCAGGAGAGGACACTGACATTGTTGTAACTACCATAATAAATTTTAAATATACTTAAATAAAAATTGCACTTAAAGAGCTCTACTTAAAAGCCCGACATAAAGTCCTTTTTTTCTGGTTCCTTGTATGGAGGGATGTTCATATGTGTTTATACCTGTCACATTCATAATAAAATTTAAAACAATAGTGTGCTCTTTGGGTGTGGTAGCACATACCTGTGATCTCTGCTACTACAGGAGGATGAGGCTGTTAGACTGCTACATCTCAGGAGCTTGGAGCTAGGGCCAATCAGGTGACCGTACCAGGCTGCATAAAAAAGGGCCAGAAAAAATGCTCATTAAAGCTTCTGCAACACTTAGTATTGGGATCATCCTATGAATGGCTGCTATGCTACTTCCAGTCTGGGTGAGATAGGGTGACAGTCTCAAAACAAACAAATGAACAAAAGTGGAAATAGAAATTAAAGTAATGACAACATGTTTAGTGGTGAACCTAACCAGTGATGTACAAGATAAGGACAGAACAAATGAGAATTGCTAGGGGATGGAGGCAACTAAGTCAAATCATTGGATTCATGTAAGCACAGATTCATACCCATAATGAGATGAAGGAAAAAGGAAGGAAGAAAGGAAGGAAGGAAGGAAGGAAGGAAGGAAGGAAGGAAGGAAGGAAGGAAGGAAGGAAAGAAGGAAGGAAGGAAGGAAGGAAGGAAGGGAGGGAGGGAGGAAGAGAGGGAGGGAAAAGGGAAGGGAGGGAGGAAATGTGGAAGGGAAGGGAAAGAGAAGGGGAGGAGGGGGAAGAGGAAAGGAAATAGGGAGGAGGGACATCTTCTATGAATAGTTCTCATCACCTCATAGGACATTCTCAACATCTTTGTCTTTCCAAGTCAACAAGTACTCCTTGAGCCCACTCTGAGGGTTGAAGTCTAAAACTTGACAATGATTCCAAGACCTAACAGCTATTTTGCTCATTATAGCTTAAATAAAAAACATCACAACAAATATGAAGACATAATCACAGAAGCATGCAACAGTGATCAACGTTAACAACATAACAATAAGCAAATTAGACGCACCATGTAACACATCCTGTTTCACTGTTCAGAGAGGAGCAGTCATGGCCATATTCCCTACCCCAAATCTCCTAGAAGATCCTATACCCCATAGATGCTCACTCTCAGATCATCACACTTCATAAGTCCATCATCTAAGAGAAAGGATTTCTTACCAAATCCTTCCATGTCTTCGTGATGGACATTTTTATTGACTGTCCCCTATTCCTGGAATGTACTCCCTGCTCATCTCCACCTCCTGACTTTCTTCAACTCCCAGTGAAAATCCTACTTTCTACAGGAATCCTTTCCTAATCCCTCTTAACTCTAGTGCCTTCCCTCTGTAATTATTTCCTACTTATCCTCTACAAACTTTGTTTATCAGTAGTTGTCCACATATTGCCTCCCCATTAGACTGTGAGCTCCCTGAGAGTATAAATGGTCCTTTTCTTTTCTTTTTGTCCCCAATACTTAGCACAGTTCTTAGTACATAAATGGGTGCTAAATAAATTATTACTGGCTGCTGACAACCTCTGCTATACATGTTTTATAAGTTTTTAAGTATTTTTGCCCAGTGTCACACCTCTTTGTTTGCCATCCATCTACATTTAATTGTACTATAGTGGCCCCATGTCCATATACCCAAATGTCTTCAGTGATTTGGTACATGCCTAGAATCTTGTTGGCACAAGGCCTGTGAAGGTTCTCTGAAAGCATGACAACAAGGTTCCATGTGGACTAAATATGTTTTCGGCATTTTTCCTGTGAAAATTATTATGATGTCAAAAAACACAGAGGGATGACTTGTCAATAACAATACACTGCAGAAAATGAATTTGCCAAACATCAAAAGATCCTTGAAAAGGAAAATAAGCAGGAAATAAAGCAAATTTCAGTCAATGAAGTGTTCCTAAACAAAAATGATTTTCAAAGATTCCCTCTAGCCAAGATGGTGGTAAGAAGGCAAGGTCACCTGAGCTCTCCCCAAAACTCCTCCACACACTTTTGAATAATGCCATAAAATAATTCCTGAAGTGGCAGAACCCATAAAAGGATGAGGTGAAATAATTTTCCAGCCAAAGATAAGTGAGAAGGTCAGCAGGAAAGGTCTTCACACCTGGGTGAGAAGAGAGTGCAGTCCAGGACAGGCTGCACCAGTATAGCCCAGGACAGGCTGCACCAGTATAGCCCTGACCCAAGCAAACCAGGAGCAGGCCTTGGGAGCCACTGAATCAGCAGTGGCAGTGGCTGCTTCCTCAGCTCTCAGCCCACAGATGATAAGAGGATTAAATTACTGGTCAGAAGGAGATTATAGGGTCTCTTTTCTGTCTCCGGGGGGCAGGACTCTGGTGCTTTGCTAATACTTCAATTCAGGTTGCAGTCCTGGATGGCAGTCCCAGGATGAGGAGAAACACTAGCAAACTAGAGCTTGCAGTTGAAAGGGAACAGGTACCCTTGTCACATCCCATGGCAGAAAAGAGTACTTGTGGTCACTCACAGACAAGAACATGGGCCAAGTGAGTAGTAAATTCCTCTCCCTAGATCATACCATATTAGAAGAAATGAAAACTTACAGGTGCCTAGAAGTATCTCTGAAAACAGCTGCACAAAACCCCTGAAACTTGAGACAGTGTGTATTCTCTACCTGGAAGCACAGCCACACTTTAGCAAAGAGTTAGAAATCAAGAAATACACTGGAAAAATAAGCAAACAACTGAAAAAATTTGACCACAGATAGTTACTATGGTGGCAAGGAAGATAAAAATACACTCAGAAGAAGATAAAATCAAAGCTCCTACATCCAAAGCCTCTAAGAAAAGTATGAATTAGCCTCAGGCCAAGAGATCAAAAAGGATTTTGAAAATCAAGTAAGAGAAGTAGAGGAAAATTGGGAAAAGAAATGAGAGTGATGCAAAAAAAACATGAAAAATGAATCAACATCTTGGTAAAGGGGACATAAAAAATATTGAAGAAAATCATACCTTTATAAAGCAGAATATGCCAAATGGCAAAAGAGATACAAAAAGCTAAGGAGGAAAATGCCTTAAAAAGCAGAATTGTCCATAGAGAAAAAGAGGCACAAAAATTCACTGAAGGAAAAAAAACTCCTTAAAATGTAGAATTGGCCAAATGGAAAAGGAGATTCAAAAGCACCAAAGAAAATAATTTCTTGAAAATCAAATTGACAAAATGGAAGCTAATAACCTTATGAGAACCAAAGAAATAATAAAACAAAACCAAAAGAATGAAGATAAAAGATGTGAAATATCTCATTGGAAAAACAACTGATGTGGAAAATAAATTCAGGAGAGATAATTTAAAAATTATTGGACTACTTGAAAACTATGATCAAAAAAATAGCATAGATATCAACTTTGAAGAAATTGTCAAAGAAAACTGCCCTGGTATTCTAAAACCAGAGAGTAAAATAGAAATTGAAAGAATCCACCAATCACCTCCTGAAACAAATGCCAAAATGAAAACTCTCAGGAATATTATGGCCAAATTCCAGAGCTCTCAGGTCAAGGAAAGAATATTGCAAGCAGTCAGAAAGAAACATTTTAAGTATTGTGAAGCCACAGTCAAGATAACACAAAATCTAGCAACTTCTACATGAAAGGATCTGAGGGCTTAGAATATGAAATTCCAGAGGGCAAAGAAGTTAGGATTACAATCAAGAGTCACCTACCAAGCAAAACTGAGTATTCTTCTTCAGGGAAAAAATAATAGACATTGAAACAGAGAAGAAGGTAAATGGGAAAGGGAAATCATAAGGGATTTACTAAGGTTAAACTGTTTTACATTTCTACATGGGAAGATGATATTTGTAACTCATTAAAACTTTCTCATTATTAAGGCAGTGAAGAGTATATATAGACAGAAGGAACAGATGTGAGTTGAATATGAATGGATGATATCTAAAAAAATAAGATTAAAGGATGAGAAAGAGGAATGCACTAGAAGAAAAGGAAAAGTTATGGTAAAATAGTAAATTATCTCACATAAAAGAGACAAGAAAAAGCTTTTACAATGGAGGGGAAGATGGGGGAGGTGGGCAGGTGGGACTGAGTGAACTTTATTTAGAATTGATTCAAAAAGGGAATAAAATACACAATCAACTGGGTATAGAAATCTATCTTACCCTACAGGAAAGTAGGAGAGGAAGAGGATAAGAGAAAGGGGAGGCCTGTGATAGAAGGGCATGCAGATTAGAATAGGTAGTAATCAGAATAAAAATACTTTTGAGGAGAGACATGGTGAAAGAAGGGAGAGAATAAAATAAACAGGGTTGGGGAATAGGATGGAGGGAACTATATAACTATGTTTAGCAATCATAAGTGTGAAATTGAAGCAAGTTTCTCTGAAAAAGTACTCATTTCTAAAATATATGGAGAATGGATTAAAATTTATAAAAATAGGAGACATTCTCCAACTGAAAAATTATCAAGAGATATGAACAATTTTCAGATGAAGAAATCAAAGCTATCTATAGACATATGTGAAGATGCTCTAGTTCACTATGATTGGAGGAATGTCAATTGAAACAATTCTGAGGTACTACTTTATACTATTAGATCAACTAATAGGGTAGAAAAGGAGAATGACAAATGTTGGAGGGGATGAGACATAAATACACTGTTAGTGGAGTTGTGAACTTCTTCAATAATTCTTTAGAGCAATTTGGAACTATGCCAAAACAACTATAAAATTGTGCATATCCTTTGACTTAGCAGTGCCACTACTAGGTCTATATCCAAAAAGACATTAAAGAGAATAGAAGGACTGACCTACTCTAGCTCACCCCCCATAGCCCATAAAATACCTATAAAAAATGACTCTAAACAAATTCTAGAGTAACATAAGCCATAAAACAACAGAGTGAAGGAGATTTCTAGCTGAAGATAGCAAAGAAGGCCAATAGGAAAGGTGTATCACACAGGACCCAGAGCAGAATACAGCTTGGCCTTGGCCATGGCAAGACATGGACAGAACTGGAGCAGAATTCAGGGTACAGAATTATGGGTAGCAGTTACAGTTCCAAAATTTCTCAAAGCATAAGTACCAAAGACAGCTTCAAAGGCCAATGAGAAAGCTCTTTTACCTAGGAGAGAGGGGGGCATGGGTCTGGTCCCAGTCCTAGCCTGAGGGTGGTGGCAGTCACTTTTGGAGCCCTCAGTCTAAAGACGCTGGGGGAATCAAGCAGCTTATCTGGATCTTAGCTCTGAGTGACAGTACTGGGGTGAGAAGGAACGCTGGCATGGTGGAGCTGATGGTGATGGTGGAGAGGGAATCCTACTCACTGGTACTGGATAGAGGATAGTGCTTGTGGTTGATCACAGAAGAGTGCAGGTCAAGACAGGAGTAAACTCCTCTCTCTTGACTGTGCCACCTTGGAGGAACTGAGAACTTACAGGTCCCTAGAGTATACCCTCCACTTGGCAAAGGATTCAAAAGTCAAGTAACTGACTGGAAAAATGTCCAAAAAGGGAAAAAATAAGACCATAGAAGGTTACTTTCTTGGTTAAAAGTATTTTCTTCTATCTTTTCAGATGAGGAAGAATAAAGCATACCATCAGAGGAAGACATAAAAGTCAAGGCTTCTGCATCCAAAACCTCCAGAAAAATATGCATTGGTCTCAGGTCATAGAAGAGCTCAAAAAGGATTTTGAAAATCAACTAAGAGAGGTGGAGGAAAAATTGGGAAGAGAAATAAGAGCAATGCAAGAAAATCATGAAAAGTGAGTCAACAACTTGCTAAAGGAGATCCAAAAAAATGCTGAAGAAAATAACACCTGTAAAAATAGACTAATCCAAATGACAAAGGAGGTCCAAAAATTCAATGAGGAGAAGAAGTAGAATTGTTCAAATGGAAAAGGACTTTCAAAAAGAAATTTTAAGAAAAAGGGGAAAGGATCTATCTGTATGGAAATAAACTTATTCTGATGGCAGGTAATTGGAAATTGGGTAGAAGTGGAAGAATGACTGAACAAATTGTGCTATGTAATTTTGATGGAATACTATTGTGCTATAAGAAATGATGAGCAGGATGTTTTCAGAAAAACCTGGAAAGACTTATATGAACTAGTGCAAAGTGAAATATTTTAAGATGATCAGGTCTAAAGGACTTAGCCATTCTCAGCAATATGATGAACCAAGACAACTCTGAAGAATATATGATGAAAAATGCTATCTGCAATGTTAAACAGAGAGTTTAAGATCTTCTCCACCCATTGAGGGGCCTGCCCATTAAGGGAAGCTTGATTAGGGAAGGCCCACACCTTTTGTTAATTTTCTAATGAGGCACAGATTCTCTAGGGTTGTGATGCCCTCTGGCTCTTAAAAGTATACAAATATTCTGAGGTGAGATTTTACTTTGGGCCTTACTCACTAGAACTGTTTGTTTGACCAGAGGAGACTCTGGGTAGCTACTTAGGAGTGCTTCCCCCCCAACTTTGAAAATTCAGATGTTGGTGCTTCTCTCTCTGGTAACTATATATGTATGATCAGACAGTTGCATCTGTCTGGTAATCTGTGATGTAAGTATTTCTTACAGCCAGACAGCTGGAAACCCTGTCTGTTGATTACTATTTCTTTGGATTTTCTCTGAAGTTCAGGGTGTTAACATTTTCCTCTGAACTAAATGAATGATATATGTGCCTGATTAAAGTGATTGTTGACCCCTCAAAAGATGCTTTCCTTTTAGAAAAGCAGATATAAGAACCTGTACAGCAGGCCCTCCTCTGTATGTCATGGTCCTTGCTCTTACACCAGCCCCAGAGAAAGAACTAATAGTGTCTGAATACAGATTGAAGCATACTTTTCTAACTTTTTTATTTTTCTTGAGTTTTTTTTTTTTGGTTTGCACTATGTTTTCTCTCGCAACATGACTAATATGGAAATATGTTTTGCCTGACTACACATGCATTGTCTGTAACAAATTACTTGCCTTCTCAATGAAGGAGTTGAGGAAGGAGAAAATTTGGAACTCAAAGTCTCAAAAATGAAAGTTCAAAATTGCTTTTTCATGTAATTGGTGAAAAATAAAATATAAATATATAAATAAATGAAACTTCCCATAGCATCCTGGACTGGTGTTACACACATTAAAGAAAAATCTGCGCTAAATGATGTGAGCAAAAACAACCCTGGACTGAAAGTAGGTTCTAACCCTGGCTCTGATACTAATTAGCTGTGTGTCCTTGGACAATTCACTTTACTCCTCTGGTCTCTAGTTCACTCATCTATAAAATCAACAGGTTCATCTAGTTAACCTCCAAATCTCCTCCCTGGCCTATTATTTTCATGATTCCACATAATGGTCCAAGAATCCCCATAACCCATCCCAAAAATATCTCCCCCATACATTTACCACAGATCATAGAAATTAGACCATTAGAAATCTAATCATTTGATTTAAAGTACTGTCCTATTAAAACTCAAATACTCTGTGGAATGTAGAATACATGATAAGATATACAAATAACACACTTTAGATGCTTTTTCATATCCTTTCCAATGTGACAGACAGAGGAAGGGAGAGACAAAGGTAGGGAAGAAAGTAAAGTCCGATAAAATAAGGTAGACCTGCATCAAGTGCCAAAGAAGGAGGAGCATAAGCTTCCTGGGAACCATAGAAAATGCTTCACATAAGATGCTAAGGGAATTGAAGGGGAGATGGGATTGCACAAGACATAAACTTGCCCTTCACAATCTTTCCCCAAAATATTATTAGGCCACTAAACAGAAGATGGTCAATTTAAATTAACCTGGTTACGTAAACTTTTTCATTTGAAACCTCAGATGGCCTCCAGTTTGGGTATCATAACATAAAAAGATATGACTATTTCCACTTTTGACACAGCCCTGCAGACAACCAAGTTTAACATTTCTTAAATCTCTAAAGAAATGAACAAAAGCCTTTTTCAGGGCATAACAGTAGCGCCCTGGGATTTGCTAAGGAAATGGAAATCTGTGACAAACTTAAAGAAAAATAAATGGATCTCTTCCAAACAAATCCCAGTTGATGGCAGGGAAAGAAGATTTGTCTTACAGGATGTTGTATTAATACTTAATGGAAATAGCCAAAAAAAAAAAAAGTTACCACTTCGCAAAGAGGCTCTTGTGAAATAAACCCTTTTACCAACACCAAAAACAGTGTCTCTTGTAAGTGAGTTCCACGTGCATTGCACTGAGCTGTAGTGAGAGGTTTCTATCTTATAATTGGCTACATCAGACTGAGGCCACCCAACCAGTCTAAAGCTGACTCATCCTACTTGCATAGCAAATTCTAGAAATACAAAGATGTGCATAAGAAAGAGAACATGAAATGTGAAATGTTACTGCCAGTTTCCTATGCAAGATTGAAAACTTTGAATAGTGTGGCCATGCCTCCAGTTAGTTGGGCAAGAAATACTTGCTCAGTGCCTACTGGGCCCATCCAGAATATTGTAGGAAGGACTGAAATCCTTTCATCAGAAAGTCCCAGAAATCAAGGTGTTTATAAAATTCAGTTCAACCAACAGTTAATCAATGTCTAAGGTGTGCTAGGCAATATGCTATACAAAGACAAAATAGCTTCTACTTTCACAGAGCTTAGATTTTAATAGAAAGTAATTAAAAGTTGGACAGAGAAGAGACTAGGGTATATGTCCTATCTCTACTACCAACTAGGTATGTGAACTTGAACATGGCCCTAAACACTAGACTTGTCTTCTCTCATCTATAAAATGAGAGAGCTCTCTCCCAGCTCTTATATGCATTGGAGTCCTTGTTGATGTTCAGAAGATTGAGTTTATCTAAGTTTCTGGGCTTCCTGGACACAATTGATCACAATCATTGGCAAAATGATAGAAGCTACTAGCCGTAGATGCATGTGTCACTCTGTCTTTGAAATTCTCATTCCACTACAGCCTATATCTTTGGTCACATGAGAGGAGGCCAAAGCAACAGCAGACAAAGCTGGGATGTTACTTCTACTGAGAGCACAGTTATTACAATTTTCCTCACATTTCTGTGACTGTGCTATGATGTTTCTTGTTCAGATCTCTCAAGCCTCAGTCTCACCACATTTTCAAAAGAGTCAAAGGGATAGTTAAATTTATACTATTTTTTCCACCAAGAAATGTTCAAATAAACCACATGTAAGGATACTGATGCCACAAAAGGGTGAGTGGAAGGCATACTGTCCAACACTAACATTCACTATTTTTTTTTCATTTTGCTTGTCCTAACTGATGCACACTAATTCTGGGATGGGTGAATCCCCTAACTTCTTAGTGCTCTGGCAACTGGGCAGAGAGATGGGTGAGGGGAGTGTTGTGTGTGTACATGTGTGTTTCATTTTTCAAATTGGTGTTGTTTAGTCAACTAATCATGTCTGATTCTCATGACCCCATTTGGCAAAGATACAAAAATAGTTTGCCATTTCTTTCTCCAGCTCATTTTGGAGATGAGGAAACTGAGTCAAACCAGATTAAAGTGACTTGTCCAAGGTCACACAGCTAGTTAGTGTCAGGTCAAATTTGAACTGAGGTTGTCCTCATTCTAATACTGGAACTCTATCCACTGCATCCTCTAGCTGCCTTAATTTTAAAAAGTAAGAAGTATTTATTTTTTCTCCCTCTTACCTGCTCCCCCCATTGAAAAAAAAGGAAAAAAAAAATTGGAAAGAAGGTGACACATATATCCATAGAGGAAGTTTCCTGATCCAGGAATTCCTAAATTAGACAAATCTATATCAATTGCCTATATTGAAAAATCACACCTCTTGTCTATTTTGATTCCTTGACCCATCGGAAAAACAGTTTCTGCATGACTAGGATATTGTAAAAACCACTTAGTTTGTCAGGTTCTTTAAAAAATGAAAAGCAATGGACAACATATAGTTAAACTACAACTCAAACTAGGCCTCAGTTGTAAGATGGGGCTAATTCATAGGAGTGCCATGTGTACCAATTAATCACTTGTTTATGTGGGTAGAGAGAGCTTTAATGCTTCTGAAAGAGTGCCATTGTAAAGTTTGCCAAATATTCATGGTAGCTCTCATGAAAAAGAATTACCAAAGTCTGGAGAGATTTTAATCATTCTCAGTTATGGATATTTTTAAAAACTGAACTTCAAGTCTGTTTTAAAACTATTTATTAGTCGTCTGAATGTCAGCAGTGTTTCCGGTCTCTTACTCCTACCACACCTTGTCTCCCAAGTCAATTGCGATTTTGATCTGTTTGGGGATGTTCTGAGGGAGGAAATCGGGGAAGATTTGGTCATATTTTGTTTCTGAGTTTCCCATTATTTTCAGGCTGTTGTTCATGAGTTGATTCCATGGGCGATATTAACCAATTCTAATTGCTTGTGTAATCCAAGGAGACAGCATGTACGGTATTGAGCCACTTCTGAACCACCTATTTTCTGTATGCAAATCAGACAGAAACAAATGTTTGGCCCCAGCTGGGCAAAATGTCCCATTTAGAATTCTTTCTCCCGTCTTTGTTCTTTGATGTTCTGCAAATGAGCTTTAGAACTCCACTCCTCACACAATTCAATTTTACAGGCCCATTATCTGAGATATAATGTGGAGGTTAAATATATCAGGGCAGCCATTATGTGAAAATAATTAACGGTAATAAATAATGCACTAATTCCACTGATGAGAGATGGTTATGTGTGTAATGAAGTGTTGGGGCAGCCCTGACAAATGAAATTAAAATATTTAAACACTGTTTTATGATATTACTTTGCTCGTATAATTTCCTTTACCTACAATGAGCCGCTTCGGTTATCGTCATTATCTTGACAGCTCTGAAGGATGATGGAGTGCAGGTTAATGTGACAGCGATTAGTCAGAGAGAAAAGCCATTACATAAAGCAGAGCCGGCTGAGGGAGAAAGGTCCTCTGTACCTTCCTGCTTCAAACACGAGAAGAATGATACTATCAACATCACTTCAATATTGAATGGATAGAATTATCTTGTCATTCAGCTACAGCTGCTGAAGAACTACCTATTTGTACCTGCAAAGGAAAGGTCAGCCTTCCTTAATCACCCATAAAAATATGTTGATGGATTCTTTATTATCAATAACAGCGACGGGAAGGAAGCAAGGCCAGAGCTCGCCAAGTTTCTCTTTCGGGTCCTTGTAGTCGGTCACTCCAGTTGATATTTAAGCTCCAAATTGAATCTCCAAGTCCAGTATGGTAGAAATGGTACCCTAGCTAATGCAACCTTATTGTCCTAAGCATGTATTTCAACATTGCATTCCTTTCTCACACCCTCCTGCCCAATCTGATCTTTGAAGGTATTTAACTCATGTTTGTGGCATACTGTATTATCTGGAAGCAGGATCGATCTGTTGAAAACTTTATCTCACTGCAAGTCTTTGGATCATTTCTACCTAAGCATATGACCGAATACCTTTCAAAATCAAGGAAGCTCCAAAGGTCAAAAATGCCCAATGAGGAGATGATCTATTACTGGTTTATCAAAGCTAGTTCTAGAAGGTTCCTTGAAAAAAGGGAGGGGAGGCAAATGGCCCCAAGTTGTTAAAATGAGCGAAAGTCATCCCTTCCCTGTCTTATTTCATAGCCTTGCTGTTTTGTAATAATAATAAAAAAAAATTCAACTGACATAAGGGGTGACTTTTCCAGAAATTTCTCAACTTCTTTATGAAATATGCAGAATCCTCATCACTCTTGTTTTTACGTTGCATTTCACATGAATCAGAGCCCGTCAGGATGAGCAAAGACAGGACAAGGAGCAAGCTTGGGTGAGAGCAGAATTCAGTGGAATTTTCAGGCTTTTTCTCTTACCCTTGACTCAAGGACTTTGCTGACAACCCTCATCTGATTGTAGACAGACAGGAAGACTTGCGTCCAGAATGAAGGTGGAATTCTGATCAGACTTCTCTTTGAATATTCCTCAAGAATTGCAGTTCTCCTGTTTGTCACCAGTATGTGTGTGTGTGTGTGTGTGTGTGTGTGTGTGTGTGTGTGTGTATACATGTGGGGGGTGCTTTTATGTATGTGTGTGGATAACTAGATGGAGAGATAGAGGGATAAATAGATATACGTAATGTGTGTGAGTGTGTCTAAGGATGTCATAAAAATATATATATATTTTTTTTTGGAGAGAGAAAGAGATAGAGAGAGAACATTTATCAATTGCTTACTATGTGCCTGTCCCTATGAGAGGCCTTATTCTCAAGAAACCTACATTCTAATAGAAGATAAAACATAAAAAGTGATGGAAAGGTGAGTGGGGTTTAGAAAAATGCTAGGGAAGAGGTAGTACTTGGAGAGAAATAAGCATAAGGAAAAAAGGAAGGGACAGGGAAGAGAATACACATTTATATAGCACCTACTATGTGCCAGGCACTCAGCTAAGCAATGTTGACCAATATGAATTCATTTGCTCTTCAGAACAAACCTGTGAGGTAAGTAATATTATTTTCTCCATTTTACAGTTTAGGAAACTGAGTTAGAAGTTAAGTGACTTTCCCAAGAGTCATGCAGCAAGTAAGTGTCTAAGGACAGATCTAAAGTCAGGTCTTCATGAATTCAAGCCCAGAGCACTATACACTGTACAACTCTTTGCTCCCTGCTTTTGAAATTGTGGTGCTGATCAGGGATTCACCCATCCAGAGAGAAGACCCCAAGATGAAGCATCTGCAAGGCAGAGCAAAGGACCTGAGTTTAGAGATAATGATGTTATATATGATATATATTTGTATATGAGGAATGAAAAGCTTTCATTTCATTTGCTTAGATTTAACATTTACATTTTTAAAATCTATTCCTTTCATTTTGAACCCTTGTCTAAGTTATAGGTGATGCTACTTGGCTGGACTGCCATCTGCCACTCACTGTATACAGATGTCAGTAAAGTCAGGGCAAAAACCATAAACTCACAAATGCCTTTAGTAAAAAGGAAACCGCATAGCAGAGTACCTTAGTACCTTTTCCATTGAATGGTGATAGAGTACCAACATTCAAATTCTGTCAGGGGCACCTACCAGCTGTGTGACCCTAGGCAAGTCACTTAAGTTCTTAGTGTTTTAGGTACCGCTTGGTTGAGCTGAGATACTTCATTTCCAATGCACCTTCGTTCTGTATTATCTGAAATATATTCTCCTATGTATACTTTCTCTGACTTATTTTTTGCTATCGACTTGAATAAATGAGTTACTTTGAATAAAAAAAAAATACATGTTGCTGACCAGTTACTTATTTGCACTAATGTAGAAACTTCCCACAGTGATGGAATTATGAGTCAAAATAGCAGCACAGTTCCTCATCAGAGCCATATTCAAAATGAGAATTTTCAGTTGGAGAGCACTCTTCAGCAGCACAGAAGCAACTGAGCTTAGTGCCTACTTTATAAGATTAACTTGAATAGGAAGCTGACAGGTATATGCTTCTTTCCCAGGAGGTGTTGTTAGTAGAGATCTTCCCAATTTTGTTGTTCAGTTGTTTCAGTTGTGTCCAACTCTTCATGAGTGCATTTTGGGGTTTTCTTGGCAGAGATATGGGAGTAGTTTGCCATTTTCTTCTCTATCTCATTTTATAGATGAGGAAACTGAGGCAAATAGGGTTAAGTGACTTTCTCAGAGTCACACAGCTAGTAAGTGTCTGAGGCCAGATTTGAACTCAGGAAAATGAGTCTTCCTGATTCCTGTGCTCTATCTACTGAGCCATCCAGTAATGGCTTATCAGTGTCCCAAGGTCTTACTCACCCAAAAATTATTTTATCTGAAGTCAATTAGGTATTTCATGCTGTTTGTCCTGGGCATATTTTGTGCTACTTGCCCTAGAAGCCAAAATATCTAGATAGGACTCTTCTTCTTAAAATCTTAGGGATGTTTTAAGAAGCTTTTTTGGCCTGAACTCATGATTTTGTTGGTATCATCAGCTCCTGGTGAAAAAGTTTCCTCTAACAGTATTATAACTTCCATCCTCAGAGGAGATGAAATAAATTGCCCAGTATTATACAGTTAGTAGATCAGAGGCGGAACTCAAACCCAGATCTTCCCGACTCTCAGTCAATCCATAAACACTTATTTAGTGTTTATGTGCCAGGCACTGTACTGTGTACAAGGAATACCAGTAAAACGAATGAAACAATCTCAGCTCTCAAAGAGCTTATATTTAAATGAGCCTGGCTTTCTATCATCTACATTTCATTGCCTCTCTGAAGTGTAAAAAATCAATTACTTCCATACTTCAATAATGAAGATATAAAATGATTGTTATCAATTATGAACTGAGCTACTCAGAAGCAACTAAGAGACAAAGTGTTAGACCCATAATCAAGAAGTCCTGAGTTCAACTTACTGGCTGTGTGATGCTGGGCAAGTCATTTAACCTGTCTTCCTATGTTTCCTCATCTGTAATATTGGAATAATCACAGCACCTACATCCTAGAATTGTTGTAAAAATAAATCAGGTGATGTTTGTAAGTGCTATGCATACCTTAAGATAATATACAAATGCTAGCTACTACCTATCAGAGAGAGATTTCTCTAAGAACATTTATAACATATATGTATTATGTGTACATATGCATACACACATAAGGATATGTGTGTGTGCACACATATATACATAACACACATACACATGCAATCCTGCATGTCACATAAACTTGGGAAGCTGTGCAGTAAAAATCTCAGTTATACCAGAGCAGAAAAATACATAGACCTTCATAAGAAAGCAGAAAGCACTATTAGCACTCAGATATTGGGAAAAAGGACTAACAGCCTGGGTAGATCATTCTTGTGTTATATAAGGAGAAAAGCTCAATCTGTATGATCTCACTAATACTCTTGATTTAGTCTGCTGCTGCAAAACCAAAATTATGGTAGAGTAGTAACACTTTGAGTAAGTATTACTGTTAACTCAGGAAATGTATGTATTTTTCTGAGCCACTTTGCAATGCCATTTTGTAAGATGTCTAGTCATTTCTGTCTGCCAACTGCTACCTCATCAAGTGATAAAGAAAGAAGACAACACCCCATCACACCCTCCACCATCACCAGCACAACACACACTTCTCTATACAAGTTAGAGAAGTAATCACCATATAGAAAGTCTATCAATCCTGTAACAAATAAAGCTTGGAAATAACATACCAACTCTCTCGGACTTCTTGCATTCGGTTGGAAAAATACAATTTACTTCAATTATCTGACAATGAAGTGCCTCTGTAATAAATCTAACATTAAAAAATCATTTCCAGCAAATTACTCCAATAAAATCAATGAAGGTCAGACTCAGCTGTAGCAACAAATAAATGACATGCTATTGATAGGCTGGAGGGACTTAATTGTCATTTAGAAAGGTTAAGGGGATAAAGCAATCTAATGCAAGGCAGGTGTTTACTAAACAAAAATGGCAGTGGGGGTGGGGAGGAATAATCTCCCCAGGTCAGGGAGAAGACTAGAAGAAGTTTAAATTAGAAGGCAATGGTTGCCCTGCCTAGACACAACGTGTGTGTTTTGAATTGGTCAATATTTATCTGCTTCACTGATGTTTTGTGATCTTTTTACCTTTTCTATATTGAAACCCTGAAACAGATTTTCTGCTAATAGAAAATGAAGAATTGATAGAATTGAATAGTACTACCCTTGGCAGAGCAGACAGGTTAAGGACAGCTTGACCCAAGCCCAATTTGCAGGACCCACAGTGCTGAGAAATCATCAACTCTCCTTGCACAGACATAGTTTGCCATTTCTCTGATAAGAAAGTAACCACCTATTTTTTAACGGGTTCTCAAAGAGGTATAAAACTTAATTTCTAAATCTTAACATGTTGCTGCTTACAGGCTTTTGGCATATGGAAGCTAATGTATTGCTTTATGACTGAGTTAGCTTAGAGCCTGGGTTTTTAACCTGGGGTTTGTAAACATTTTTGAAATCTTTTGATAACTACATTTCAATGTAATTGGTTTCCTTATTAAATCCTATGTAGTTTATTTTATCCATTTAGATACATTATTCTGAAGGAGTCTAAGATCTACCAAAAAAAAACTGTAGAGACAGAGGGATCATTCTGACTTATTTCCGTTTCCATCATAAACATTTTAATTATAATTACAACAGCATGAACCAAACTCATAGGTTGAAGCCCCATGGTAGGGTGAGGGGAGGCAGTTCTGCACCAATACTTATGGGGGAAGGGCCCTTTCTCTTTCTTCTCAAAGAATTTCATAACCATAATTCACAGACAAAACTTTCTTAGTCTTTGTTACAATACACTGTGAAATGGAGGCATGGCTCCTAGAGCCCCCACCCAATCATAGACCTTATGTTCAGGGACACAGTTTCTATATAGGTTTATATGATTGTCCCAGAGCCTCCTTAACTGGGCATAATAGAGAGTATCTAAGGAGCACATTCCCAGATCTAAAAATGGTCTGCCAGCTGAGGCTATACTTGGTAAAGCAATATTTTCATGAGGCATATTTCTCCTTTGGGTGCTGTATGATTATAGATGTAGAGCATTTTAGGGTTTCAGTCCAACATCTTCATTTTACAGATAAGGGAACTCGGGTGCCACAGGGGGCCATGACTCACTTAAGAGCACAAAACTAACTCATGGCAGATCCAGGACTAGAACTCAATTCTCACTACATCTCAGTTCAGTGCTGCTTCCCAAATACTGTCTTTCAACCTAAACTATAAAAATACCAAGAAAATCTCCGTATCAATGGATGTATCACCTATGGATTCTTACATGAACTTCAGAGCATGGACCTGCCATTGCTTCTGTTCTACTTAGCACAGAGGGAAGAGGAGTCTTGTGACTGGCTGCTGAATTGGAAATGAGAACGTATAAAGATGGCTCTAACTGGATAACCCTGCTCTTTTTTCTTCTCTAGCTACACTAAACGAAAATGATGTATACTTTTGGGTTAGGAGAGAGGCACTGGGCCTTAAGCTCCCATTTCAGGCTTATATTTGATTGAGGATACAGGGGTCTGTTCTTTCCTGTTTAGGCAAAAAAGCATATGGCCAGTACATGATATGGTCATACAACTTGAAAAATTCAGAGAGCAAACTCATAGATGTCTGAGAGTTAGAGTCCATCCCAGATTTTGTGGATAATCAAGACCGGTAAAGAGTAAAGTCTCAAGTGACCTCCCTGACTAGGCATAAAAGTGGATCAAAGGATTGTAAAAAGGGAGTCACGATGATTCATCCTTTGGCTATGCCACATTCAGAAGTGGACTGGTGAGGCAAATGCTTTGTAGAAATTGCTCTTCCCAGGGACCAAAGTTGCATATGGGTGTTAGCAATGTTGGTACTTCTGTTCATACTATGTCTTCTCAGTAAATATCCTTTTGTAAAAACTGAAAGATATGAATTGTTTAAATGATATTGGAATGTAAATCAGTGATACCAATTGTATAAGGTAGGCATTAACTGTAACAGGCAATTGATGTTAGGAAGGACCCAAATGGGTATATTCTTCAACAACTAGTATCAAAGAGATAACCTTCAGAAGTTTCCTAGAAACTTGAAAAGAGATGTAGCCTCATACTCTGAGAAACCAACCTAGTGGATTTTAGAATATCACTCCTCTAGGACCCTGGGGGAGGCAGTAACTAGTCTTTTTCTGGGGACCTGAATAATTACTGTAGGTAGAAATTGAGGTAAAGATCTCTAGAATTTATAAGTACATCATATAGAATATAATTATCAATTCCTAAAGGCTAATCTTCCTCCTCAAAAAAATTTGGTAATTCAATATAAATTCTAATTCTAATTTTCACTTACACTACTTAACATGGAATAACTCTATGGCACATGACTCTGTTGTAGGAGTAAAAATTGAGTTAATAGATAGACTACACTCCTCATAATGATTGTTGGATATAAAAGTGTTCTGGGGTGAGAAAAGTCAGAAAATTTCGTTTCTACTTATTTTACTCCATACTAATTAAATTACCAAAGAATTGTTTTATAGAGCGGAAAAAATAATAAAATTTGTTCTTTTTTTCTGGACAGAAGTAATGCTAAATTTTATTTTATTTTTTTATTTATTTATTTTTAGTTTTCAACATTCATTTCCACAAAATTTTGTTTTTCAAATTATTTCCCCATCTTGACCCTACCCCCACCCCAAAATATCATGCATTCTGATTACCCCTTCCCCCAAGCTACCCTCCTTTCTATCACACTCCTCCCTTCCCTTATTCCCATCTTCTCTCTTTTCTTATAGGGCAAGATAGATTTCTATACCACATTGCCTGTATTTCTTATTTCCCAGTTACATGCAAAAACAATTTTCAACATTTGTTCCTAAAATTTTGAGTTCTAATTTCTCTCCCTTCCTCCATCCCCACCCATCCCCACTGAGAAGGCAAGCAATTCAATATAGGCTATATATGTGTAGTTTTACTAAAGACTTCCATAATAGTCATGTTGTAAAAGACTAACTATATTTCCCTCCACCCCATCCTGCCCCCCCATTTATTCTATTCTCTCTTTTGACCTTATCTCTCCCCAAAAGTGTTACTTCTAATTACCATCTCCTCTCATTTGCCTTCCCTTCTATCATCCCCCCTACACCCAACTTATGCTCTTCTTCTCTACTTTCCTGTAGTGTAAGATAGATTTTCACACCAAATTGAGTGTGCATGTTATTCCCTCCTTAAGCCAAATGCAATGAGAGTAAGCTTCACTTTTTCCCTGTCACATCCCCCTTCTCCCCCCATTGAAAACGGTTTTTTTGCCTTTTTTATGAGAAATAATTTGCCCCATTCCATTTCTCCCTTTCTCTTCTCAATATATTCCTCTCTCACCACTTAATTTTATTTTTTTACATATCATTTCTTCCTATTCAACTCACCCTATGCCCTCTGTCTATGTGTGTGTATGTGTGTGTGTGTGTGTGTGTGTGTGTGCGTGCGTGTGTGTCTTTGTCAATAGGAGGATATACTCTGGGGACCTGTAAGTTCTCAGTTCCTCCAAGTCAAGAGAGGAGTTTACTCCTCTCCTGGCCTGTGCTCTGGTCTGTGAGCAGGATTTCCTCTCCAGAGGCTCCACCAGTCCCATCAAGCCAGAAATCTTCCTCACCCCAGGACCACCACTCAGGGCTAAGATCCAGATCAGCTGTTCAATTCCCTCAGGGCTCCAACAGTGGAAGCTGCCACTGCTTGGGACCAGGCTACACCACGGTGTTCCCTTGTCCCCCAGGTGAATGAGCTTTCTCACTGACCTTTGAAGCTGTCTTTGGCATTTTTGAGTTGAAGAATCTGGGACCCACAGTTGCTGCTAGTGGCTCCTTGAAGCCCACTCCAGTCCTGTCCTTGCCATGGTGGCCAATGCTAGACTACACTCCTCTCCATGCCCTGTGCGATAGACCTTTCCTGTTGACCTTCCAGGCTGCCTTGGGATGGAAATTTCTTTCATTCCATTGTTTTTTGGCTTTTGCTGCTCTAGAATTTGTTTAGAGTCATTCTTTACAGGTATTTTATGGGCTTTGCAGGGAGAACTTCCAGAGGTGTTTCCTTCTACTTTGCCATCTTGGCTCCACCCCCCTAAAATTTGTCTAAAAGAACAAAATCTCAAGGAAAATAATGAGGGAAAAGTAAAAAAAAGAAAGAGATTCTAAACCATATTTAAAAAGCAGAAATTATCAAAATTATTTAGTATTGATTAAAAATTAGAGAGGTCAGTCAGTGACACAGATTAGATACACAATTGTGTTTGTCCTTCGTTTTCAAAGAAGACCATGACATCAGAGAAATGATGACATGACTTGCACTTGACCTTGCTTTGAGTTAGGGAGGGCTGTGCAAGGTCACCAACCTCACTTTCTCCTCCTGAGTTATCTGGGTCCAGTGAACAGATATTCATCAGGATGACTAGAGATGACCTAAGATGTAATGGGAGACCTTGGCCTTTTTAGGCTGGTCTTTTCAGGTATTCACTTAGAGGGAGGTAACGCCCATTGAGTGAATAGGACTTTTTAAGGAGTGGTCAGGGAATGGCCCTTTTAATGAACAAAAGACAAAATACCCAAAACAAGGTGGGAGATACACAATATTCAGAAATAAATGAGCACAATAGCTTTGTGTTTGATAAACTCAAATACCTGATGGACTGAGGTAAGAATTCACTATTTGACAGGAACTATTGGGAAAACTAGGACGTAAAATGGCAGAAACTCAGTTTACATCAACATCTCATACAGGATACTACAATAACTTCCAAATGGTTACAGTAAAGGATAAAATCATAAGCAAATTAAGATGATCAAGGAAGAAATTACTTTTCAGAAGTACCTATGGACAGGGGAAGAGTTAATGACTAAACAAGGATTAGAGAGGATCACAGAAGGTGAAACTGACGTTTTGATTATATAACATTAAAAATAAATATTTGCACAAGTAAAACCAATGCAATGAAAGCTAGAAGGGAAATAGAAATAGAAAACCAGGGAAAACCTCAGCAAGTTTCCTTGAAAAGGACCTCATTTCTAAGATATATATAAAGAACTTATTAAGAATAAGATTCATTTTCTAACTGATATATGGTCAAAAGACATGGACATACTACTATGAATGACAAAAATCCAAGCTGCCATATGAAAAAAAGTTTTCTAAATCCCTAATAAGAGAAATATAATTTGGACCAATGAAGAATTATGTATGTGTGTGTATCTATATCTATCTATATGTAATACATATGTATAAATATATGTATGTGTTTAATACATATATATGTATATATACAGCATTTAACCAGTACAGGAATCTGTATTTTGCTTGACCATGCATATTTGTTGAGTGTTTTCATTTTCTTTTATTCAGAAGAAGGGAGAGAACATTTTTAATTCATTGAAAAAAATAATTTTTATTTTTAAAAAATTTTAAAACCTGGTTTCAAATTTCAGTTCTGATTTTCCTAGATGAGTTACCTTAGACAAACCATTTAGTGCTTCTAATCCTCAATTTTCTTATGCATAAAATGGGATTTATAATATTCCCAGTAATATACATGGTTGTTGTGAGTGTGCTTTGCAAGTCTCAAAGCTCTATAGAAATCTGGGCTGTTACTAATTAGTAACAAATAATATATAATCACATCTGTCTGAACTTCCTTGATTGGCTAGTCCTGCATGTTTTAGAAGTACTCTCCAGGTGCGCTCAGCTGGTACTCCCAAGTTACTAAGAATGAGATTTCAAAAGACAAAATCAATAATAATTGGGCACTATAAAAATGAACTGTTCAACAGCTTTTTAGGACCAAAGACCTAAAGAAATTATACACATGAGAAATTCCTGCGAACTGGGAAGTCACTTATATCTGATCACCAAAACTGGGTCTAAAAAATCATGCCTTCGGGAAATACTTTTTAATCTTGTTATATGTAATCAGCTAAAAGAAGTAATTGCACGAAAAAATATCCAGAAAAGAGAAAATTTAAGACAAGAAAACAACCAGGTCCCTATTTATTTCCCTTTTGATGCCTTTGGCAGAGTTTAACAAATAAATCAATCATTCAGCCTGCTCCCAGCTGTACTTACTAAGTGACTATGGAAGAGTCACTTCCCTGTGGTTCTAGGATTCTGCTAGTCTAGGGTTCTCTCTTTTTCAGTTGTTTTTCAGTCATATCTGATTCTTCACCACCTTATTTGGGGGCTTCTTGGCAGAGATACTGGCATGGTTTGTCATTTCCTTCTCTAGCTCATTTTACTGATGAGGAAACTGAAGTAGAGTTAAGTGACTTCCCAGGGTCACACAGTTAGGCCCAGCCTTCTATCCACTCTGACACCTAGCTGCCTCTACTGTTTCCAAGAAGGAAAAAAAAAAGAGAATCATATTTGTTCTAAATTCCAGGTCTGGCCCCCAATCCATAATCTTTTGCCGCCAGAAATAGGATTCTGTATTGAAGGCATAATTCAGAAGTCAGTAGGGACTAACTATTAAATATTAGAGTTGTGAAAAGCTCAGGCAAATTTCTGGTGAGGCAACGGCTTGTTAAAAGAAGTTCCCCCAACTTGTAAGCCTAAGGAACATTTTCCTCAAGACAACCTAAGTGGCAAAGGGAAATTTTTTTTCCCTTAAAAATGAGAGCTGCAAAGGATAAATTATTAATAGCCCCAAAGTAATACATCTTGCTCATATGTGGAATGAGGCAGCACTGACGGAAGGACTGAGTGCCAGAGCTGGGCTCCAGGGACCTGAGTTTAATTCTTGACTCTCAGTGGCCTTTTAATACAAATCATTTTCCATGCACACACAAACACAGCACATACCCCCACTTCTCATATACACACATAAACACACTACACATACACTATCCTAGGGGCCTGTGGGGAACATGGGTCTATTCAGGTGTATGAAGTAAACTAAACCCCTCACCAGACAGCTGTGAAATAGCAAAGGGTCTATATCTTAGACCAGGACAAGTTCAGGAAAAATGTCAAGGATGGAGCCATTCTCTACTGCTCTATTTTTCTCCCTCTTGAAAAATAGTTTGGAATATAATAGTACTGATCCATTCCTGATGTAATAACACAGAACTGAAACTAGAAGAGATATCTAATCCAACCACTTCATTTTTAAAATGAGGAAATTTAAGCTCAGGAAGGTTGTGGTCCAACATCAAGCAGGGCATAAGCCTCACAGGCAGGATTTGGCTCCAAAGCCAGTGCTCATTCATCTGTATCACATGCTACTCATGTACATGTAATCTCCTCTGATCAAATGTAAGCTTCTTAAAAGCAGGAACTTTCTCAGTTCTGTCCCTGAATACCCAATCCCTAGCACAGTGCCTGGCACTTAGTAAATACTTAAGATTGACTTATCCCTTGGCCATGACGCCATCATGGTCCTGCTGGAGAAGGAACTGATCCTTCCTGGCCATCAGCTCTTCTGTCTCTGGAAGCATAGGTTTAAAGCTTGAAGGGGCATTAGAAATCACATAACCCAACCTCTTCATTTTGCAGATGAGGGAAAAAATGTCGAAGAGGGTAAGTCACTACCTATAAGTCACATAAGTAATAAGAGGCATAGCCTGGATTTGAACTCTGGTTATCTTATGCTCCAATAACTTTTCATCGTACCATACAGCCTTCCCACACTCCTGATGAGGATTAATCTGTTCTCATTCCCTTTGTGATTGCCATCATTACCACCACCTATCATCATCATCATCATCATTCCTGGAATATATATCGTGGCTAGCATCGTGCCTTTATTAGTACTGTGATCCTCACACTAGTCCTGTGAGGTAGGTGAAGTAAGGATTTTTATCCCCAATTTACAGATGAGAAAACTGAGTCTCAAAGGGATGAAGTCATTTGCCTGAAGTCAAAAAGCTGATGAGTCAAATGTAGGCATTCTGGTGCTCTGGAATAATTTTCAATTGTATGTCTCTCTCTCGCTGACATGGTTACCAAGCAATTATCCCATATTTCCTAGCCAACTTCCTAGTAGGCATTTTCGACCTAGATGTCTTGGTAGCCCCTTAAATTCAATATATTTAAGACTCAATTCATCTATGTTCTCCTCTCTGCCCCACCCACACCTTCCAAGCCAAGTTCTCCTCACTTCTCTCTTAAGCACTGATACTAAGCATTAGTATTCAGGCTTAAAACATCATTGCTGATGGCTTTGCCATCATAGTTGTTGTTAACATAGCTAAAAGGCTCAGTGGATAGAGGGTTGAGCCTGGAGTCAGGAAGACCTGAGTTCAAATTTGACCTCACCCTTACTAGCTATGTGACCCTGGGCAAGTCATTTAACCTCTGTCTGCCTCTACTGGAAAAGCAATTGGCAAACTACTCTAGTATCTTCACCAAGAAAACCCAAAGGACAGGATTACAAAGAGTGGACTCAGTAGCAACAACAAAGTCATCCAGGTTTAAAACTTCATTGTTAACTCCCTCTCCCTGCCCCACAACCAAAATCTAATCAGTCACCAAATCCCTTCACACCCTCACCTTTAATTCTTACTAGATTATCATCTCATGCCCGTCAGAGCTTCCTAACTAGGCTCCCCTCCCTCTATTCACTCTTCATACCAATTGATCTTGCATTCCACAAATTAATATTTCAAAACCACTGCTTTGATCAAATCACTTAAGTATTCAAAAACTTTCTTTGGTTCCCACCTACCTACAAGAAAATATTCAAATACTTTGTTCCAGCATTCAAGGCACTCCACAATCTGACCCCTCCCTGTTTTTATCTCCTTATTTCCAACTAATCCCTTAGACAAACGATCATCTGTAGTCAAACTAGTCCGTTCACCCTTTCCCAAACACGTCTTGTGTTTCACTGGCCCTCTAACTATACCAGTGCTATTCCATCATACCTGGGAGGCTGTCCAACATCTCCACATGTCAAAATTGTGCCCTCCAAGTCACAGCTTCAATTCTACCTCCTCTCCGAGAAACGGTCTCTCTTTTTTCTAAATTCTTACAAGTCTTATTGTCTATACCACACATAGGACATTTAGCAATGTACTACCCTGCATTATAGTTTCTTTGTGAATGTGCATTATTTCCCCAACACTCTATTTTGGGAGTTAGTGTATGTACTCAGATAAATATTATACAAAGGACAGGACAAAATGAAGCTCCAAAGTGGTCTATGAAAATTTGAGGAGGGAGAGCTTTCTTGCAGTCCTGGTACCAGACAAAGCTCCATAGAGTAGATGGCACTTGAACTTGGACTTGAAGAAAGAGAAGAATTGCAACAGGCAAAGATAAAGAAATGTTCCAGGGACAGAGACAATCTGTACAAATATATAGCAGCAAGATGGGATCTAGAAGCAGCATGGGACCTACTGGGAAGAGAAAGTACAAGGGGATAAGTGACTGGTCAGGTAGGTTTGAGTCTGAGTATGGAAGGCCCTAAAGATCAGAGAGACAGACAGACAATATATTGGTGTTATAACCAGTCTACAATTTACACATATAAGACTTAGGGAGTTACTTAGAGATCAAAAGATACCAAGTGATACATCCATGCTCACATAGTGTCAGGGATGCAATCTGAACAAAGGCCTCATTGACTCAAAGACTAGCACTCCATCTATTGTGGCAGGAAAATGTATATATACACATATATGTAATATACACACACACATAGGGTAAGGATAAGAAGGGAGAAGAGTATGCTTTCATTAATATAGGAAATTCCTAGAAGAGGAAATTTCTTCTACTAATACCTGTCAGTAGGTCAGTCAACAAGCATTTATTAACCATTTACTATATATCAAGGACTGTGCAAAGAACTGCAAAGTAAGGTAAATTTCAGATCTACGGAAAATGAGTTTTTGATCAAACAAGAGATAGAGAAGATAATAAAAAAGTAAAATGTATAATTTTGATTACATGAAATTAAAAAGATTTTACATAAACAAAACCAACACAACCAAGGATAGAATAAAAGCAGGAAACTAGGGTAAAAAGAATTCTTCCTCAGTGAAAGATATATTCTCAGATAAAGGCCTTGTTTCTCAAATATATAGGGAATTAAGCCAAATTTTAAAAAAAGCCATTTCTCAATTGATTAATGGTCACATGATATGAACAAGAAGTTTTCAGCAGAAGAAATAAAAATATTAATATTGATATGAAACAATTCTCTAAATATTACTGATTAGAGAAATGCAAATTAAAACAACTCTCAGATATCACCTTATACACCTATCAGATTGGCTAATATGACTGAAAAGAAAAATATGATACATGCTAGTGGGGATGTGGAAAAATAGGTACACTGATGCACTGTTGGTGGAACTGTGAACTGGTCTAACCATTGTGGAGAACAATTTGGAACTATGCTCCAAAGGGCTATAAAATTGTGCATATCCTTTGACCTAATCTACTAGGCCTGTATCCCCAAAACATCAAAGAAAAAGGAAAAGGATGCATACGTACAATAATATTTATAATAATTCTATTTGTGAGGACAAAGAAATGAAAATTATGGTAATACTCATCAATTGGGGAAATGGATAGACAAGTTATGGCACATGATTGTGATGGAACATTATTGGGCAAAAAGAAATGAGAAGCAGGATGGTTTCAGAAAAGCCTGAGAAGATTGATATGAACTGGTGCAAAGTGAAATGAGAAGAACCAGGAGATCATTGTATACAGAAATAGCAATACTGTAAATATAATCAGTTATGGAAGATTTAAGTACTCTGATCAATACAATGAGCTCAGACTCAAAGCACCCATGATGAAAAATGGTATCCAACTCCAGAGAGAAAATTTACGAACTTTGAATGTGGATTAAAGTTTACTTCTTATGTTTTATGCTTTTTGCTTTTTATTTATTTATTTCTTGCAACATGGCTAAGATGGACGTGCGTTTTGCATGACTTCACATATATAATTGATATATTCCTTGCCTTTTCAATGAGTGAGGAGGGTTTAGAAGGAGGGACAGAATTTGATACTCAAATTGTTTAAAATGAACTTTGAAAATCAGTCAATCAATTAATTAATTAAACAAAGCATAATAAAAGCACAGTTCTTGCCTCAAGTAGCCTACATTCTAAGGGGGAAGAAAACATGCAAGAAAAAAACGAAGATGAGCACCTTCTCTGAAACTTATGATCTTAGCTGCCTGGAGCACTAAGAAACTAAGTGACTTGCCTAGAGTCACAGACATATTATGTGTCAGAGACACATCTTGATCCCAGGTCTTGCCACTAAAGCCAGATCTTCTTATTCACTACAACACACTGTTTAAGACATAATAGTCACACTCTGAAAGAATTATCATATGTTCCTATTCTCCACAATCAGCTAGGTTGGTAAACAATAATAATACTTTTATGTTGTACTTTATATTTTACTAAACGTTTTCATCCCAATAAGGCTTTGAGGTAGATTGTGCCAGTGTTGTTAATTCCATTTGACAGACAGTAAAACCCTTCTCACATGCATCTTCATGGCATAGTAACTACCTTGCATTCTCTAAAGCTGTTCCTGGGGATTATAAGCTCTAGCTGGTTTTACCAAGCTGGGAAGATTTTGGGTACAGCCTATTTTGTTGCACTCACTGTATGTTTGTGGTGTAAGGATAAATCTAGCTAACTCCCAAGAGGCTTCTTGCCAGGTTAGCCACCAAGTGATGAATTTCTCAGACACAGTAATTCTTAATAACAATCTACTAAATTATAAACTAGTTGCAGTCCTTATCAGTGGAGTCTGTATTCTCATTAACAGATTGCAGATCCTTGAAGAACTGAAGTATTTGCATATGGTAATGGTTATTTGAATGTATTCCTTTGTTGCTGCTACGACAACAGTTAGACTTTTGAAAAAGAGGATAAAAAGTATTTGATCCAATTAAAATGGAGAATCAAAAGAACCAGTCTACAATGATGTATGTCTTTCTCAATGATTCTTTCCTTCCAAATAATCTGTTAAACCTTTCAACTGAGAACTATTGGCAACAGACAAACACATCATGGCTAAAATATCAAGAATTTAAGGAAGATAGTCCTTACCCTAAGGAGGTCAAAGGACAGAAAGAAAGGTCTCATAGATATCAAAATGTTCATAGCAACACTTTTTGTAGTAGAAAAAATATTTGGAAGCAAAGTAAATAGTGATCAGTTGGGAACTGCAAAAGAAAATGTGATACATGAATTTAATAGAACACTATTGTACCATATAAAATTAATAAGAAAAATTCAAAGAAACTGTGGGAAGACCTATATAAACTAACTCAATATGAACTTGGAAGAACCAGGAAAACAATCTATGTAATAATTACAATAATATAAATGGTAAGAATTTTTAAAAAAATAAACTGAATATTTTGTCTATTATAATGACTGAGCTTGGCCATAAAGATGAGATGAGAAGATATCGAGCTGCAACATTGCAAATACTGACATATTTTGTTGATTCCCTTCTTATCTTTTCAGCCTTCTTACATCTTACTCCCCTCCATATACTCCAAGATCCAGTTACACTGGACTACTGCCTCAAATATGCCATCTAGCTCCCATCTCTGTCCTTGAATGACTGTCCCATAGACCTGGAATGTGCTGCCTCTTCACATTTACCTCTTAGCTTCCCTAGCTTCCTTCCAGACTCAGCCCAAATCCAACCTTCTACAGGAGAACTTTTTCAGTCCTTCCAAAAGCTAATGCCTTCCCCTCTCTCAAAATACCTTCATCCACCCTGTAGATATTGTACATGGCCCTAGTTACTTTTATATTGTCTCTCCAGTAGAATGTTGTTCTTAGCATTTCTTTGGATCCCCAGTATTTAGGTACTGGTGACAATGTCTGGGAGGGAGGGAGAGAGGGCTCTGGAATTCCCCATTACCTGGGTACTGGGAACTTTGGGGCTGTAGCCAGCTTTGAGAATAAAAGAAATTTTCTTCTGAAATGAGATGCTGGAAAATCTCACAAGAGATGAGAATGAGAAGACTAGGAGAGAGACAGGTAGAACTCTTGGAGATCTGCTGCCATTGCCACTGTCAGAAGGATAACCTATGTGGAATCTGCCTAATAACTGTCTGTGCATCTTGACAACGATGATGGTGATGTTGCCCATCTCATCTCATTGTCTCTTCTCCCTATCAAGGAATGGTGAGAAGTCGTTCCACCACTTAGCTCTTTTTCTTTAAAATTTTCATTTTACATGGCTGTTCACTGAATCCCTGCAGGCTAGTGTCTTAAGATAAAAGCACTACTGGTCTGTATGCTTACCATTTTCTCAAAATGGAGTGAGGGGAGAAATTATGGTCATTTACAAAGAAAGCATGAAGGGAATTCTCTTTTCTAAACAGTCAGGGCTTCCCTTCTTCTGACTGGAGGAAGGAGGACATCTGAATTAATAGATGTTTTAAAAACCATGCCTTTACATATGTTCCCCTTTCCCTTTTCCAAATCTATCTCCCTTTATGTGTTATCTTGACCTAATCCATGGATGGGGAACCTGCAGCCTCAAGGCCACATGTTGACCTCTAGGTCCTCAAGTGCAGCTGAATCCAAACTTTGAATCCAAACTTCACAGAACATTTGATTCAATCAAAGCGCCACACTTGAGGACCTAAAGGGCCACATGTGTCCTTGAGGCCACAGGTTCTCCACCCCTGAAATACAATATTCACTTTTTGAGGGCAGAGAATATGTTGTTTGCTTATAGTATCCTGAGAACTTATCACAGTGCCTAGAATAAAATGAATGCTTATTAAGTATTTGTACTCATTCATTTACATATATGCATATATATGTATAAATGTTAAACATATATATGGATAGATGTAGCTGATTGATAACAGAATCACACAGGATGGATCAATGTGGTTGGGTGGCAGACTGCCTTGTTGGAAGAAATATCCAAGTCAATGAAGCCACAGTTCCATTTCAAGAGTAGAATAATGTGATTGACAATTTTATAAGAGGGAAGCAGCATACTTACCCTACTCTTCATTTTTTTCCAATCAAGTCTTCTTGCTTTCTTCCGAAGGACCTGGCTTGGTTATTGGCAATTTGAGTCAATTGAAAGAGATGGCTGACAGACAAATACAATTGCTCATCTCTATAAGCAGGTGTCTCTGAGGAGGAACTTCATTCCCCACAGATTTAAATGAGGACAGCACTGCCTCAAAGGCAAACTAGTATTGACTGACTTTTGCCCTCATCAGGACTTGATTTGATATTGTACCTATCTGAATATACCAGTGTTTCGACTTACTATAGATATTTCAAAGTTCTTCGCACACAAACCCTCATACACACATTCACATCTCAAAATATGAGACTAAAGGATGAAAATAAGGATCAATTCATGTACAGAATGTATAGAAAGAGGCATTATGGCATAGTGTATAAAGAGATGAACTGAGAGGGAGACCTGGGTTTGAGTAATGCTTCAAAAAATGCTAGCTGTATGACTCTTAAGCAAATTCTCACTTAAACTCTGTGCCTCCAAGCAACATTTTAAGATTTTTAAGTTGCAGAATAAGTTCAGCTCTTCATTGGCAAAGGGAGTTTCCTCATTTGAAGTTTCATATACCAATAAGTTGGTATAAAATCACAGGTCTTTTTTTAATGAAAAGTCATGCTAGAAGAAATGAAGGGAATTGGATTCCATATTAAGGGAGTATTTGAATGGAAGACTAGTCCCATGGAGAAGTCACTAAACTAGGAAATAGGAAACCTCAGATTGAGTCACAGCTTTGTCACCTAGCTATGTGACCCCAGGAAAATTATTTAATCTCTCTGGACATCAGTTTTACTCATTTGTACAATACATGTAGGGTGGTCTTAGATTATATGATCTCCAAGAACTCTGCGAGCTCTAAAATTGTAAGTAACTTTGCTTTGAGAAGGGTGAGGAAGAGAGGGACATTCCACAGACTGGATGAAGTGACTTTACCAAGGTCATACAAAAGAATTAATGGAAAATTAGCAGCAGAGACAAGGTCTGTGGAATACTACTCACAGTCATCAATCATAACTTACATTTATGTGTTACGCTATTGGATCTACAAAATCCTTTTCTCCCTGTCAGAAAAGCAGTCCAAGTATTAACATCTTCATTTTACAAATGGGGAAACCGAGGCTGAGAGCTTCAGTGACTTGCCCATAGTACACAGCTAGCATCAGACTTGCAACCCTTTTAACCTAAATTCAAAGTTCTTTCATTTACACCAGTGCTAACTCTGCTGTGTGGCTCAGTAAAGTGTTATAATTGCTAAGCAGATAGCACAAAACGCCCAAAAAAAGTCAATTTTTCACTCACTCTGTACTTTTGCTTAATTTATCTTTTTCCTCCACTTTTAAAACTTTGAAATAAAAACTTATGTGCCCACTATTTTTAACTGACCAAGCAGATACTGAGAATGAAGAGGAAGTACTTTTTGATTAATGCTCAAAAAATCACTTCCAAAAATTTTCAAAAGCATTTTTGGCATATGAAAATTAATGAAGTCCTAGGTTTCCAGGATGTCCTAGACTAAAATAGACTTGTATTTTTAAAAATGTAAGCTAGCACTCCTGGGGAGAAAATCAGAAATATAGATATTTGATAAGGTGGTAGTACTGCTGGGAGGGTGGCGGGGGAGGACAAGGCGAACAATGAACAGCAAATTCATAGTGCTTAGAAAAAGAAATGTTGCACTTTCTCTTACCCTATCCAAAAGTGTATGTGATACAGATCCACGTTTTTATATAAGGAAGGCAAATTCTATTTAAGATAATGGCATTTCTTTTTATTACATTTACTATTATTCAATTTGGAAACAATCAGGGTTAGCAAAATATTAAGAATTTTAACATTATAAATGGGGTAAAATATCTTATCACAACCTACAAAGTCAGAGACTTTTCTATTTTGGAGTTTTTAATCTTAAATTTCTAACAGCTGAATACAATTATCTTAAATGGAAGTTATGGCAAAGCATAGTTTTCAGCCAATGAATATCTGATTGTGACAATGGTGGAGGCAGGCAACAGCAGATAAAAGCTGTTTAATGAGATGCTTCATTGATAAATTATTTCTGTGTTACTGTGTCTGCTCAAAGCAACAGCAGTTTTCTAGATAAAATGGTCAAATAATTAATACTTCATGAAAAAAAATCAAGATAGTAAATGGACCACAAGTTTCTGGTTGAAGAAACCATCTGCTGAAAACAGATTTACATAGAGCCTCATTTATGACCCTCAGAGGATTACCTAAGAATTGTTTTTTGCAATTTTAGGTCTTATCAAGAATAGCGGGAGCAAATCACCTGTCTGCTTTCAGATTTTCCTTGAGTAAATGGTCTGAAGACATAGAGAAAATCCAAAAATATCTTAACAGGCTAGAACACTGAGCTAAATCTAATAGATGAAATTTTTAAAAAGTAAATGTCAGGTCTTACCCTTGCATTAAAAAAATTCATTTCACCATGTTATGTTCATCTGAAAAATATCTGAGGATTTTAGTAGATTATAACTGTTTTGCATTAGTAAACAGCATGATATGATAGCCAAAAATGTTAATTGGATTTTAGGCTGCATTAAAAGAGCCATAGTGTCAGAAGTAGAGAAGTGGTAGTCCTATTGTATTATGGAATACACCTGGGACACTATTTCAGCCTGTGCATGATATTTTAGGTAACAACAACATTTATATAATGCTTTGAGATTTCCAAAGCATATTACAAATATTATGTCATTTTAGACTCGCAACAACAAAGGAAAGTAGGTGCGATTTTTATCCCCATTTTACATAGGGGGAAACTGAGGAAAACAGGAGTTAAGTATCTGAGGTCTTTCTGGCTCCAGGTCCAGTGTTCAATCCACTGTACCATCTATCTTCCTAGGTAGGATATTGATAAGCTAAACAACTTCAAGAGAAAGGCAAAACATGTCATTTGAGTACTGGTGGAATGAAATGGGTAGTTAACCTGTAAAATAACAACAACAACTAAAGATAATGTTGCAGTGTGAATTGAGGACTAGCCGTGGAATCAGGGATACCTGGGTTCAATCCCTGCTGCTGACACGTTCTGGTTCTAGGACCTTGGGCAAATCACTTAACTTTCAATTCCCCAGCAATATTCTAAATATAAAATTTATAAATTAATTGTGGATCTACATGATTAGAAGAAAGTTCCCACCCCAATGAATTCCAAGATGAACTCTGATACAGAACTTTAGAGCTCACAAATCAATTTCCATGCTTCTTCAATTTAATTTAATTTAGTCTTCAAAACATCCCTATGAAGTAAGGAATCTAGTGATCATTTCCATTTTACAGATGAAGATGTTAAGGATCATAGAAACTGATGCTCCCAAGGGCACAAAACTAGTAATGTCCAGAGGCAGGATTATATATCCAATATTTTTTTTTTTACTTCAAGGCTCTTTCAAAAATTTGGTGCTCTGCCCAAAGGGCTATAAAATTGTGCATATCTTTTGATCCAGCAATACTGCTACTAGGTTTGTGTCTCAAGAGAAAGGAAAAGAATCCATATGTACAAAAATATTTATAGCTCCTCTTTTGTAGTAGCAAAGAATTGGAAACTGAGAGAATGTTCATCAATTGGAGGATGTTGTTGTATGTGATTATGATGAAATACTCTTGTACTGTAAGAAATGAGGAGCAGGATGGTTTCAGAAAAGCCTGTGAAGACTGATATGAACTGATGCAAAGTGAAGAAAGCAGAACCAGGAAAACATTGTACAGAGTAACAACAATATTGTATGGATGATCAATTGAGAAATACTTAGCTACTCTGATCAATATAGTGATCTACAATAACTCCAAAGGGCTTGTTATGAAAAATTCTACCTACCTCCAGAGAGAGAATTAATGAACTGAATACAAATTGAAACATATTTTTTCACTTTATTTTTCTTGCCTTTTTGTCACATGGCTAATGTGGAAATATGTTTTACATGACTTCATACATATAATGAGTATTCTTACCTGCTCAAGAGAGTTGGAGAGGGGGTGGAAGGAGGGGAAAATTCGGAATTGAAAATATTTTTTAATTTTAAAAAAAGGTATTGAAATATTCCTTAAGACTTGGTTGGTTCCGAGGATTAAGGGTCTCAGAAAGTTAATGTCACTTCCTCATCATTTGAGTATAATGCTGCCATGAGAAGATGGAGGAGCTCTCAGAAATTTGAATGGTAAATCATGATGGGAACTTCTCAAAGATGAATCAACCCAAAGAGTTTTCAATGTTCATCCTTGTTGAATATTCTTCTTCTGCAATGGCTAAGTAAATGTCTTTCTGGAGATTGTAGAATGACCCATCATCATTTCATTTTTTGCAATATACAACCTAAACTGAGGAACCCAACTTAGACACCAATTATGTGTAACATAGTATTTAGAAGGGGTTTGACCTTGGAAAATGGTGAGGCAGTCTTCCTATTGGACACTGAGCAGGAAATGCTAAATGATTATTTTAGGATATTTAAGATCATAGATTTAGAATTGGAAAGGACCTTAAAAAGGGAGTGACTCCACACTCAGTATTTTCTTGCCTTTTGACTTCAGCTTCAATCAGGAATTTGTTTTGAGCAGTTTCCTACAAAGGGTAGGAAAAGGACAGTTGACCCTGTCCCCACTCACCCACTACAGCCACCACTTGGCCATGATTATACACATCCTACCGAGGAAGCCTGAGCCTGGGTCTTGGACTACTTTTGTACTTTTTCTCTTGACCTTAGGTGAACTAGTATTTGTTCTAAGATGAGTGTCAGTCAATCAATAAATATTTATTAAGAACCTACTATGTGCCAGGCACTGTGCTAAACACAGGACATGAGTTTGAGAGGTACAGACCTCCTTGATCCTCTTGGTTACTGTGGACTTAAACCTAGAGGATGAATCCTGAGCAATTATTCCAGGTCTCTTCATGAAGACACCTAAAGGATAATACCAAATCTAGCTTGTTTGGCCAGAAGATGTGGATAGTGTACATTTGAGGAAAAATGTAGCAAGACTTATTCAGTACTCCTGTGAATTGCTTTATGTTCTGATGATGTTTAAGCATTAGCCTACCAAAAAAGTATTAACAGTAGTTAAACAAGTTTTTACTAAATCCTGCATTACATAATTTTGTGAGGGTCTGTTTTTGTTGCTGTTCGGTTCTGTCCAACTCTTTGTGACCACATGGACCACAGCACGCTGGTCTCTTCTATCCTTCTATCTCCATGTTCATTTCTTCCATGACACTATCTATCTCATCCTCTGCTGTCCTCTTCTTCTTTTGTCTTTAACCTTTCCCAGCATTAAGGTCTTTTCCAATGTGATCAAAGTATACTGTGAGTCTTTTGTGATTTCCAGAATTTCTTTTACATATGAATAATAAATCTGAACCATTTGTGATTCATATCATTCATTGAATATCTTCCTATTCTTCTCTTTTGAGGAAACTCTAGCCATGTGCCACTCCATAATCTTTAAACAATTTTTCCTTAAGGCCCCAGAGAAGAGCTTTAATAAGCCAAAGAGCATGAAAAAAGGGAGACAAGTTCCTCCCATTAGAGATCAGACTCCCTCAGAATAAACCCAGTATATACCACATGCATGGGTCCAGAGCAAAGGCACTTCTGAATGGAGAACTGATTGGGCATAGCACATGCACCCTCTGGTTTCAGTGGCAGGTTATTAATAATATGCTTTCACTAATATGTGTACATTCCTCTACTCCCCTGAAATTACTTTCTATGCATCTTGTTTGTACTTTGTATGTACATATATGTATACATTTCTCAATTGAATATAAGATCACTGAGGGCCAAAATTATTTCATTTTGGTGTGGGCAACCCTAGAACCCAGTGCCTACTGTATAGGTGTTTAATAAATGTTGACTGATTATTAAAGATAAAATGAGTTACTGATGACAATATTCATTCTTGCATTAAAAGACACCACAGCTAAGAAAGGGCCAGAGAAGGCACATTTTTAGTGATCTTTGTAAAAAGGATCTAGAGAAGTAGATCCAAGTTTAACCAGAGAGAAGAGTAGCATATGGGGTGGCGGACAATTGCATGGTTTTTATTTTGTCTGTTTTTTTTAAACATTGTGCTTTATCATTCTGTTCTTTGAGAAGTGGTAGTAGGAGGAGTATAAAAAAAGTTTTAGAATCTTGGTCTCCATTCAAGAGCACATCCATAAATGGTTCTTCTAAGTCTGTTCTGCCCAGGATTCAAAGAGTAAACAAACAAACAGACAAACAAAAAGAAAACCCTTCTTCCTTGCTGGCTATTCCTTAAGCTGTGTAGCACCAGTTTCACTTCGTAGGAGGCCCTGAGCTCCTACAGAGCATGGGATATTCCGTTGTCTCTCCAGCCAATGGTTTCTGAAAAGCCTTTTGGAGTGCCTTTGAGTGGACAGAACAAACCATTTCAGGCAAAACTTGACAGAAAGGTGAGTTGCTGATAAAGTAAGATAAAAAAAATAATAAAGTAAAAAAAAAAAAGCAGAGCAATCGATGGCTAGAATGTCATTTTTTAATATCTCTTTTTTATTGAAAGGGCTCATATACTCTATTTTCTTCACTTAAAGAACAGTTGGGGATGGTCTTCAGCTTTTTCAACTGAGTATTGTGTGTTTTGTGAAGTCGAACTCACAGACTCCCCTTGGCCTCTCCTGACCATCTACTCAAGGAAAATCGGAAGGTAGCCAGGCAATTTGCTCCTGCTATTCTGGGTAGGACCTAAAATTGCAAAAAACAATGCTTAGGTAATCCTCTGAGGCCCATAAATAAGACTCTATGTGGGGTTATCACCAACAGCTGTGAAGAGTTTATTCTCAAGCTTTTATTTCTCTGACCTCAAGTAACCTACACAGTATATGGGCCTGTAGATCTTTCCAGTTTTAATTTCAACTTTTGACACTAGATCATACCATTCATTCAACGATATTACTGTTGATCTAGTTAATAGCACCACTTAGCCCTTGAAAAGTTTTAATTCAAGAATTTTATGACCCTTTATAAATATGTTAGCCCAGTCCGAACAATATTCCTGGAAAGCTTTCTCATTTTTCTGGATGAAAAAAATAAGGAACTGCATTTAAGGGATTCACTGTAAGATAAGTCAACAAGTGAATGCAGTGGAGGCAGCCTGGAGAAGGATCAGGATTTCCAACGAAGGGAACTGTGAAGTTATAGCAAGGGTTGTGTGAATTCATGTGCACAGTAAGCATTACCAGCTTGCTATTTATTTAGCTTCAGCTAAAAATGCAGTGAGATTTGCTATAATAAGCAAACATTCTGTAGACTAAATAAATAATGTGTCTTACACATGTATGTTTCACTATTTTTCTAGAGTACATAGATGCTGTTGTGAATAATAAAATACAAGGTCATTTCAAAGCATTTCTGAATTCATAGCTTTTAGTCATCATGTATTTTTTCAATCAATGTGGGGAAAAAAGCTAGCTCAGGAATCAGAGGACCTGGGCTCAAATCTCACCTTTGACCTTGGACTCTTCATCTTCCTGGGTTTCAGTTTCCTCATCCCTAAAATGAAGGGGCTGAGAGAATTGGTTGGATTAGATGGCTTTTGTCATCTTTCCTAACTGCAAACCAGGTGAGGGTCTTCCTACTTTTATATAAAGGATAGGATGATATGGTAGTGGGATAGTGGGACGTGAGAAAAGGCTGATATCCACCAGAAATCCTTTACCATGGCCATGAAGGTGACTGAAGCGAGTGCTGCGGAGCATTTAGAGATTGGTCAGACATCAAAAACACCAAGATCATCCACTGCATCCCGGATCATCACCAGTCATCCCAACTTTTGTCTTGTCAATGGACTGCAGTGACTCTGTAGGAGAAAGTGAAGCTGATGATCTGTGCAACTCTGCCTCAAAAATCCAATTCACATGCAAGTCAAGGCACCACTTACTCATGAAGTCATTGGACCACCTCTAAAATGAAGGGCAAACAACTTCTGCCCAGGTGTGGAAGCATGCCTTCCCAAGGAAAAAGCCTAAAACTCATACAGGATGCATTCATCATGCTCCATGCATCCATGCATTCAGGGGCAAAGCTTCAGTTGCCAAACATCTGATGTGACTCTGATTATCTTGATAAGGTCGGGAAACACTGATCTAGAAAGAGACCTGGACTATCAGATAGTGGCATGAGGTTTTCGTCTTCTTTTAGCAACTTACTGCTTTATAAACATAGACAGGTCATTTAGCTTATCTGAACTTCAGTTTCCCCATCCATAAAATGAGGTTATAAGACTAAATAATCTCTGAAGTCCTTTCCAGCTCAAAAATTTACCAATTATTGCAACCATAGTTTGTTCATCTATAAAGCAGAGAGAAGCATATTTGTAATGAAGTAGCTGTGAGGAAAATGTCTTATAAACAGCTATATAAAGATGAATTGTTGCTATTTTTTAATTAAAGGACCAATAAAAACCAAGATTATGGCACAAGATGCTATTCTCACCACAAATACACACTTCCTCCACAGCTACCCCATGTAATTAGACATGTATTAAGTGCCTACTATGTGCAAGGCATTGTGCTAGGCACTAAGAAACACATGCAAAAAGAAACAATCTCTGACCTTGGTGAGCTTATATTCTACTGGAATAATACAATCAACATAAAGATAAGTAAATACACAAATATTGAAAAGAGAGAAGGAACTGAGACATAAGGAATCAGGTAAGACTTTGCAAAGGAGGTAGTGAGCCTTAGAGAAAACTTAAGATACTAAAAGACAGATCTGCAGTGTGAATGGATTCCAAGCATACAAAACCACCTACATTTGTGACATGCTAAAATGAAAGATGAATATCAGGTTCAAGCAATTAGTCTAGATCTGGGGACAGAGCCAAGATAGCAGAGTAGAAAGATGCACTAGCTCTTCCCGCAGAGCCCATAAAATACCTGTAAAGAAAGATGCACTAGCTCTTCCCCCAGAGCCCATAAAATACCTGTAAAGAAAGACTATAAACAAATTCTAGAGCAGCAGAAGCCATAGAATAATGGAGTGGAGGAGATTTCCAGCCCAGGGTGACCTGAAAGGCCAACGGGAAATTTCTGTCGCACAAGACATGGAGCAGAGTCCAGCCCAGCCTTGGCCATGAGGCAGGGTGCCAGGAGGAGGACGGGAGCAGGCCTCTGAGGCAGAATCCCCAGTGGCAGTAGCAATGGTTTGCAGATCCCTCAACCTACAGGCACCCAAGTTCAGTGAAAGGATTTTTTCAGCTGGCCAAGAAGGGAGCAGGGTCTTCCCATAGCTCTGGCCTCAGGCAGAAGTGGAAGAGGCCCCATTGGGCTATAGCAGCTTCCGTAACAGCCTACATCCATTGTTGAATCATAAAGCCCCTGGGGGAACTGAGTAGCTGATCCATAACTCAGCCCTGTGTGGAGGCCCTCTCCCCACATAAAGCCCCTGGGAGAATTGAGCAGTTTATCTGAATCTCAGTCCCCAGTGCTGGCTTGGTAGAACTGGAAGCCAGGTGGTTGTGGAGAAGAAACTACTACTCACAGATTCTGGGCACAAAAGTTTCCAGCAGGGAGGTGAGAGGGAAAACGTGAAATTTACTCTCATCACATCAAGGAAGGAATAAAATGCACATTCATTTTGGTATGAAAACCTATCTTACAACACAGGAAAGTTGGGGAGAAGGGGATAAGCAGGGTGGGGGTGGGGAATGATGGAAGGGAGGGTAATGGGAGGAGGAAGCAATTAGAAGTCAATATTCTTGGGGAGGGACAAGGTCAAAAGAGAGAATAGAAGAAATGGGGGGCAGGATAGGATGGAGGGAAATATAGTCAGTCTTATACAATGTGACTATTATAGAAGTCATTTGCAAAACTACACATATATAGCCTATACTGAATTGCTTGCCTTCCCAATGGGGATGGGTGGGGAGGGAGGAAGGAAGAGAAGTTGGAACTCAAAGTTTTAGGAACAAGTATTGAGTATTGTTCTTGCATACAACAGGGAAATAAGAAATACAGGTAATGGGGTATAGATATTTATCTTGCCCTGCAAGACAAAAGAGAAAATGGGGATAAGGGAAGGGAGGGATGTTAGAAGAAAGGGCAGATTGGTGGTAGGGGTAATTAGAATGCTTGGTGTTTTGAAGTGGGGGAGAGTAGAGATGGGGAGAAAATTTGGAATTCAAAATTTTGTGGAAATGAATGTTGAAAACTTAAATAAATAATTTTTTTTAAAAAGTAATGTCTAGTTTGGCGAGAATGAAGACTGTGTAAAGGATTTTGTTTTTTCTTAAAAGTAAATTGGGGGGCGGAGCCAAGATGGCGGAGTAGAAAGACTCACCTATGCTAGGTCCGAACCCACAGCCCATAGATTTCCTGTAAAAAGAACTCCTGACAAATCCTGGAACAGTGGAAGCCGCGCAGCAACACAGTGAAGGAGATTTCCGTTGCAGAGAGCCCTGAAAAACCAACCACAAAGGTACCCTGGACAGAGGCAGAGCCCTGCCCTGCCGAGCGCTCCCCTCCCCCGCCCCGGCCACACGGCACTGAGAGGAGCGAGCAGAGCCCTGCAGGCATCAGGGACCTGAATCTCCAGTGACCTCGAAGGTCCCTCCACCCACAGACGCACAGGTCAGTGAGAGAGACGGGCTGAGAGGGGAGCGGGGGATCTCCGGGACTCGGACCCCCTGAGAAGAGGCCTCTGGGGCAGAGGCTGAGGCAGCTCAGGCAGAGGTAGCTCAGCCAGAGACTCCCAGAGTGGGCTGGAGCTCCACCCCAGCTCCATTACAAAAGATCTCTGTATAAACCCCCTGAGGGAACTGAGCCTGAGAGGCGGCCCTGCCCCCACCTGAGAACCAGCAGATAAGC
>CM053771.1:447634838-447662467 GCA_028658325.1 Potorous gilbertii | reverse complement strand
ATAACTGTTATGGAAGTCATTTGCAAAACTACACAGATATGGCCTATATTGAATTGCATGCCTTCCCAAAGGGAATGGGTAGGGAGGGAGGGATGGGGAGAAGTTGGAACTCAAAGTTTTAGGAACAACTGTCGAGTATTGTTCTTGCTACTGGGAAATAAGAAATACAGGTACGGGGGAATAGAAAGTTATCTGGCCCTATAGGACAAAAGAGAAGATGGGACCAAGAGAAGGGAGGGATGATAGAAAGAGAGGGCAGATTGGTGATAGGGGAAATTAGAATGCTCAGTGTACTGGGGTGGGGGAAGGGGAGAATTGGGGAGAAAATTTGGAACCCAAAATTTTGTGAAAATGAATATAAAAAGTTAAATAAAGAAATTTATATTGAAATTAAAAAACCCCCAAAAAACAAAGAAAAAAGCCAATTTTCTATGATTTCTGGAAAGTGCCATAAATAACTCCTCCTTTTGGGTCAAAGAGGGCATTATCTATGATAAAATTTTTAGGGACACAGAAAGGTCTCAGTACTTTAGAGATATAAAAAAATGATGTCAAGTAATAAACTTGATTGTTGTTCTGGGAAAAGCCAAGTAGTCAATATAAATTTGAGTACCCTAATTTAACCTTCCAAAGATCTAACCTTCCAACATTTGGTTGATTGACCATTGCTAGGGAAATAACCTTGAGGTTTATTTCCAGTTGCAAACTAGTCTTTGATCAAGGTTTTTATAGTTTGCCTTTGAGATTTTGCATGTTAGTACAAGTTTGAATGGACAGGGGGATATTTATTACAGATTGCACTTCGTAAGGGAAAATTGTCATTAATACACACACACACAGAGAAACTAAAATAATGGATATAGAACATAGCCAGCAATGTAAATACATGTGTAAATGTATACATTTGTATACATTTTTTAAGGGGAAGCAATATTAGCTCTTTCATAGTTACAAAGAAAGTTTTGTACTTGAAGTTATAAAAATTCTAAGTAACCTTCTTAAATATGTTATAAGGAAAATATTGCAATCAAAATTCAGACATTATGGAAGAATTGTCATGGTAATAGACTAGCTGGTCCTAAGACAAGTAACTACTACAAGCAAGGCATAGTTTTAGATGCTGGAGATACAAAGACAAAAGGAAAATAGTTTCTGTTCACAAGGAATTTAGTGCTACTGGATGCGGGGTACGGGTGCCACATATAGGCAGATATGTGTATACATGATTATTTGAAGAGATAGAGTGTACTAATAACTAAGGGGAGATGGTTAGTTCTTCCTTACAACAAATAAATATTGAGTCATGACATTCATTTCCAGTTCCAAAGATTTATTTACTTCGTTGAGCTTATGTACCATGTTCCATGTAAATGCCAAAAACTTGCCCAATTCTGTTGTTATTGTTTCTTCCTGAAAGAATGAATGAAATTTGATGATAGTATTAGAGAACAATATTTACTCCTAAAACACTTCACTTAGTTTTACAGGGCAAGAAATTTTGGGTAACAGTGATTTTTTCTTGTTTTTCTATACTTTGTATTTTAGCCTTTCCTTTGCTTTTAGTTATCACCTTGAAGTCAAATCTGAAATTTATTTTTTTTTCATGTTCCATGCTCCTTGTAAGATCCTCTCTTTCATTTTGAAAGTTTGTTAATTGCCTAGGGGTTACTCTCTGACAGTATCCTATGGATACTTTGATCTACATTTTCTCCTCCATCTCCAATAAAGAAGGGTAATTTCCTTGTATGATTGTATTTGGTGCCACAATAAAAAAATACAAAAGTCCTCAGTTCCATTTTACCTTTGCTACGATGAGAGTTGGAAATACTAATAATTATACAACTTTTGTAAACATTAACTTAGCTGTTGGTATTATAAATATACAACCTTTTAGTCCCATATGACCAATGAGTAGACCTACTGCTGAAAGAAGTGAATTGTATTAATCTTGACATTAGTACTATCAGATAAGCCAGAAAATGAAAAGAATGTCCAGTTAAATAGAATGGGTCACAGTTTCACAAAAGTGAAATTGATTATATTTTTATAGATAACAAAAAACTCATAAGCAACATTCAATTATTCCCAAAACAATGGTTAGTATAATTAGACTATTGACTTTTTAGAGCAAAGAAAAAAATTAATACAGAACTAGAAGAATGAAAATGATAAAGAAAATAACATGCAATTCAAAAGATTCCAGTCTGACCTATTTACACTATTGACCCTACAAAATGAGAAATGGATACAGTGAATGAAGTTAACCCAAATTATATTTTTTAATGCAGAAGTTTAATCTATGCAAATCTGAGAAGATGAAAATAGTTTAGAAGCTTCTTTAGCCACATAGTGTGCTCTTTCACCAATTGAGATAATATGATCCTAGGATAAAGTAGACTAGGGAAAAACTAGTTCAGAATATACTCATTTGTAAAATATTACAGTGGAGGATGGTAGAAGATTATGCGTAGCATCACTTTGTAAAATAAGAAAAATATTTTAGAGGGAAAAACAAGGCTAAAGAAAGCTTAGCAAGACACCCAACCAAGCAGTCATATAAATAGCATTTAAGGGATGAATAAATGAATGATAAAGTATTCATAAAATACTTACTTATTGCTAGGTGAACATGTATGCTAAGTGCTGGGGATACAAATGTAAGCAAATAAGACAGCACATATTTACATATACAAGTGTGTATGTATGTAAGTATATTTCATTATGAAGAGACGTATACATATAAAATTCATATGTATGTATATATGTTTATGTATACATATGTGTGTACGCAATACATACACACATATACATTTATATATACACACATATATATATACTGTATATGTGTATTCTTCTTTTCACAATCAAGGTCAATGGAGTCACCACATTTTTACTTTAATAACATAATCCTAAATGTGTTTCTTGAAGAGCTGAAGATGGCATTAAAGGAAAAGGAGATAAGAAAAGAAACTGAACTAGACGAGGTCCATGCCGGAAATGACATAGTTTTGAGGACACTAAGGCATATATTCTTAAGCTATGTGAAAAAGGAGATGTTCCCAAAGTCATGGTAAGATATAATTGGCCTTCAATGGACCTTTTTTAGAACAGAAAGGAAAAAGGCTGCTGAGGAAATAATAAGCAGTGATCCATATTCCTATTTTTTTCCATCTATAACTTTTATTAGAATAATTTACATATGCAATGAGAACATTTTTAATGAGGGCCTTTTATGTAAATATAATGCAAGTGGTATTTCAAAGTTTTTCTAATATGTGACTAATGGTATAGAGACTCAAAATCTGGCTTGGATTACTCTTTGTTGACTATTAAAAATTTTTTTTTGATTTGATGGAGCAAAATACTGCCTAAGTACTGCAAAGGCTTTTGTCCAATAGGTGCCTCCTGTGCATATATCAGTATTATATATGACACTTGGAAATGTGCAACAACATATGATTATGTTAAATGATCACCCGATCGCAACAGGGAAACATATGCTAACAAAAATGTTTGTTATTGTCAAAGAGAACTGATGGTAAAAAGCTTCAGAGACTCTGTTTTTGAGATGACATCGTGCTGATGGCATCAGCCCCGGATCATTTCAGAACCTCCTAAATGTGACTTGTAATCACTCAAAGGAGATAGGTCCAGCTAACTATGTGGAAAAAAATACAAGAGGAAAAATGGTTTGTTGTTTATACTATGATATACTGTTGAAAAGATAACCCATAAAGCTTGTTCATCAGTATATACATCTGACACAACTTTCACTTGGACAATGAGCTGGGTCTACAACTAGGCAGGAGATAAAAAATGGGTTGAATTGCCTTTTAGAAATATGCAGTGCTTTTAATGACTACAAGCTTTTCCCGGAAACAAAGGCTTATTTTTTTAACACCAATATTCTTCTGGTGGTGATGTATATCTTTGAGTGATGTAATAATATTATTTCTGAAGAACTGAAATTTCAGGTCACCCAAAGGACAATGGAAAAGCACATAGAGGGCATGAATTGACTGTATCACATAATAACAGCAACAAAAATTACACAGGGGAAGTGATGTGAAAGTTATTATTAAAGTCTACTCCATGGTTCATACCTGCCTTCTTGTCTCTCCCTTTTCTCCCCCCATTTTTACTCCACCTTCCATCTTGGAGATCTTAGATCACAGTTTTCCAAGTTTGATTCTAGGGGGCCTGACTTCAAAGGGATTGGTTTCACTCCATAGACCTAACCCTATGCTAAAATAAAACTATTACACGGAAATCTCTAAAACAAGCTATAGGCATGGCTCAAGTCTGGGGTTTTCCCACGTAGGAGCAATAAGGACTCTTCCTGCAAAAGCACTCAGTGTATCTAATGAGTATCTAATTTGGGATAACCTTTATTTTTATAGATACTATATAAGACTCAAAAGACTCAACTACCACACCCCCCACATATACACACATCCACATGCATAATGCAAGACAAATAAAATGCTCAAATCATCCACTACACTCATTATACTGCCCTGGAAGGTAAAAACTCTTTGTGAGACTTCTGACCAGACATATCCCATTTACCTTGGGATTGTACTATTTGAGTGACTGACAGCAATCATCCAGGATGGTTGGTCAGTTGCAGATGTTCTGCCCAGTCATGGCAAAATTTTAGACCTTTTGCTGTAGAATTCTCCCGGTGATGGCCCTTTGCTACTCCAAATATATATTTTTAAGGAATTTTTCCCCCATAGGTAGCTGACAATTATGGAAGTTGGGGGTTCTTGAGTGCCCCTGAAGTAATTTCCAAGACTTGAAATAGACACTGGTCACTGACATTTGTTCATAAATGAAAGCAAAAAGGTCAGAGAAGGCGGACAATAACTCATAGTTCAAGAACTTCCATCTCAGGTTGTCCTAGAAAAGTATAGTTCAGGCTCACCATATGCTTCTCTCCCAAACTACATTTTATGCTGCCAATGAAGAGAAAGGAGAAATCCCCTCTCTCTATCATTGCACTCTGGTCTGGAGGGATGAGGAAAGTAATGTTCCACTGGGGGAGAAGTTTTTCCAACAAGAGTTTTTACTTCCTAAAATTGTCAATCACTAATCATATTTAGCACTGGAGATCTATGAGAAGAGTTTATTTGTCTTCTTGGCAAGGAATTTGAGTGCATATCTATCAGGAATATTCTAGAGCTCATGTCTAACTGCATGGGAGATTCCCTTTTTATAAAGGTCTTGGTTCTATAATTTCTTAGAGTTGATGCTGGGGGTTGTGATTTGGTAATCATCAAATTGAGGTTTCTCTTAACCTTTCTCCCATTATCAAAGGAAAAAAAATGTACAACCAAAAAAATGGTGTGGTCATGTACTGGGAGCAAGGAACAAATAATGAGCACTCACATGCTCTACTAATATCCATACAATGTCATGAGTATTCAAGGAAGAACCTGACTGTAGGATGGATGAAGTTGTGGATAAGAGTCACTCATGATGGGGAGAAGTTGTGATCTGCATCATTAAAGGGAATGTCCACATCACTGAGATCACAAATCTCTTCATTCATTTAAGAGTCACTGTTTTGAAACAAAGGGATCTGGACTCAGTCATAACCATTCATTTAACTATTGCTATAGAACATCAGCCCTGGGGTTTTTCAATGAACATTTGTAGTAGGGAAAAATGTTTCTCTTCTCCAATAATTGTCAGCCAGTCTTTCCCTCAAGTTAGGCATGGTGCCATTACCAGATAAAGTAGAGTAAAAGTAAATAAGGTTTTCTCAGCGTTCAAGGGTTTCCTTAAGGCTGACTTATACACTCATCACACAGCCTGTGGAAAATGCAACCTCAGAGGGCATGGCTGTCTATAGCTAAAACTTCATATAAGCCCAAATTCGAAAGAGAGGTCCAAGGTATACCTCTCACTCAGCTTCAGAGTGTATACTGTAGAACTCTTGAGTTGGAAGGAAAGAATCAAACTAAATGCAAATTTATTCATTATCATTCAGCTCTAACTATCATGAGGGTGTTGAGGGACAAGTTAAATTTTGGTTGATGATGACTTTTGCAAAATGATGTCCCATTTAATATAAATCAATATAGTTCACTTCCTCAACAATCATGAATTTATTTCAGAAATAAAAATACTAACAAACTGGGAACAGATAATGATTTATTGATGACAGATTAATGTCAGAAGAAATCTAACATTGTGGAAACACAATCAGAATAACAGAAGATCTAGCAGCTTTTACATTAAGGGATTGAAGGACTTGATATATGATACTTCAGAGGTCAAAGGAGGTAGGATTAAAACCAAGAATCATCTACTCAGCTAAACTGAGTATAATGCTTCAGGGGAAAAAGTGGCTATTCAATGAAATAGAGGACTTTCAAGCATTCTTGATGAAAAGACTAGAGCTGAATAGAAAATTTGACTTTCAAACACAACAATCAAGAGAAGCATGAAAAGGTGAACAGGAAGAAGAAATCATAACGGACTTACTAAAGGGACTGTTTACATTCCTACCTGGAAAGATGATATTTGTAACTATTGAGACTTTTCTCAGTATTAGGGAAATTGGAGGGATTACATACATTTAAACAGAGGGCACAGGGTGAGTTGAATATGCAGAGATCATATCTAAAAAAATAAAACTAAGGGGTGAGAGAGGAATATATAAATAGGAGAAAGGGAGAAATAGAATGGGGTAAATTATCTCTCCCATAAAAGAGGCAAGAAAAAGCTTTTTCAATGGAGGGGAAGAGCGGGGAATGTGAGAGGGAAAGAGTGAACTTTACTGTCATTGGATTTGGTTTAAGGAGGGAATAACATGCACACTCAATTTAGTATGAAAATCTCTCTTACACTAAAGGAAGTAGAGGGGAAGGGGATAAGCAGGGGTAGGTGATGATAGAAGGGCAGACAAATGGGAGGAGGGGATAATTAGAATGAAATACTTTTGAGGAGGGACAGGGTCAAAAGAGAGAATAGAATAAATGGGGTCAGGATAGGATGGAGGGAAATATAGTTAGTCTTTCACATCATGATTGTTATGGAAGTGTTTTGCATAACTGTACATGTAATACCTATATCGAATTGCTTGCCTTCTCAGTGGGGATAGGGGAGGAGGAAGGAAGTGAGAGAAGTTGGAACTCAAAGCTTTAAAAATGAATGTTAAAAATTGTTTTTACATCCAACTGGGAAATAATATATACAGGCAATGGTGTATAGAAATCTATCTTGCCTCACAAGAAAATAGAGGGGAAGGGGATGAGAGAAGGGAGAGGCATGATAGAAGGGAGGGTAGATTGGGGGAAGGGTAATCAGAATGCATGATGTCTTGGGGTAGGTGGAGGGGTGAGATGTGAAGAAAATTTGAAACTCAAAATCTTGTGGAAGTGAATGTTGAAAAATAAAAATAAATAAATTAATGTTCAAAAAAGAAAATAACTTTTGGTGGCAGTTCTATATATTCATTGTGGCCACCCAACAAATGTTCTTGCAATTATTTTTTTTTCAGGATAACAATCTACAAGAAAAATAAAAATGTAAGAACAATATCATCATCAAAAGCATTTATTAATCAGACAGTTTGTCCATACCTTATGTTACCTGTTGTTCAAAACAAGAACCACCATGAGCCATTCCTTCCAAAAACCTGTGGTTAGACATAATCTGTCCCTAACCCAAAGGACAGACCTGGGGGTTGCCCTAGGAAATCTACTCCAGGATCATAGTATTTAGAGCTAAAAGGGACCTTAGAGATCATTTAGTTCAATTTCCTTCATTTTTTAAAGAAAGAAATGGAAGCTAAGAGGGGTTAAATGATTTTCCCATAGTTACAGAAATAGTAAGAAACTGAGGTATAATTTGAATATTGTTCCTCTAACTCTAAGCCCTGCATACCATACTGTTTTCTGAACTCAGGTAACCTTGGGAGGGTTAAAGAAAACCTGGCAAAATGGGTTGGAAGAATTTCTGGAAGTAGGCCATTTTGCTAGGAAAGGGGTGGTGGTGGTGGTTTATAGCACTTGAGTGAAGTCATTGACAAAAGATTTTAGTGGTGCTTCTACCATTCTCAGGAATACTTTGGTTCAGCTAGAAACAACTTTGGGAAATGATATTAGCGCTGGAGTTATCAAGAGATGTTCTAAACTGAACTAGCACCCAGGGACCTTCCCAGGGTTTTATCAAGAAATGGAATTGGAATTAACTCCTTTGGGATTTGACCAAGACTGCTGAAGGTAACTAGAAGATTCTCTAGCCTTTTTTGGCACTGACTTAAGCTTGTCAGGAGAATCTTGGAGGCTACCAGATTTGGTAGCTACCAGATTAGGTTGATTTGGCCAGCAAGAGAGTGTAGTAGCTACATCATTGTGCTTGAAATCAGGAAGATTCATCTTGATGAGTTCAAATTTGACTTCAGACTAGCAGTGTGGTTGGTTCTGGGTAACTCAACATGTTTATCTCAGTTCCTCTTGTGTACGATGCACTGGAAAAGGAAATGGCAAACCACTCCAAATAGAGCCATGAAGAGTCAGGCATAACTGAACAACAAGAAATGTATGTATATGTATATGTGTATGTGTATGTATGTGTATACATATATAGATATAAAATAACTTCCTTATTGTCATAAGAATGTAAGTATAGAACTAGAAACTCTGGAGAGTTGTGACATTCAGTATCACACAGGCACAACAGGGCTTTGATCTCGTTCTCCTTAACATGAATGATTTTCCTCTGTGATTGTCTCCAACTTCTCCTGTATATATTTTGTTTTCATGTTGTCTTTCCTATTAGAATATGAGATCCTTGAGGATGGGGACAATTTTGGCCTTATCAAAGTGCTTGAACAAAGTAACTTCCTAGTAAATATTTTTGACTGACATAATGTCAATGGATAGACTACAAAGCCTCATCTACTGAATTTGCTTTCATCTCTTTCAGTGAGGAGAACAAACCATAAAGGTGAAAACAAGTTTCATTAATTAAAAGCTAAATCAGGAGAAATGATAGTAAGGAAAGAGCTATCCATTTAAAATTCATAACACAGATGAATTAACCCCAGAGCAATGAAAGGACATGCAGGATACCTCCTAGTACTTATCTGATTTGTATGTACTAGAAATCATGTGCCACAATGTGGTGGGAGAGGAAGGATAGAATGAAATCCCCTGAAAGCCATTCACAAGTATAGAATTACAAATCTTCAGATTTGGAAAGAATTTCAGAGGTGCCTCCATAATATCTCTAACAAGTGGTCGGGCAGCTAGATGTGCAGTGGATAGAGCACCAGTGAAGGAGTCAAGAAGACCTCTCACCTCAGACACTCGACACTCACTAGCTGTGTGACCTTGGGCAAGTCACTTAACCTCAACTGCCTCATCCTGGGTCATCTCCAGTCAACCTGATGAATATGTGGTCACTGGATTCAGATGGCCCTGCAGAAGAAGTGAGGCTGGTGACCTGCACAGCCCTCCCTCACTCAAAACAAAGTCAAGTGCAAGTCATGTCATTATTTCTCTGATGGCATGGTCTTCTTTGACAATGAAGGACGAACACACAAACAAGTGGTCACCCTCTGTCACTTAAAGATCTCTAGTGAGGTAAATACCTTCCAAAGTTGACCATTTCATATTTGGATAACTCTAATTGTTAGGAAATTTCTTCTTATAGAGTTTAAATTTACCTGTGTGTCACCTATTTCTACTTTTTCTATCATGACAGAACAGATTTAATCCCTCTTCCTTGTCATGGATCTTCAGGTACTTAAGGACATCTGCTCTGTCTTCCCTAAGTTTTCTGTTCTCCAGGGAAAAAAAAAATTCTCATTTTTCAATTATGATTTATAGAGTTTTAGTGTCAAGAGTGCACAACATCTTTCTTATTGTCCTGTGTACACCTTCCACATCATTAATATCCTTTCTAAAATGTGGCATCCAATGCTAATTTGTGTTGATTTTGGTTGTTGCTCTAATTAGTTGGTGATTTGACTGATCTCTGATTTTAAAATGATTTCCATTTCCTCTTATTTAAGATTGCTTAGAAACAATCCATTTCATTTCAAAAATGTTTTATGTCTAGAATCTTCCATCTCTCTCCTTAAAGAGAGATGACATCATATGTAGGCCTGCGGATTCTGAATATCTAACAGGCCTTTTGCTACTTTCTTTCTATAGGCCCCAAATACTTTGTAATTTATTTTTCACCATTCTGCCTAGTACCCACTTTTGCATTATCCTGCTTCTCATGTCTATTTCTTAATTTCCTTGTCTTTTCTTAAGAGTTAGCTCAAATCTCACCTACTGCAAAAAGATTTTTTAGTTTCACTGTCCCATAATAATTTCCCCTCTCATTTTATCCATCTACTGTGTGTGTGTGTGTGTGTGTGTGTATGTGTATGTGTGCGTGTGTGTGTGTGTGTGTGTATGTATATCTCTTGTATGATCCTGGTTATTGTCTATTTCATTGGTATAAAGAACTTCTCTATTAATGGAGCCCAACACCTTATACATATATGCATATATATATGTGTATACACACACATACATACACATACATATGTATTTTGGAGGGGGGAAGGCAAGCCAATTGGGGTCAAGACTTGTCCAAGGTTACACAGCTAGGAACTGTCAAGTGACCGAAGCCACATTTGAACTCAGGTCCTCCTGACTCCAGGGCTGGCGCTCCATTCACTGTGCCACCTAGTTGCCCCTACAATTTATATTCTTAAAGATTTGCCTAGAGCTTGCCTAGTGACACCTAGTTAGCATGTATAAAAGGTAGGACTTGAATATGCATATTTCTGGTTTACAAAGTTGATTATCTGTTCATTACACCAAGCTGCCTATCTTGCACTGAAGTATTAGAATTAAGGTTTTTATTGATTTGGATTGGTATATCTTCTCCAAACATTTCATAGAATCTCTCTATTTATTTATCTCATGTAGCTCATGTTGGTTCATAAGTTGCATTCATCTTTCACAATGATCAACTAGCTTGAGTTCATGATGGCACTGCAAAAAAAACGATGAGTAAACACCTTAATTAAGCATCAAAGTAGAAATACTGAAAATCAAATAAGACACTAACAAAACTGAGAAGAAAAAACCGTTGAGTTGATCAATAAGATCAGGATTAAATTCTCTGAAAAACCTAATATAATTGTTTAATTTTTTAAAAAAAGAGTAAATCAAAACTTGCTAAAAATGAGACTTCACAATAATTTGGGATGAAATGAGACAAACTAGAAAAAACTATTCGCTTAATTAGAATCCAATGAAACTGATAACTTAGATTAATGGAGATTTATACACACATACGCATATGTACATATCCATATACATATATACACAAAGAAATAAAATGCTCAGATTAACAGAATAAGAGATAGATTATTAAAATTACTTAATATCATAGAAAAGAAATTAAACAATAAATGAATTACCAAAGGGAAAAAAGCCAGATAGATTTAAAGTAAATTATATAAACATTAAAAAATAATCAATTCCAATATTGTATAAACTGTTTGGAAAAAAAGAAGGAAACTTTTAAAATTCTTGTTATGATACAAATATGATTTCAATGCTGAAACCATAGAGAGACAAAGCAGAGAAAGAAAATTACTGACTAAAAGCTATAATGAACATCAATGTCAAAATATTAAATAAGATATTAGTAAAGAGACTACAAAACCCTATTTAATATATCATATACTATGACATACAATATAAGGAAAACCATAAAGAGATAAGATAATAACAGAAGAATAAAAATGATATGATTGTGTAAATAGATAAAACAAAATCTTTGATACAATCTACTTGTTTCCATTACAAACATTATAAAGTATAGAAATTAATGTACTTTTCTTTAACATAGTAAATAGTATCTGTCCAAAAAGCAGGAGCTAACATTATAATGCAGAAAGGCTATGGAGAAAGGCTAGAGGCTTTTTCAATAAAGTCAAAGATAACATATGCATATACATGATCAAAGGAACCCCCCAAAATCAATAAAATTGGTTGAAACAATAAATTTAGAAAAGTTGCTGAATATAAAATAAATTCAGGTAAACCATCATTTCTGTATACCGCCAATAAAATCCAACAGTAACATATGTAATTTGATTCAGTGTAGCTACAGGATCCATAAAATATTTGGGAATCTATCTTCCAAGACACACATAGGAATTATATAAACATAGCTGTAAAACACTCTTTATAGAAGGAGACTTATCTAAATGGATAAATACGAATTATCCATGAAAAGATTATGTCACTATAATAAACTATAATATCATGTAAATTGATTTATTTATTCAGTACTAGCAAAGAATTACTTTATAGAAGTAGAAAAAATGAAATTCAGATGTAGGAACAAAAGATCAAGGAATTCAAGAGAAATAATGAAAAAGTGGGCTTCTAGCAATTACAGGTCTCAAACTATACTTTAAAAAAGCAAGCAATAAAATTATATGGTACTGGTTAAATATCAGAAAGATGGATCAGTGGAACAGTTTAGGGAAATAAAATGCAGAGGCAAATCAATATTAATAGTATGGTATTTAACAACGAGAAACACTAAAGATACTGGGGTAAGGACTTATGCAAACTGTGAATCAATCCAACAGAAATTAGACACATCTCTCATAATATGACAAGATAAGCTCCAAGTATCTAAGGTAAGAATGTAACAAAATATTACTGTCATAAAAAATATTGAAAGGAACAATTTTAGGGGTAAAAAAGGTAAGACTTGTATGAAGTGGTACAAAATGAAATTAGAAGAACCGGGTGAATAATAGATATGATGACATTATAAAGACTGATGTAATCTCTTGGAATGATCTATATAAGAGGTGGTAATGTCCTGAACTAAGGTGATAGCCATGAGAATAAAGATTAGGGATTGGATGTTAAAGATGTTGAAAGAAGAAAAGGTAAGAGTTGGCAACTAATTGAACCTGTAAAGTGAGAGAGAATGAAGAATCCAGGACAATGCTAAGGTTACTTACCTGGGAGATATTATGATATCTTGGACAGAAGTAGGGAAATTTGGAAGAGTGTAGGGTTTGTTGGGAGGAACATAATGAGTTCTGTTTGGGGTGTATTGTGTTTGAAATGTCTTTGGGATATCAGGTTTGAAATGTTCTGTAAGCAATTGATGATGTAGGACGGAAGTTCGGGAGAGAAATTGAGGCTGGTTTTTTTGATTTGGGAATTCTCTCCATACACATGACAGTCTCATGAGATTATACAAGGTTAATGGGAGAGTTTTTATAGAGAGAAGTGAAGAGGGTCCAGGACAGAATCTTGAGAAATAAACATAGTTGAGGGTATGATGAGAATGATGAGTTAGCAAAAGAGACAGAGAAGGCACACCTACTTCCTAACTGATTCAACATTACCAGTCATATCATTTATCTGCTGAGATACTATATTGTTAGAAAAGGGTGTCATATCTAATATGTTAATGGAATCATCTCTAAACATACACTTGACAATTGCTTTGATATGTAGTAAAATTAATTTTCCCTAACAGTATGAATCTTCCCATTCTTTTTTGCACTTTGATAACTTGCTAAACATGAAACTTCAATCACTTTTCTATTTTCTAATTTATTTGCATAAATTAATCACTATTGCATATTTTCAAATCTTGTCCTTTCAGCTTAAAAAATAAGACTTACCATTAGAGAATTCATGTTTTGATTCTTATTGATGAGACAAAAGAGAAAGTTTTAAGCTGTTTTGCAATAACTTTTTATAAATTATGTATTATAGTCATGGATGTTCATTATCTACAAGAAATGAAAAAACAAATTTAATGTATTTTTTATTAGATTTTCCCTTTATCGTGTCAGTTTGAATATACGTATGGCTAACATTTTTGAGTATTATTTTACAATTATGACCTAGAAAATGACTTTTTATTAATTTCCTGATTAGAATGTGCTAAATCTAAATATTTTGAGATTGCATATCAATACATTTTTCATCATTCTGTTTTTAGACACTTCCAGTCTTTATCCAATCATTCATTGGGGCTGCTAAGATGAAAGAATAATTTCTGTAAGGTTTTATTTTTATATTCTATATTTGTTAAATATATAACAATACTGCACCAGTACAAGTGATGCAAATTTTCTCATAGCAACAACAGGCACTGAGACACTCCCTAAAGCTAACCATTGCCATTACAAGTGCATCCAGACTCTGGAAGATGTGGTTTCCTAATTAATTAATGAAAATGAATATCTAGTTACTGTATAAAATATTTTCTCTTCCACTGGCTAACCTTCTAAGGAAAGAATTTCTTCAGAAGCAACTTTATTCTTTTCTGGCACATGAGTTACACTCTCATAGAAACTCTACTAAACTACTGCAAGGTGTTGACAAATTCATTTGAAAATCTGCCATATAGGGGAATAATAACATAAGAAAACCATACGTATAAAATTGGGAGAAAAAAGCTTAATGCTTCAGTGACAGTCAATAATATATAAGGTTTCTTTTTGCAGAATGTTTGTGATAGTCCATGATAGTTTCAAGATGACTTACAATGTGAATGCCAAACAATCAGGATTTTCAAACAGCCTCACTTTTATCTTGCAAGTACACAAATGTGCAAATACACAGTTGATAAGGTAGAAATACAGGTTAACAGGGGAGGAATAAGGGATCTTCTCTGGTGCAGTGTAAAGAACACAAAAGATAAGTATATATACCTGAACCTCTATTGGGAATTGGTTTGTGCTCAAATGTCAAGCCATTTTGGCCGTCTGGGAACAATTTGATGACAGGTTGAGAAACTGCTGAGACACATTATATGTAGTAAGAAGTGATCAGACTTTGACATAATCACTGCATGAACCCCAAAATCATGCATATAATCATGATGATTTTGAATCACAGCAGAAACAACCCTATAATGCTTCAAATATGCACTTGCTTGTTCTGCTAGAGGAAAAATATATTTGTAACATAATTGAACAATTATTAACTGCCTAAGGCATCATCAAAGAATTTTTAATGTGAAATCCTTGGACAACTGTTATGAACTCCTAGGGATGTTTCTGAACTTCTGGTCTAGAATAGGGGAGGCACATGGGAGAAGCCATAATGGAAGTAGTAGCTGAGAAGACAAAATTACTCAAGAAATAGTATTTGTTGTTTCCCTTCAACATGACTACTGTTACGGTACACTAAGAGAAAAAAATACAGTATCAATAGCATAAAACATAGAATTTGACTTGAATTGATCTGCCATTTTCTCCCAGAAATCTTCCTTGATCTCCCACTTGTTAGTGTCCTGCCCTCCTTAAATCCTCTTGTATTTACATATCTGCTTGCTTATATGTTGCTTACCACCAGTAGAATGTAAGCGCTTTCAAAGTAAGGGATGTTTCCTTTCTATGTTTGTACCCCCATACCGTGCACTGCATATACCATATATTTATTACATGTTTGTTGAATTGAATGTAGCTTTTTATTTGAAGTGAAAGAAGAAATTAGAGGGGATTTAAGTGGAACTGCTGATAGAAAACATTCTTCCATTGCATAAACACTTTGAAGAAGATTCACATGGTATAAAACTTGAAGAGGCAGTGTTGTATAGTTGATGAGCTAGCAAGGTAGCCCAGTGGATAAAGTGTAGGGCCTTGAGTCAGGAAGACTTGAGTTCAAATCTAGCCTCAGAAATTTACTGGTTGTGTCAACTTGGGCAAGTCACAACCTCTGTTTGCCTTAATACTTTGGAGAGGGAAATGGCAAACTGCTCCAGTAGAAAATCCCCGCATGATCTACACATCATGAAGAGTTGGAAACAACTGAACAACCATAATTGTATAGTTGATAGAGCACTGGACTTGTAGTTAGGATTCAAATCTTGCCTCAGACGACTACTAGCTCTGTAAGTCACTCCACCTTTCTGTGCCTCACTTTCCTTATATGTAAAATGAAGTGTATTTGGTGGCCTCTAAGGTCCCTTCTAGCTTGTAATCTATAATCCCTTGGCTGCTTCTAGCTTACCTAGCTCATCTCTTCTTTCTAATGTTGTTTGTAGTAGCTGTTGATATTTTTTTCTTCATGCTTCCTTTTTAAAGAGGATCAATGACATAAAGAGGGAGATGTCTTGACTTCTGAGTGAATTGGATTGAAGTAAGACAGGACTTTTCAAAGTCATCAGCCTCACTCTCTCCTCTAGAGTCATCTGAGTCCAGCAGCAAGACATAGGTCAGATTGACTGGAGATGGTCCCAGATGCAGTGGAGAGAAATTGGCCTTTTCAAGCTAAGATCTTTCCCAGGTCTCAATTTATCTGAGACACTGCTCATCCAGTGATTCAGTAATTTAAGGCTAGGTAAGAAATGAGGCAAAAGATGCCCTTGTTTGTCTGCTTTAAAAAAAATCAATCTGAGAGAGGAAGACCCTCAGGCTTTCTGGCCAGAACTGAAACAATTGCTATTTACACTCATTCTGAGCAATCAAAATGCAAACAGTGACAAAGTGCAGCTTGGCCTGGGACTTACTGGCTAAACAGTAAGAGTCAAAGTGGTTTGGGTTTAAGGCGTAGTCCTGATGTAAATGCATTGGGGAAGCTAATATGGAGTGCAGGAAATGAGGAGCATACCCTAGCTTTTCATAGGCCAAGTGAAGATAAAGGGGATGACAGTAACGTGGAGCCATCTGTTTACTTAGCTGTTTATTAAGAACAAGAGGGATCTCCACTTTTTCTCATAGTACAGTGTTGACAGATGTTTGCCATTCCTTGCTTTAAGACCTCCCTATACATTTACTCCAATTTTAATGATTGTCAAACCAATAGGGACACTCAGGAGAGTGTCATATGTAGATTAAATAATCAAATCAGTAACTTCATTGTTGAGGAGGCTCATAACTGCTGTGATATACAGAACAATAGTCAAGGCAAAAAAAAAAAAACAAATGCCATAGTAAATCATGTTAGAAAGAATGCAAAATTTCAAAATAATAATGCGATAGAGTGAACAAGAAAGGGAGCTTCATTGTTCATTGACTATGTAATAATCAATTGAATTATCATTCAACATAAATTTTCATTATACAGGGTATCCTGAAAGTCTTGGAGTAGTTTTAAACCATTTAAACTTAAAAAGGCACCAAGACTTTTGGGACACAATATTATGGATATTTTTCATACTAAACTAGAAACTGGCATTTCAGGAAGTAAGTAGTATTTCAGTTTAATGTAATAACATTTGAAGGAAAACATATATATGTATATATATATATTTATTATTTTTACTGAATTTTAAAAAATCACCTATATTTCCCAATGTATTCCTCTTTATTCCCCACCCAAAGAGCAATTCCTTAAATGAGGAAAAACAGAAAACATACCCAGATCAGCAAAATCAAACAGCACATCAAAAAATACAAACAATGTAAGTAATTTTCCTCACCCATGTCTTTCAACTTCTGTAAACAATCAAGAGGAATTAACTTCTCCTGTTTCTTCTTCAAGGTACTACTCAGTCACTTTAATTTCATATCATTTAGTTTTGATTATTTTGTCATTGGTCTTCTTTCCATTTACCCTGTTGTAGTGTTGTTTTTCTGGTTCCACTTACTTCTCTTTACTTCATTAAAACATCCATACCCTTTGATCCAGAGATTCCACTACTTGGTCTCTGTACCCCTTGGAAGTCAATGTCAAATGGAAAAACCTCATATATACAAAAATTTTCATAGTAGCACTTTCTTTAGAAGGAATAAATGAAGCCCATAGACTGATGAAAGGTTAAATAAACTGTGGTTTGTGAAGGTCATGAAATATTGCTGTGCTTTAGGAAATAATGAAAGTGATGACTATGGAGATGCATGGGAAGATTCATGTTAACTGATGCAAAATGAAATAAACAGAATCAGGAAGCTATATACTTTGAAAGTGATTTATAGCCTTAACATTATGGTTTGAGGATTTAGCATTTACTTAAAGCCTATGTAGAAACACAATGTTGTGTTTGAAATGATGTGTTCAGTTATTTCAGTTGTGTCTATCTCTTTGTGACCCTATTTGAGGTTTCCTTGGCAATAGTACTGGAGTTTGCCATTTCCTTCTCCACCACATTTTACAGATAAGGAAACCGAGGTAAACCATGTGACTTGTCTAATTAGTGTCTGAGGCAAGATTTGAACTCACAATCCATCACTGTCTCTGCTGAATCACCCAGCTGTCTGATGATGCCACAACTGATAGGAATCTTAGAGTGTGTGTGAGAATACAACACAGAGAATACAAAGTCCTGCTGAAAGATAATGTAAAATATCCACCAATGGGCCTGGCTAATACTGGCAAATTCACATTTGCCCACCATTCTGGTAATTCTCAATCATGTTTTTTGTGTGTGCCTTGCTGCTGGGCCTTTATTTCTGCCTGTGTTGCTTTACCCCTCTCTTCCCAGTACAGAAACAAATATAGGCAAAGTAGGGAACAAATGAGGTAACAAGTTTTTCATTTGGATATTCCAGGTTGTGTTAAAGTGATTTATAATGTTAGCTCATAAAAGACAATTGTTGAATATGCTATTAATAGTAGATATAAAACTGTTCATATATGAATTGTGCACAAAAAAAGAAAGTGTGTAAGGTCGTCATAATTTTATAGAATAAAGGGTTTTTTTTTTTTAGCATTTTGCAAAGTGATTTTCTGTGAACTGAATCCATTTCTGAATTTGACTTCCAATATATAAAAAAAGATACATATTGGGAGGCAAAATATTCCCCAAAGGGTCGTATTTCTGATAGAAAGTGGAGGATGTTTGTCGAATCCAGGTTATAGTGGTTGTGATAGCAAGTCTGAGCATTTCGGCAATCACTTGTATTAAAGAACTCCCGCTAAAACAATGCACATAGCTTGGCGTTTTTTTGTGTTCATTGCCTCTGTGTATAAATCGAACAGGATCTTCTTTTTGGTAAAATCTGATAGCATAGAACAAAACATCTAACGTTACACCGAGAAATGGTCTCAGGGCAAAAGAAGAAGGGACAGCAGGAGCATGTTTGCATCATACTAGAATGAAACAACCCCAGATGTCGGCAAGGTAAAGCATTTCATGCTCAGGGAAGGGGATCATTTGTAGCCTAGGATTTTAGTGTTAATATTTACGACTTTTTTCAATATACATAAGTATATATACATGATTTCCTTATGTAACGAGATAATGGAAGCAATAACACATGTCAGCAAGGACGTAATTGTGGTTCGAGTGATGATTTTCCGTAGAAAAGGAAAGTGTCTGTGAGAACCCAACTCATTAGTCTGGAGCATGTCTGCTCTGGCTGTCTTCTTTGCTGTTATTATTTCTACTCTTCCTAGACTTCATTCTTTTAGATAAAAACATGCATATCAGCTTTGCAGTTTGATTGCCTTATGGGCATAAAGCTTTGCATATTTACTGCCCATGAATCATACCCATATGTGAAATCCAGTGAAGATTCAATTTTTCCTGCTAGATGCACCTCTAGCCGTTTAATTAAAATATGTATTATTAATAAAACTATATTTAAGTCATATTTTTTACAGATATGACTGAAACATTAAGTGCAAATTGTTTCATACTTTCCCAGTAATTTGCTTTTAACGGTTTGTACCTTAATCAAGGTAACACTGGTCGAAGGTTTATTGTGCTTAGGACTTCTCTGTGTTAAAGTTGAATAAAACACATTGAAAAAAACGATTAATGGAAAGTCACATTTGCTTTGAGAAGAGATACATACGTTTGTTGTAACTGGGATATACCATGACAGGGAAATGCAATAACGTTAATGATAGGGAAAAATATTCAGCATCTATATTTCCATGCCCAGTTACTACACTGCCCATCTGAGCGAGAGCATGCTGCCTGTTTGGAACCAAAACTGTATTTAAGCCTGGCTCTCTGCCTTTAGATGTCACAGTTGTTCTTTCAGTGACTGCCTACATTCAGCATGGTGCTTTCCAAATTCTTATAATTCTCCAGAAATCATTTATATTTAGCAAAGCTGATTAGAGATGCTATAATTCACTTGCATAACTCTTAGTGAGGGATCAGTACAGAAGAACACTCTGGAAATGAAAACATGAAACAAGAAATGTAGCAAAGTTATTTTCTTTAGATACTATTATAGCATGACTAGGAAATTTAGGAATGAGCATGGCAGAGAGTGTGCCAGACTAGAAATCAGAAGCCCTGGGTTTCAATCTTACCATTTGCCAGCTGTGGGAACATGGGCAAGTACCTCTCCGAGCCTCAGTTTCCCATTTGTACAATAAAGAAAACACTACTTTTCTGGATGATTTTGTGGGGATAGCAGTAAGATCCCTGGTTTTGGAGACATATGACCTGAGTTCAAAAATAGCTTGTTCTACTTGCTACCTGTGTGACCTTAGATAGTCATTTAACCATTTTGGGTTCCCATGCCCTTGTTTGAAGAATGAAGACGATGTATTACATGTTCCCTAATATCCTTTTCTACATTGAAAATCTACGATTCTATAATTTTAAGGGGTTATTGAAATAAAAATGTTAATTGACTGACTGAAATAATGTATGTGAAAGATCTTGATAATATTTAAAGCACTAAAGAAATGTAAAAGAGCAATGTGTCAAGATTAGGTATAGAAGAGGTGGCAATGCCATTAGAAAAGGTTGGAAGAAGAGGGGAAAAAAGGGAGAATAAGGGACTACTATAAATGAGAAGTTATGTAATTCATTCAGTCTCTGTGACTGAGAATTATTACATCAGAGTTATCTATCCATGCTCCATTTAGATGTATATGCCTGAACTTTCACAGGCAAACCTGACTGTGTTGTTGAGTGTGCAAACAGTGAGTCCCAACTATTAATAAGTGAAGATTTACCATGAGTAGCAAAAGACTTCAATGGATGGTTTCTGGAATAAAGGTAGAAATTTACTTAAGAATTTCACTGCAAATATAATTAGGCGACAAAAGACTGTCTTTTAAAAATATTGTCTACATGATAATATTGACATAATTGTCAATTGATAAAATGTTTTGTTCCCCATACTCCCCTCTCTCCTCCTCCTTCTCCTCCTCCTCCTCCTCCTCCTTCTTCCTTTTTTTCTTCTTTCTCTCTCTGGCTATTAGGAAAATGAACTTCATTTCTGACTAAAGATCTTAAAGGATCTCATTAGTCTCAGTAAGGCATGAAAGAAACTTAAAAAAGCTTGGAGATAGTAGGAAAAAGATTTTTATACCTTCCCAGGATCTTACCTTGTTAGAGACATTGAATGTTATCTAGTTAGGGTTTCCACAAGTGAAGTATCAGGGTCAAAAAAACCCCATACTGTAATAAAATAAGGAAATGAAAATTAGGGTCAAGCTGCAAAAGAAGATCACAATAAGCACTTTTTTCTTCTCTACTGAAGAGAAAAGTCTATGAATTTTGGAGTAAGGAAGACCTGTGTTCAAGTTCTGCCTCTGAAAAATACTAACCATGTAATCTTGGGAAAATCACATAACTTTTGGTGCCCCAGTCAATTCTAAAATCATAAGATGTAGTGCTGTGGCTGATCTACACTGGTTGAGGGAGGGTCCTTCCTGGAAGATTCCCATAGTAATGAAATTACATGCCCAAATTCTACCCAACCCCCTCCAAGATGGGAATAATAACCACAAATTGACTATATGTAATACAAGTGTCCCAAAAGTCTTAGACATTTTTAAGCTATTAAAGCTATTAAAAGCTTATAACTGTATTAAGGTTTTTGGGACCCTCTCCACTCCCATATATAACATATTATACTTTTGATGCACACACACATGTATAATACATACAACTGCAATGTACATATGCTTATCTTTGTATATACATGTAAACATAGATATACATATACATGTATGTGTGTGCACATAAGATGTATCATATATATTATAGCTCATGGTCACAGGAGATACTTTGATCATTTTAAGCAGGGGTTGTTACCTCTTCCTAATTTCCACTTGAAATATGTACTGGACAAGGTGTATATACACACATATCATCTTTTCAGAATCATATAGGTAGCATTGTAATTTATATGTAAGATTATAGAAGATAGTTATTAAATTTTACTATTAGAAAATATAAAATTGAGACAGATAATAGATAATATAAAAATGAGATAGTAGTTAGATATTATGAAAATTAGATAAATAATATAAAAATTCCCAAATATGAATGGTATACCCATGAAAAATGGAAAAGTATATATAGATAGCTTTCATTTTATGGAACAGTTTCTGCAAAACTGACTGCAAAGTGATTTTCTGTAAACTGAATCCATTTCCTCCAGTGACTTCAGAAATTGAATTTTTGATAGGAAGTGACAGAAAGTTTGTCAAACCAAGTTTTTATTAGATATTGTATTAATAAAAATACTTTTGTAGCATTTTGTAATTTGGAAGTGATGCTGGTAACTTCCATGCTACATCCTCTCCCTTCTTTGGATTGCTTCCTTACCTGCTCTATGCTAATACTGTCCAAGGAAGAAGGTCTAGGACCTAGAGTAATAAACTCAACACACTACTGTGCCCACCTCATCTCCCTAGTCAAATAGCAAAGAATGATTTGCTTCAAAGATATTCCAAGAGTATTAGGCACTAAGAGAGGAAGAAGGAAGGTGGAGGGGACAAAGGAGAAGAAGACTTCTTCCTTCCCTCAAGGAACTCCCTCTTCCTCCCCTTCCTCAGGTGTTCTCCCTACTGCCCAAGCCCATCCAATGTAGATGTTTCTCTAGAACTTGAGAGGTCACTAGGTGTAGTGGATAGAGAACTAGACTTGGAATCAATTGGTCAATAAATGTTTATTAAGCCCCTACTATGTTCCAAGCACTGTGCTTAGCTAACATCAGGCACCTCAAACATTTACTAGCTTAGGCAAGTAATTTAATTTCCCTGAGTTTCAGTTTCCTCATCTGTAAAACCAAGGGATTGGACTCAATAACTTCTAAAATCTCTTTCAGCTGTAAACCTATGGTTCCGAGAGACTTGGTTTCCAAATTGTTCTGACAATTGACATAAATTGCTTTCTCCTCTTCACAGATTTGGGCTCTATTTATGTTTCCTTTATCCAAATTCAATTCACCACAAATGGGATCCTAGAATGAGAACTTGAAGGGCCTCTTGAGATCACTTTGTTGAACTCCTTTATTTTATGAATGAGGAAAACCAGACCAGAGAGGATTTGGCCAAGGAACTGAACCCAAGGAACTAAATCCAGTCTTTTCATTACATCATACTGTGAAGGAAGAAGGTTGTTTTTTTTTTTAAACTGTTTATTATGTACAAGTTACTTCATCCCTTCTGCTGCAGTCTTTCTTCCATATTTTCAAAGCACTAAGTGGTGATGGTAGTTAATATCTCTGTAGAAAGATGAATCCTCTTTTTTAGCACTCATCTGAACTTTGGACCTGATAGTCTTCACATACTTTTATGTTTTAAATTATATTAATTTATGAGAATTCTTTGTCCTCACTAGAGGCAGGACCGAGTCTGAAAAATCAGTTTTCAATGGTGTTAATTTTGACTCTTTACAGCTGTAATTAGACACCCCTTCTCTTGACATTTTTTCCCAAAAGCTGGCTCCTCAGATTCAAGAAAAAGTTTCTATCAATGAGGAACTATATTTCAAATGTTCTGTCCAGTTTGTGGTGTTAAGCTAGGTATCAATAACATATTAATTTGATACATGAAAAACAAATGAATAGGCTTTTGTCTGAAAAATAGCTGTTACTGTGGTACAGAGATCTGCAAATAAAGGTGGAACAAGTAGGACAGCTTTGTGTGGTGGCAGGACATGGCTGCTCTTCCCCATTGGAATCTATGTTTGCTGATTTGTTGACAGAACCAAAACCCTCCGGATTAAATCATTCCTCATTGCTCCATACCGCACACAGGTGTGAGAAATAAATCAGAAATTTCAGCCCAGCACCTCTTTTTTTTTTTTTCCTTTTGGTTCCCTATCTTGGTTTCAAGCTGCTGTCACTAACTATGGAAACTGCATCAAGCCTCCTGGCACCCTCAGAATGTGGATCCGTTTCCTTCTCCTAGCCAGGGAGCTATTTAGACTTCTGTCAAAATAAAAGCAAGTTTTGGATCTGTCCTAGTGCTGAAAAGCTTCTGAGTGATGGGAGGCAAGAGCAGATTTGCAACAGGGCCAATTCAAACCCGGGAGAGAGCCTCTGAGAGAGCTCTGCAAACCTAGGAAGGGACCCTGAGAGCCCCCCGAAGTACAGAACCTTCAATACAGCAAGATGAAAAGCCAAACAGGAAATGTTGGATCCCCGAGTCCAGCCCTGAAGGATGCCAGGGTGGCTGTGCGCTCTTGCCCATGCTTTCCTTAGCGTTTATAGAGGGCCTTTCATCAAGGGCCTCGGGAGAGAGAAAATTCCACCAGCAAGCGCCACAGAGCAGCCCAGCCTCTGCTCAGAGCACTTTGAACTAAAATTAACCACACAGCCAAGCCCCTCGATGTTCTAGAAAACAAACAAAGCAAACTCTGGGGAACTTATTGATTATATCCCTGACTCCAAATGTAGGAATGTATGTGTTTGTGTGTGTGTGTGTGTGTGTGTGTGTGTGCTTTTATAGCTCAGTGCCTGGCATCGGATTGGTACTTAATATACGCTTGCTGATTGATTTGTGGTATAGTTAGATTTGAATTTGTAGTGTATGTAATAGGCGTGGTGTATTTGGCATAGGGAGACATTTAAATATATGAATGCATTGCAGTCATTGTGTACGATATATGCTTACATGAAATATGCTTGTGTTTATTATGTTTGATAGATGGTTTGTACATGTATAGGGTAGATGTATGTGTTAATGTACAATTGTGTGGGGGTGGGCCTGTTTGTGATGTATATTGCGCCCAGTATACATGCTTGTGTTTTAGGTCATGGATAATGTGTGATGAGTATTTTCTGTAGGTGTGAGAACATATTTGTGTATTTATATAGACATGTTCATGGAACATTAACAAACCATTACTTTGTAAGGAAACCCAGACCTCAGTAACAACAACATATTACAGTGAAAAGCACAAAGGATCTAGAATCTGGGGACTTGGGTTCGAATGCCAACCCTTCTATTTACTACTTGTGTGAGCCTGGACAAACTACTTCCCTTCTCTAGGTCTCAGTTTCCCTATTTGTAAAATGAGGACTAGCTGATCTTTGACTTCCCCTTGAGCTCTAAATCTCTGACTCTATAACCTTCAAAGTAAACCCATGATCCTAAGTCAGCATATTCTATACAAACTCCAAAATGCCGTAAGTAAACAACATCAGATTTGCAGAAACCCTTGATTTTAGATGGGGGAAATGAAACAAGAGACAACCTGGGTATACCTTAGCTTTGAAAGGAATAAGCTATGGAGGGACCTATTGTAACAGTAATTAACAATAATAACTAATATTATTCTTAAAAACAATAATTATTTGTATAAAATTAAAATTATTCTTAAAAACAATAGTAACATTTGGTACAGTTGTGCAAAGCTTGGGCTCTGAAAACATGGCTGGGTTGGGTGAAACTTCCCATGTACCTCATTCATTTTGAGGATAGGGATATCCCTGGAAAAATGTGCCTTAAAGGCAGCTGATTTTCATTAACCAAAACCTGCACTTTTTTTAAGAGTAAAATTGGGTCTATGGACCATTTTTAGGACTTTTGCAGTAGTTCTATGTAACTTGAGAAAAATGTTAATGGATTCTTTCAAGGATACATGTGAATGAAATCAGATGGACAGGTTAATAACATAAGTTTTAACCATCAAATTTTACATTGTCATTACCAAATCTTTATGTTCCTGAAAGGTTTTTTTTCCCATGTGGTTATATTCGTTAATCCCAGAAGATTTTTCCAAAATGCTTAATCCAGTGCAGGGATCCAGAAGTCATTCAGTAAATATTTTATGGATCATGAGGAACTGAGCCTCTATTATGTTTCTTTTTTTTTTTTTAAACATTAGCCCCATGTAGGTATGGTTGACATTTATAGGCAGGACCCTTAAGACTTAGTGAATGTCCCAAGGTGTCCTGAGTCACCACACCCTTCCCTGCTGACCAAATGTCTTCTAGTAGGAGACATTTTAACTAAACTAAACGTTTTTGAGTATTCTTTCTTTTTTTAAATTTTTTTTTTATTTTTCATTTTTAACACAGTTCATGTCTCATAAAACAATTCCAACTTTTGGTCTGGTGATACTTCTTTTAAACCATTTAAAATATAGACCACAAACAAAATTTTTTTTTAACATTTGCCAACTGAGACACACATAATAATTGTGTGCTAACTTCACAAGCCCTTGACTTAATTATCTCCACACTATTACTAAGAATTTAAGGACCCTAATTTATTGTTGTTTTGTCTAAAGTCCTAAGCCTAATAGCATGATCTTAGATTTAACCTCAGATGTTCCCCACCAACAATCTATAATTTAATAGATCTGGTATTAAGCTTACAAACCTTTTGACAATAGGAAATTGTCACTAAGAGTAGGGACACAGTATTCTTTCAATGCTATGGTTAAGTAAGCCTTTTGTTAACTGTTGAATGGACTATGAATCTTATTTCTTTCCAGCGTTGCCCCTACATCATCAAGGGATTATCCTGAGCTAGACTCAGCCTACAACAGGGAGCTCTAGTAGTAGTCCATCACACATAGCGATTTCATCATCTCTAAAGAAATGTCCAAGGCCCTGTCTTCTCTTTTTGAATTCTCTTAGCAATCTCATTTTATCCCATGGACTCAGTTATTGTTTCTATACAAATGACTCTTAATCTATGTATCTAGACTGAAATTCTCTCCTGAACTATCATCCTATATTGTCAAATACCTACTGGACATCTCCCCTTGGATTTCCCATTAGCGTCTGAGACCAATATGAAGCATAACATAGTACAAAGAGTGCTGGATTTGCAGTCAAAAACACCTGAGTTCAAATCTTGGCTCTGCCACTGACTATCGATTTGACTTTGTGTAAATCTGCTTTCTTATCATGTGTGACTTCTAAAGTCCTTTCTGGTTCTAAATCTTTGACTTTATGCTCCAAGAGGGACTCAAATTTCCTTTTTTCTATCAGGATTACTATGATCCTTCCAGTCACCAAGATTTATCGTCTCAGATTATCTTTGACTCTTCTCCCTATCCTGTAAGTTGCTAATTCTTTATTGACCATAGTTCTGTAGTGTCTCTTCCTACTGACACTGCCTCCAGCCTAGTTTGAGTCTTTATCACTTCTTGGTCTGACTACTGAAATCGTTTTTTCAACTCATACTACAAAAGACTGACAAAATAATTTTCCTGAGGCATCACTCTGACTATGCATGTCATTGCTTTGCTCATAAATCGTTGGTGGCTCCCTATTGCCTCTAGGATAAAATATAATAGCAATGAGGACCCTTTACAATCTGGTTCCAATTTACTTTTTTTTTTTTTTTGTTCCCAAATTGTCAGTTTCCTCATCTCTTTTTTTTTTTTTAAATAAATTTATTTAACTTTTTACATTCATTTTCACAAGATTTTGGGTTCCAAAATTTTCTCCCCATTTGTTCCCTCCCCCCTCCCCCATACACTGGACATTCTAATTACCCATATCACCAATCTGC
>CM053771.1:447578988-447634338 GCA_028658325.1 Potorous gilbertii | reverse complement strand
AGATTGGTGATATGGGTAATTAGAATGTCCAGTGTATCGGGGAAGGGGGAGGGGACAAAGGGGGAGAAAATTTTGGAACCCAAAATCTTGTGAAAATGAATGTAAAAAGTTAAATAAATTTATAAAAAAAAATAAAAATAAAAAAAAAATAAAATGTCTTTCCTCTCCTTCCTTTTCTCTTCTGTAGGCTTTTTGCTTGTGAGTTAATGCCCAGTAAATGAAATTCATTCATGTATCTGTCAGTGTGAATAAACCCCATTTTAGCTAGAACCATTGCTTAGTATATTGGGTCTCTTAAGATTCAAAACATAATTGGGATTTTCATTTTTCTTGGAATATTAATCAGGGGCTTTAATTCTAAGTATAACACCTTGAACAACACATAATGCATCTTTATAAATAGTTTTATTATTTTCTTTAATCTCAGCCCCTCAGTGGTTAAAATAATTAATTAGTTTAGGTAAAAAATAAAAGAATAATGGGTTATTTGACATTCCATTGATTAAATAGCTGTTTGATTGGATTTCCTACTTTTCAACTATTTCAGCATTAGATGATCTTCCCTCTTTTTTAGATGAAACATCTCCTATTCATGTAGTGACAATGAAACTTGTGGATAGTCAGTTACCTACCCTATATATAGACCACTATAAGCTATGATTACAAAGGGAGACTGAAAGCCCCACATCTCACTTCTCCAGTCTGATCTTTATCTAATCTTTTATCGAATCTTTATCTTTTGGTTCATTCTTGAAATTTTACTTCTGGTTATTCACCTCTTTAATTTAAAGCTTTGCTTGCTAGTAGGATTCCAATGTAATAAAAAAAGAAATGTTATTTTGAGTAGTCATGTTTTCTAGATTCTGGAGATTTATTCTTTTTAAGTGTGGGTTTTATATACTACTTTTATGAACTATTTTGTGTTCTATCATGTACTATCAATAATTGAATTTTAGCCTTTTTTAGGGATTAATTTTGCCTGAATATAAGGAAAGATTTTCTAGTAATTAATGTTATTATTGGTATAACTAGCATTTATTTTCTTTTTTGAGAGTTTAGAAGAGAATTTATAACTAGCATTTATAAAGCACTTTAAGGTATGCAAAACAGGACACACACACACATAATCTCATTTTCCACTCAAAGCAGAACTCGATTTTACAGATAAGGAAACAGGTGAGCACAGATTAAGTGATTTGTTTAATCATATTGTTGGTAATTATCTTAGTGAGGTTTGAATTCAGATCTTCCAGAATCCAGGTCCAGAGTTCTATCCACTCATGTACCCACCTAGCTGTTTAAAAATGAAACAGACTGCCTTGAGGGTTCCTTATCATTCAAAGTTCTTTTAAAAGCAAAGTCTCAATGAACACTAGTTGGGGAAGCTATGTAGAGTATTCATGATTTTGTCTGGATCTTGGTTTATAACTCTTTCCTCCCCAAATCTTCTGAATTTCCCTATAATTGTCAGTTACCATCATCTTCCCTGTCAGGCAGGCTTAGAGACTCAGTATAATTCTTATCTCTTCACCCCATTGCTGATCTCACCCATCCAACCCTGTGATAGCTCTTGTTTGCATACTTTTCTAACACCTCTCATATACATCCCTCTCTCTACTCCTATGGTGACCACGTTCAGGTTCTCATCACTTCCTATCCACTGGACTATTGAATTTGCCACCTCATTGGACTCCTTGCCTCAAGTCTCCCTTCATTCTAATTTATTTTCCACTCAGTTGCCAAAATGATTTTCCTCAAAGGATAGTTCTGACCACTTCAGCTTCATACATAATAAATTCGAGTGACTTTTTACTACCTATGGGATTAAAACCAAAAATCCTCTGGAATTGAAAGCCTTCCACAACCTACCTAATCCCTTCTTACCATTTAGTATTCTTTTACTCCCCTATAAACACTCTAGAATCCAGCTACAATGGCAGACTAGCTGTTCCTCCATACATAATATACCATCTCCCATCTTTGTGCTTTGCATTCACCATCTGGCATGCTTGGGATGCTGTCTCCTTACCTATATTTCTTAGTTTCTTCAGCTTCCTTCATGACTCAGTTCATGACCTCATCTACTGGAGAACCTCTTCCCATAGTGGCTTCCCCTCTTAGACTCCCTTTTTTCTACTCTTTGTTTATCCTGTGTGTATGTGTTGTCTCCCTCATCAGAATTTGAGATCTTTAAGGACAGGGATTGTTTTCCCTTCTCTCTCCAACCTTTGTATAGTTCCTGGAATGGAATAAGGCAAACACATGCTTGTTGACTTATGGCTGTCCCTTCCTATTCTTCATATGGCTTCATTGCCACCAGTGCTGCTAAGTGACACATTTATTCCTGCCCCTGAAGATCTCCGCCACTCTCTTCCCTCTCCTTTCTGTTGTGCATCTTGTGTCCTTTTGGTAGCTCTTCCTCACTATTAGAAAGGAAATGCTGGCATAGGTGTGGCACTGGAAGGGAGTTGGAGCTGAGGGTCTGGGGGCCTGGTTACATCATCTCTGGGGTTTTGACTTTCTAGGAATGTGTGTGTGTGTGTGTGTGTGTGTGTGTTTGTGGTGGTGGTGGTGGTAGTGGTTATGGCTGAGGGCTTAAAGAGTGCTTCTTTTCCATAGAGGACTTTTTCTTTTCTTTCTAAGTTGATGGGAGGTTACCTTTTAGGCAACTATGATTTCCTTTTTACTCTTAGGAATTAAGATTTAAGGACTGCTTTTGATAGCATGGAGGAACAGCTAGTCTGCCATTGTAGCTGGACCTAGGATGCTTCTAAGGGAGCAAAGCATAAGAAGACTAAACGATACAAAGGGATTAGGTAGGTTGTGGAAAGCTTTCGATTCCAGAGGATTTTTGGTTTTAATCCCATAGGTACTAGAAAGTCACTCGAATTTATTATGTATGAAGCTGAAGTGGTCAGAACTACCCTTTTAGGATAGTCATTTTGATAACTGAGTGAAAGATAAATTAGAATGAACAGGGAACTGAACACCCTGAGTGAAGGGAGTATGGGTCTCCAACAAGTAAGAAAGTATTCAAAGAACCATTGGATTGGTGGCATCAATTTTCCCTAGGTCCAAGCCTGCTTTCTGCCACGTGTGTTGCAATTTCATTCCTATTTATCCAGCTAGGTGGTATGATGGATAAAGGACTAGAATCTTGCCTCAGATACTCTCTAGGTACTTAAACTCTGTCCACCTCAGCTTCCTCATCCATAAAATGGGGATAATGGTAGCCCCTAATTCACAGAGTAGTGAAGGCCAAATGACACAATTCAGATGGAAGACCATTTGTAAACCTATTATTGTCGTTTGTCCTTCATTGTTAAGGAGGACCATGACACCAGAAAGGTGATGCCATGGCTTGCAAATGAATTGGATTTAAGTGAGGGAGGGCTGTGCAAGGTCACCAGCCTCACTCTTTTCTGGAGCCCTCTGGGTCCAGGGGCAGGATATAGATTTAGACAATTAGAGATGGCCCCCATTTTACGAATCTATATAATTATAAAGCCCCCCTTCAAATACTCTCTCCTCTAACAAGCTTTCCTTGATCCTATTCTACTCTGTTACTACTTTCGTAACACTGGAGACCTTAGAAATCATTTACTCTGCAACTTTGTTTTCTAGAGTCATTTCATTTGAAGAAGAAAGGTATTGTCTATTGAATTATTTGAATGTAGCTCTGAAAAAACACCAGGGAAGTATTTCCTCAGTTCTATTTCTTTCTGATTGTTGCTTTTGATTTGATATATTTGATATTCTACAGCCTTTTTCTACAAACTATATTAATACTTCTTTGATTTTAGAGATTTAGCCTTAGTTCTCTGGATTGTTCCCTTAAGTGATGGGCTCTATTATTTACCAGAGAACACTTAAGAACAGAGGGCCCAGACAGCTCTATTGCCACCTACTGTTCTGACACCTTTTAGTGGTCTCTTGGCATTCTGAGTGGATAGATCCTGTCAAAGGAAAATGTCACCAAATTCACAACTTAGCATAGTGAATGAGAAAATGATTGCATTGTTTATCTGGCTTTACTGTTGCAGTAAACAGTGAATTATTAGAAGAGACGTTTAAAGCTGTTTTGGTATTTGTTTAAGGAAATCATCAGCATGGTGATAGAGTCTGCTTTGGGTAGCATTGTGCTACCATGTTATAGGAACTGCGGGAATTGAAAAAGCTTAAATGGGGCTCTTGGGAAAACGCTTTTCCCTAGTAGATATGAGCCTCAAATCAAGGAGCATAGTTCCAAATATGAAACAATATCAATGATACAGTAGGAGAAAATAAGAAAAGTGACGTTTTGGTTGTTCCTTTGGGTAAAGTTGGATGAGTACACCTGAGTATTTTAAGAGTCAAACTTTATAATACTCATTGATTCAGGGAAAATGTAAAAACCACCAATTGATTTTAATCTGTTTAACCAGGTTACAATGTTATCAATATGTCAGGGTTTGAGAAGAAGGGATTCCCAAGCTAATGGAAAACAATACCATCAATAGTAATTTGGTTTTATGTTTTGTTCATTACGCAACAAAGGAAAGGAAGACAGCTTTTCTTGTCTACACAGCTTATAGAGAAAGGTGTAGATAAATACTTCAGCACTTAAAAATAATTTTCAATCACTGTTCAGTGTTAGACAGATGCAAATTAACTTCATTACCAACCAGCAGAATAAAAGATGTAAACTACTGGTGCATTTCCTAATTTTCTGTTTGTTAATTAGGCCCCTGGTTCTACTTGTAGGATCTGCAGGGTTTGCTACTACATCTCTGGGAAAAAAGGATTTTTACTGTATATGTTAAACATCAGACTTGGTTAGCATACTAGAGAATTCCCAAAAATAAATTTTAAAAAATCATTGTTAATATAGAAAAAGTACAAAGAAGATTAATTAATATTTTATACATATACTAATGGAAGTCTATAATCAGTTCAATTAATTGAAGATAAAATGATTCTTGTACAGAAAAAAGGAAAATTTGTTTTCAGATAATTTAACTTAGAGGAGCTATTCATTTCAGTAATTCAGCATATTTGCCTCGTTTTAGGGTGGGAGAAGACAAATCCAGACTTATTTATGGTTATATCAAGATAAAGGATACGATATCATATTTAACCCAAAATGAAGTACTCTCTAGTTCCCTGACCCTTTTGAGTAATGAGGGTCCAGATAATGACCACTCTACACTCATCTTGGTAGTTGAATATTTATCTCCCTTTGGTTGTCAGTGAGTTGCTGTTTCTGTCTCCTAGCTCTTCTTACCTTTTGTGGATGGCTTCTGCTAGACTCTTCAGTATAGAGAAGTGTGGTAAATATAATTCTATCCAGTTAGAATCTTAGCTCAAGCCCTCAGCCCCTGAGAAGTCTATCCCTTTCCTCATGGTTGCTCTATTTCGATGAACCCTGATCACATGAACACTACTAGTTGTGAGACTCTGGGCAAGTCAAACCTGTTTGCCTTAGTTGTTCATCTGTAAAATAAGCTGGAGAAAGAAATGGCAAACCACTACAATACCTTTGCCAAGAAAACCCCCAATGGGGTCACAAAGAGTTGGACATAACTGAAATCAATGGGACAAAAATCACTTGAACAATGGCATGATGGAGTCATCCCCTCAGCAAGGCCTTTACTCAATATCCCCAAATTAAAAGGAATATAATCACAATTTATTAAGGCAACTATTGCAAAGACTACCTGCTTACAACTTCTAGATTCAGTCTGTCCATAACCAGCCCAGTCAAACCTCAGACTCAGGAGTTCCCAGACGGAGAATTCTCATGCTAGAATTGTCTGATTTCACCAGTACCTGCAAGGGTCCCAGATGTTTTATTCAGCAAATGATAAGAGAGTAGATCATGAGGAAATAGAGGCATAGGATGTAGACAAAGTTTCTAACAGTGAATGGGAAAAAACAGTTGAGGTAGTATTCTGGATGGTGCAGAAGAGTCAGGGGAATGCTGTTTTAGGAATGGAGAGATATGAACATGTTTGTAGGCAGATTGGAAGAAATCAGTGGCAAGGAAAAGACTGAGAACACATGAAAGAGAGGGAATTGCTTCTGGCACAAAGAATGTCCCTGTAGAGGTAGAAAGGAGTGACACCAAGAGCAAAAATAGCATTAATTTTGGTAAGCAGTGGAGATAGCTTATCTTCTGTGACCAGAGAGGAAGAGGAGAGAATGTTTGATGCTGGAATGTTTAGAGGCGTAAAGGATGGAAACTGAATGGGGGCCATTGAACGATGTCAATTTGGTAACAGACTTCATCATTTCATAGGTGTTTGGTATTTAATAAACACAAGTAACGATTAGAAATTCTTCTCAGAGGATCTTGTGTTTCCCATTCATATAATTGAGATCCAGGTAGTCATGTCCTGGAAAGACAAGAAATTTAAGGAGAAAGGTGATGGTTTTCATTTCTCCCCATAAAACCAAATGCCATGGATTGTGATGATAGAAGTCATATAAACACACCAAAAAGCAATAAATAGAAGGGACTGGAAGAGGGAAAACAGGAAGAGAAGATGAAAAAGAAAATAGACATAATCCTAGAAAAAGTTTCTAAGTGACTAAAAAAAATTTAAACCTTTTCTGTATGATGAAAATGCTACCAGAATATCAACGTATAACTCACTTGTGAGGCTGTCATGTGGCTTCCCCAATCAGGCTTTCCTCCTGAGGATAGGAACTGGAAGAAAATTTAGCTAACGCTATTCAGATAAGTGTAAGAATATGATATCAGAGACCTTAGGGACTGAATCTGATCACACAACTATATTATTTGCCCCTGCCGTAATACAATCTGTTTAGGGTTATTACAGCAAACAAGACATAAATCTTAGCTTTGACAAAGACCAGTGAAATCTGTCAGATGCTATAGTAACAACAAAATTGAAAGAGACCCAAGGGCCAAGAAACAGAACATCCCTACTCCATCTCCCACCCTTTCGCACTGTTTCCAGTGTTCTTTTCATCTTCTGTCTAGTTCATCACTAACGCTCTTCCCATGAGATTCCACTTTTTGCACCAAGACTAGCCTCAATTATCCACTTCAGGATTCACCTGCCTTCTTGGCATCCTTAATACCTCTGAGAAATTTAAACCAGCTGTTTCCTCACAGAGACCAGAGGAAAACTTCTCTCCATCTGCAAATCAATGCAGTCATGGCAAGCTGGCCTTTCTTGCCTATCAGTTTCCCAGTTCCCTTATACGAGTAGTTCTGGGTGAGTGCTCACTCTAAGCAAATTGTTTCCATATGTGGTGTAAAATAATTTTTTTAAAGGTACTTGGCTAACTCCAACCTTTTCCATTTTGATGGTGTTACCTTGATTCCATCAGACATCTGGTACACTTTCCAACCTCTTACCTTCCCCATGGCTCTTCAGACTCAGGACTGTTTTCCCAAGACTCCATGCTCTGTATCTTTCTTGGTCCCTTATTATATTCTTTGTCAGACCTCATGTCCTATGACTTTGTGGCCTTTCTATCTGTTGGATAAGATGAAAAACTAAAAGAAATACCACATCCTAATTCTTCCCTCCTCAAAAAAAATTTGTTTAATATTGGTCAGAAATATCTTAACGCAAAGGGACAACTAATCCTGAGCAATTTTGGCCTTGGGAGAAATTTGTGTCTAAGATATTTTAGAGGAATCATTCTTTTAGATCCTTAGGATAACATGCCAAAGATAACAGTTATCAGCTCTGCCTACCTGTAGGGTTAACTTTGAGAACAAAGTGGTTTTTTTTCCTGATGTTGAAGAAAGGAAGGTATTATATGACAAAGTATAGTCACATGAAGTAGGCACTCAGTAAGTATTTATTAAATGAACGGGTAGCTCCTTGCTTAAAAAAAGAAAGGCAGTTTAAGTCCATTCTTACATTTCTGGCCTTATTCTTTATGAACATGCAACTATGTATTTTATGTCAAATATAGTGTTTTATCTAAGCAGTCTAATGAGATGACCATACTCAGAGCCATATCAAAATGGGTTGGTTAGTTTAAGTTACTTACAGCTAAGTCTTTTGTCACTCATGTTGGATTTGGCGGTATAAATAAATATCCAAGTGCTTGTTGAACCTAAGATTCTGGTAATTGCTGGGCTGCCCTATTTATTATTTGCAACTAGAGGTAAGGTTGGGCAAAAGTGAAATAAAATATGAATGACAGTACACTAAAAATGCGTTAAAGCAACATTTAAAAAAATGTATGTAGAGTTCTTTGAAGTGGAAAAAAGTAGTTTGTGTTGAATTCATAAGCACATACAAATCTCAAGTGATAAAATTGTGGTGACAAGGAAAATCCCTAACCTAATATAACATCATTGATTAACTATTGTATTTATTAATTTTCCAATTTGAGAATAACTTAATAATAACAATATGCATGGGAAATATATGTTACTAGCACTGAATTTTTGTAAATCTTTTTAATATTGGCAAAATCTAATAAAGATGCATGCTACTACAACAAGATTTACACAATGCTAAATATTTTTAGATTGATTTCAACAGATGATATTAGAGACCATTCTTTCAGTCGTCTCAAGGGAACTATGTTAGCATTCATTTGACAAACTCACATAACCACACACACCAAACAACCACAAATGTAATATCATTTGAACACTTAATGTAATTACCTTTAATTTTTATGCAGTGGTAGACTTGATTTTTCAACTTAATAAATAATATGCAGAATTTTTTTGTATAGTGCAGACCTTAGATTCCCCCCACCCCAAAACAGTCATTTGATGAAATTCTTTTAACAGTAGAGCAAAAATGAATGAAAAGGAAAATATAATGAAAAAATAGGCAAGTGCCAATGATTAAAAACAGCTTTTACCTCATCCATTTGGCATGAGAAAAATTTTATTTTGAGTTAGGCTTATTTTTCTCATGAGCCATTATTTTATACAAGTCAAATGTCACTTGATGAGGTCACATATAGTCTGATATTCAGACTGGCACCTAGTGGGCAACTAAAAAAAGCTATGTATCGTCACACTTTATTTAGCTAGAAAGGCAAATTTTGGATCTTTTACAGCAAAGTATTTGTACTGAAAAGAAAAAGGAACATAGGAAATTTCTCTCCAGTGGACAAATAATGACAATAAATGACGAGTCCCATTAGAAATACAAACAGAATAAATTTCTTTTAATTGAACCCATCAATGCAAAGATTGCCAAGGGGGTTGCTTTTCCATAAGAGGTGTTACATGATAAGCTTTCAAGGTTACAACTGAATCCTAAATCTACCATTATATAATTGCTTTACCACTAGGTAACTAGATCAAGTTAGAGAGATATTTTAACTGAGATAGCTGGGGATATATATAGCGTACTCAATTTTCTTTATTAAAAGAATTTGTTTCTGGTTGCTTTCTATTTCATCTTAGCAGCTATAAATTTTTTTCCTATACATATTAATAGAAGAGAGAGATTTTTCTTGTGCTGTGTCCCAACCCTGTGTACTGTCCCAACCACTAAAATTTGTTGTAGAAAGCAATAGTTCAGCATCACCACAAGGGGCAATATGTACAGGAGAAGATGACAAAAAACTGTTTTTTAAGACAATTTCCATTTATTTGTAATCTGTAGCTTCCATTTCTATAGGTTTGGGTAGAGTTTGTTCTAGTTAAAACATTCATAGATACAGAATTTAGTGGATCTATACCCACTGACTACCTATGTGTCTTAGGTAAGTCACTTTAACTTGATTTAAAACCCAGCTTCCTTATCTGTAAAATGGCAGGATTGAACTAGATTTCTGAAGTCCTTTTTAGTTCTACATCTGTGGTCTTATAATCAGAGGTAGATCCCAAGTCCCCTTCATATCAGGAAGAAGCCTAAAGTTTCAGCCTTTCACTAAATAGTCTCCTTTGGGCCTTTTAGGAAATCATTTCCTATAAGAAAAGGAAATATGATTCTAACCACACGAAGAACCTAGGTGGTAGAGTGGATAGAATGTTGGCCTTCGAGTCAGGAAGACCTGGGTCTGAATCCTGACTTGGTGGCTTAGTGGTTGTGTGACCCTGAGCAGGTGTTTAATCTATTCCAGCTTCTGTTTCCTCATCTGTAAAATAATAATAGCCTGTACCTCCTGGGGTCATCGTGAGCTTCAAATGAGATATCACATGTAAAGTGCTTTGCAAACCTTAAATACTATGCGTGTTATTTATATATATATACATATGTATATATACATATATATGTATATATATATGTATATATACATATATACGTATATATATATATGTATATATACATATATATATGGTTTTTTTATTATCACTTACTCAGATTATGTTTCTACATTTCCCTGTAAGTGGGACAGGCAAAAACGCTTTAGTGCTTTTGGGAGATGTGATTTTGTGAGTATGAGTACTTCCGGCCTCAACAAAACCCTCAATCTTCCTATATGGGAAAAACCACAGGATTTAAAGTTAGATAACCTGGATTCAAATCCCAGGTCTTTCACTTATGAGCTGCATGACCTTGGATAAGTCATGCTGTATTTCGGTTTTCCCATTTATGAAATAGGGATTCTAAATTTGCTCTAACCTATATCATAGGGTTGTAGCAGGGATCAAATGAGATAAAATATGTAATGCCTTTTAAAAACCTCTAAGGTACCATAGTTATTTATTAATTAACTAGAACAAGGTAAAATAATTAAATTTCTCAACGTATACAACAAATTTTACAACTTTTTATGTTTTCAAAAATTCTTGCCAGGTGTGGTAATAGACCCTGGTATTGAGGAGGATAAGGCCAAAGGGTTGCTTAAGCTTCTGAAGTCTGAGTTGTAGTGGGCTAAAGCTGATCAGGTGTCTGCATTAACTCAGGCATCAATAGGGTGAACTTGGGGGGCAGGGAGGAACGAGGGAAAGAGAGACCAGGCTGAGGAGGGGTGAACAAGCCCAGATCAGGATCAGAAAGAGAACAAGACAGAGCGGGTGAGTGGCCACTGTATTTCTATCTTAAGTGACACCTGGAAACCAAGGCTCAAAAGAAATAAACAAAATCTTTCATATTCAACATATCCTTTTTTTCTACAATAACTTCTTTGAAATGATTCTGCATGAGTTGACAAGATTTTGTAATAAAGTCTTTAATTGTTAATCAAGAAATCACTTTTATCACATTGGATGCTAAATGCACCTTTAATAAGGAGTATATTTTTAGGACTGGGGCAGCTAGGTGGTGCAGTGGATAGAGCACCAGTGTAGGAGTCAGGAGGACCTGGGTTCAAATCTCACCTCAGACACTTGACACTCACTAGCTGTGTGACCTTGGGCAAGTCACTTAACCTCAATTGGCTCATCCTGGGTCATCTCCAGTCACCCTGAGGAATATCTGGTCACTGGATTCAGATGGCTCTGGAGGAGAAGTGAGGCTGGTGACCTGCACAGCCCTCCTTCACTCAAAACAAACCAAAGTCAAGTGCAAGTCATGCCATCATTTCTCTGATGCATGGTCTTCTTTGGCAACGAAGGACAAACACACATATATAATTTTTAAGGATAACCTTTATTTTTGCTCATAGGTTTTTGATGGGTTTAATATGAGGTAAGTACTCAGGAAGATGAAGCATATTTATCTCCTTTCATGTTGTGTAGCATGGTGCATTATATTGAAGTATCCATGTCCATTTGAAAATTTCTGTAATTCTGGACAATTAACAGATAAATGTATTGATGTGCATTTATCAAAGTTCATCTCCATTAATAGGAACAAGATTTTCAGACCCAGTGAAAATAAAAAAAATCTCCAAAACATTTTTTTTGGTGGCTGTTTTTGCAGTCTAAGAAAGATGCCCAGATTTTATAGGCTAACTTGGATTTCTGAGAATGGTTTTGATATAGCCTTGAATGAAAAAGGGAGAAAAATTACCTTTCCCCCAATTGATAGCACTATACTTGTTTTTCTATGATGCTTTTCACTTATAGCAACAGTTAGGAGCTTTTAAAAAAATATCTAATGTTCTTCGTGAAGCTTCCATCCAGTTGACTGGAACCAGCTCTAATTGACTTATGAGAGACAGCTATTAAATTTTCCAGTGTTAGTGTTTACACCTTGGAAATTGGTAACAGCTACAAATTATGCTTTAATTTACTGTTTTGTTGATTATCCAGACTTTGATGGAGAAAAAGTTAATAATGCAGATTCAACTTAAAGGTGTGTTGATATCCTTTTTTTTTTTCAGAGAATCAGTTGTCAAATATTTACCTGCACACCTCTGCTTATACCTCATTATAGAAGAATTAGTAACACCTCCAGCTGCCAGATCCTTCCAGAAGCCTTTGCTTGTGTTCTGAGGATGAATTAGATTGTTTCATTGCAAAGTTTGTCAGTTCTTGGTTGTGTTTTTTGTCTCCAACCACACTTTGCACTTTTATTTGTGCTTTGCTGGGAACTCACTAGACCCTGTTGGTATATCCTCTCCTCTTCTCTCTTCCCTTGTCACCCTAGGGAAACCTCTGCCCCGAGATCCTCCTCTCCTGATTTGTGACTTGCTCCATAGGATGACCATTTTAGGAAGGACTGCCACCATGATCTGTCTCACCCATGGCTGGCTGCTCTCCCTCCAGATTCTTTCTCTTGTTCCTTGTGTGCTACCTTGCATGTTCGTTTTCTCGTTCCATCTTATGCACTTTCTCACTTCCCCCAAAACAAAAAGCAACCCCACAGAATTAGAAATACAATAAAAGAGAAGAATGAAACAGGTGCATTATACAAAATCTAGGCCTTAACTGACAGAGAACTAATTAATAATAGAGAACCAATATTGGTGTGGTTCCATCTAGGCAAGGTCAAATGTTTTGATCAATTAGGTGTCAGTAGAAGCAGATATCCATGACCATTGATATCACACACACACACAGAGACACACTTGAAATTAGTGCTTGTCCCAAGTAATTCACACACCACTCTGTGTAAATATTGACATTATTATTATGCCTTGAAAAATTGAATTTGTGAATTGTTGGGGTCAAATGAATCATGACCTAGTGTACAATTTTGGGTGATGGACTCAGAATTTAGCTAGGCTGTTGTTCAAATATTTCAAAAATTCTGGAAACATGGTCAAAAGATGGTCGTTAGTTTTTTAAAGAAATTATCAGAACTTGTGCTCTGCTGGCTTGAGAATCAAGTATTCCCTCCATATCAGAGAGAGATATCTTTAGGGGCTGTAGGATAGAATTGGAAAATTGGAAAAGACAACAATACTTCAGTGGATTTGTGATTTCATCAATGAGGTTACTCCCTCTTACAGCATAAGTCTGAAACCAGCACACCTCATTCTGTGTGACTTATTTATATCCTTCTGTGAATTCTATTTATAGAATTGACCCATCCTTGCTGAGGACATTCCTCCAGAACTTTTGACATGGCTTGGATCCCAATGGAACATAAATTGTTCACTGGTTATTTCTTGCTTTTGCTATAAGATTATCCTACCTCCTTCTATGGTGAGGACATCTTTTACACTGGTTCTTTACTTTTTTCATTAATAAAGAAATTATAGCTTTCATATACCCACCATTCACTGAGGCTTTCATTGCCCATTGACTTACCCACAACCTTGATTCATGAGAGGTGGTGATAGTCTATGACTTACAATGATGTATTATCATAGAAATATTGATGTTAAAAAGATGGGTCTTTATTTTGAAAAGAATCTTGGAGGTCATTAAAAGCACCACACCATTTCCCAAAGGAAAGTCAGCCTACTTTCCTCTTCCTATTTAATTTTGAATTCATTTCATTGTTCAATTTCAGGTTCTTTCCAAGGTAAATGCACTGTTGAAGCTGCCTTATCAGTTGTCCATCTATTATACTCTAGCAGTATAATATAGTTTGAACAATAGGTTTTCTTCATCCACTTGTTTTTTTTCACTGTGAATATCTATGCTGAACTCTTTTGAATGAGTATGGACATCATTTATAAAGCTCACTGAAAACCAAAGCCAAGAGCTTAGAAACAAATCTAGTTTCTCTTGCCTGATCTTGTAGCACTCCCTTGAGTGTACCCCCTGGGATGACTGGCTGACTGGAAGCTTGGGTGTGGTCAAAGACTGTGGATGGAAAATTGAAAAGACTCTTCTCTCTTTTGTTCCATGGTTTTCTCCAGACTTGGGTAGTGGCAGAGACCCAGGCATAAGATATCCTAGTGCTACTTATCATTTCCCCTTTGGAACTAAAGGAATGAAATACAATCTGCCTTTCAGGGGCTTGTCTTGCAAGGAAGGAGTTCAAATCTGAGGAGAGAATAAAGGCAAATTGATATCACAACTGCATTGATTATGCAGAGGTTGTTATAATCCTTGGGGAGTGGGAGAATATATATATTTACATCAGTAGACATAGATTTTAATGCTATGTCCAACACTTATTAGATCTGTGATTATGGGCAAATTCCTCATCTGTAAAATGGAAATGATAATCCACTACCTATATCACAGAGCTTTTATGATGAAGTCATCAGTATAAAGCAAAAACTTTAAAATGCTCTAAAAATGTGAGTGGTTATGATCATTTGTCAGCATTATGCAACATTTCTCTAAGGGAGAGGACCACCCTTAGAAGGTCCTGTCCCAGAGACACATCACATTGACTCTGCAACAGTCATTGCAGCCAGATCACCGTGGTGTTCTTCACGGCCCAAAACTTTGAGCACCTCAGTAGTACATAGTCAGGCACACAAGGTCCCTTAGAGGAATATTCATAAGACAAGGAATAATATAAAGAAACACAAAAGAAAGAAACCCTGACTCCCCACAGCTGTGATGCTCCCTCATCCAAGTCCTATCTATTTTTTCCCTTCAAATTCTGATTTTGACACTTAATAACTAGTTGAAAGTTATCTCTCTCATCCCCAAACCCACTGCTCAGAAGGAATTCATTTTCTCTGGCTCAGTTTTCTATTTATGTGCTTTATTAAATATCTGGGATTAAAACATGTATCACTCACTATAATATTTCCACCTAAAACACAGGGAAATTTCCAAAACAGACTTTTCTTCTTAAAAAACAAACAAACCACAACTTGTTTTCTGTTTCCAAAGAGGAACCCAACTTGCTGAAATTTCTTTCTTCTCTTTGGACAAGATCAGCTTCAGTGTTGGCCCCAGAAGCAACAAGAGAATGTTGGTCTTTGCAGGGGGCAATCTCCAAAGAAGCACTGCTATTAATCTTAACATCATTTTCCATTTAAAATGCTGCCTTTCAAAGCTGAGTCAGGGAAATTCATAAGATGGAAATGTACTAGGCTAAGTGAGCTAGCAGAGAAGTAGCAGAGAACATTTTTATTGTGTGTTACCCCATTGGAAAGGGCAGTGTATACCGATAAATGAGTCAGAATGGCTTAGGGTCCAACCCAGAGCTATAACTAGGAAGGGAGACTGGTGTTTTAACCAAAAAAGGTGATGACATTTAAGAGGCATGGACAACAATTTTAATTGTTCAGAAGTAGAAAAACAAATGGAGTTAGCTCTTGGGTAGCAAGAATAATTAGTAAAAATAGAAAACTCCTAGATTGTGGCATCTTTCCCTAACCAGGCAATGTCATTCAAGGGAATTTCTTTCTCTCCTGTCTATTTTCTGTTCCTCATCTCCCACCATGGAAGACTCAGTGTCTCAGAATGTCTGCTCTTTGTTTCTTCCAACTAAGTAGCACAATTCATGCAGCTTGCCCTATATATTTTACTTTGCTTTCCATGGGTGCAAAAATTACTAGATATTACTAGGTTCTGGTCAAAACTGCCAAATTCTCAGTCTTGTATAAGACTCTAGGACATGACTCTGGACATGATACTTGTCATTTATTCGTTTGGGCACATCTCAATTTTGTTATGTCCTAAACTAGGAAAGGAAAACATGTTTGTAGTGAAAATCTTTAAGTAATTATGGTAAAGTCCCATCAAAAAGATTGTTTCTTTAAAAGACAGAATAAAGAAATAAGGGGTAGCTTTTAGAAATATGTACACAAATAAAGATACTACAAGGAAAAGTCAGGAGGAAGAGTCTTAATATCCAGGGAGTAAGAAAGGTTTATGTTTATAGCAGTTCTGTTTATGGTGGCAAGGAATTGGAAATTATAGGGATGCCCATCAATTGGGGAATGGCTGAATGAGTTGTGGCATAAAATTGTAATGGTATACAACTGTATTTAAGAAATGATAAGCTCAATGATCTTAGAAAAAACATGCAAAGACTTGCAAGAAATAATGAAAAGCAAAATGAGCACATCCAAGAGAACATTGTATGCCGTAACAGTAAGATTGATTTAAGAATGACTTTGAGTGAATAAGTCATTTTAACTATTATAAATACCCAAATAAACTATAAAGGATGTAAGAAGAAAGACACTATCTTCATCCAGAGAAAGAACTGATAAGTAGAAGTATGTGTAGAATAATTTTTCATATCTATACATATACATACACACGCACACTTATTTGAAACTAATGGTAGCCATCTCTAGGGAGAAGAGGAAAGAAGAGAAAAAGAAAGAAATTCATATAATAATTTTATTATTTATTTAAAAGGAATAGCCAGTTATATATAGTAGATGTTCAGTTTCATGTGGAATCATCTTTTATTGTACTATGTTATAGAAATATTTGTTTTATTTCATAAATTAAAAAGAAAATAAATTTTAAAAAAGCCTTTAAGGAAGAAAAAGATTCTGAGAAGCGGAGATGAGGAGGGAATGCATTCCAAGCATGGTGGAGAGCTTGTGTTGAATATATGGAGATATGAAGTACTGTCCTGTTTGTTGGTCATTTAAGAGTTTGTGAAAGAGGGGTAGCATGAAATAAGGCTGGAAAGAGAGATGAGAACCAAGTGAATCATAAATGCCAGGTTAAGGGGTTTTTATTTTATCCTGGAAACAATAGGAAGCCATTGAAGGTTTTGAAGCAAGGGATTGACGTGGCCAGAGCTGTCCCATTATGAGGAGAAGGGGTACTGAAGTGGCAAAGACTTAGAACACAGGGGTTGTTTGAAATATGTCAAGTGCATTCAATGAGCTTTGTTTGCTTTGCTATCTGTTGATAAAATATTAATAATTATTGAATGCAGAAAAAGTAAGAGTCATCAAAAGTCTTTGGAATGAAATTTCTTTATATAGAAAGTTGTTTACATCTTAGTGAAAAAGTGGTACTTGATTTACATAAAAATTTGTTTATATATAAATTGACATCTGAAAAAGACCATATCATTTCTAGCAGAGTTTGTGTCCTACCTGCACTATGAGATGGTCTTTGCACTTTCTTCTTGCACAAGGAGTGGCCAATTGGCAATGTCATGTTTTCCTAAAATGCCCCGTAAAGTAGTAGAAATGCAAGTTTGACTTTATTTGATAGTAATGACATTTTTAATATTAGCAAAACAAACAATATCTTATTCCAATTTTGAGTTTTTCTGTGCATTGCCAAAATAAAAGCATGAATCAGAGTTATGTTTAGACTACTATTGTAGATATAGAATCTTAAATCCTGAACTTTTTTTAAAGGCTTAGATCACAGATCAGTTCCTATGGCAAGCATTCCCTAATTCTTTTCCTTTCCCTTCCAGTTGTTAGCACTCTCTTCCTCCTCAGATTTTATGTATATGGCTTCCAATTGACCTGTTGTATCTTTTCTGTAAGCTTTTGAGAGAAATGACTGGTTTTCTATTTTATTTTTGCATCTCTAATACTTAGCATGGGCAGCTAGGTGGCACAGTAGAGTGCTGGGTCTGGAGTCAGGCAGACTCATTTTTCAAATCTGACTTCAAATCTAGCCTCAGACACTTAGTGGCTGTGTGACCCTGAGCAAGTCACTTAACCCTGTTTGCTTCAGTGTCTTCATCTGTAAAATAAGCTAGGAAAGGAAATGGCAAACCACTCCACCATCTTTGCCAAGAAAACCCCAAATGAGGTAATCAGGAGTCAAACATGAGTGAAAAATTACTCAGCAACAGCAAAATACCTAGCATAGAGCTGTATACATATTAGGCAAATTGTGTGTTTGTCCTTTGTTGCCGAAGAAGACCATGCCGTCAGAGAGATGATGACATGACCAGTACTTGACTTTGTTTTGAGTGAGGGAGGGCTGTGCAGCTCACCAGCCTCACTTCTCCTCCAGAGCCATCTGAATCCAGTGACCAGATATTTATCAGGATGACTGGAGATGACCCAGAATGAGGCAATTGGGGTTAAGTGACTTGCCCAAGGTCACATAGCTAGTGAGTGTCAAGAGTCTGAGGTGAGATTTGAACTCAGGTCCTCCTGACTTCTGCACTGGTGCACTATGCACTGCACCACCTAGCTGCCCTTATTAGGCACATACAATGTTTGGATTGAATATTCGTATTTATTTTTAAGTGCATTTTGATTAGAGATATCAGTATGGGAAAATTTACCGACCAACAGTTAATAACAGATTTTAGTAACAGAGAGTATTGGAATTTTGCATTGAGAACAATACTTAACTATTTAATGATAACTAAAGGGAATACTTTAAATTTTTTTGGCAAATGATAAAAATTCTATGTTTAATTTAAATAGCACCTACCCTGTAGAGAACACTATTAAAAAGTAGTTGAGAGGCAAAGAACATTAAGATGGTTCCTACCCTCATGGAACTTAAAATCTGTCAGGGCTCACACAAATGTACAGTAACCATGTGATTCCAGTGAAGCAGAATAGTAAAAGAGAATAACTTGGAGATTTGATTATATACTTTTCCTTTTTGTTGCAAGTTGTTTCTTTCAAAAGATAACCAGCGAATGTGCTTGCCTGAAAGCTTTGGATTTTGTTTTTATTTTCTGAGTTTTCCATTATTCAGGATATGATACTCAAGTTTGGAGGCAAGCTGACAATATGAGAAGAGACAATATAATAAAACAAGGAGATGATATTCATGTATTACAAAAATCAGTTTATATTTTAAAATCACGTATAAGATAAAGAAGTAATACATAATAAAGGATTGACTTTTATCAAGGGGAAAAGCAGAGCAAAGACTTGAAATCATAGATGTCTTTTTGATTCAGAAAATACATAATCTAGTAATGAGTTGGCAGCAAAATAGAAATCCATTGCTGCTTTGATAGCCCCCAGGTGGTGATAAAGTGTTGCAGAGTACAAGACAAAAAAAAAAGATGAAAAGAAAAGAAAGTGAAAAAAGATAAATGCCACAAAACAACATCAGTAGACTTGTTTAAAGAAGTCTTTTGTTTTGAAACTGAAGAGATTATACGATGGAAGGCATGCTGCCTCTAGAGTCTGAGGTCCTAGATTTGAATTATATTTCTATTACTTACTACCTGTATAATCTTAAGTCATTTATCCTCTCTGGGCCTCAGTTTCCTCCCCTATAAAATGAAAGGATTGGATTACATAGCTTATAAGGTTCCTCCTGATTCTAAGACTTATATCTGTTCTATTTCTCCTTGCATTGGTACTCAAAATATAAAATTCTATTTGATAAAGGCTTATTTGTATTTTTTAAGAATATAAAACTAATTATATAGTATTAGATATTGTCCTTGGCACTCATACAACAAAGCATTTCTTTGTATGTGTTAATTGGGGACGGGAAATAGAAGCCTTAGTCAACAAAGCCTAAGTGCTTAATTTCGCTAATCCTGCTGTTGAAATAAGAATAGCAAAGCAATAATACCAGCATACAAAATATGTATTATATATATGTATATACATATGTATGTGTGTGTATGAAATATACATGGCAATCTCTCTCACCTATGGGTCCCGGAAAATCTACCCCAGGGCTGAGGTCCTCTGCAGGCACTACCCACTTGAAACCATAACTAATTGCTAAATTTTCATCATATGTTTAATCTTACCCATCAGCTGGAGGACATACTAATTCAAAACAAAATAAATTTAATCAAACACCATAGCAAGCAGTAAAACTGCCTCCCTTCTCCTTCTTGCATACACGGGGAAACCACACAGATAAACGTGCCACCAGTTGAAGAGGTGTACATGGTGACAACATGATAAATCAGGGAATGCATAGGGAAGGCAGACAGGTGAGATGAGAACAGGTGTGAAGGGGCACAATACAAGGTATCTGTGTGAAGGGAGCTCATATGAAAGACATACATATAATTGGTATATGTGCCTAGGATATACATCTCCAACAATGTGATCTGCTGATATTATCTCATTGCCATTATCTCATCTATAAGCCATTTTTGGCTTAGTATAGTATCTGTATCTGTAAGTAACCAAATCTTTGACTTCTGCAGTATACTCTGGTGTAAGGGGTTAAAAATCTTCTCTGACCATTGATAGGCCTCAGGTGGAGCTATTGAGGGAGGCTTGATCAGGAGAGGCTTGTTTCCTCTGAAGGCCCACACCTTTTGCTGATTGCTAATGAGGCACTGGGTCATGAGGGGTTGTGCACTCTGGCTCTGAAAAGACTATATATATTCTAAGGTAAGGTTTTGCTTTGGGGCTAGTTTTTGGAAGATGGGACTCTGGGCAATTGTTTTAAGAAGCCCCCAGCTTTGAAAACCCCGATGATAGTGTCTTTCTCTCTGGCAACGATGTATGTATTGCCTATGGTCAGACAGTTGGAAGCCCTGTCTGTTGGTTGCCCTATCTGTTGGTCCTGCTTGTATTTTCTCTGTTGGTCCATATATTTAAAGTAAGATTACTTACCCCTTCTAAAGTTGCTTTCCTTTTAGAAAAGCAGCTCTAAGAACTTGTGCAGTAGGCCCTCCTAGGTGCCAAGGTGCTTGCTGATGTATCAGCTAGCATAAAACCTCATTATCTTCTTACAATTAAACATGTACACTTATAGCTGCCCAGATTAACCTCTGCCAGATACTGATAAAGTTGAGAATGACATTGTAAATAAACTTTTTTTGGTTCCTTGTCCCTTGGAATGGATAAAAGTTGGAAACAATTTTTGATTGTCCATTGACAGAAATTTCACAGAGCTGTGACATTTTAAATCTCATTTCACAGATTCATAGGCTTTCTAAGTTTGAAGGGACTTCAGAGGTCATCTAGTTTGTACCAGTGAAGGAGATAGATCCCATTTTCACTGTAATCCCTTGAGAAACTAGGACCAGAATCCTTACGTTTCCTCCTGAAATGATTTATTTTTTAAACCAAATGATAGATTCCTATAGGGAATGTTCTAAAGCTGTTTGTTGGTGAAGGTAAATGTTGATGCAGTGTAAACTTCACAAGCACAGAGTAATGCATGGTTTTATCCCTTATCTTCTGAGTAGCTTCAGATCTGAGAGGGTTGTTGACTATCCATTTCCCCAACATTTTCATGAGAGACCTAGCTTGGTTCTTTGAAGTTAAAAAAAGTCCCTTGAGCTCAACCAACCTCCCTGTTCCCAGGAGTTTACTTACTGACATTGGTGAAGGAAACTAAATCACTCTAGCAAGCAAAATCCCACTTAATATGTGGCCCCAATCCCATAATTCCATTAGCAAATCCCTTGTGAAAATATTATCATATAAAATGCATTGGAAATGAAAATTTCCACCTGATCTCTAACTTTAAAAAAGAAAAAAAAGGGTGAAAAAAGACTTTGGAAAGAAAGCTGTCTTCATAATGTTGTGTCAAGTGCTGTTAATCTAAGGCAAAGGGAACCTCATCCCCCCCCACCCCCCCACAAAGAAATAAGGCAGAAAGCAGCCGCTGAGGTAGTGGGCATGTCACTTCTGTGTAGGACAGTCAATAAATAGGACCCATACCCTGATTATCTCAACTCACTGTTCGGTGCTGGAAGGCAGTTATTGCAGCTGCCTTTTACCCAATGCAGAGTCAGCTTGTACCGTTCCTATTAGTTGCTGTAGATATGATGAGTACATAGCACAGTGAGCTCCCAAAAAATAGGTCTTAGGGACAGAAAGGACCCACTGAAATTGAATTTGGTAAGAATTAGAATAGCATGTAGGTAGATTAGCCAGTTAAGAGTCTTAACCCAGGGCAAGATGCATAGGATGCCACAGCTTGTAAGGGGTCCTGATCTTTGGCCAAGAGAAGGGTGAGTGAGATCATTGGGGAACCTGCTCTTAATGAGCTAGCTCATCTCTTAAATCTCAAGGAGACATTAAAATGTACCTAATGCAAAATCAACTGTGATCTTGCTAATACTATCTAACACATCTGAGATAATGGGAAGAAGTGAGAAGAGGTCTGTATGAGGCTACAAAAAGACAATCTGAAGAATAAGAATCTGTGAGCATCTCTACCATTGTCTCAGGGATAGGGCATGAGGACAAGCTAAGATGAAAATTTTATTCTTTTGACACATATGCCCCTAGAGCCGAGAAGAGCATATTGGGCTACCATAGCTTGGTGTCAGCATCCTTTAGAAATATTTTAACTCCCCTTGCTCTGATTCTATATTCACCAAACAAACTTCTCATCTTCTAGAAAAGGAAGACCTGATCAGTTACCATGAGTATTCTAGCCTTCTAGGAAGTTAAATTTTATACACACACACGTATATATATGTATGTATATATACATATATACAAACACATATGTGTATGTGTCTATATATGTTTACATATGTATGTATGAAAGGACATCCTGATTGATAGAGCAGTCTCTTATAGAACAGCTCTGTGAATGTGAATCAGTCCCCCTAGAGCCTGATAATCCCTGAGTAAATTATTAAAATGTAATATTTTGATCTGTAAATCTAAAGGACTAGAGCCTAGACCCCTGAATCTGTGGTGACCCTACTGGAGTGAACAGATTTTCCTTGACACTCATTGTCTGTCTTTCTATCTGTTTGCCTGCCATGAGAAATTAAACATGACCTACTGATGGGAAGTTAAGCAATAGGAACCTAGAACTTTAGAAGTTCTTTTATTTTCTTCTCAGTGACTGTTTTGGGTTACATTGTTACAGCTGTCTATTTGTCTAATGCATGAGAACTTGCAAAGAGAATATTTTTCTGAAGGACAACTAATGTCTAAGTCCTTCAAATATTCCAGTCTTCAGATCTCAGAGTGGGGTTACATGAAGAGATCCAATAGCATCATTTTTAATTCTATCTGCCAACAAGGTCTTGCTTGGGCCTTACAGACGGGCTTTGTGAAGCACTCTGAGATCATATTCAGGAAGGATGCCAGGGTCACTGGCTTTTTCCTTTTGTTATTTGCTCATCCAGATTTCATATTGTAGTTTCTTTTCCTATGGGAGGGAAAGTGGGGAAAGGGTAGATGATTTCTGAGAAAATTAAATTGAATCTACGTAATTTTTTATTGATCCTGTTTTCAATTGATTTTGTCCTGTAACTTCCCAAGTCATGGTTCTTTGTCTCTGAACTTAGTTCAGAAATTCATGTGACCTGTAATAAGTTAAGTTTAGGAATAAGGTTCTCCTGATAATCACTGTTCTGTTTTTGCCTCAAGGAAATAAGCTATCCTTGGGGGACTCAGGTGAATACCAGTGAGGCTGGTCCAGTATTTATATACCACCAAGCTATTCTCCAAAGATGTCTTGTTTGTTATCCAAAGAAATCTGGTCCACTATCTCTGAGCTTGCAGGGGGACTCAAACAATGAACACTTCTTAGTCAAAAGAGAGAAGGGGAGTGTTGCTCCTGGCCCCTCATTCCCAGCTTCCAATTAATCATATTGTCCCCCATGCCTCAACACTATAACCAATCATAGTGATTTTCTCCCTTCATGATGCTGAGCTCTTGTAACCAATTATAACTTGTTCCCTGCCTACGAAGTGTTTGTTGTTCTTTGTTCTGTACTCATATTTTATATTGGTTTTCTGTGTACACGCTATCTCCCCCTGAGTATAAAATAAACTCCTTAGAGAGGTTCTGTCTCATTTTTTGTTTTATTCCTCCAGAGCCTGGCATCTAATAGGCACTTAATGTTGGATTGAATTGGCTCCAAGTTTAATGGTCTTAACACTATCTTTTGGTTAATGGAGGTAAACATTGACTTACTTTATTAGCAGATCCATGACCTGCTAATAAACTGTTACCTTGATTGGAGAAAATGTGCCTCAGGCTACCATTATTGAATTTCATTTGCATCACTAGTCACTTGTATGAGGCTAAAATTTAGTTGTGGGTGAACATCCTCCGTCTTTTAAGATAAGAGGGAAGAGGTGTCTCTTCCAATTCTAGATATCTTACTCATAAGCATCAGTAGTGACTGAGTTACTCCTTGCTCCTAAAGCTTCAGCAGCTCCCTGTTGACTTTAGGTGAAAATATAAACTAATATATTATACATATATATGTAATATAAACTATAAATCAACTTTTATAAAATAAAATTCAGTGTCTTCCAAAATCTGGCTACAACATACCTTTCAACTTTTCCCACTTTTTTTCCCTTTCATCCAGATTACTAACTGCTTCCCATCCTCCATTTTCCATCCCTTTTTTCAGGGCATTTGTTGAGGCTATTTTCTATGCTTGGAATATTTTCCTTCACTTCTCAGAGTTCTCGCTGCCTAAGACTCAGATTAGTTTCTTCCATTACTCCTACTATCTCTCTCCTCAAATTACCTTACATGAAAGTAAGCTCCTTGAGGGCAGAAAAACTTTCATTTTTGTCTTTGCATCCCTAGTACTTAGCTTGGTACCTGACACATAAGACTATGGGTGCTGTACAAATGCTTGTGGAATTGCAGTGAATTAATATAGGAAGGCAATATCCAAAGTGCTGAGGACATGAATCCCCAGATGAAATAGTCCCTCTCCTCAAGAAACTTAGGTTCATATGTTATGTACTATGTGATGAGATTGGAAAGATGAAAGTAAACAATTTATCTCAAGAACTTCTATTGAGGAAAAACAACATGTACATGCAAAATTAAATACAAAATATGTATAGAGTAATTTCTGGGAAAGGACTCTAGCAAATATAATGGTGCTTAATTAATGTTTATTGAATTGAATTGTATGTGTTATGTCTTTCATCCCAGTGGATGGGTCTGGAGGGCTGAGATTTCTGAAATGCTTTGGATACACAAGACTATAGGCCAACTATATTAATACATTGATAAGGATTAAACTATATTACGGTTACACAAATATCTAGGTACTGATATATACAAAGCTACAAGCACACATCTACATACATATCTATTACTTTATGAATAAGGATACAAAGGCCAGCTCACATAGTGGCCAGATCAAATTGCTGCATTAAATATCTTTACATGATTATCGGCTTTATTTTCATTTTTACTGTTAGGGAAACAACATGAAGTAGTTGATAGAGAACTAGCCTTGACCTCGGGAAGACCTGAGTCAAGTTACTCCCTCTAATACAGCCAAGTCCTGTCACCATAGGCAAATCACTTATTATCTACAATCTCTAAGTAACTGTAAGACTATATGTTACAGAGGCATTGCTATTCAGCATCAGTGAAAGAAATTTCCATGCTGTATCTTCTCTGCATGGAAGAAATCATAGGTCAGGATCCTAGAAAGATTGATTATTAAAAACAATCATTTAATAACACCTATTTCACCAGCATCCTCATGACACCATGTTATTCCTTAGTTGGCTATTTTGTTTATATGATGCCAAACAACTGGAACAACTGATTTTTTCTACTGATGGAAAATTGTTTATGCTTAAGAAGAAAGGGACTCCAAGGGAAGTCTTGGGAGAGGAGAGATACACAGAGAAAGCAAGAGAGAGAAACAGAGACAAAAACTTGTCTTAGGTGTATTTACAATCATTCTAGTCTTGCCCAAGAGGAGAATGATCCAGTTCTTTGCCAAATTGGGTTGAAAATTCAAGTGGACAATACGAAGTGTGACATCAAACATATTTTCACTTTCAATTTGATTCAGATTAACTGAAGCAGGGGCTCTGGAGCTCCCAGTGAAGTAGATTGTTTCCTGTCTTTCACATTAGGTGAGAGAACTAATAGGTCTAATTGGCACTGCAGACACTGATTGGATAGTAAACAGCTCCAGCTAAGACTCTTGCAGAAATAATTCCCAGGAAAGACGGAATGAACAGAGCAGAAAGCAGAATAAAGGAGCTCCTTATATATCTACTGTATAGAACCCTGACATTACTATTTATATCTGTCATAACCAGGATTCATTCAATATGGGAGAGACAAGACTGGTAATCACCCTGATCCGGAAAATAAACAGACCCCACTGGCAAGTCCAAGCAGCTGGCAGTAATGAGTATGCCCTCAGTATCAAGAACTGGCAGATAGCAACGAGCAGATAACTTGGCAGAGAGTTTGCCATTTGGTCTACTATAGGCAAAAAGTGCTTGATATGAAGTTTAGAGACAGCTACGAGAACTATATAGACTAGGGATTCCTAATCTGGAATATGTGTATCATCAAGGAGTATGAGAAACTTGTCAAGAGAGCATGGTGACTCTTTCATAAGTTACCATATATAAATCATGTCATGCATAATATATGATATGTAACTATATTGCTTATTATTATATTATTAACATGTGATAATGTATTCGTAATGGGGAAAATTATATTTATAATTAAAATTTATTTAAAATTAAATTTTATTTATTATATATAAAATGTATTTATAATTACATACAATTTAAATAAATTTAATAAATATATATATAAAATTTATTTATAATTAAACATAAAATTATATTTATAAATAAAATGTTATGTGCCAAATAAAGTCTAGTATAAGAAAAATTAACTAATATTTATTTTATCTTTATATGCAAATCATAGTAAAATCTAGGATTTATTTCCTTCCATATTTCATATACAGTAGGGTATATGGAAAGGTTTTATTGAAAACAAAGAGACATTGAGACTGAAAAGTTTGGAAAACCTTTCCACAGGGAAATTACCTAATTTTCCAAAGTTTCCTTTATTTCCTCATCTCAAAAACTGAGGAAAAGAATGCTTGTACCATTTGCAGGTTTGTTGTGAGGAAAACATTTTGCAAAGTGATGTGCAGTACATATATATGAACGTTATCATTGTTATAGCAGGACAGCAGCCAGCTTTAGGCAAGTCTAGCATTGATCCAGTCATGGGGACTATTTTTCAGATGCCAAGATGCAGTCCTTGAGAGAACTGCAGGGGTCAAGGGACAGAGGGGGGAAAGCAGTACCTTTGGAGCAACTAGAAGAGGCAGGGAATCAAAGCAGGGACTGAGAAACTTGAATTGGGGAAGCTTGGAGTGAAATAAATTGCTTCTCATCTCCCAGATTAGGAGAAGATAGTCTGTTTGACAAAAAAATAAACAAAGAACAAAAAGAAAACCCCCAAAATCCAACAAAACCACAACAAAACCTATTGGCCAGTAACTAGCGCTAGCTAAGACTTCCAGGTGTAGTATATTTTTTCTTTTTCCTGCCTAGAGATCACTTTGGAGTAGGTCAATTCAACTAAGCAATTTGACTGAAACCATCTCACTTAATGGCCAATTCACGTAGTCTTGTTAACAGTTTTTGTGTTGTTGGAACTTCCCTCATTTTTAGCATTTGAGACTCAAAGTAGCTTCATGAATCAAGAACTAGAGTTGTAAGATGTGAGTTCAAATCCTACCTCTGGCATTTACTAGCTGTAAACTCTATGTCCAAAGTCACTTGAGTTCTCTCAGTCTGTCTCCTCTTTTGTGGGCTAACAATAAGTGTACTTCCTGCTTCACACAATCACAGAGTTATTGTAAGGTTTAAATGAGATACTGCATGAAAATTATCTTTCAGACCTTCAATATCTATATAAATGCCAGAAATTATTATTGAACCTGTTTTTAATGATTTTAAATGCTTTTCATTTCATTAGTTGTGGTTTTCTCTCTTTTCTTCTGCTTTTGTGAATTTTGAGACCTGCTTTCCTACCCACTCCCTCTGTCCACTTCCACTGGCTAACTTCCTTGTCTAGAATGCTCTTCCTTTCCATTTCTGTCTCCTGGCTTTGTTTAAGTGTCAGTTAAAATCCCACTTACTCCAAAAAGCCTTTCCTACTTCTCAGTACTAATAGCCTCCCTTTGAAAATAACTCTCTCTCTTTCCCTCTCCCCTCTCTCCTCCCCCCTGTATATTATATATATATAATAATGTATTACCGTATAAATATATATACATATATATGTATGTGTGTGTACATATATGCATACACATATGTATATATGTATATATTTATACTCATTACATTTTTGCAAATTGTCTCCACCTAATGTGAGAGATAGGAAACAATCTACTTCGCTGGGAGCTCCAGAAAATACTTAAAACAAGATGTCTCGTAGCTTTCACTAAAAGCTTGCCCAGGCTCTGATAGAAACAGGGGATTCAGCCACAGCCCAAAGGGATCAAAGTAAAAAGTATTTAGTTTTTTAGGGCCAATTATCAAAGCAGCAGGAATTAAACCTGAACAGAAAGTCCAAGGAAAGCACAGGCAAGAGGAGCAGCCAGTGTTTAACCAAGGAGTCCAGGTTCAGTGTTAAAAAGCACGGTCAAGACCTATTATCCGAAGGGTCCATCTCATATCAACCAGTTCTCAGAAACTGAACAAGAACCAGGGTTGATCTGCTAGGAGTTGCTCCATGGAGAGATGGCGGCTGCAGTTGGATTTGATGACTTCAGTGAAGGGTCCTGCCACAAAGACCTTCAAAATCCATCAGAGCCCTGGGACAGCAATGGCTGATTATTTTCCTGGCTGGACTGATGTTTACATTGTCTCCTGCTAGATCCCTGGGATTGACCTATAGTAAAAACGGAAAGTTCAAAGTCTCCTGCAGGATTATTTGTACAATGAAAATAGGTTAATACCAGATTTTAGTTTTTTAGACTGGAGGAGGAAAGAGAGAACAATTCAAAACTTGAGTTGTCATGGAAGTGGAGATTGCCATGGACGGCCAGGGTGAAGACAATGGCACTGGCCTTGAAGGCTCCGCTGAAATTTGAGAATATAATGGCAGCGATTTGCAAGTCTGTGATAAGCACTTTGAATACACAGGAACATGGATTTTCCACTGGAACTAGTCAAGTTGCTGAAACTCAGATCCCTGGTGTGTCTAACGTGAAAGAAATAATCAGAATTTGAACAGAAGAACAAGCTCGTTCTCTTATTCCAAGTCATTCTGATGACATACTGCTTCCAAAGTTCCCTTGCCCTTTTTAAAATAGATTTTTATTAAAATGGTTTGCTTTATATCGCTCACATTTCTCCACATCCCTCACCCTCCCACTGAGTCATCTCTTTTGTAAAAGAATTTTTAAAAAAAGGAAAAAGAAGAAGAAAAGAATTCACAGAAGAATTAATCAATATGTAAAAAATTAGACCTAATGTGTTATATTCCCCACCCATGGACCCTCACCTTTGCAAAGGAATTGCAAATATCTTTTCTTCAGAACCAGGCTTGGCTTTATAATTTTTAATCACATTTATTTTTGATGATTTTGTAGTTGTTTTTTCAAGTTACATTATTGTGGTTGGTTCTGCTTACTTTATTTTGCATTAGTTTGTGTATGTCTATCCATTATATTTGTTATTTCTTTTAGCATAGAACAGGGGTGGGGAACCTGCAACCTCGAGGCCACACATGGCCTTCTAGGTCCTTGGGTGTGGCCTTTTGACTGAGTCCACGTTTTACAGAACAAATCCTTTTATTAAGGAAATTTGTTCTGTGAAGTTTGGATTTAATCAAAGGGTCACACTTGAGAACCTAGAGGGCCTCATTTGGCCTCGAGGCCACAGGTTTCACATTCCTGGCATAGAATATTCCAGGACATTCATGAACCATAATTTGCTTAGTCATTCCTCAACCAATATACACCTGTTTTGCTTTTTCTTCCTTACTCTGCCAAATATCTTGTTGTAAGTGCTATAAATAATTTGTTATAAATATTTTGGTGTATAGGGAGTCTTTTTTTTTCCAGTAACCTCTTGAGTCATATGTCTAGCATTAGAACCTGTAGGTCAGGGGTTATGTACATTTCAATTATTTTATTTGATTAATTTTAACCTGTTTTTCAGAATGCTTGTATTAATTCAGTTTTAATAACAACGCATCAATCTTTTGCTGGCAATCTTTGGCAAAATTTAATTTATTTAATTTGGTGTTTAATTTAATAACCCCTTCAACACTAAACATTATTCCCATCTTTTGTCATCTTGGTTAATTTGCTGAGTATAAGGTAAAAGTTTTGATGTGTACTTTTCTAATTATCAGAAATTTCTAGTATTCTTTCGTATGGTTGTTAACAATATTCAAGTCCTCTTTTGAGATACTTTGACCATTTGTCTGTTGGGGAACCTAACCTCCTTTCTGTGCATAATTTCCTGGGTCCTCAGGATCTCTGCAGAAGCAGCAAAATAAATAAAGTTTTTTGAGCCACACATGCACTGAACAAAGCAACACAGAGCAGCAACGCCAATCATCTTGAAAGGAATACCCAGATTATGCAGACAACCTGGAGATAGTGCTGTTTGATTTTGGACTGCTGGTATACCATTTGGGGGCAGCTGCCTTTCTGTTCTGCCACTGTTTGAGATGGAAATAAGAGCTCACATTCATGAAACACTATACTTGGCAGAGCTACTGATCTAAAGAAGAAAAGACCTAGCCACACAGTCACTGAGAAACAAACCAATAAACAAAAGTGCTTTTGTAGGGGCTACAACTATGTTATCCTATATGAAATGTTATAATTTTATAAACACTTTGTATTAGAAATACGAATTTTAGGCAATTGTGTTATTAGGCAAATTGGTCATTAGGCAAATGGGTACCCAGCAAGTGGGTTGAATTGCAGGTTGGAAAGTGACCCCATCTGTGAGCAATCGAAGGCCTACAGGACAGGACAGGAATACAGACAGACTGTTGCAATATGTTCCTGAGGGAATATTAGATACTTTATTTACACAAAAAAGTATTATGGATGTAAGACTCCCTTTTCAGGATAGAATTTTATTTTGTTATTTTCTTTTTAGCATACTGAGTATCTGATAAATGATTCTATTAAAGACTATGTAATTGTTTTTAATGATGACTACATATAATGTTTTTATTATTAATATGAAGCTTTTTGAAAGAAAATAGTGTTATTCCTTAGAGAATTCCCCTGAAGTCTGTGACTCTGCCCGGGGGTCATAAACTGCCAATGTGTGTCATCTAGTGGCCAAACTTCATAATTGCATCTGTAGTTATCAGAAGACATCCTCTGTCTTGTTACCAGTCACTGAAGTTGGGTGCCTCTGATCACCCCTTGGGCTGTGGAGGTCGTCTCAGGTGAAATGTAGGATCTTATAGGTCCTATTAAGCTGGAAAGGCTTCAAGTTTAGTGATACACAGAAGTGGGCATAGCTAAGTTCACAAAGACGACTGATAAGTGATTATAGCCAAATTTCATCTACTAAGGTATGGAAAAGTTGAAATTTAGGTGCAATTTGCCCATTACATATTTCCAACTTGAAGATGAGTAGGCTTCTTAAACTCAACATGTCCAAAACAGAACTCTTTATGTTTTCCCCCAAACCTGTGCTACTTCCTAACATTTGTTGAAGGATGAGGCTATCCTTCAAATCCATTAGGTTCACAACCTTGGGTCATCCTTTGAATCTTCTTTTTTCCCCTCAGCTTTCCACCTTTATTTTCAATCTGTTGCTCTTTCTTCTGCTTCTATGACATTGCCTGCACCCATTCCCTTCTGTTTATTCACATAGCTACCACCCTAGTTCAGGCCCAACTTCTCGCTCACCTGACCTATTGTGATCATCTCCCTGCTTGGTTTTTCCACTCTACATGCCATCTTCCACAGACCTGCCAAAGTGATATTCCTACAGTGCTGTTCTGACTATGTCACTTCCCTGCTCCAAAAACTCATATGGTTCCCTGTTGTCTCAAGGATAAAATTCAAATTGTTCTCTTTAGCCTTTAAAGTCCCCAAAGCCATTCTGGCTCACATTTTTAGGTTTATTTCACATCATTCGTCTTTATGTACTCTTATGTTCTAGTCAAACTGGACTGTTTGCAGTTTCCCGTAGGTGATGTTCCATCTCCCATCTCCATATCTTTATATGTATACCCCAAGCCTGGAATGTCCCCCATTTTCACCTTTACCTGATGGAATATTTAGCTTCCTTCAAGATTCAGCTTAACAACTTAACTCCTACACTAGGTTTATCCCTCCAGTTGCTAGTGTCCTGCTCCCCAGATAGTAACTTCTCTTTACTGTAGCATCCTTTCTATGCTACCTCCTTGTCACCACAGAATTTAGGTGTTAGATCTTCAAGAGGGTGATTTCTCCTATTCATCTATATAAATGTGTGTGGCGGGGAAAAATATAGGGACAATCTATACCCGGAGGGCAAATTAATTCTTCCTCCTTCCACCATTAGAACTGAAACTGCTCCTTGGGCTCTCCTACATGAGTTTTCATTTTATCTTTATTTATTTAATGATTGCTTGATCCTGCTTAGAATCAGATTGTCATGATATTTCTTGGCCATTTCCCAACCATACCTTCTAAACTTTGAACCTCTTCCATCAGAACTTGGATTCTGATCCCAGGACTCAGAACTCTGATATGTGAGCTTTCATCACACCTCTTCTCAGGCCATTTCCATTCATTCATTCATTCACTCACTGATTGTCTCTGTTGTTGCTCATGTGCATATGAGTATTAGAGGCAGGAGATATACAGAGGTTTCCTAACCCTAAGTGTCTGCCCCCAAGTATCTTTTTCCACTAACCTAGGTTACTCCAGATCAGCATTATGGTGCTAGAAAACATTCAGGATTCATGGTCTTGGGTTCTAATTGTAGCTGTGAAACTATTCCTTGTCACTTAACCTTTGGGGCTTAATTTCTTCATCTGTAAAATGAACAACAGATTGGACCAGATGATGGCAAAAGGCAATTAAACCTATGATTTTGTTACTTATCTCTCCCAACAAGACTGTTGTGAGAAAATGTTTTATAAACTGAAATATGTCAGACGAACAATACCACCTGGAAGAGCTCCTCACATAGCTTGCGAGGAGAGGATGCTCTCTTCCAACTGCACTTGCCATCTTCTGCCCATATCATGTCCCTACGTGGGTGAATTTAGGTTGATACCATTCAACAAATCTGATACCCTTAAAAATAATGATGGTTGAGGAATCAGGAGCCCTGAATTGTAGTCTCAGCATTACCCTTAAGTAACTGTGAAACCTTGAGCATCTAACTTAACCCTTTTCTGACCCACACTTTGGCATTATGTGAAGTGAGAGCTTTGGACTAAAGAACCTCAATGCTTCTTCCAGCTCTGAGATTCTGCAAATCTACAAATAAAGCCCCTCAGGAAAGTAAACAGACAGTTACCTAAAGTAAGGAGGTGGTGGTTTTTTCTCCCCTAGAAACACCTTTGTACCTTTGGAGATCAAGATATGATGTTACTTTGTGGCAGAGATGCATCATAAGCCATCAATTCCAATACTCAGGAAACTAGTATTACAACAGGACCACTTAGCACATTGTTATCTGACCCAGAAAATGTGCAAAACATGACCTCTATCAAGTGATCTTGTATGAGCACTTTATACTCTCATCTGCTGTATTGCCGAGTCCACCTTCTTGTACAAATTATGAAAATTATGTAGTTATTTATGTTATCATTCGTTGCAAATCAAATTGTAAGACAAAACCTACTTCATTAAAGCAATAAATAATGGGAGTAAAAAGTCATCATCAGATCTGAGAGGAATTTTCTTTATAATTCTCCCTATTAAATATAGATCTTTAAGGAATATGAGCCAATTGGTTACTTTAAGGTGGCAACATTTTGTTTGTATTCTATTAATGAAATATGAAAAAGAACGTTGTGCAAAGAATACAATATTGGTGTTATACCTAGCCCAGTGTGAATATACTTGTTAGGTACTCAATCAATGAAGAGTCACCGCAATAGCAAAATGATACAATAATAATGTCATAGGTGTTCCTATATTAAACCAATTGCACAAAAATCACAATCCATACATGAATCTAGGTCATACAGTCCAAGCAATGTACTGAATATCTCTGGGGAAGAACGGACACACACTTGCAAGATCCTGCCAACGAGGTACGATAGTGAGTCAAGCCCATGTATTCAGAGTAACTCATACTTTGGAACTATAAACTTTGGTGTCTTCTTTCTGTATCAGGAATTGTTTATTTGTGATTAATGATAACGATGAAGTAGGATTTATATAGTACTTTACGGTATGCAAAGAACCTTACAAATATTTTCCCATTGTATCTTCACAGCAACTCTGGGAGTTAGGTACAATTATTATTCCAATTTTACAAATGAGGAAACTGAGGCAGTCAGATATTCAATGACTTACTCAGGATCACATAGCTAGTAGGTGTCTGAGGTTTTCCTCACACTTTCCCATCTCCTGTGTTGACTAAATGCTTCCACTTCCAAGTTAATGTGACTTCTCTGATTCTCTGCTTCCAATCTGTTCCTATTCTCAACCAAACTTTCACTACTCAAAAGCTACCTTTTATTTATCATTTCTAATACCAAACTTAGCTTATGTAGTTCTGGAATTTGTCCCTTTATTTGCTCTCTTTCATTTTCAGGGTTCAAATTCTAATCAGATAAAATTGACTTATCCCTGTTTCCCCCATATGTAATCACTTTTCATTCAAAACTCATCAACAATTCTCTTATAGCTTGAAATCAGAGAACATCTGCTCCAGAGCTTAGATAATCTTTCTCTTAGAACTCTGAGCAAAGCTTAAGTCAACAGTACACACCTTCAAGGCACAGTATATCACATTTAGGTAAGTCTTAAGTAGGTCTTGAAGATACATTGATTCCCTGAGATTTTGGTCACTATGTAAAATTTTGAATGGAGTTTTTCCAATGAAAGCATTTTCACATACATTTTCAATGGAGCTAGCAATTCCAGTTTCTTACATGGCATTATTTCTAAGGTAAGTTTTTTTTTAAAAAAGTCTTTAAAAAGTGTTGAACACTAATTATATTTTACCCTAAGGAGGAAAGTTGTATGAAATACATATGAAAAATCTTGTTTCCCTGATTAAACCAATAATTTATCTTGAATAAAAGTAAAAAAGACCAAAGCTAATTATTATGAGATGCTTTGGTGACTTTTCCCTAAAAGTCCATGTTTTATTGTTATTTAACATTATTAAAAGTTGAACCAAGTTGTTGTCCACTAGAGGATCTAACAGGGGTGGGGAAACCTGTGACCTCATGGCCACATGTGGCACTCTAGGTCCTCAAGTGTCTGAGCCCAGTGACTGAATCCAAAATCCCCTCAATAAAAGAATTTGTTTTGTGAAGTTTAGTTGGTGTATTGGTGAAGAAAATCCAAAATACATGCAAAGTTGGTACAATGCAATTTCAGAGGTAGAACAGGCTGTTTAAGTGATTTGGATAGGTCTCTTGTGGTGTCAGGATGTGCTTAGTGGAACCCAAGAAGAACTTTAAAGGAAGCTAGGAATTCTAAGATGTGGAGGTGAATTGAGAATTCCTTCCAGACATTGAAGATAACCTAGGTAAAGGCATGGACACAGGAAATGCAATAAAAGAACAAAAAGACCAATTTCACTAGCATATAGAGTATATGACAGGAGTAATGTGTAGTCAACTGGGAAGGCAGGTATATTTTAAATGCATTTTTGGTTCTTGTTAATGTATTTTTGCTTCTTACTGGGAAGACCTTTCCCATCCATTAATAGGCCCATGCCACCTGCTTGCCTTGCATGGAAGCCTGAGTCACATGAGTCTGTGTTGAGAGGATTTTGCTGAATGTGTAGAGCAGGAAGGGATGGAGCAGGAAGGATGGAGCAGAGCTGAAAGGAAATTGGTCAGAGCTGTTAGATCTGGGAGAGAGAGAGAGAGGAAGCAGACACCTGACTGTGAGTGGGAGAAGGGCATTTTGCTTGAGGGTGTTCATCTGTGTGGTTACTATGATGAATTTCTTTTTTGCCATGATGGATTTGGCTTTCTGGTATTGGGATTTGGCTTTCTGGTGTCTGAATAAATGATTTTATTTTGCCTTCTATATGGAGAGTCTGTTATACTTTGCAACTATTCATAGCTGCCATTGGTGCTGTGAAAAGTGCCTTGGCCATACATTTAGCATCATGAACAGGGTCACAGGGCAGGCAAATAGGCGTTAGAGGAAGAAATGGATATTGCAGGATGGGAGGATTTATGTTACTCCTCCCTAGCAAGGAAATGGACTAAAATCACTGGATCATGTATCTGAGGTTACAGGAAGGAGAAAATAGAGATTTGGAAAGATGTTTGCAAGGGATACTGATAAAATGAGGGAAAGAATGGGTAGGGTTATGTAGGAGAGACTGGGTTTTATTAACAGGTTACTGTATTATGTATAAAGGCAGAGACAAGCTGCTAAAGGTAAAAATTCATATGGAAAAAGAATTAGCTAATTTGCATGGTTATTCTTAGCCTTTAGGTTCTTTTTTAAAAAAGCAAGCAATCTTTGTGCAGACCTAGCCTAGTTGCCATAGCAATGACAGCTAGGAGGGTGCAGGAAGGGAAAATGTAACAATCAGAGGGGAAAATGAAACAGTGTTAGAGAGGGAGGCTTCTGGGCAGAAGCACATACAATACTAAGGCAAAAAGAGGAGAACTGGGGGCGGGGTAGCACAGTGTTTGGGGAGGTAACTGAGGATTTTGCTCAGCAGGAGGTCACAGATATTTTGAGTTGGTTCACCCAAAGGATGGGAGAATCGTTGGTCTCTTAGATGATGAGAATCAGTGAAAAAGATATATTTCCTCTAGAGAGAAGAGTAAATAGTCAGCAAATTCAATCTCAGAATAGATTGACAAGAAAGGAATTGTTTACTGTCTGTATTGAGAGTAGGAGTAGATTTTTGGAAGGATAGATGGCATTCCAACTAATGAACTATACAAAATACATTAAGAGAAGCAGCTTGATATTAGACTAAGCAGGGAAATAAGAATTACTACACATCCTCCTGAAACATTGTATCCAAGTTCACACCTACAGGGAGAATAGGAAATTGACCAGGCCTCATCTCAGATTAAAGAAAGTATAACTCTAGTCAGAATGATGACCTCAAAACTGCAAATTAGAAAATAGTAAACAACAGTGAATGAGGCTATGATGGTGGGTTCATGGACTCCAGAAGCAAGGCTGACCCTGTATCTACCCTGCTTCTGGTTAATGTCTCCTGATTCTTTCTGGCATTTTGTCTGTTCAACTTGTTTGTCAGATTTGTTTTGTGCAGGCTTAATACCCTTAACATGTAGATGCCTGATCATTTAAGCCAGATGTCACCCCCTGTGCATGACTGTGATGTGTCACCCCTGAACCTGGCATCGACCAAGCACTAGATGCTAGTTAAAGAAATGACCCTTTGAATGGGACCTCTTGGGACAGGGACAGCTCTATGACCAATCTCAGCAGGAAGTAGCTATGGAAGAAGAGACCTTCACCCCTTACCCCAAGGGATTTTGATCCCTGAGATATTGTTTTATATGCTCATTTTCTGTTATCCCTGATAAAGTTCTGTTGATACTAGCTGCCCAACTGACCTATGTAATGAATAAGAAAGATCTTGGGGATGAATGTATGTTAATGTATTTTTACTTCTTAATGGGAAGACCTTTTTCATCCATTAATAGACCATGTTACCTGCTTGGGTCACATGGAAGCCTGAGTCACATGTCTGTGGTGGGAGGAGTTTGTTGAATGGGTGGAACAGGAAGGGGTGGAACAGAACTGAGGAGGTCAGAGCAGTTAGATTGGGGGGAGAGAGGAAGCAGGAAGCTGGCTGTGGGTGAGAGAAGGGGACATTGTTCTTTTGTGGGAAGACCTGATAATGTGTATAGACTTCTTGGTTAATATGATGAATTTCTTTGTTGCTATGAGGGATTTGGCTTTCTAGTGTTGGGATTTGGCTTTCTGGTATCTGAATATTTTTCTTCTGCCTTCTATATGGACAGTCTGTTATACTTTGAAATTCAGAACTATCCCAGCATATTCATAGTTGCCTTTTGTGCTGTGAATATTGCCTTGGTGACGCAGTAGATTGGATTTGATTGAAAGAAGTTTTAAGTGACCAAAAGAGGAATTTGTATTTTAGTTTAAGGACATTAAATGTCTACTGGAGCTTTGTGAGCAGTGAAATGACATGTTCTAACCTGTGATTTAGGAACATCAATTTATCAGGTATTCAGAAGGTAGCTTGGAGAGGACAGATTGGAGCTAGAGAGAACAATTAGCCTTTTGTAATATTCTAGGTGAGTGGTGATGAGGACCTGAATTAGAGTGGTGATTGTATGCGTGGGTGACTGCCAGAGGTTTTATGGAAATAGACTAGACAAGACTTGACAACTGACTGAAAATTGGGGGTCATTATAATATTAGAATTATGTGAAGAATCAAGGATAATCTTGAGACTAGGTGACTGGAAGAAAAGTCAAAAATGACCCACCCTCAAGAAGATTACATTCTATCAGAAGAAAAAAGTAGACCCAAGTAAGTAAAAAATAATGCAAAGTAATTCCGAAAGAGAGAGAAAGCCAATGACTGGGGAGCTTAAGAGAAATCTCATGTGGAAGGTAGCACTTGAACCATACTATGATTTGGAGTTGAAAAGGGGATGCATTATAGGTGTTCTCTACATTTTACTAATGAGGAAATTGAGTGTCAAAGAAACTAAGTGTCAATATTCCTTGTCTTGTGATAATCCAGTTAGTAAATGGTTTGGTTTTGGTATGCTATGGGACAGAAAGCATAATATCACTGGAATCCCCAGAGGAAGGAAAGATAGTGAATTACTGGGGATGAGAATTGGGGGTGGGGAATGCTTCCCAAACCCTGTTTCACAATTTTGTCCAGCACCAGTCCTACTTGGCAGAGAGGAAAGGACAATTCCTTTTCCTCATCTCGCCTCAGTTGCCTATCCTGCTTCATCTCATCTCTTCTGGAAAAGTACAAAAATGCTGGTTAACTTACAGATTGTAATCACTATAATTATAGCAAGAATTTATAATAACAACAAAATAATAGCTAGCATTCATATAGGACCTCGAGATTTGCAAATTTTTAAAAAATATTATTTTATCCTTGCAACGACATTGGGAGATAGGTACTGTTGTCCCCACTTTACAGATGAGAAAACTGAGGCAGATAGTGGTTAAGTGACTTGTCCAGAGTCACAATGCTAGTTAGCTAGTTAGTATCTGAGGCTGGATTTGAACTGTAGTTAGTTGTCCTAACTCTGGGTTCTGCGTGCTATCCGCTGTAGCAAATAGCTGAAGGAAATGCCCAATTTCACCACTCTAGGGCAGTCTGGTTCTGAACACTGTGTGTAGAAGGAGTTTTGAAAGGGAGGAAATATTTTAACATTGTATTTTGTAGTTAAAAACTTACCCACTTACAATTTTGGAAAGTGAATGTTAGATCTGCTCAGAAATAATTCGATTTTCTTTTTCATCAGACCAATATTTTATAAAGGAATATTTTACACAAGAGAAAAAAACAGCGCTAGCACATTTGTTTTCTTCTGGAAGAGATTGCCTCCAGGAAATCTGAAGTGTTCTTTCTCTGTAGAATCACAAAATGAAAGGGCGCATTAGGTCAACCGATCCTGCCCTAGGCTTACTTAACTCACCCAAAGAATACTTAAGCTTTCCTTTAGTAAATTGGGGCATAAATCTCATTGTGGGTGATGAGATAGCTAGAGGAAGGACGTGGCTTATCTTAAAATATGGGTGAAAACTTCCCCAAAATTTTAAATGGTATTGTTCAAGTACAATATTTGGCTTTGGAATAATGTAATTAAGGATAGTGTTAGTGTATTTAACCAGGATGTAATTTGTAATAAACATATACCTACGTATGTAAGAATTTGTTATAAATGATATATGCACAAGTATATAGGCAACTAGGTGGTGTAGTGAATAGACCCAGAGTCAAGAAAACTCAAGTTGAAATTTGGCCTCAGTGACTAGTTGTATGACCTTGGGCAAGTCACTAACCAGTACATGCCTCAGTTTCCTTATACATTTGTAAAATGGGGATTAAGATAGTACCTGCTTTCTAGTATTGCTATAAGGATCAAATTTGCAGAACATTTTGCAAACCTTAAAACTTTATATAAATGCTAGCTATTAGTAAGTCAGGCAATAAACATTTAAGTGCCCACTATGTGTCAGACACTGTGCTAAGGGCTGGGGATGCAAAAAATAAGCAAAAGACATTCCTTGTCCTCAAGGACTCCTCAATCTAGTGGAGTAGACAACAAGTAAACAGATATGTATAAAAAAGCTACATACAGGACATATAGGAAGAAATTGAGAGAAGAAAGGCATTAAAATTAAGAGGGGTTGGGGAAGACTTCTTGAAAAGATGGGATTTTAGTTGGGACTTGAAGAAAGCCAGAGAGGTTAGTAGTTCGAATGGAAGAGGGAAAACATTCTTGGCATGGGGGACAGCCAGCCAGAGAGAATAGCAAGGAGGTCAGTGTCATTGGATTGAAGAGTACATGGGATAGACTCAGTGCTTCTTAAACTGCAGGTTTGAACCCATATGGGGTCGTGAAAAAGTTGACAACAGTTTAAGTTTTCCGGACATGCGACAACCAAAAATTAATTAAAAATCAAACATAATGAATCCAATGAATCCAAGGTGTTTCTGGTAGCGCTTGCCCCGGTTACAATGAGCAACTTCACTGCAGTCTTGGTTCTGAACATGCAACATGCATACTTTGCACTGTGCATGCCCTCATGCCATGCAATGCCAGTGAATATTGCCAAAATGGGAAAAGGGGTTGTGAATAGAAAAAGTTAAAAAACCCTGGATAAAGTGAGGTGTAAGAAGCCTGGAAAGGTAGGAGAGGGTTAGGTTATGAAGTACTCAGAATGCCAAACAGGATTTTGTATTTGATCATGGAAGTGATTTGGAGCCACTGGAGTTAATTAACTAGTGGGATGACTTGGTCTGACCCATGCTTCAGGTAAACCAGTTTAGTGGCTAACTGGAATGGAGCTGGAGAGCGCCTTGAGGGAGGGAGACTAACCAGCAGGCTATTGCAATCCCCAGATATGAGGTGATGAGGGTCTGCCCAAGAATTGTAGTCGTATCGGGGGAGAAAAGGTAACACTGGAGAAATGTTGTGAAGGTGAGATTGACAGACCTTGGCAACAGCTTGGGTATGAGAGGTGAGAGATAGGAAGGAATCTGGGCTGATACTTAGGTTTCAAACCTGAGGAATAAGGAAGATGTTATTGTCATGATGATTTCTATCATATAAGCAAATCTATATGTTATATAATTATATAGGTTAGCAAATCCAATCATATAAATTTGCATAACTACAGCAATAGTGAGTAATTTATGGACAGTTATACTATGGTTTCAGGCATGGTCCAGTGAGAGAATATATTTGTTTTCTGAGGATCAGTTTAGTTTTGTATGTGTAGTGACATATAATGTTGGTTCAGCACCAGTAGTCTGGATACTTAGTGATATATTCTTGCATAGTGATATATACTTACATAGATGTACTCTCTATATTTTAAAAATGCTCTGTATCCCATTTGTATAGTATAAGAGGCTAAATGAGAATACCTTCTCTTCTTATGCTGGCAACATCCAAATGTAGTCTTAAGTTATTATCATAACATATTCACATAGAATGACACATTGTCAGAAGTGGTGTAATTTAGATTTACGTTATTATGAGAAGCACAAGTGTGTTTGAGTTAATGTTATGTCTAATGCAGTCTAGTGGTTTTTTATCAGTACATCATAAGCTCATCATTCTGCCCATGATGTAATATAAATGGATAAACCTCCAATGCTGCCTAGATCACCCGAGGATTGCCCTTGTACCCTTCTGGGGATTCCCATTGCAGACAAAGGGCAGACAGCTGGTCCTCATATATCAATAAGACATTTGTTATTTGCTTTGCACTTATACAATAAGCTGGCATTGGGCAGGACTTGTGAACATTCAGCTGTGTTTTCAGGACTTTGTTCTTCAAAAATGAACATCCTTCACTAGGTTTCAAGATGAAATACATAGTGAATGAGGATAGAAAAAGAATGTTGTTTAATATGTCCAGTAAAGTTCTGAATTTAACAAGGCAGGTCCTCAGTCATGATTCTTTAAACTACAGGCATTGAGAAGTAGACATTGATGTAGATTTAAAAATATTTTCTCTCTGCTCAAAGTTGATGTTGTTCTCTCTACCCCCAATTTCTTCAAAAAACTATTTTTTCCTTTTTAATTAGATTCTCTAGTTGGCAAATTTTATTTGTTTTATAATCAGCATTCCAATAACCAATGGCTTCAGGTACACCTTCCCTTTCCTTTTTTCATTGCCTTAGAATTTTGCTTTGGGATATAGAATACTGGGAAGAATTAGAATATTTTTGAAATTTGACAAAGCCTTCTTTGACATGTAGGTTTTAGTAGTGTTGCTTTCTCAAGCTATCTATACATGCATAGGCAAATATTAAAACAAGAGTTTTAAGTCACTTGAGCTTTTCAGGGTCAAGAATCACAGTTGAAAACTCCTGACTCAATGCCAATTCTATGCCCTTCCAAATGCCTACATATATTCAATTTAAGCTATAGTCAGTCTGGATTTTTCTTGACTTGTCATTTTGACTTGTCAAAATGGTACCTTAGTATAAAAAAAGATTCCATTGAGATAACTTCTCCAAAAACTATTTAATAATCCCTGTGCTTGAACCTCTCAGCTAAATAGTCTTATTTAAATTGAACAATATTGAACCCTTGGAAATGCTGCTGCATAGATTACACAGAGGTATCTCTATGACTTTAATATAAGCATATGGGACTCACTCAGTTGAACAAGTCAGGATAAAATATGACATCAGATCTAGACAAAAAGAAAGCATACTGCATATAGGTGGATAAGCCTGATAATCAGAGTTCTGTACTGCATTGACACACTTTGCAAATTACTTAACATGCATGGTCTCATTCGTTCCCAATATTTAGGTGAGGCAAATACTACAGATATTCTCGTTTTACAGATGAGAAAAACATATATCAGGAAGTTTGTAACGGATTGATACTAGTAAAAGGCCAAGGTGGGAGTTAAACTAAGGACCCCTGGCATAAAATCCAGTAGTTTTAAAAAATGTTATAATTATTTACTACTTACAACTGCTTTCTTTAAAAAATTGAAGATATAGTTCATGTTTTTAGTAGAGTGACAGTCTGAATCATTCTCTAAATATTGCATCCTTTTAAGGGTACTGACAAACAAGAAAATACAACTGGTAATATTTTTCTGGGGACAGTAAGACATTTTTGTGGTTCTGAAAATCTTTTGCAAGTTATCTGCAAAGATAATTTAAGCCCCGTATCACAAAAAGGACAGTTTATATCCATTTTAATTTTGCCACATTTTAACTTGCAAAGATCGTGAAAATAAAAATGAAGAACTGAAATAAAAATAATTGCATATAACTTTTGAATTTGGATTATTATGAGGGTTTGGACAGACATGGAAAAAGACAACAAAGATATACTTCTTTGACAAGTATGCTCTGCCAAAAACACAAAGTGCAGTTTGTCCTTTATCTCCCATAATCCCTTTAGTTTGTCTAGTTTGTAAGGGATGGTCCTCAATTAGTTGTGTTATGTTTCCTCTTGCTTGCTAAGCATTTTTGGTCAAACAAGTAATGCCAGAGTCCCACAATTAGATCAAAAGATCAATCCTAATGTACCATTTTCTCCTCACCCTCCTGCTGTAATAAAGTGGCTGCAGTTCTCCAGGGGACAACTCAAAATCCTAGGACTGATATTTCTAAATTAGCTGACTCTCTGACCTTGCTGGTAATTGCGTTAGTTTATCAATGTTCCACACAATTTATTACTCTCCAATATGTACCAAAGTGTTTATCTCTCAACACTAACAATATTAAAAAATCTAAACTATCTATTGCTGCACAATGAGGCAGTCATTCATTAGGGAAAATGCATAAATAAGTGGACAGTGTCATGTAATTGGCCCCCAGCACTGCACAGTTCAGACTCAGAATTGTAGAAGGCAGCTGCTGCCTTTCTTTGCTTTCAGAACCTTATTCACAGGATCCTGGAAAGCAGAAAAATAAGTCTTCTTCCCTTTGACCCTTCTGTCTCTCCCCTTATCCCTGTCTCCCTCCTAATCCTCCAACTTTTTGGTAATATCAGAATGAGCTAGAACTTTCTCAGATACTAATCTAAGGACATTGTTCTGGCAAAGAGAAATGAAGCTGATAAAGGCTTATCAAAGCATTTAAAAGTCATTTGGGCATATTGATCAAAAATCTCTTAGAAATGAAACATATTAAATTTAGATGGTCAAAAAAAGCATTAAATTCATGGGACCTGATTTTTAAATAAAGAAAATAAATGACAGCAATTCACTAGTCTTCTCATATGGATCACTCTGTTATGTATTGTTTAAAGCTTGACTGCATGGGGTAAGTTAAAAAGCTATAGGTAAACAGTATAAATTTGATGAATCTGGGCAGTTTTCCCTAAAGTTCCTTAAAGAGAGGATAGGATTCCTTTCACATTTGTAGGGCTATGGAAAGTAGTAAGACTTAGCTCTGAACAAAGGCAATGAATGATTCCAAGAATGATAAAGATCAGTTCTGTCCAACTTTAAATAATGGCACGCCTTCTATCTCCCTTAGCCCCTTTTCAAGGGATGGCCTGTCCTCTGATTACGTAGGGGAAGAATGCTCTGTACAAATCCATCTACTTCCCTACGCACACCCCACATGAATAATGAAGTCCACTTTTGGTCCCCATCCATCCACAATTTACCTTTTGTCTCCTTGTCTCAAATGGACAAAAATCAAATAAAAAGAAATTAAAAAGTCGAAGCTGAAGAGTTGGGGAAATTTTTTTCTAAATATGTGTTTGGTTGCCACTTCCTGAAATTCTGAAATCCTGAAACCATAGCTGAGTTTTTGACATTTTGCTGTCAATGTGATGTCCTTGAGGACATCTACCGGAAGAAAGATGTATTTATTTTGTTTTACTCACTTATTTTAGCTGTAAAGGTAAAGGTATTGAATGCCTACTCTTGGTGCTACTGGTCTAGCTAATATTAGATATTCCAAACAGGAAAACCGAATGATCAGTTTTTAATGAAGTTATGTGCAGTAAGTTTAGTGTTGCTTTCCAACCTTAAATCCTCCCCATGTCCCCATCACACCCCTCTTCTTATCTTCCCTCCCCCCATCTCTAGATTCCAGCCATCAGTGGGAAAAGAAAAAGGCTTAGTATGTAGGCAGGGATATGTATTTCTAAGGTCACATCCCAACTCATCTGAGAAGGAATCTCGGAGATGTGTCATCATTTATGACAGTGGTTCGAAACTAAATCTTGCCTTTAAAATATTTAAATTCTCTATGCAAGCCTATCCTGGCTACTCTAGACTTGGTGTCTTGGTTTTCTACAGCTCAGGGAGTGGGACCAGGTACAAGACAGAAGGAGGAAGTCTATGATTTAGGGGAAGGAGGAAAAAGAGGGAAAGCAGAAGAAGAAGAATGTGCTTTTTAAAAGTCTGTAGATTTCTTTAAAAAAGAAACTTTTGTTTTAAAATTAACAAGTATTTACTTTCTCACAACCCCATCAGAGTTGAAAAAAAGTAGAAAATAGTAAACTTTTATAGCAAATTTGCATAAACAAAAACATTTATGTATAAGGCAGGATAAAAAAAAATATCTCTCATTTAAAATCTTGAGACCACTGCCTTTTTTTCAGGAGCTGAGTCGTATGCTTCCTCATTAGTCCTTTGAACGAGAAAAAAAAGTTTTAAATTTCAAAACAAAAGCTTTTCAGACTAGTCAACATTTGTTATAAATTAGCATTGGTAGTTGGAGACCATTGTTTTATGTCTGCTCAGTAGCTTTACCTAGTTCTTGGAATCTCAGCCATGAAAACTTTATTGTTTTAATAAAGACTGGGAGTCACCTTTGTCTTGAAAGTGCTATAACAGCTGGAATTGTTGAAAAGAAGACAGGTAATCATCTGCCAAAGGTGTTGTAAAGGAGATACCAGTAATATGTGACAAACAGAATTAGAGATCTTCTAAAACAATAGAAAGGTATTGAATGCCTATTCTTGGTGCTACTGGTCTAGCTAATATTAGATATTCCAAACAGGAAAACCGAATGATCAGTTTTTAATGAAGTTATGTGCAGTAAGTTTAGTGTTGCTTTCCAACCTTAAAGAAATCCTCCCCATGTCCCCATCACACCCCCTCTTCTTATCTCCCCTCCCCCCATCTCTAGATTCCAGCCATCAGTGGGAAAAGAAAAAGGCTTAGTATGTAGGCAGGGATATGTATTTCTAGGGTCACATCCCAACTTTATTTTCTCTCTGCCTCTAACACTGTTTCTTTCACTTTTCTTTCTTGTATTCTGAGCTGCTACTATATTCTCTTCTTATTTATATTCTCTGTTGGGGTACAATTTGCTATACTGTCATCTGGTGCCTTCTTGATAAGTTGCTCTCAGCTGGTTCTCTGGTTCTCTACTGAAATATAGCTACTAAACTGGGAGGTTGAAAGGAGTCTGTCAGCTCTCTTAGATTATGTCCGTAGAGGTTATCAGCTATTTTGTGAATCAGACTCACAGCCATATCCATCCAGTTAGCAAAAATCTCATATTTAAGTTAAATTTTTTCTTTTGAGTTGTTTTTTTTTATTTACTCCATCTGACACTTCCTAAACTTAACATGATATTTTAGTTAGGGTAAATACATTTCTTTTAACTCTGTATTGCGCCTTGCTTGTACCTATGCAAATCAATACAGGAGTTTCACTTAGCAAGCTTGAAGGGATAGGGTAGAGCTAATGATTTTTATCCTGTCTTGCTAGCTTCAAAATTGTTTTTTCCCTATGCTAAAAAATTTGTATTTATATGCTATAATTTTTAACAGTTATAGAATCTTTTCACAATATATTGCCTATTTGATGCTCTTAGTAATCCTTTGAAGTAGATTATACAGATATTATTGCCACTTCTTTCTCCTCCACACTAGAGATTGGGAAATTGAAGGTTTAAGAAGTGTTTAATAAGAAGTTTAATAAGAAGTTTAAGAAGGTTTAATAGCTACATCTTGCCTATTTTTTTAAATGAATTTTTGTATTTTTATAAATTTTTGTATTTTATTATTTTTTACAGATCTTACCAGGAAGATGTGGACAAATATCACACCAGGTGATGAATCGTAGAATTTAGAGGATAGCTCTGAAATGTACAAAAAGTCCTATTTAAATGGTCAAAGGATTTAGAACTGGTGAGGAAACTAGTTCAAGAGATAAAGTGACTTGCCCAAGGTCATATGACTAGTAAGTAGCCCTTCTACGATTTGTGCCCAAGTTTCCAACCCAATATGGCAGAAGAAGTACTTAGAACAACCATTCCACCAAAGTACAGAGTTGTATCAGAATCTATTATTCTAATTCTAGAGATATAGATAAATTTGGAGCTATCTTTTACATGCACTCTTTGACTCTTTTATAATCAGGCTGAAGTTTTCATGTTTAGACATAGCATAGCTAAAAACAAGTCATCTCAGAAAGATACTTCTAAGCTTAGTTTTCTGGACTTCTCTGATTACACCAGATTTTTGTCCTTAGACTTAGCATCTCTCAGTAGATAGGGGCTAAGAACTTAATAATAATCCTAATTGTACATACACATATTATATATATGTATATATATATATATATATATGTATATATATGATAATTGTGGGCAGCTAGGTGGTGCAGTGGATAAAGCACCAGTGCAGTAGTCATGAGGACCTGAGTACAAATCTCACCTCAGACACTTGACACTCACTAGCTGTGTGACCTTGGGCTAGTCACTTAACCTCAATTGCCTCATCCTGGGTCATCTCCAGTCATCCTGAGGAATATCAGGTCTCTGGATTCAGATGGCTGTGGAGGAGAAGTGAGGCTGGTGACCTGCACAACCCTCCCTCACTCAAAGCAAAGTCAAGTGCAAGTCATGTCATCATTTCTCTGATGGCATGGTGTTCTTCAGCAATGAAGGATGAACACACACATCCAATATATATAATATGAATGTGTATGTATATATATATATATAAAATTTTAAGTTCTATAAAGAAATTTGCTTTCAATAACCCTGTTTACATGGTGTATTACTGTCTCTATTTTACAGATGAGGAAACAGATTTAGAGAGGTGAATTTCTTGCCCCCAGCTGGAAAATGTTGGATCCAGAACTCATATTCTGGTCTTTAGACACCTAAAACAGGACTCTGTCCACTCTTCCATTTCTCATTATCTCATGCTGCTGCCTCTTACGTTATATAGGTACTGTGCTGTGAGGTGAATTAGTTATGTTTATGAAATTTGTTTGAGATAATCCATTGTAAATTAGAGGATGAGGAACTTTCTTTCCCCTACCGTTCTATTGTGTTTCACACAGTGCTTTGCGTATAGAAGGATCTCAATAAAAATTGCTTGATTGATTCATGTATTTTAAAAAGTAATCCATTTGAAAGTGCCCATAGCTATGAACTTCAGGGTATTCATTAGTAAATGAAAAGTCAATTTCAAAAGAAGGAAATGAGGATAAAATAAAATTGGTTCTATTTGTACTACCATTACCGGCTCACTGTTTGATTAAAGACAAATCGTTAACCTTTCAATGATCCTACTTACCTATATTGCATAATGACCAGAATCTCCAGGGCTATTGAAATCCTCAGAAAAACTATGTAACTTTATCATAATCCTCTTTTAATTTAGAAACCCCAAACAAAGCCAGTGTCATAGGAACTTGAAAAGGCAATACACTGTTGAGAAATGAATACTTGCGATTTGACCTTGGACAAAGTCATTCAACTTCTCTAGCTCTCAGTCCCTTCATCTACAGAATGATAATCTAGGCCTAAGTAATCTCAAAAATCCTATCTAGCTCTGGATCTGATGAATAATGAAAGAGGAGCATTTATGTTTTTAAGTTTTGAAGTGTTGGTGAAAAGCCCCCTGAGGTTGTGAGAACTTTATGTTGAAGAAAATAAGAAAGCACCAAATGAACTATAGTGAATGTTAGGAATGTGAAATTTGAAATCTATATAAAACCCAAACCAGCTATTTTAAAATTGCCTGTCATTTAAATTTTGGCCAAATGAACCACTTGAGGTGAAAACAAGATTTTCTTTAGTGGATAATTGGGCAATAAACTCTTAAATGATTTGATATGTGATTTAACCATGTAAAATTGGTTCTCTCTGAAGAAAATGAAGATTGGGTAAAATAACAACTTAATTAATTTGTTAGTACCTTTAACATTTTAAAGTTATCACTGGTTAGTCATTGTAATTGTCTTCTCATATCTAAAATAAGTTTATCTTTGTAATTTTCAACTTTCTGTTACAACCTTCCTTATACCAACATGTTAATTGTTCTCTCGTTGATTTCTTTCTGTTTATTTCTATTGGGATTATGTTTATTCTAAAAATTTCCCCAGATTTCCCCATTTCTACCCTGATGAAATCCATCTGATCCTGAACATAGGGTAGTTTATCCTTAATGAGTTTTAATTCTTCATAATCTTCTCCTGATATGGTTTTGATTTCTTTTTCTTTTTTCCCTAAGGAAAGTATATCTATTTTTGGCTTGCAGTACCCATTGTCTTTTTGTAAGTATTAAGGCAACGATTCAATTTAATTTTTAAGTAATGTCTTTTTATCTTTTCTTCTGTCAATAAATTACCTTGGTCATCTTTTAAAAGCTGTATTGTCTCATAATTTTCTTCCATGCTACTGTTGCTCCATTTTGTTGTTCCCCTGAGTGGGTAAGGATATATATTGATATAATGAACAATGTGAAAATAAAAAAAAAACAAGAAGAATTTAGGGTAATATTCACACTCCATTGTGTTTACTAGTGATCTATTTGGAAATAAAACACATATTTTAGTGTTGATGAATCAAATATTTAAGAAACATTCTTTACATAGAGAAACACACACACATTCAGTTATAAAAATCACCATTGACCTTAAAGGCCTCATAGAAAGATCCTGGCCATAGATGATTTAACTCTAATTTCAGTCTCATCTTCTCTTACCAAGGGTCATTGTTGTGAGCATTGCTCATGAGGGTTCTGGGAATATAAAAGGGGGTCAAAGATCAAAAAACAGAAGATATAATATTGGATAAAATATTAGCAGCCCTGGAAATATTCACAAAATAATTCTTTACTTTAGAGATGCTATATTCCATGAAGGAAAATAAAAATGGGGAAATGCATGTACTATATTCTTTTTATTAAAAAAATTAAACATATAATTTAAAATCATGAATTTATACAAATAGCCATTGACACCGTTTTATTAGATCAGGTATTCAGGGTATTAATATATAAAGAAAATCATTTTAGTAGAACGTGCATTAGTAAAGAAGTACCTTTTTATAAAAAACAGAACTACATAACAGTTTTGATCTACCTGGTAAGTCAATATTAAACCATGTCTATGGAAATGGATATTTACCTCTTCTAGTCCCAGAATTATAGAACCTCAGAGTTGAAAGGGACTTCCCAGCTCACATAGTCCAACTTGTACCTCTGACACTACCTGTGTGACCTTGGGCAAATTGCTTAGTGGGACATGTTACTTTATTTGAAAAATGAGGAGATTGGACTAAAGGGCCTCTTCGGTTCCATAACCTTATCTGAACATGGTAGCACTCTGACAAATGGTCATCTAACCTCTGCCTGAATACTTCCTGTGATGAGAAGTTTCTTAATTCTATAACATTTTAAACAATTTTCCTTGTTAGGGAGATTTTCCTTATACCAAACCTGAGTCAACCTCCCTAGAATTTTCACCCATTGTTGCTAATTTGGACTTCAAGGCCAAGCAAAAGAAGGCTAATTTCTCTGCAACCATCCAAATGATGCCTCTCATTTTTAATATCAAGGAATACTTACTATATGTGAAGGAGAGAGTTGAACTTCTAGCCACCTGTGTGCTTATAATTTTTTTAATTATAATATCTGAAAAAGATAATAATTGAAAATTCTAGATCATTTTTCTTACATTTAATCTGAAAAAGTCACTTTGTGCCCTTTTACTTAATTAAATAATGGGAATAAGTTACTGTACATCAAGTGTGTGGTTCAATGACCCTGTCCTCAATGGTGTTTTAGTTTATTATGCATGCAAAATAATTTTTCTATTCTAAACTATATTCTAGGAAGCATCTACTTAAGAAAAGGGAACTCAGCAACCAGTGGAGTAGATAGGTTCTTGCTAGTCTATGGAGTTAAGGAAAGGGTCCTGGGATGCTTGAGGGAAACAGGTATAGAATCCTAGACTCAGAAGAGGATCATAGAAAGCTAGACTTGTATCAGAGTATGTAGTTAACAAAGAAAAGGGCCAATCTAATGTATCTCATGTTTAATAGTGCTTTAGAATTTGTAAAGTACTTTGCTCACTGCAATCCTGTCAGGTAAGTGGTGCCCAGTTTTATCAATGAAAAAAAATGAGGCCCAGTGAAATCAAATTACATCATTACACATCTAGGAAAGAAACTTCTACACAAATCTTCTAATTTTAAATCTAGGGCACTTTCTGCTGGGGGGCAGGGCACCCACAGTTCCCACATCTAGGGCTACCCTCAGTTGAATGTATCCTGTAGGTCTTCCTCTATTCAAAACCATAGCTCAAGAACTGTTACTATTTCTTATTTCTTTCTAGTCAGAGGATAACTCACTCAAAGTAAAGAAATTTATTTAAATAGCGTGGTAAGACAGTAACAATAGTATATTTCCCTTTAAAAACAGTGGCCCACTCTCCTACAATTGCCCTCATTAACAGTAGAAAGAAAGTATACATGTATTATGTATGTGTGGATGGGCACACATGTAGAAAGTATGTGTGGCCAGCACACAAGCGTGGAGGGGCACATCATGACTATCTTATCTTAACCCCCTCCCAAGTGGTACATTTAAATAGTATGTTTTATACTGCTTTTCTTGAATAATTTTTCCTTGCAACATCTTGTAGCTAGCTCTTTTTATGTACCATGACACTCCATTGCCCTTCAGTGATATACAGTTTCAATTGTTAGGAAACTATATAGAATTCCATGGCTTGTAGTTTACAACCTCAGAATAATATTGTTATTAAAAAAGATGGAGCTTTACTTCAGGAAGAAGGTTGTGGTCATTAAAGAAATTGTACATTATCCCAAAGGCAATCCAACCTGCTTTCCTTTTTCCTGTTCAATATTTGGCATAGCTCTCAGTCTATTTTCAGAATCTTTAATTTTTCTTGTATAACTTCAAATTGCTTTCCAAAATGGCCAAATCACTATAACTATACCATTAGTGTGTTAGAATGCCTATTTTTCCCTCAGTTCTTCCAAAATTTAATTTTTACCCTCTTCAGCAATTTGATGGCAATAAGGTAACATCTCAGAGTCATTTTAATTTGTATTTATTTTTTATTAGTAATTTTGAATACTTTAGATGCCATATCATTATTATCAAACTTTTAAACATATTTTTATTCTTTCTATAATTTGATCTTTGATAGTTATTTAGAATATCACATTTTTAGCCTTCATTTATAAAGTCTTAATCTTTTGCTTATATCTCATTTATTAAATACTATTTTTATATTATAGTCTCTAAAGGATGTAAGGTTTCTGCCTTTCTGTATTTATGTTTCTTATGACCCAGAATATTATCAATTTTCATAAAAAAATTCTGAAAAATTAATATGTCTTAGATTCACATTCATATGCTCTGGAGGTCTTATAAATCCACTTTTCCCAATATTCTGTACTTCTAAAATTTCCTTCTTATTTCTCATTCTGTTTGATTTGTCATGTTCTAAAAGAGGAATGCTAAAGTCTCCTAGAATTAATGCCTTACTATCTCGGATGTTTTCAATTTCTATTCACTTTTCTCTTAAATACTCAGTTCCTCTGCAGTTTGGTGTGTGTGTGTGTGTGTGTGCGTGTGTGTGTGCGCGCGCGCGTGCGTGCGTGCGTGCGTCTCCTAATGATGGAGGGTGTGTGTGTGTGTGTGTGTGTGTGTGTGTGTGTGTGTGCTCGTGCGCATGTGTGTGTGTGTGCGTGTGTGTGTGTGTGTGTTTGTGTGTGTGTGTGTGTGTGTGCTCATGCGCATGTGTGCATGTGCAGACATACACAACTATCCACACCTGTTTCATACAGGATTATTATCGATATTGATATTATTTCAGTGTTTATGGTGCACAATACAGAGTTGTTTTTTTTTTAAATCAGTTCAAGCAAAATAAATTTTATTCTTGTCCAGAACTTCTAAAATCTATACATGTTTTTCTCATAGGTAACGTTATTGAAGTCTGTTTTCTAATCCATATCACAAACTCTTCTTTTTTACAGGTTATCTGAATACATGAACATTTGAGGTTACTATTGCTAGGTTTATCTTCCCCCATCACATTGAGTTTTATTATTTGATTTTGTCAGAACAAAGAATAGACAAATGATTTTGTTTGTGACAATACAATTCTAGATTCTGAACACCCATATAAACTTGCTCTTCACTACTTACCTCAGTTCCTACACAACCCAAACTTAGACCTCAGAATTTTAATTTATTTATGCTGCTTTTGAAAACGTTACTACCTACCCTCAGAAAATTGTATACTTAGAACTCACCATCTTTGCCTCAACCACTCAACTCTTCCTTAATTTATCTTCCACCTGTGATGCTCAATTTCTATATACTTATTAACTTGTATTCCCCCTCTCCCACATTTTCCTTTCTTCATGTGGGCTATTTTTTTCTGATCCTTTTTTGTGGGATTTTCTTTTAAATTATTGGTCTTGGTTTTCTCATTCTCAGAAATGTAGACCATCAAAGAGCCTTTTCCATCAATCCAGTTCAATCCAACAAATATTTATTAAGCACTGAATTAATTTAGGAACTGGGCTTTTCAGAAAAGAAGAGTAACACTCTCCTGTCCATTTTCCCAAGCATCTGGTGGCAAATGTTACCTAAATGTGTGATTTTATTGTAAGCTAGCATCCACACCAGAGAACTGAATGACAGTCCTTATACGACTAAAATATTCTAGTGAGATTATGGAAGAATAGTTCTTTTCACAGCCAATCAAGGCTCTCCTGGGGTCCAAAGATGCAAGATACTGTTGCTTGCTAGTCAGCATCCATTTTGGGGTTTGTAGATAGGGTTTTATGCAAGCCATCCGGGCTTTGTAGTACATTTGGTTTCAGATCAATTTGTAGGGATGGCAGCACTGAAGAAAACTACTCAGTTTGTCCTTTTGATACATAATTATCTCCATTGCTTATGAGTGCAGATGGTGCTTCCTCTGTTTCATTGGTCCCAAAGATTCTAGATGAGTGTTTGACTAGATGGAGATTTTAGTCATATAATAATCACTTCCTTATCTGGGTTTGTCAGCAAGGAGATACAAAAGTCAATTTTCTGAGGGAGGAGCCAAGATGGCAGAGTAGAAAGATTCACATATGCTAGCTCCGAACCCACAGCCCATGGATATCCTGTAAAAAAAACTCCCAACAAATTCTGGAGAAGTGGAAGTCTCGCAGAAACAGAGTGAAGGAGATTTCCGTTCCAGAGAGCCCTGAAAAACCAACCCCAAAGCTCCCTCGTACACCAGATGGGAGTGGAGCCCAGCCCTTCCCTGGCCACATGGCAAAGAAAGGAGCAGATCGGGGCAGGCTTCAGGGATGGAATCTCCAGGAGCCGTGAAGTTCCCTCCACCCAGAGATGCACAGGGAGAGAGACTTCTGGACTGGCCGAGAGGTAAGCGGGGTGTCTCCATAATTCAGGCCCCCTCGGGAGGCAGCAGCAGAGGCAGCAGGTGGCCAGAGCTCCCGGAGCAGGCAGGAGCTCAGCAGGAGCTCCATTACAGAAGGTCTCTGCATAAACCCCCTGAGGGAACTGAGCCTGGGAGGCAGCCCTGCCCCCACCTGAGAACCTGATTTAATCTTACCCTGAATAGCAGCCAGGCCTGCCACCAAAAGCCCTGAGGCTGGGGAGCAGCATTTGAATCTCAGACCCCAAGCACTAGCTGGGTAGATCTCGGCTGGGGTGGAGAGGAATCTCAGAAGTCAAGAAACTGGCTGGGAAAATGCCCAGAAAAGGAAAAAAAAATAAGACCATAGAAGGTTATTTTCTTGGTGAAAAAATGATTCCCCCTTCCTTTCTGATGAAGAAGAACAATGCTTACCATCAGGGAAAGAAATAGGAGTCAGGGCCTCTGTATCCCAAACATCTGAAATAGATATCCAGTGGGCTCAGGCCATGGAAGAGCTCAAAAAGGATTTTGAAAATCAAGTTAGACAGTTGGACGAA
>CM053771.1:447553320-447578488 GCA_028658325.1 Potorous gilbertii | reverse complement strand
TAAATACATTATTCCTTGCTTCTCCAGTTTATTCATGGTATCAATCTTTATACCTAAATCATGTACCCATCTAGACTTTATTCTAGTGTACGGTGTTAGGCATGGATCTATGCCTAATATCCGCCACACAGTTAACCAGTTGTCCCAGCAATTTTTGTCGAACAGTGAGTTCTTATCCCAGAAGCTGGGGTCTTTGGGTTTATCAAATAGGAGGTTGCTATATTCCTTGCCTACTGTGTCTTGGGTGCCAAGTCTATTCCATTTGTCTACCTCTCTGTTTCTCAGCCAATACCAAGTGGTTTTGATAATTGCTGCTTTATAGTACAATTTGAGGTCTGGTAGCGCTAGGCCACCTTCCCAAGCATTTCTTTTCATTAGGCTCTTTGATATTCTGGACCTTTTGTTTTTCCAGATGAATTTTGATATTATTTTATTTTTTTTACTTTCAAAAAAACCCCTCTCTTTCCCTTATTCCATTAACTCTTAGTGCTCAGTATAGTGTCATATATTCAATGGATTCTATCTAAATGTTACTTGTAGACAATGATGAGAACCCCAATATTGCTAAGTGAAATTCAGCAAACTCTTCCTTTGAGATTCCAACACAAGTGTTTTTCAAAATGAGTTATTTTTCCTCCATAAGAGGTAAAGTGATATAATGAGAACAGCATTGGACTTGGATTCATAAGACCTGGATTGGAGTCTCAGTTGCCCTTGTGTTGTGTTTGTCCTTTGTTCTCAAAGAGGACCATGACATCAGGGAGATGACATGACTTGCAGTTGACTTTGATTTGAGTGAGCAAGGGCTGTGCAAGGTCACCAGTTCCCCTACTTCCTGAGGAGTAAGTAGTTTATTTATTCCTTGGTTGTGAAATGGGGATCGTGAGAGTTTCTATAAGCTGTGGGTACTATATAAAAGCGAGCTATTATTGTTGCCACCTACTATGCAAAATATCTTTAGAAGGCTTTAGCTGGTCACAGCAAGACAAAGGCCAAATAGGGCAATGACGGCTTTGAGTTGATCGGCGCTTCTGGGACGGCAGCCAGAACAGTTCTATGAAAACAAGGAGCATCAGAGGCAGCCAGACTAGCAGCGGCAGCTGCAGAAGCATCAACAACAGTAACTCACATTTATATAGCACATTAGGGGTTCCAAAGTATAAGTGGTAGAGTTATATCTATGACCAGTGAGGTCAATGCTGAGTCTGACCTAGTGGAGAAAAATAGACTGAAGGTAAACCCGTTGATAAGCCAATATATCTGCCCTGTTCAGGATGTCCTTATATAGTTGGATGACCTTGTTTTCAATCTAAATGGATCCAAATTCTTTCTGGTGTTGTAGTGACTGTCTTGTTTCTAAACTGAGACAATCTGAAAATCACCTATTCAGCTAGTATTTATTAAGTGCCTACTATGCTCCAGGCACTCTGTTAGGTGTTAAGGATACAAAGACAAATATAAAATAGTCCTTGCCCCTCCAAGAAGCTCACATTCTGTTCCTTTCCTGTACACATATACACACACACACACACACACACACACACGTATATATACACACAGATATTCACACATACAAATATATATATATATATGTTTGTTTGTGTATATATATTTACCTATTATCTATCTGTCTGTCTAGCTATCTATTTATCTATCTATGTATCTATCTACCTACCTATCTATCTATCTGTCTGTCTGTCTGTCTGTCTGTCTATATGAATGGTTATTAGCAGTTGGAGATAGGGGAACTTGCAAAAGCTTCATATAGATGGTGCTAGTTGAACAGAACATAATGGGAACCTGACACATGTACAGATACCATCAGTTTATTAAGGTGGCAGCATCCATGTGGAAGACCATAGGGATCTGCTTACTAGGCCAGAAGTGAGAAACCCATGGGTTTAAAAATCTGGAAATCCAACTGGATGTAATAACCAGCTAGCCTTGAGCCTTGGAGGAGCCCCAAGAGATCATCTGAGAGACTTTCCAGACTCCAGCTTAGCAGAAGCTTGCAGTGATTCCATCTTTGGATGTGAATTTGGTGGCCCAAAACTATGTAGGACTAAAGCTAAGATGTGAACCAAATCTACCATCTAACCCCTCACCCCCACCCCAGAGACTGAGCTGGTGTAGGAGGGATTGTATCCTGAAGTTTTGGAATGGAAATGTACTTTGTTCTTTTTTTTTTTTTAATTGTAGTGAATATTCTTAATAAAAGCTATCCAACTTTAAGTGGTTAAATGTACCCAAGGTAGTAGTCATTGGTTCCCTAAAAATTTTGGTAACATAGCTAGTGGGGCTTTGAGCTGATGACAGAGAAAAGAGACAATTCCAAATCTCCTCAGTTCCTGAGGACCCTAAGGGTCTAACAGGTCCAGTTCTGAAAAAAAGGGCAAGAGGAACCCATACTATAAAAATTATGATGGAAACGAGGAATTTTAATTAAGATAGGACATCAAGACACTGAACTAAGCCAAGAAAGAATCAGTGGAGAGGATCTTGCACTGGGTTTTAAGAGCAGTTAAGAAGAAAAGAAACTTTTCACTGTGCTAATGGGAAAGTTATTGAGCAGGCTGTAAGGTGACCTTTGCAGAAAGAAGCAATAATATACAGTGGGAACTACTTTGAACCAAATGACAATTAGGCCACTTTAATATCAACATTTACAAATGTGTGCCAGTGAACCAGTTTAACACCTTTGAGAGGTCGCTACAGCTGGTCTTATTTCCTTATTAGAAAAGTGGAGGCACTTCTTTAAGTGCTGCCCCCTTTTATAGCATGCTTCTAATGAGGCATTGCATTTACGTGACTTTCTAACTGCTTATTGTCAGGTGTCTTTTTTCAATCACTCCAAAATGACATGGTCATGGCATCAGATAATACTTAGCATTAAATGGTATCAAGAGTTCTGTCTTTTGTTGCTCTCATTTTTTACCTTTACTAAACAAATAAGAGGAATCCTCTTGTAATAGGAATTTTTTTTTAAACTCCCGAGGTCGAAATGGCAAGAACTCTTTGCCAGGAGATTTCTGAGCTAGGACAGGTTTGGGAGATTGATTTAAGCGTCTGTTATCTCCCTGTCATAAAATATCTTATGATTTGCCTTGAGGAAAGCTGCTTTATTCCCTAGACTGTCTGATTACAGCTCTTGTTTTTAGCTCTTTGGGGTTGGCTCTCTCTTTGGGGCTGACTGTCTCTTAATGCTATCTGATATCAGCTGAAAGGAGCTGTGGGCAATAATGCACTATGAGGGAGGAGGAAAAAGCCATAGATTAGCAGCTTTGTGATGTCATGATCTTGATATTCCTCATCACTCAGAACCCACCCTTTTAGAATTATTTGTATTAGTCAAATCAAGAAAATCTCATGAAGGCAAAAGATTTGTAGAGGCCAAGGCATGTCAGTTTCAAAGGACTGATCCATCTTACCTGCTCAACTTATTTCCTCTTGTTACTCAAAGGCCAAAGGTAATCCAAGTGACTCCAACTTAGAGTGGGTTTAGTCCTTGGAGAGTCTGACTCCTAACAAAGAGATAAAGCTTTTCTTCTACTCTCTGGCTTAATGCTCCTACCTGGAATCAATCCAGAGAAATATTTCAAAAAATCAAGTTTCGGGTCTTCATGAAAAGGTTTTAATTAGGTCCCTTCTAGAAAAAGTACTCACTGCACAAAATAGTAGCTGTCATAGAAGCATTATTTATTTTCTCTACCACAAAAAAATGTTTAAAATGCATAACTTGAAAATGTGAATTAACAAAAACTTAAAATGTGAAAGAGTAACTAAACCACCTATTAAATGCAGACGGCAGGAAAATTGAACTTTGAGGACTCCACATTCACCTTGCATCTATATTAATTGAACACCTTACAAATCTGGATCTTCTGGTGAGTCAGGACATGATTTGGACTTTCTTAGCCCTTATAACTGTACCATCCTTCTGACAGTAATCATCTTCTCTGAGAAGTTGCTGCTTGGATGCTGTGGCACCCAATGCCCAATGTTTTAAATTCATGAGAGCCATTGATGTTAGAAAAATCCATTACAGGATTGCTCTTTGATCACCACCTAAAAAACAAAGCAGAAGAGGCAGTCAGGGACAGACGATCCAGTCTCAGGTTTGCTTAAGCAAGTACATGTTCCTGTTTTCATGTATGTTCATTTACTATTGATACTAGTTGTTTAGAGAGGGGAATGGTGAGAAAAGAGAGAAATCATCTTCCTACCCTTATTAGAAGTCCAACAGAGAGCTGTGTCCCAACATAAAAGCCACATCAAAAGAGAAAATGGAAACCATTTCTCTTTGTATTTTATAGTTCACAAAGTAGGTAGCTCTTGTGTCTTTGATGAAACTTCTAGATACAGGTATACATGGGACAAATCAGTTGCTTATTGGTTGTACAAAGGGGCAGAGAACGTCCTTTACCACAGGAAACCAAAAGTCAGGCTCAGCTCCATTGAAGATGAGTCTTGTGTAGATCAGGAAAGTTCCTTTGATTACCCCCATAATACTATTGTTTCCTAACAAACTGTAGAATATGGCCACATTTGTCTCAAGTTGACCACATACAAACAAGTATAATATAAAATGGAACATACTAAGCATATGAGAGATATAAACAAAGCGCTACATGGGCATGAGGGAAGGAAAAATAATTTCTGATGGACTTTATGGAGGAAGCAGTTCTTGAATTGGATTTTGAAGAAATAACCATTTTTTTCTGTCTCTGAGAGTATCTAGTGTACAGGGGTTACATGGCACTTAATAGGTGCTTGCTGATTTGATTTTCCCCATATTTTAGTTTTGTTAGGATTTTATTATAAGAAATGTTACTTAAGTCAATGGGACATATTTTGGGCCTTTGAAATCCTTTTATTTTACAAAATAATGCATCATCATAGTGTATATTCTGTATTCTAAAAGTAATTATGGCATAAAGTGCTTCTTGGAAACAAAACAAAAAATGATCAGGGAAAATTTTCAATGCAACTTATACTTGACTGCAACAGCCTAGTAACCAATTTTTCTGAAGGACTCAAAGCACTTCATAGGTATATAATTTATCCTCAATCAGTGCTGACAGAGATGCCTAACTTGCAAATGAGAAGTTACCTGAAAAGGAAAACTATGAGGTGGGTACTAAACTGTGACTTAATTATTGAGGACAGGTCCACAATGTAATAAGATCCCTTAGAGAAACAATATGGAATAAGGAGTAAGTTGGAAGCCTTGAGGGAAAGTCAGAATTTTAAGCCGTAAAACACACGAATAAGACATAATTATTAGCCTGGAGCTTTATTTTAATGATGCACCGTGTCTTAAATATAGCCCCGATAGTTATCTAAAAGGTGCCAGCTGCTCAGAATAAAAAAGAAAAGACAAAATAAAACAGAAGAGGAAGACATATCATTTGAAATGAGTCTACATCTAGCTGCATGCCTTCTGTTAGGGTGGTCACCTGCTATGTCCCAAGGGACTGACATGATGGTTTGCCATATGCCTTCATGGCATCTGTTGGCCATTCCATTTCTCTCCCCTGCCTCACATCCTCTCCAGCCCCAGGCTATGTGAGTACTATATGCCCTAGCGTGGTCACCAGTCCGGTAGTCCCAGTTCAGGGTCTTAAGTCTCCTTGATTCTAAACCTGAATCTATTTTAGTCTAGGGTCCCTCAAGGGATGTGGTTCCAGACAACTTGTTTAACTATTTCCCAACTGATGGGCATTGTATTGCATTTCCATGTCTTTGCTCACCTTTTCAACCAATTAATCAATTAGTAAGCATTTATTATTAAACTCATCAAGAAATTTTTAGAATATTGAACCTATTATGAAGGCAATTTAAATAAACTGCATGTAAGGTGCACTTAGAATCAAGAATTCCTTTCACTTCCAGGCAGCCCTTCTGAGAAGTCATAGGATAATAAGTCAGCATTTATATAGAACTCTAAGGTTAGCAACTTGTTTTACATGTATTATTTCATTTGATCCTTGTCACCCTGAGTGGTAGATACTATCATTATCTCCATTTTGTAGGCGATGAAATCGAGCCTGAAAAAGATTAAGTGAGTTGCCCAGGGTCATACAGCTAAGTAAGTGTTCTGACTCCTACTCTAGGACTCTCTACTGTACTATCTACCTACTTCTAATAATAGATTGGGGTAATAGATTTAGAGTTAGAAGGGACCTTAGAGGTCATGGAATCCAATCCCTTCATGTGACTAAGGGATAAGGCATGTAAGGCCCAGAGAAGTTAAATGACTTGTCTAGAATCACACAGTTAGTATCTGAGGCAGGCTTTGGAGCTGAGTCTTTTTGATGTTAAGTTCAGGTCTATCCATGACTCATGCCATATCTTGGGCAGAAGACAGCTGCACTGTTAGTCACCTGAGCAGAGTCAGTGCAGGGAAGACTTGAATCCCAGAAGAATCTATTTTTTATCTCTGTCACTAAGGCTACACCCTCTACCATTAGAGACCTTTATGTCTTTTGGTTAAGGGACTGTTCTGCTTTAAAATGCTGATACCTCTTTCAGGCAATGACGTATTCAACTTTGAATATGTACTTTTCCCTTAGTGTGAATTATTCTATCAGTTCCTTTTGAATGTGATACCTAGTAAAAGGCTGCTTTTTATAGTAGGGAGGACAAGCTAGTAAGAGGCATTGGCATTTAGGGAATGAAAGTGTGGAAGATACATGAAACATGGAGAAAAGAACCAAAAGGACAAGAACGAAGGTGTTGATGTGGAATTTTGCTTACTTTAGTCAATTGATTCAGGATTATGTTGGAAGCAATACAATTTTGCAAAATTTCCCTACTGTTCAGAGTGAGATGGGCTTTGGATATTGAATTGAATGTTGGCTCTAGAGTGAGAAGACCTGATCTGAAATCCTCCCTCAGTAATTTATTACCTATGTGACCTTGGGCAAGCCATGTAAACTCTTGTGGGCTCATTTCCTTATTCGTAAAATGAAGAAGTTTGACTAACTGACCTCTAAGATGCTTTTGAGTTCTAACTCTATGATCCTATGAGTTAGACTGAATTGAGTTTCCAGGCAGATGTACCACATGTCTACTTCAGTGGTGTGCATGAAAGTGAAGAGATACAAGTGAGGTAAAAGGGCATTTTTCATCTTTTCCTTTAAAACTAGCATGGTAATCAAACATGTTTAGTGAATTCAAAAATGCACTTCAAATTTCTTAGTTCTATTTTCATGAAAAATTTTCTAAGAAATGTTCTGGTTTCTCTTAAGAAAGGAGAGTCAAGATTCTGAAGGCAGAGGTGAGAAAGTTCATTCCAGGCATGGATGATTACCTGGGCAAGTTCCTGGAGGCTGGAGACAGGGAGTGTGAAGAAAATCAATCAATTAGTCAACATCATTTATTAAGCCTTAACCAGGCCAGGTACTGCGCTTAGTTTTGGGACAGACTAGTACTCCAGAGTGACTGGGAAGAAGGATTCTTATAGGGAATAGTGAAAGAAGTCTTGGAAAATAAGATTGGAGGTCAACTTTAGTAGACCTTAAATGTTAGGCTAAGGGATTCATATTTTATCCCAGAGGAAATATGGAGCTTCTAGGAAAAGTGTTTTGAGTATGTCAGTGACATGGCTAGACCTGTACCTTCATAAGAATGTTTTGGCAGCTGTGCAGGATAAGATTGCAGTGGGGAGGGAGGGGAAACTGGAAGCTCATGAAAGGGTTATTATAACAGTCAAGGCAAACTTCCAACTGTGAATTTGTCAGGGTCTTAAACGTTTGAATCAACGGTGAGGTAAACGCCAACATACTTTCTTCCTCAGAAGTACAGCCACAGCATCTTGCTTGTGTAACTTCCTGGAGATAAATGATTTTAAACAAATCTCCACATTATGTCATGTGTCAAAGTAGAAGTGTTCATAATCGCTTAGCGGAGGAGAGAACGTTTTATGTGACACAGGAGGGAAATAGAAGCCAAACATGTTACAGTTTTCTTCTTGTCCATTTGTTGTTTTGATTTGTCTCAAATCCCCTTTCCTTGTTATTGTAATAGACTTTCTAATGCCAGTCTTCAACAGCTTGAGCAGATCCACAGAAACTTTATATGCATGAATAATATAAGTTGATGTAGCAATATGTTTTCTTTGATTTCACATTACACATACAGTACAAATCCCAATAAAATGAGACTAGAGGATATTACAAATTCATTTGGTTGATATCCAGTTTCTCTGTGAGTAAATAAATATATGTTTTAAATTAAGAATGTGAAGTCCATTACTTACATGCTGCCTCTTCTGCTTTACTCTGTTGTTTTTTTTTTATCATGTTTTATTAACATTTTGGAGAAAGCAAACATAAGGGAGAGTAGAAGGTGCACTAAGTTGTTGTACTGAAACATAATTTTGACTACAGTGGCCCTGAAAGTGTTAAGTGTTTAGTGACTGTGTGAGGGGAGACATTGTTCTCTAGTGTAGGAAGTATTGACTTGCAATGAGCTGAAAAAAAAACCTGATTGAAAAAACAGGTCTTTGTCAATTAGGAGATCATTGGTAACTTTGGGGAGGGTAGTTGTAAATGAATGATGAGGTGGGAAATCAGATTACAGGGACACAGACTCAACATATGCCTTTCTAGCCTCAGAATATATCAAGAACGACTGATTATTTCATAACTGATTAATAAAAGTGATTCTTCAATAGAAAACAAAAGTCCTTTGTGTAGAAAATTAGGAGTATGTCAAATAGTGCTATGTGACTCTTAGGGATGAGTTATCATCATATAATTTCTTGAAAAATTTTACTGTGCCTTTTGAAATGTATAACATAACTTTGCTAGAGAAAAAAATGACAAATTTTCCTAAATATGTAGTAAAGAACACTTGACTGTCATGAGTTCTGATCTTAGATTTTCCACTAGTTAGTTGTATGGTCTTAGACTTGTCACTTAATTTTCTGGGCCTTATTTTCTTCTCTTAGATGATAGTTTCTTTACTTTGATTGTACTGTTTCTTCCAGATCTAATATTGTATGACGATACAGCTTGCTTTAAATCTTGTGATGAGAAAAAGATCAATCTAATAACTTAAATTGTTCATCAATATACTTTTCTGGTGACTGTGAGACAGAATTGACTGAAGGAATTGAAGATTTTTTAGCTTGTAGAAGGAAAAAACATGGACTTCTTGGTCATGCAAATAGCAAAATAGAAGTCTATATACTCTTTCCAGTTTACATGACTTCTCACACCTCTCCAAAATAAAAATTACAGACAAGAGATAGAATAATTCCAAAGCACCAAGAACTCTAACACATAACAACTGGATGAAGTAACAGCAGAGATGATTAATCCCTAGTTCTCAGTACGCTCAACCCAGCACTCCTTTCTTACCAGCCACTAAGTTCTGCTAGGGCTGCACAAACTCACCCAGAGGCTTTCAATAGACTCAAGAGATCCAACTGAGCTTGCTCCACTCTGTCTGCACCTGGCCCCTACCTTTGCCATGGAAAATGAAAAGTCAGAATCAGATAGGATTGAATTTGACAGTGCTTTGTGCTAGAACAGTAGGCAGAGAATGGAGGAACCAAGGGAACAGAGGCAGGAAGTCAGCATGTTTATGGATCTACCTGCCCTGAAGCTATCAAGCTGGACTTGTTCTGTCCCAACCAAAGTCATTGGGAATAGAGAGTGTGACTGATAAAATGTGAATTGCTCAGTGTAGAAGGAGGCTAAGACAGCTTTGAGGTACAGCCCAGTCCCAGAGGAAACTACCATCAAAGGGGGAGGAGTGAGAAAGTGATAGAAGAATATAAGGAAAGAAAAGGGAAATTACCAAAATTCTCAGGGGAAAGAAACTTAAAGAACTTGAACATGAGAAGATGCACACAGGGAAGATATTATTAACAGAAGAAAAAATTTGGGGCATAGAGAGATGATAGCTATGTATTTGAAAGTCTGTCACATGGAAAGAGAATTAAACTACATCATAAAGTGGTCTATATATTTGGACGACACTAAATTATCAGAAAGTTCTTCCTTAGGTATACTATATGTATATCATCTCATATGTGTGATGATGTCTGTGTATAAAGATGAAGCTTTAGGTGGTACCAATAGATATAATCTGAGATTTGATCTGGCTTGCCTCATGTAAAGTAGAAGGGCCATGCCTTCATCATCAGTAGGCAGGATACAGGACTCATGAGGCTGGGAATTCTGTCATATCTAGATGAGTGGTATATCAGATTCACTGAGAGTGTGGTATATGAACTAGATTTTAAAGAAAAGGAAGAATTTCAGTAGGCAAAGATGAGGAGAGAGCTTATTGCAGGTATGTAGCATGATTTGGGTGACTTCATGGAGGCAGGTGAGAACAGACTACAGCAGAGGACCAGCTAGAAATTTACTGCAATTAAACATGCTTCATCAGTCTTTGAATGGGCATGTTCTACCTACTTACATGGAAGCAAGTAGTGTAAAATGAAGTTTGAATGGTGCCCTGGAAACAGATTGTAGAAGGCCCTAAATACCAGACTAAGGATTTGTGTTTTATTCTACTAGCAACTGGGAACAACTGAAGGCTTTTAAAGCAGTGGAATGACATGATTGGACTTCTGTATTAAGAATGCTATTTTGGCAGCTTTGAGAAAAATGCATTAGAAGAGACTGGAGGCAGATCAGTTATGAGATAATGACAAGAGTCCAGAGGAGAGCTGGTGGAGATAGAAAATATTGTGGTCATGTAAGTGAAGGGCTGTAAGGGGGAGGAATGTTTTGATCATTTTCTCATGTCATTTGCATATAATCCTCTTCTCATTTTATATCATACCCACAATTTTTATTTTTGTGGTGAAATTCACATCTATCTTTATTTCATTTTAAAAATTAGTTCAAATGCATTATTTTTACGTATGGTTTCTTTTAGTTTTATTTCTGTTGTCCGTCACATTAGCTATTCCTCAAAGTTGTTCCTTATTTGCAAATTTGATGAACATACCTTTGGTATCTTGAATGAATAAATGAGAAAGCATATATCAAATGATTACAGTGTGTCAAGTATTGTGCTAAGTGTTAGGTGTAGAAGAAGGAGACAATCCCTTCTTTCAAGAAAGGCCCGCTTTGACGAGGGAGGGGGAAGCCTAATGGGGTTCGGCTACAAGGTGACTGAAAGGGCCCAGAGGACCTAAAGATAGCTTGAGGATGAAACAAGAGGCAGGATGTATAAGGCAAGTCTAACCACCCCTACCTAACCACTATTTCCCCTCAGAGCCTTATGGGTTAGCCCACAACTTTGAATCCAAGGATCACAATAATGACATTGTTAAGGAAAGACATTACTATTGACTTTGCTGCTTCACCCTAAGGAACATGGGACCTTTCCATCTGACTTGCAACTGAAACCTTCCATTATAGGCTGTCTCCACAATCAGAATATGAGCTTCTGATGAGTGGAAACTATTTTTCTTTTTAAATTCACATCTTCAGTGCTTGGGCATACTGCTTTGCATATAGTAAGCACTTTTTAAATGCTTCATTCATTCACATCAGATGGGCTGATAGCAAAGCCTTAGAATGCTTCAGGATATCCTTCATGGGAAAGAGCATCCAGGGCATCAGGGCACCACCATTGGGTAAAAGGTATGAATAAAATGACTGCAAGTACCAATAAAGGTAAAAGTTAAGTTAAGTGTTAGAGATATATGATTGTAGTCACATAGTAGAATTTCAAAGTTCCAGCACTTGGAGGGCAATTCTGAGATATAGTGAGGTTTAAGGTAAGACTTCGTTGACTTGTAGTTGAGTAGAAAAAGATATCCTTGGAATTGAGATAGATGAGAATTTGTATGAATAGTTTGTCAGAGGGTTTGCCAGTGTGAACACTGAAGTCCCTAAAGATGGAATAGAATAAGCCAGGTTTTAAAGTAATTAAAAATCCTGAGAATTTTCATTTTATACCTCACATTATTATCTCTTGTTTATTCATAAATTGCTTACCTATACATAAATCTCATAGGTAATGTGTACAATGGTCTTCAAATTTTCTTGTAATCTCTCTCTAGGTCACGTATTGATATTGACCTTATCCTGGTAAAATGGTATAAGATATGAGTCTTTGCCAATATCTGCCAGATCGCTTTCCTGTTTTCCCAACAATTAAAAAAAATTAATGAATTTTTATCCCCCAAACTTAAGCCTTTACACTTGTAAATATAAAATTTACTATATTCATTTGCTGAACACTGGAAGATGCCTGCAACAGAAATGAGGAGAGGGTAGTACAAAATAACTATATGAAAATTGAAAAAATTAAGGTTTTATAAGTTATCAATAAAAGAATAGTTGGGAAATAACAATGTAGAGCAAGGAGTATACTTACATATTTTTTGAGTCAGGCAGGTGGGAAAAGGAATAGTTGTCACAAATAGAAAAGGTTGTTTGTGGAAATGGCTTTCCATTATAGCAAGGAGGCGGAAAAAAGATTGGTTGAAAAGTTTGAGGACATAGAAGAATCTATAGACAGTAGAACTGGGATACTGAAAGGCACGGTGTAATAGGGTAAACAATGGCTGACCTGGGTATGAATAGAAATACAGAGAAGTAGGAGTAATGAGTATGGGAGTGAGGGTTAGTGAGGAAGCAGTATAGACATGTGCTTGAACATAATGTGATGGCACCAGACATCTACAAAATTGGGAACCCAAATTCCTTTATGGAAGGAATCTGATCTAGAGATCCAAATAGAATTTGAGATATTGATGTTCTGGTGTTTGCCTCTAGAACCTTCTTCCTTATGTATCTTTTTATTCTTATTGAGAAAGGTGGGTTTCTGGGTTAGGGAAGCTGGATTTCTATCTTTGGGAAGCTAAATAGGCTTCCTCTTCCCACTATGATGCTACTTTTTCAAGTATCCTTTTTGCCTTTGACTCAGTTGTCCTGATTTTTGTCTTGTCACTGTACTTTGGTGACTCAGGAATAGAGAGCGAGGCTGACAGTTTTGCCCAATTCTGCCTCACTTAGTCCATTTCAAGGGCAAGTTAAGACTGATGTCATTGATGATGTCATTGTTCCTCTTTGAAAATGAAGAATATTCAGGAACAACAAAGTCCAAAAAGGCTTGAGGTAGACTTTGGTCCTTGAATGAAAAATTTGGATTTTCCAGTTCTGGTTATGGGAACATGAGAAGTGCTATAGCCTAAAGGCAACTTCCCCAACACTTCAGTTCCCTCTTAACTATACAGGGTGTCCCCAAAGCCATTAAAGCTTAAAAGAGCACTAAGACTTTTTGGGACACTGTATTTGTTCAATCCTTTCTAGTTTGAAGATATTCTCCTTGATAGATAAAATGAAAGCAAAATAGAAGCTGAGTACTGCTTTGTTCTCTCTGTCAGTGGTTAACATTACATTCTCTGTCTTGAGCAGTGGGGCATATCTCTTTATTGTTCATCTCCTTGTTCTGAACACAGTCTTAAATTTTTTTTTTAATACACAGAAGACAGCAGAAGTAAGTTCAGAAGATAACACAGACAAGCAGGGCTCGGTATATTTAATATATACTTGTAAGAAACTCATAATTTTATGTATGATGATATTTTTTTCTGGAAATGTCCTTTTTGTTGAATTGTTTAAGTTCATAATAAAAAAGAAAATTCAGTTAAAATCAAAAAAGACTTATTTTTGTTGTCTTTAGCATTTTTATAAACCTCCCTCATTTCTTCTTGGACTTGAAGTCTTCCTAACACTCATATAGGTCCACATCCCTATTTTGTATTCATTTGTTGTTATGTGCTCCTTTTTTCCATCTTTTGAAGATGTTCTTTTTAAACTCTGAGTGGGTCTGAGAATTCACATCGATTTCTTTAGATTTTGACTTTTCTTTCTGGTTGGAATGAACTGTGGTTGTAGTGTCAGAATTTTGTCTTTTGTGACTCTCTTTTTCCCTCTTGAGCTGTCTTCCTTTTTTAGATTTTTCTGGCCAGGGAATCATAATATCTTATTTGTAAACTTTTTGAAATCCACTTATCTCAGTTCTAAGATACACATGCAGGTACAGATAGTATTCTCTTTCTTTGCTATTAGGGAGACAGTGGAAATATTGACTCTGAAGTCAGAGGACCTGGGTATCTCTGATGTTGACCCATAAAACCTTAGGCAAGCTATTATTGAAATTAGATGGTTTCTAGTGTGGGGTTCAAATTTCATCTCCAATCGTTACTACATGACCTCGGTTAAGCAACAACTTCCCTGAGCTTCAGTTTGCTAATCTGTAAATTAAGGGAATTGGACTATATAGCTTCTGATTTATGAGATTTAAGATGAAATTTTCACTTTCTTCCAAGGTTCTCATCATCATTCCATTTCAATTGTTTATCCTTATTGGTTAGAATCAAGTACACAATAGCACTAGTTATTATCTCTGTGCCCTTTGAGACACAAAATCATTCAGTAAAACAAGAAGATAGCAAAATGAGACTCCTAGAAGATGTGCAAATATTTTGCTTCTGTTCACATTTGTGATGTGTAGCAGCAAAATGAGATCCATAGCTTTCATTTTATTCTTTCCCAAATGCTTTCTTCTCTATTTCCATCTTTTGGTTCATGGATGACCGTATAGGTATTTATTTACATTTTTGACAAATAGCATTATTCCTCAACTGTTCCAAATACTGTAATGAACAAGTTAAAATGTTAAGAGATAGAAGGATAGAAGATTGTGAATTCTCAGACCCACTCAGAGTTTAAAAAGGACATCTTCAAAAGATGGACAAAAGGAGCACATAACAACAAATGAATACAAAATAGGGATGTGGACCTATATGAGTGTTAGGAAGACTTCAAGTCCAAGAAGAAATGAGGGAGGTTTATAAAAATGCTAAAGACAACAAAAATAATGGAATTTCAAAGTCCCAGAACTTGTAGGACAATTCAGAGATATAATGAGATTTAAGCTATCAACCATTGCAGTGCTTGGGATTGTAAGAAAGAGCCCCACATCTCTTACTCTCTGTTTACAGGTTGAATATATTCCTGGAAATAGAGGTCTGAGTGGGAACTCTTCATTTGGTGGTGAGATGTTGGGTGAGGGTTAACTAAGAGATATAATTTCTGGATAATTAATAATTTTATTAACAATGCTAACATTTTAATAAAAGAGTTCAGGGGAACTCTTGAATGACAAAGACAATCATGGTGGCTAGCTTCTGGCTTATATGCCCTTGGAAAGTGGATGTTGTAGAGGGTGGCAATCAACTCTGATTGGATAACAAGTAATGAGAGAGAATGAATATTATAATGAGAGGATGGACCTATTCTAATGATCGTTGATTATGTCATTTACTTCTAAATTACCCAGGCCTACAATCTAATCAAAGAATTTATCTCCACCAAAACCCGAGTAGAACAATGGGCAGGAATTCACCTTAGATTAGATTCCTTGTAAGTTTGGGTGGGGGTCTGACCAAGATAGAGGAGGCAGTTAGTTTAACCTCCAAAGACTGAGCTTTTAAAATGAGAACTTCAGAAAAAGGGGGAACTCTGGATCTCCCCAAATCACTGATTATTAATAGTTGTTTCTCTCACTGGAATATTATGACCAATAACCTATAAGACTATCCTTGATGGTGATGAAAAATATTGGAACATTTAGTTTACTTTTGGTGAGAATATTTGAAACCCTAAAAGGGAATGATTTATGGAAGAAAAATAATATTGAAAAGCTTCCTAAAACGTACTGTGCTATGGAATGATAAAATATCTAAATTCTTTGGTGCCTACCATTTAGCTTTCTTTAGTCAAAAGGCAGCATCATTTGGCGACTCCCAGCAGGTGCTGGAATTCAAAGGCTGGGAAAAGCAGTGGCCAGAGAAAAGGATTAGCTAATAGGAAAGGAATTTTTGTGATTAAAAACTTGGTGTGCCTAGTAAAACCTTATTCTCTCCTGTTGCGTATCTATGCCCTTGAAATCAGGAAACACTATTTTAAACTGCACTGGATATAACTTTAATACTGTTCCAAAGACTGATTGCTATTTGTTCTATAATGAAGGTGATTTATTAACTTAAAATATCTCTTGGTTTTACCCAGTATCTTCTCTTGAACATTTCTTGCACTGATATTAGCTCAGTTGTTTTGGGAAAGGACTTCAAATGAATGTTTTGTAACTTTGCTTTTGTTTTAGGACTAAAATCAATGGAAGCAAACAATAAAAACTATGGAAAATATGTGTGACTGATGCATGATTTATTATGTCCCTAAAGTTTTTAATTTTTAAAGGGAAGCTATTGTTTCTATTTTACATTCTTCATCTTTGGTTGTCCAAAGTGGATGCACCTGGTCCGTGATGTTTGGTTAAAGAATAATTATTTTTTCAGTTCAAGGTGACAATTTAATTTATTTTATTATGAACTCTATCAAATTTCCCAGGCAGTGTATTTTTTTGTGTGTGGATTTAATGTGCTCCATTGACTGCCAGTGTAGGGTTCGATAGCTAATTTATTCCCTTTGATAGGTAACATATCCACAGCCTTTAGGGTTTGGACTGAAAGGATCCTTTTCAAGAAAGGATGATGTGCGATGACTTTTTAAGAGAAGATAGATTCTTATAGCCAGGATTTTATAGTAAACATCAATTAGATTGAGAAGCGTTATAAAAAAAGATAATTTGCATAGCTATAGGGGACAAGTGCAAATATTCTGAAGTCCCCATTTCTGGCTTTTTCAGCAGCTCTCTCAAGGGTGCTGGGAAGTAGCATTCCCTCTTCCTCAAGGGAATGAGAGAGGGTGGCCATGTTGTGACTGGATTTAATTTAAGGACACCTGAAAGAGAAGTTTTCTGGAAAGGAGAGAAGAAAGTTAATGGCACCCAGAATCCTACCAAACAATTTTCAGACTTGGAATGTAAGTTCATTGCAAGTAGATTGTTTCATTTTCTGTTCTTGTATCCCCAAGTGCTTAGTCAGGGTTGAATACATAGTAGGCTCTTAAATTCTTATTGATTGAATAATTGATTGGGGACACAGGTTTATAATGAGAAGAAATTTTTAGAAATCATCTAGTGATAATTGCAGGTATAAAGTTTTGTCCATCCGTAGTCTCATCCAAATTTACTGAGGTTATTGCTTCCTTAGCTACACTTATTTACCCTCTCTTCCTGTTGATTCAGATTTATTTTCTCTTTATTTCCCCTCTTCTTCTTTCACCTTTGGCTCTTTCCTTTTCACTACTTCCTAAACAACCCTTGCAGTATTTGGAAGTGTTGGAAAAAACTCCAGTGCCTCTTACCATCTGCTTGCAGGTTGAATGTATTTCTGGAAATAGAAGTCTGAGTGGGGGACCCTTGCAAATTTTTTAAGGGAAATCCTGAATTCTAGCTGCTAGCATCTTCAAATTCTACTCAAAGGATTCTTAGAACTGAATAGAAACTTAAAGGTTATCTTGTCCAAATTCCTCATTTTAATAGATTTGGAAATGGCATCTCATGGAAGATAAGAGACTTGCTCAAAGTTACACAGAGAGTTAAGTGGCAGAACCCATTTTTGAACCCAAGTTCTCTGATAAGAAATTTAATTTTCTCTCCTCTCTGCCATGCAATTATCCTCTTAAGGTCAATATATTAAAAAAAAAAAAGAAATTATATTATGTAACTACGGAAAGAATCCCACATTAAAACTAGAAGGGACCCAAGAAATCTTTCTAGTCTGACCTCATTTTAGAGGCGACAAAGGCCCAGAGGATGAATTGACTTGTCCATTGTCACTCAGTCACGAAGTTCTGGGGTTTAGATGTGATCCTGTCTTTTGATTTAAAGTTCAATACTTTTTCTACTGCACCAAGAGACATTGAGTTATAAACCACAAGTTCACTCACCTTCCCTAAATCGAATACAATAACAGAAAAGGTATACAAGAGCATATGTCATTTTCATTTATTATATTTTCTGATCTCTTTCATTCTTTTTACATGTAGACAGTGGGCAAGTACCATTCACACAATAGACTTAATTTATCTTTTTCAAGTTTCTTTGAGAAGAGACTTGTTTCATTTGGGTCAATTTTACCTATTTCAAAGATGCCTGGTGTGCATCTAGTGGGACATAAGTGATAATGATAAGAAGTAGAGGAATTAAGTATTTATGTATAATACTATACAACTTCATTTGGTGGATCATCTTTCATGCCAACAATCTCCCTAAACAGTTTATACTCAATAAAGTGTTTCAGAAATAAGTCATAAATAATAGTAGAGAGAGACACGAATTGAGATAAATAAGTTGGGGTGTGGGTAAGGATAGGAATATTTTCCACTAAAACCTGAAAAGAAATGAGTTTTTAAGTGAGGAGACACAGGAGAGGTATCCTGATGCACAGAGCCCACAAGAGAGAAAGCCCCCACATCCAGTTTTCTTAGGTAAGAGCTTAGGGAATAAAAACACATAAATCTGAATTTTTCTCTCTGTAAAATGAGAAATTGGATTATATGATGTTTAAAATCCCTTTTAACTAGAACAATTTAAGGTTCTGTGATTCTTTTGCTGGGCCTTTGGACTATAGGGTTTAGTAGATAACAAAGAATAAGGGTAAAGAAAAGGAAAGGAGGAAACCTACGTGAGTTAGTTGGCCAAATATAGGTCTCTTCTAGGATACTTCGTTCTGGGAGTTTATCCTCGGTTGTGCCATGTGTCTGGATTTCACAGAATATCTTGGTTAAAGTTAGAGGGAGCTATTTCAGTCCTTTTCTTTTTTGAGATTTATGCATGACTTTTATTTTTAAAAATCCTAACACCAAACAAAAAATGCAAATAAGAAAAACCCTACAGTCAACTTAGAAATTTCTATGCCTTGTATGAGGAAGAAGGTTTGTTCTCATGAAAGTATTTTGACAAATATTTTAAAGTCTTAAGGAAGTAAAAATTTTAAATTAGCTTGCCTTTTTCATCCTCCAATTCTGTTTGGAGACTTGGATTCTGTTTTAGAGTAAATAAATAATATTAACTATCACAATCTCATTTTTAAACCATGCCATACTTAAATATCTACTAAAGTATGAATGGCAATATTTTGAGATCATTAAATATTTGAAGATGATATAATTAAGTATCCAATAAAATCTGCCTTACTAATGTCAGAAGTTTATCGTTCATGGTAATTCCATTGTACAAGAAGAAGCAAATAAGTGCTAGGGCCAAGCAAAATTAGAACCATAAATCAGATTAGCCATTTATTTATTTATTTAAACAAACCAACCAGTTCAATAAATCACTCTGCACAGCCTATATATTATTCTTAGTGACTTTATTGTATCAACATCTGCAGATGGTGAATTCTAGTATACCCTTAAAAAAAAGATTTCTAGTACATAGAAAACAAATCAATGCAAATTCTTTTTATTAAAGCTTTTATTCCCTGGAATGAAGTGCTGTAAACTCAGGTCTGGTTTAACCTCTTACAGAAGGAGGAGTTTGAACTGAGTCTTGAAGGAGGACAGGCAAGCCAGGAGGGAGAGGTGAGAGGAACATTCTAGACATGGTAGGCAAGCAGCGGAAAGATACAGAGATAGGATTTGGCACAACTTGTTTAAGGAACAGCAGAAAGGTCAGTATTGTTGTTTTTAGGGTTTATTGAAAAGAGTACAGTGTAAGACTGGATGTTAGGAAGGGGTCAGTTGACAAAGAGATTTAAATACCAAACAGAACTTTATATTTGGTCCTGGAGTTAATAGAGAATCAAGGGAGTTTATTAAGTGGAATGTTGAAATGGTCAGACTCACTCTTTAGGAAAATAATTTTGGCAGCTCTGTAGAGAATGGACTGGAATGCAGAGAGACTTGAGGCAAAAAGATCAATTAGAAGGTTATTGCAATATCCATGCAAGAGGTAATGAAGGCCTGAACTAGGGTGGTGGTTGTTGGAGTGATGAGTAGGTGATGTCTAAAAATGAGATGCTACAAATGCAAAAATGACAAAATCTGACAACAGATTAGATAGGTAGATTGAATAAGAGGGAGGAATGCTACTGATACTGCAGATATAGATAACTAGGAGGCAATTGTTTATGGGATAATGGGTTTCTTTTTTTGGTCATGTTGAGTTTCACATGCCACAGAATATCCAGTAGGAGAGGTCCAAGAGTCTATGCAATGTGGTGGAGCTAATTAGGGAAAGATGTATATTAGTTAGTCAATAAACATTTATTACATGCCTCCTATGTGCCAGGCACTATACTAAGCACTGGGGATGCAAAAGATAGTTTCTGCCTTCAAGGAATTCACAATCTAATGAGGGAGACAACAAACAAATAAATATGTACAAATCAGTTTTGCAGAGGATAAATAGGAAATAATTAAAAGAGGAAAGTCACTAGAATTGAGGAGTTGGAAAGGTTTCCTGTAGAAGCTAGTTGGGACTGAAAGGAAGCTAGGGAAGCCAGTCAGTATGGATAGAAGAGGAAAAACATTACAAGCATGGGGGACAGCAAGAGAAAACTCCTGGAGTGCCTTGTTCCATAGAAGAGCAAGGATCCCTTGATCACTTGTTGCTGGATGGAAGTGGTGGGGAGTAAGGAGTCAGAAGAATGTAAAGGTAGGAGGGGGGTAGGTTATGAAGGACTTTGAATTTCAAACAGAATGTTTCGTATTTAATCAAGGAGGTGATAAGAAATTACTAGAGTTTATTCAGGTGTGTGTGTGTGTGTGTGTGTGTGTGTGTGTGTGTGTGTGTGACATGACTGAACCAGTACTTTAGGAAAATCACTTTGGTGGCTGAATGGGGGATGGATTGGAGTGGGAAAAGACTTGAGGCAGAGAGATAGCAGACTGTTGAAATACTTCAGGAATGAGACAACTTTGTGAGGGCAAGTAAAGTAGGATCTTTTGCTGTTTTTGTTTTAGTATGATCAAGAAGTATAATGCCTCTATTTGAGTGTGATTAAAGAAGATGTTCCCCATCCCTTGATGGGCCTGCCCACGGAGGGAAGCTTGATTAGGGCAGTAGTTTTGTAGGAGGGTCCCAAATACCTTTTGGTTTTTTCTATTGAGGTTCTGGATCTGAGGGTCATGCCCTCTGGCTCTGAAAAGTGTATAAATACTCTGAGGGTGAGGTTTTATTTTGGAAGTATTTCTGTGGGCAGAGGAGACTCTGGGAAGCAGCTACGGAGCCCCTCTCTCACCCCCCACATCACCACCAGGGATGCTGGTGCTTCCCACTCTGGTTTATATGTATGGATGTTAATGGTCAGACATATGGAAGCATATCTATGGATCTTTGATTTCTCTGTATTTTGATTTTGATTTTCTGTGATACATGTGCTTGATTAAAGGAGATTGTTAACCCCTCAAAAGTTACCTTTCCTTTTATAAATGCAGACTTAAGAACCTATGATAGACACCTCTGTGTATGTTGGGGTGCTTACTGATACAAGTTTGCACCAGAGTGGTGGTAGTAGTGGAGGAGAGAAGGGAGTATATTTGAGAAATGTTGCAAAGGTGAAATCTTGACAGGACTTGGCAAAAGATTGCATAAGAGGGGAGAGAAAGATGGTGACAAGTAGAAGATGATGCCCAGGTTGAGAGCCTGATGCACTGGGAGGATGTATATCTGGGAATCATCTGCATAGGGATTATAATTCAATCCATGGAAGAAAATGAAATCAGCAAGTGAGAGGAAAAATTTCAGACCAAATCAAAAATTTTATCTTCTGAGGAAGAGCAATACCCTCATTGATCTACCTGGTTTAGCAGTGTTGTTGATGTACATCCAGACTGTCGCCTTCAGCAAGGAATGACTGCCACTCTAGACTCCAGTTATATGGGTACCCCATATAATCTTGGCTGACTGATGTTTTTATAATACAGGACAACATTGTGAGAAAGTCCACTAGGGGAGCCAGTTCTGGACTGCAACTCCCATGCAATGCCTGTCACCAGCTTGAGAGAAATTAAAAACGTGGACATAGACACACACAAAATAAGAAAAGAAAAGAAAGTCCATTAGGAAACTTACTATCAGAAACACCAATGTGATTGGCAGACTGGAGAATCTGGACAACACTGGAGTTGAAGAAATTTGTGAACTTTGGACATAGGGAAATTTAGGTACTAGAGGTCTTTTGGCACAGCAAATTTGGTATGCTGTTAGCTAACAGCAAACAAAGTTTACAAACTATAGGTAAGTGATTTACAATTCTTGGGGAAATTTTAGAGCAGATCATTAATAGATAATGGGTAAAAATCTAGGAAGGGAAGTGGTAATTATGGTGAATCAGCAAAACTTCAACAACAGGTTATGAGAGTCCTTTTCGTTAGGGTTTCTAAAGTGAAAGAATTCTCTCATAAGTCGAAGAGTAGAGGTCCTCCTTAGCACTTTCACCTTCTTCAGCAATAAAACCAATATATTTATAATTCACCCAATTTTTAATTTCTCCTAGAAGAAGTTCAAGCAGATCAGGTTCCACCTACAAAGGGTGACTCCTTTGAACAACCACTCCCATGATAACTGGTGATGTGAACAGTTAGCAATGAAATTCATCTCCCAGGACGTTTCAAGGGCCATGTCTTTGACCTCCACAATCAAAGACTCAAACAAAAACTTACCATCATGTTATTCTGACAAGTCAGTCACAGTACTTTGTGATCATCCCTCCCCCTGTATATCTCACAAGTTAAATATTTGTTGTCTTTGTCAAACTAGGGTGCCTTTGGATACACTTATTTTTTTCATTCTTAATTCTAGATAGTTCTTTGAGGACTGAGGAAGGTTCCATAGGGTTGAATATACCACTTTGTGAAGCAGCTGTTCTTTTCTTGAATATCTTCTTCAGTATTTTGCACACAGAAATCTATAGCAATATCTATCCTGCACACTTCTTAGACTCTCCACAAATCAACAATCTAATGCTGATCTCAGAACTCTCATGACTTTACAAAAATTCTCCTAGGTTTACAGCGGCCCTGCTACTTGTAAATATTCAGTCCTAGTCTCCAAAAAACAATTAGAAAGGAGGGAAAAAAGTAAAATAACACACACATATGCGATAAAAGACAAAGAACCCACTCTCCCTCCTCACCACCTCAAGCTTCTTTCCAAAACCCATAGCAGTCAAAGTTGCTAGAGCATCAAATGACCTCTTGCTTATTCACCTAAAGTTCAAGGAAGTCTGAATATCCCTTTAGCTGTCTTGATTTGCGTTGTTACGGTAAGTTGTCCAGCTTTCAGAAGAGACCAAATGATCTGTGAGAAATTTGTAGATCAAATTCTAGTTTTACATAGATTAGTTCTGATTTGGAGGCTACACAAAGGAATCATAATTCTTTGTCTTGCTACGCCTTCCTTTAAAAACTGATATTTTTTTTAAAATCAGTATCATAGACATTTCCCAATATACTTCCCCAATGCATTACATCCACCATTGTTAACAAAGAAGGGTAATTAAGTACAGCTGATTGACAAAGCAACCAATTCTGAAAATGTATGCTACGTTTCATGCCCAGAATCTCCCATCTCTCCAGTGAGAAAAAAAGATATGTGCTGTAGAGAACTGGATTTATTGAAAATTAAGATACATTAAAAAAAAAGTTCAAAGTCTCTTTTAATTTAACAAAACATATAACCAATTTGCCTTAAACTTGGATCCTCTATATACACAGAAAATATATAAGTAAAAAGTGGCACTCTGACCTTCGTTTTAAGAAATCAGTATGTTCTCCAAGTTTTCTTGAGATTTCTTAATATCACTGTATCTTTTCCTCTCTGGTTCTATCATCAGTTTTAAAATGACCCAGAGGCAAAGCTCCTCCATTGGTGACTCCAGCAAATCTAATTCATGACCTCTATCTTTTCTGTTTTTTTCCCCCACCATTCTTATGAAAACATAGCACATTTAAGTATGCTTAAAGCATTAGAATGCTGCTACTGGCTATAATTAAAGTTCTGTCAGCCTCTCCATTATAACTCCCTCTTTTCAAGGTTTAATATCTCAGCAATTTTTAGTCCCATTGGGCTAAACTTGGTAGAGAAAGTTTGTCAGCATGAATGTAAATTTTTTCCTCTCACCCCTAAATATCATAAATCCATTAAGTTCCTTTTCTCAATATTTTTGGGTAGGTTTCAGGTAGTATGGGTTGACCAAAAAGTTAAAAAATATGACCAGAACTGATAAGTAGAATGAAATGTATTAAGAATCAGGCAGCGTTCAGGAGGAAGAAAAAGACCTATGCAGCAATCTGACTTCTAACATTTTTACTCAGAGATTTTCAACCAAATTCCAATTATAGCCATAAGATGGTTCAAACCATGTTAGCTTCACCACCAGGGAATATGTTTGGTCTCTTAGCTTAATATTTGTTGGTGTAAGGATTATGGGAAAAATTTGGTCAAGCCTCCATACGAGATATTAAATATTTCATAGAAGCATAGACTCTTAGAATTTCAATAAGGAGCTTCAGAAGTTATCTGCATGAATCCTGACTACAATGTCTCCAGGATGTGGTCATCTGACTTCTGCTTAAAACCTCTAATGACAGGGAACTGTGTCTACCAAGGCAGCCCATTTTAGTTTTGGATAGCTCTATTAGGGAGCTTTTTCCTTGTAGTGGTGAAATCTTCCTCTCTTCAACATTTACCAGTTGCTCCTAATTCTGTCCTTTGGGTCCAAGTGAAACAACTGTATTATACTCTTCTATATGACAGTCTTTCAAATATAAATGACTATTACCCTACATCTCTCACCAAACCTCTTTTTCAGGTTGACCATCCCCATTTCCTTCTTATGTCCCTCCTAGAGCAAGGGCTCTAGTGTTTTCACCATCTTGCTTGCCACTCCTTTATACACACTCTAGCAGGAGTGGGGAACCTGTGGTTTCGAGGCCACATGTGGCCCTCTAGGTCCTCCAGTGCATCCCTTTGTTTGAATCTAAACTTCACAATTCAAATCCTCTTTTTTATGAAATTTGGATTCAGTCGAAGAGCCTCACTGGAGGACCTAAAGGCTCACATGTGGTCTTGAGGTTGCAGGTTCCCCACCCTTGAGGTCTAGTGCATCAATGTCCTTATTAAAATGTCTTTCCTCGGGGGCGGAGCCAAGATGGCGGAGTAGAAAGACTCACCTATGCTAGGTCCGAACCCACAGCCCATAGATTTGCTGTAAAAAGAACTCCTGACAAAGTCTGGAACAGTGGAAGCCGCGCAGCAACACAGTGAAGGAGAT
>CM053771.1:447462987-447552820 GCA_028658325.1 Potorous gilbertii | reverse complement strand
ATAAAATCTTAATTTTAAGGAAGTGATTGTAGAACATTTATAAATAAATAAAATAAAAATTAAAAAATTAAAAAAAATAGAGAAAAATCTGATGATTAAAAAAACAGTATTAGCCCATTAACATTTTTTAAAATAGTCATATATAACTAATTTAGGTTACTCTTGTTTTGTTTGGATTTCAAGGGATCAGTAAATGAGTTTTGAGTTAGAGTCTAAGGTCCTATTTAAGCATCTGAAAAGAAAAGTTGTCCCAGGTATGTGTTTCTAAATGTAGCATTTATATTAGAGACTTTCAAGACACAAAACCTTAGCTCTGCTATGAGGTATTTTATCTCTCTCCTTTTTTAAAAGCCAGAAAACTTGACCCAGAAAACTTGATATAACATGTTTATGATACCCTCTCAACATATTGAAACATGGCTCCCTCTTACAAAAGTGAGGTACGTAGAATTATAGAATAAAGTTTTATTAAAAGATGGCAAAAACAACTTTGCATGAAAAGCATTCCCTACTGTAAGGCAGCTCCGAATCTGGACAGTACATAATAAAGGTAGGAATCTGGATAGGCAGGCAGAATATCATGCTATTCCTCCCTCTTAACTAGTCTTTGTCCCTTTGCTTAGTGACAACTAGGTTTGTAGAGGATCCAGTGCCGGGCTTGGAGTCAGGAAGACCTGAGTTCAAATTTGACCTCAAATGCTGTGTAACACTGTGCAAGTCACTTAACCTCTCTCGTGCTTCAGTTTTCTGAATTTCAAAATGAGAAAAATTACAATAACTAATATTTATAATAAGAACTCTTACCTCTCAGGGTTATTGTGAGGGTCAAATGAGAAAATACATGTAAAGCACTCAGCATCATGCCTGGCACTAAGAAAAACGGTAGTAAATATTTGTTTCTTTCCTTCCTATTTTCCTCATTTTTCTATGAGATGGCAGAATGGGTTAAGAACTGAGGAAACGGGGATTGCTGACCAGTTTTTTCCCATTAGAGATTAAAATGGGAAAGTGTAAGAACGTATAAGAAGAGTTAACTCTAAACTAGAGCGAAAAACTAGAGCCAGAAAGTTTGGTTCAACAAATAAAATAAGACTGAAAGTCTTCTCCTACTAGCTGTGCAGCCTGGGCAAGTCACTTTACCCTGCTTGCCTCAGTTTCTCAGATGTAAAATGAGCTGAAGAAGGAAATAGCAAACCACTCCAATGCCAAGAAAACCCCAGATGGAGCCATGAAGAGTTGGACAAACAGAAATGACTGAACAACAGAAAAGGTTCTCTAAATACTCAAGAGTGTCTTGCAAAAAGCTTTAGAGTGCAAAACAGAAAGAACTTTTAGAATTCTTTTTGGGAACTGACTTCTCATGAGCCCACCAGCCATAATAAACTTCAGCTCAAGTTCTGCAATCACTTGTCAAATACAGCTCAGTATCTGAGCAACAGTAATTAGGAGAGCAGAGCACTTTTTCATAAATCATTTCAGTAGTGTCTGACCCTTCATGATCCCATTTTGGGTTTTTTTTTTTGGTAAAGATAATGGAGTGGTTCCATTTTTTTTAGTCTGAATAATATTATAGAGTTTGGTTTGGGAACCCTGCTGTACATAGTACACAAAAAATATATCTGTTTGTAGGGTCAGAAAGAAGATGGCATGGAAGACCAGTAGGAGAAAGGACAGAATTGTGACAGGTTGATGAATTGAGAGACAGGTTTGTTTTCACTCCTCTAGCTGCATCACCCCCAAAGGTACAGCCTAAGTTGACACATTTCTCCTGACATACACATATTGCTGAACCATAAAGTTTCAGATTTGATTTTAGGGAACTATAAAAATCCATTTGGATCTAAGAAAGAGAGACAAAGCTCATGTTCACCGGGAATTTACCCATATATAATTTATTGGTTTTAAAATAAAAGCTACTGAAGAGCAAGGGACAGTTTGTGACATGGCTACTTGGCGTTTTTTTTTTGTCCTAATCCAAGTTATGTCATTCCATATTTAAAGTCTATTGAGGAACTCTTCAGCTTTGCCAGATATGCAGACTCAACTGAACAATTTCTGAACATTAGGATTTATATTGACATGTACTGAACTGAAGCCTTTTAAACATGGAGCAGTTTAGAAACTAGTTCACCCCACTCCCAAACACACACAATATACATACTTCATAGACTACACCAATCATGTGTAAGCGGGTAAAAATACACAAAGGTTGGTAACATGCCTTTGGATTTAGACAGTTACACTTAGGGATCCCTCAGTTATTCCTCCATTTCTGTTTCTAAGGTCCTCCACTTCCTTTAGGACAAAGAGACCTAGGCTGATCAGACTGCCTCAGGGGGAGAGCTGGCAAAGAAATGGAACAGATGATTTATATACCAAGAACAGCCTTTTTATTTTCACATAACCATGGATCTGCTCATGAAATAAAAGTAGAAAGTGCTTCAAGAGAGCATGGCTACAACTCAAGCCCTCTCTCCTTCCAGATTCTCTGGGCTTTGAAGTCTTGGTACGAATTGGAGGTAAGGTTGAAGAAGCAAATTTTCTCCGAATTAGTCCTAATCTATGTCCCTACCGATAAAAGAAGCATGTCTAGTGCCCACATCCCTGCTCATAGGCCAGTGGGAAACAGGCAGATAAGGACTTTCTTCTTTTTTATCAAGAAACATCTGAGTATATTTAAGCATGCTTTTCTTTTTTACTTTTTTTTTGGCAACTTGCCTACTATCAAAATTTGTTTTGCATGACTTCACATGTATAATAGGTATCACACTGTTTGCCTTCTCAATGGATGGGGGAAGGGCTAGAGGAAGGGGTAGAATTTAGAACTCAAAATTTTTTTAAATGAATGTTAAAAGATAAAAAGTTAGATTAAGAAACAATATAAAGTCTGAATAAAACATCTGAATTTAAATATTTTACTAAATATAAATTAGAGCATGTTTATCAACTCAAACCAGTAAATTATCTAAGAAACATGTATCTTTTGTAGCAAAGGGCTTGCTTATTGAAATCATTTCTCTGTCTTCAGTTACTATCTGATGAAATAATCCCCTAAATCCTTGAAAAACTCACCTTTCTTCACTTGGAGTTTTTTCCCTTCCTCTCTTCTGTATAGAACAGAACAGAACATCATCACTTTTATGCTGAGATAAAAGACCCTCAGCCTTGGCTGTGACACCCTTTTCTGCATCACTAGATTCTCTCAAGTTCTAGAGCAACTCAGAGGCACCATGATACAGGAAAAAAGAATTCAGGCTCATAAAACCTGGCTAGAATTTTATCTTTGACGGCTTCCTACTTGTGTGACCTTAAGTGAATTATTTAACCTACTTCAGTTTCCTTCTCTGAGGGCAATTGGATTAGCTAACCTCTGAGATTTCTTCCAGATCTAGAACTCTGATCCTAAGTTTCTCTGTCATCTGGAGTGAAACAGGCCCCTCCATTTCTTCCATATCTTCAAGCCTCCCCACCCCAACCCCACTGACACACGAGGATGGGTTAGCAATAAACCTCTTGTAAAATCATCCTAGCAGCATGTCACAAATTGAGAGTTCTTCAGAAAATATTTTTAGAAAAGCCTGTCTCCCACAGCCGAAGGAGAAATATTCAGAGCCAAACATTTTGAAAGGGAGTTACACTGCTGGCATCACGCCCGGCTCTTCCCTGTGACTTTCACTACTGAAACGTCGGGAGAACTTGTGAAGCTTTCTAAGTCCTAATGGAGTCATTTCCCAAACGGCAGCATCACAGGGCACAGAGCCCGCTTTTATGGTCGGAAATTCCTCCGTGAGCTTTCGTACTTCCTCCAATTAGAACTGAAAGCTATTTCTTCCAACTTAATTTTAAAATAGGAGCTAAGCAATATTTTCACTACATCAGTTTTCCAAAAACTACAGGAAGAGCCGGAGAAGCATAGACTGTAACAATACCCCCTGCCCAATAATCATTCCAAATGATTGGAAAGTAATTTGAACTAGGCTTATTATATCATTTCTTCCATCCAAAAACAGTGTTATTGCTGCATAGCCTCATCCAGAAGGTACTAATTGTAAAAATGTCCCTTTGTCTTTGGGAGGGCAGCATCAGAGAGCACAGGGACTTCCAAACCAAATCAGGTGTCTTAGCATATTTCAAGGATCACTTTCCATTGCATAGTATGAGGGTTGGGTTTTTTTGTTTGTTTGTTTGGGGTGGGAGTAGGGGTTTTGTTTTGTTTTGTTTTATTTGTTTTTCTCCCTGTAGACTCCCTCAGTAATTGTTAACCCTAGCTCCTTCACTTTCAAAAGCATCCCCTTGGGTCCTCCCTTTCACTGTCTTCTTTCTTAGTAAGCATGATTCTTCCCCCTCTTCCCCCCTCTAGGCAATCACTTCTTGCTCTTAAAGTTCCTACAAAGGATAACAGAAAGCTCTCGGGCGCCTCCAGATCAGGCTTAAGGAAACACTGATCCTGGGAAAGAGAAAACAAAGCTTTGTATCCAGAATCTCTGGTGCCCCACAGCAATTATTGAATTCAATTAACAAACATTTAATGAATACCTATTAGGTGCTGAGGACTGTCTGTGCTAATCACACTAGAGCAAGAGGAAAATACAAAGGTAAATAAAACACTGTAACTTCCAGGGTTTTAAGAGCCAATAGAAAGTTACAAAATCCATATAAATAACCACAATATAATGCATTTGCGTTGTACAACTTGGGTTTCATTCTGGACTTCTTACTTGTACTCATATTTCAATCTCTTATCACATCTTCTCATCTTTACCTTTCCTCTTCTCCCTTCCTGAAGTCACAACCTCAGTACAGAATTTTATCACCACTTTCATGAACTATTACAGTAGACTTCTAATTGTCTCAAGTATACCTCCCCACTCCAATCTATCTTGTACTCAGCTGCCTAAGTGATTTTCCTCAAGTATTTCCCAATCCTGTTACTTCTATAATCAATTAACTCCAGTAACTCCATATTACCTTTTGTATCAAATATGAAGTTGCTTGTTTGGCAAAAGTCTTTGGAAATCTGACCCTTTCTATCTTCTCATATGCTTCTCCTTTCCACCCACTAAAGTACAGTTACATTGGCCTACTTGTCCTTACTCACAAAGACACTCCATCTTCTGACTTAGCCTTGCACAGGCTCTGGATATATCCATCGTAGAATTCATGCTCAATGACCTAAGATGGAAGGACGGAAGGAAGGAAGGAAGGAAGGAAGGAAGGAAGGAAACACATAAGAAGTAGCCCAAAACCCAAGATTAAACTCAGTTAGGACAGATTTGTACCCGACCTGATATACTTATGGTTTCATGATGGCCAGGGTAGGGGGAAAGGTTACCTATAATATGTTCCTATACTGGAGGGGGAGGGGAAGTTGTAAATTATTTCCACTGCAAAATACTTAAAATTGAGAAACTTTTAGAAAGGAACTTTCAGGCTAGAATAGAAAAGTCTTCTATACTCAGGAGCCTTCTAATAGTTTGAAAACTTCACATAATATAAGACTCTCCCAAGTGTAAAATTATCAGGCCTTATTCCAGATGTCTTCCCTTACCCCCTCTCCTCACTCCTTTCTCTGAAAAAAATCTGGAAGTTATGAAAATATGTTTCACATTTAAGGAATATGGAAGTGATGATATAAAAACTGAGGCTGTATTCCCTGAGAAACCATCTGAGTCCTTCCAAGCAGAAAAATGTACAAACTACTCCTAATTTAATCTAAATAGTGTATTGCATTTGCTTGTCAAATACAGGAATATGAAATTGGTGTGTGTGAACAAGCATGACTTAGCCTCCTTTTAATGCTGCTTCTGAAGGAAAGAGTTATAGAATTGATTGACCACCTACCATGTGCTCAGCATTGAACTACAATGCAACACATACAACACAGCATTTTCATACCCTGTACTTTTTTCTTTCCAGGAAGAAAGATTAGTTGTAAAAAGCTATTTCAGCCCTTAAAATTTATCCTCTTCTCTGTTCTAGTGAAAGTGGCCCACTTAATAATTAATAATTGTAAACATAAAAATTAATAAAAATTAATAACTTAAAATACAAAATATTTCATCTTCCATCTCTGTATTTTTGCTGAATGCCTAAAATGTTCTTCCTCATTCAGCACTGCATCCTTAGCTGCCTTCAGAATTCACCTCAGGTGCCACCACAGATAGTATACTTTTTCTGGTTCTTCTTTCTTCCTCCTCCTTTATTAGTGCTCTCTCCATTTCCATACTTTAAATTATTTTGCATTTCCTTAACTGTTTTTCAATATGTATCCCCAAAATAAAATGTTAGCACTCTGAGGGCAAGGAATGACCTTGGAAAAAGTAATTTAGCTTCCCTGGGCCTCAATTTCAAGATGCAGGGGTTGGACTTAATGGTATCTGGGACCCCTTTGAGCCCGACATCTATGGTCTTATGATCTTATTTTTCACTTTGTACCCCAAAGCCTTCCCTAACTTTCATTTTTTCCCAATATTTTCCCTCTGATAGTCTCATTTCATTTTTAAAATATTTTAAACTCATCCTTCATCTCTTCTAGTAATTTTAATTGAAACTGTGACCAACCTGTGTTCTGGGAGGTGCTGGGATGAAGCAGGAGCTTTGCTTTTAGAGGTTCTAGAGCCCTTTTTTGTCAACTGAGTTTGTGTCTTGAGCATCCCTGTCATCACAATAGCTTCCTATGAAGGGGTTCTTTTTTGCTCATTCTTCCAGTCTACTTCCTCTCTTCAGACTTAATATTAGCACATTAAACTCCTGGGCATATAAGACTTTTCTATTCTAGCCTGAAAGTCCTTCCTAAAAGTTTCTCAATTTTAAGTGTTTTTCAAAGGAAATAACTTACAACTTCCCCTACCCTGGACTTTGTGTACTTCCGCTAGAAATATTGAGACTGATCCTACTTTGAGTATTATGTGTTTTTCCAGAATCTTGGAGCCACACCATTCAGGGGGCCTACAAGCTTTCAGAAGTCTCAAAGTGGCCTGATCTAGGGCAAAGTCCAGACCATTCTTCCCCAGTCCAAAAATCTGCACATTCCTCCCCTGGATTTGGATCTGAGCAATACTTTGATGTTCTTGCCATGTTTGTAGTACCAAAGTGGGGTTTGTAGACCCCACTTTGTCCCAGTGGTCCAAGCTACACAGCTGCTGCTTACTTCTGAACTTGCTCCTTGGTTGGGTCACAGTCTGGGGTCCAAACTGCTTCTCATGCTGGAATGCCATACTAGGATATAGGTCCCCTCCTCAATTAACCCTGAATCCGTGACCCAGAAATGGGTAACAAGTGAGAGGATTATTAATCGACACCTATTCCTTAACCCCACACAAGCTTAGGCTCCTCCATGACAAATTTAAAATCTTTTCTTGCTTTGGTGGACAGCCTCTCCCTGCAGTGGAATGTTCCATGTGGTACACTGCTGGGGACCCCATCCCCTATGTGCTCAGACTTCTCTGTCTCCTTATGTCAATCTAAACTAAAAAAATTACTCACTGCAATTCTTTCTTGTGATTTTCTAACCAGGATTTGGTCTGATGCTTATTCTAAATATTTGGAGGAGTTGTAGAGAATAACTTGCTGTACTTCTTCCTGATATTCTGGAATCTTGAGTCTTCCCCCATCAGAACTACTCTTTAAAATTAATAACCTTTTATTTCACAACAGGAATCTACGCTGAGCCAACACCACTATGTTCTTACTTTAAAAATAACTTTCCTTCAGAGTAGGAATGTAAAAAAGAAAACAGGCTCATGATTTTGCATATAATTTTTCTCTAACTCTGCTTTTGATAGTGTAGACATTTTGTGCCATTCAGAAGATCTACTATCTGTAGAATGTAGATAATGAGTTTTTCTTCCATTCCATATGATAGTTTTTTCCTATTTTGAAAGTCAATCTAGTTTAAAAGTTTAAACAATTTTGTAAGCTTATTCTTTTATCTGTTCAACCCCAAATCATCTTAAAGGCTTCCATATGCATACCACCTATTTTCAAGGAGTCAAAAATAAAAAAGAGGTAGTTTCTGATTTGGTAGTGACAAAATTGAGGGAATTATAGGAACTGAGTGAACTATGCTAACACCATCTTCAGACTCAATTCTGGATCTAGCTCAGTTCCTTTTCTATTCAGTTATGGATCTACTCCAATTTCTGTCTTGTGAGAAAACAGCATTCAATTACAGAAATTATGAGAAAACATTCTTTGTTTGAACCTAATCCTGGATGGCTGGGAAACTGGGCCACCTCTACCAATTGCTTAGAGACCCTTGCTAAGGACCGAAGTTATGCTGACTGAAACCCAACCAGATCCACAGCTGATGCAATTAGTTTTCTCATAATTATTCATTTCAAGCAACCCTCATATCTTATCTGAAAACTGGTCCTGTATTGGTCAATCACTTATTATTTCCTTGTTGCTTTTATTGAATACAGACACTTGTTGGGCAGTGGGGTACTTCTTTTCTGATTTTAGGAAATTGTACCAGTTCATTCCCCCCTTCTCCCAATTCTTGAAATTCATTCATCCCCCTCCCAATTTGGAAAGCCATCAATCTTTCCTCAAATTAGAAATTAAATTGCCTTCCTGGTATCCTGGTTCATGTCTTATATTGCTTGCTTTTAATGCATAAAAATCTGTCTCCCCCTACATACAGAGTGCAGTGCCAAGCTCAGGAGGCCTGGGCCCAATTTCTTATGCAATTGGCATGTATTACTTAACAAATCTATATGTTCAGAAGCTCAAACCTTTGCTTCCTGAGTTGTTTCAGATTTTACCCATCACAGTAGACAGCTATTTCAAGAAGTAAACTAATTTCACATCAGTTTCTTAGATTATTTAGGAATTGGAACCTTGAAGCTAATCAATCATACTATAAGGTAGAAAAAAGGGAATGAAGAGTAAACCTTTCTGTTATATTACTGAGTATGGCAGCACCTTGTTTCTCCAACATGGTTGTGGCTGTGGGTAAAATTCTAGAAAAGTAAAGTTTCCAGGTAAATCAAGCTTAGCCCTTTGAATTTCAAAGCCTTTCAGTTTTAGCTTTCTGATGGAATTCTAACTAAAAAGGATTATATACTTCCCTGCCTTAGTAAATAGAGTACACAGAATATAAGTAAGTATTTCTGCTCAGTTGACTCATAGTTGATACAAAGAACAACAATTGTATAGTAGTGCCATAGAAACATTAAAATGACAGCATTGGAAGGCATCTTAGAGGTAATTTTATCCCAATTCAACCTAAAGTCAGTTTACAATATCTCTGCCTTTTCTTGCTTTGTACCAAAGGAAGCAGAATTTTGACCCAATTCAAAAGGAAACATTAAGGAAAAACACTTCTTTTTGGTTGTTCTAAGGTTTTTTAATCAATCAGATTAATAACACATCCAAACAACATTCAACAAACATTTATTAGGTCTCTATTATGTGCAAAACATTGTGCTAAATGCTGAGGATACAACAACAAAAATGATAGCCCTCTCCAAAGATATTGCATTCTTTAAAATTAATATCATAGAATTAATCCATCTACAATTTGTCATGAACAGATATTGAGAATAGGCAATAGACTACATGCAAATTAAATAAGAAGATAAGACCAAGCAACTACTTTGGGGGAGTACTTTTAATGAGTCTAAGTTTCACCCTAAAACAATGCCCCATCTTTTAAGCACTAATATTATTTCAGTGATGTAACAACTATTAGTCGTAGAATACTACTTTCCCTAAATAATGAAGATCATTCAATGGCAAATGGAGAGATAAATTCTAGGTGTGAGCTATGACACTTTACCAATCAAGAACTATTCAAGAGAAGTGGCATAAAACAAGTCATCAAGGAAAAGAACAACTGAAAGAAACATTGGGTTGGTCATGTGGCTAGAGTAAAGAATAAAACCAATGGATAGTGTATCACGCAAGATCAATAATCTAGAAGAAGACCTTAAGTACACTGAGTGAATGATAATGGAAGATTTATAGAAGAACATGGAAAAGGGTAACCTAGGCTAGGCCATGTAGGTGGCACAGACTGAGGCCAAGAAAACTCATCTTCCTGAGTTCAAATCTAGCCTTAGATACTAACTAGCTGTGTGACCCTGGGCAAGTCACTTAACCCCATTTACCTCAGTCACTCATTTGTAAAGTAAACTAAAGAAGGAAATGGCAAGCTACTCTAGTATGTTTGCCAAGGAAACACTAAATGGGGTCATGAAGAACTGGACATGACTGAAAAAAAAATGACTGAACAGCAAAAAATATGATGAGATGATGTAGCAGAGAGGATGAGTTACAATCTACATCTTTGGAAGAACTATCCACACTGGGGAAACCACAGATCCATCAACGTATATTAGAGTTGCATTTGTCCTTTCATAAAAACCAATATTTCTTTTGATTACACCTTGGATTATTCATAAGCATAGGCATATGAAAGAAATTTAACTACCGATGGTATTTGCTAGCCACTAACTTCATTCTTTTTGCCTGGAAAGATCCACCTTGTTGAAGGGAAATTCTGGGAGAGTATTTTCTCCCAGAGAAGTATATTGAGAGTACTTCTCAATAGTTTTCAGAAAGTGGGTGACTTTTGATTCTACAACTCCACCTCTTGTTAAGTGGCCACTCCATCTCATTAGTCTAAGGGATATGGTTAGTTATTTTCCCAATTAAAATTAGCTGTGCGTCCCCATCTACTGAATATACTTTCTTCCATAAATTTCTTATATTTTATTGAGCCATAGATATTTAACCTTGGTGTAACAAAATCTATCACTCTTTGAAATATAGGCTTGGATATTGTATCTAGTGTTTTACTCTTTTTGCATAGAATGAGTAAAAGGAATAAGCAATATGTAATAAAAAATCAATAACAGTTATATGTCCATGACTTCTCCTTGATCCAGGTCACTCCCAAGCAGTTCTTAGGTATCATTAAGTCAACCAAAATTATGCATGAGATCAACAAAAACTGTTGAATTCCCAAATGACACTAAATCTGCTAAGTATTGGAAGTGGATATCTTTAGCTGTTTCCCCTAAACTCTCGCTTGGCCCTGGCCAGTGATCGGATGTTCCATTGACATACCTAGCTCAGCCCAACCAATTCTACCAAATAAAAATAATGGTCACAACACAAAAATCATGAAGTTCTTTTAGATGGTGAAGGGAGAAGCCTTGCCACTAAGAGTTCAGCAAGACAGAAGTAACAAAGGAGAAACCAAACATGTGACAGGTGAAAGTCAGGACTCTTTAAGGAGGAGAAAGAGACCCAGCTTATGCCTTTTACCTTAAAATAAAGAAGAATAGATGTTCCCTTGGCAAACTGTGTGAGTCAAATGGGGTAACAGAGCTTCTCACCTAAAAAATCAGAAATGCCCATATATTTTAATCCTAGGTCCGCAACTATGCACTTTTGACTTTGTGGCAATGTCAGTAAACATTCATTTTAAAGTGGTCCACCTGAGCAACCAGAGTCTTTGCCTTAATTCACTTTCTCCATTAAAAGGCAAGAGAAGACACAGCCTCGTTGAAGAAGGATGTATGGCTGTGTGCTGTAGTGCAAGAGTCCACAGTACTAAATTAATCATGTTCTGGCTGGAATTTGCAATTCTTTGAGAGATGCTCGAGATTGTATAAAAAATTTAGTGCTAAAAGGGAAAATAGGCAGGAGGTTGTGAAGCAGAAAGCTTCAGAGGGCACTTTAAGTGTGAAAGATGCATTACAGTATCTCACACATGAACAAGATAGCACACCTTTCTAAAAATAAAATAAATAAGGCACCTATTCTGATAAATGCTGTTCTGAAGGGCTCTTGTTCAGGCAGATGCTCCAGAATGCCAAACATTCCCCTACTTTTTTAGAAGCAAATCTAAACATGAAAATTAATGTCACTACAACATTGTTTCATTAAAACCAGCATATAAATTACAGTTTTCTTCAAATAAACTGCTCTCTGACTTGGGGACAATAAGCAGAAATACTGCTTAGATGAAGTTTGTTTTTCTATCATTTTTTTTCCTTCTTTTTTTCCCCATTTGTTTCCTATGTATTCTTTCACAAATTCATATTATGCAGTGGAGAAACTGCTGGGATGGAATTGAAAGACCTGGGTTCAAAATCTGCCTTTGTTTATTTATACCTGTATATCCTTGGCCTATTCACCTCTCTAGGCTTGACCTAACTTTTCTCATCCTTAAAATGAACAGATTGAAATGAATGAAGTCAAAGTTTGCTTCCAGCTCAGAAACTAGAATCTACCTCTGTATATTCAAAATTGTCATCCTTTATAGTCATAGGTCAAGAAATCTCTGTGGTAAACACAGAAATTTAAGTCATTGATGTGTTCTGTGGTTGTGGGCTGATCTATGCTTTGATGAGTCAGTTTCCCAAGTACAAAATGGAAAGAGTAACTGTTACTAATATAAAAGAGAAAGGAAAGATCAACCCTTTAATAAATGATATTTTCCATTACCACAGAGCATCAAGAAGTGGAGGAAAATCACGCTAAAATCACAAGAAATATGTTATTTTTATCCAGTACAGTAGATTTAAAAGAAACAGCCTCGGAAAAGAAGTAGATCTATATTCATAAGACCAGGTTCAAGCCCAACTCTGTCACTCACCAGACCTTTAACCTCAGACAAGGTACTGACCCTCTCTGGCCCTCAGTTTCTGTATCTAGAAAATAAAAATAACAATTACATTACCTCCCTTAAGACTATTGTGGTTACCAAATTAGATCCCCTATACTCATAAAGCATTATTCAACTGTACCACATCCATTATATTTAACATGATTTTGCCATAATGTTTGGAAAATATGTAGCTTGATAATGGAACGATTAACCTTTTGGAAACCATGGACAGTATTATAAATATAGCATGATTATTATTTTAAGTAGTGGATTAATCAAAGACTGATGAATTATATTCAGTTTTGGACGTTTATCAATACTGACATCTCAGCATAGTTCATGCCTTCAAACAAGAGTTCCTCATGAATGTCATAATTTGACTCATTTTGGTCCCCCATCAATGATTTCCCCAGGAATCATTAGGATTTTTCTCTAATCTTAGATGTAAAGTTCGTTCACCTGATAGTAACAGATACTTCACAGTACAAGGGTCTTACATGCCACATAACTAAAATCAGAGCTTCCTCCTCATACCCAATATGGATCAATTGCTCACCCCACCTGTACTCTTCTGTGCCCTCACCTCTTACATAGACTATTGGATGAAATGAAAGTCTTTCCCCTTAAGAAGCTTATATTCTGTTGGAAAGAAACATTATATACACTTGGTAACAAGGTCAATGATATCAAATACTGGTGGCTAGGGACAGAAGAGGGGGGTGGGGTGGGGTACACATGATGAAAAGGGCAGGTAGTAAGCTTCAAATTCAATATATGTCAGTAGTGTGATGTAACAGACAGAAAAGTTATTGTGCTTTTGTGTTGCATGTTTATATAATGTGTGTCTGTATTTGTATGGATGCATCTTTTTTGTATTTCATTTCCTTTGTATTCCCATTTCCTTTCCTTTTTGAATTCCATATTCTCTCTCTCTCTCTCTCTCTCTTTCTGTGTGTGTCTCTCTCTCTTTCTATAAATAAAATGTGTTTATATTGTGTGTACGTATAAATTTGTATTCCTTATATAATGTGTGTATATATGTATGTGTGTATGTATATATGTATGTATGTATTGTATTCCATTGTATCATGTGTGTATATATATACATACATATATACGTATATATATAATTTGTATTTCACATATATGTGTATATATGTGTGTGTGGAATGTATATAAGGAAGACACTAGCAACTGAAGAGATCAGTATATGATTTCTATAGGAGGTGGAAATTGAGCTGAGATATTTAGGAAACTAAAGATTCCAGGGAGAAGAGATGAAGAAGTGATATATTCCAAACATGGAATGGTCTGTACAAAGGCCTTTGTGGCATGCATTGTGGAAGCAGAACAGAAAAATTTGGGAAGTGATTGGATATGAAGGGTAAGGGAAAAGTGATTAAATGATTAAATATGGAATCGTGGATAAGTAAAACTATGTGGTATCCTCAACAGAAAAAAGAAAGTTAGGAAGGAGGAGAATGTGGGGGAAGGGAGGCCGGCATGAATACAATGAGTTCTGTTTTGGACATGTTCCCTTTGAGATATCTAAACAGGTTGTTGTGTTTGTCCTTAGTTTTCAAAGAGGACCATGACATCAAAGAAATGATGGCATGACTTGCCCTTGACTCCCAAATGGGAGACCTTGGCCTTTTAGGCTAATGCCTTTTCAGGTACCTACTTAAAGTGAGGTAATGCCCATTCAGTGAATAGACCTCTTTTAAAAGTCAGGGGGTGACCCCTTTAAATAGAAAAGAAAGGTCTCCCATTGCCCACTGGGCCATTTCCAGTCATCCTGATGAATATCTGGTCACTGGATCCAGATGGCTCAGGAGAAGACTGGTGACCTTGCACAACCGTCCCTCACTCAAAACAAAGTAAAAGTCACGCCATCATTTCTCTGATGTCATGGTCCTCTTTGAAAATGAAGGATGAACATAACCTGTGAGTAGACTAAGCTGCCTGAATGGGGACCCAGTTAGCTGAGTAACTCAGCTCATCCTCTCTCTCAACCTCTCCCTCTCCTCTTCCTTCTCTCCAAAAGAAGGTAAATTTTGATGACCAGAAGCTTCCCAATTAACTTGGGGTTTACATGATAGGTTTCTTTCTTTCCTTCTTTTCTTCTTCCTTCCTTCCTTTCTCCCTCCCTTTCTTTCTTTCCTTCTCTTTCTCCCTCCCTTTCTTTCTTCTTTCTTTCTTTCTTTCTTTCTTTCTTTCTTTCTTTCTTTCTTCCTCTCTTGCCTTCCCTAAAACCTTAGACCCAGTACACTCTGAAGCCCTCTGATTGAACCATGAGTCCCTACCCAAGTTCTACTCAGTACCTGTTTTGGGACCCTCCTGGCTTAGGGTGAATGTCAGTAGTAACTGTTTCTGGTCCTAACAACAACCCTGAAGCTCCTGTCCCTCCCAGTTGGATTTTCTTTCTATTTAAAGATGCCCAAACAACATCCAGTTGTAAATATACAATATGGAGAGGTGGGATGAGAGTTCAGGAGAAAATTTGGAACTAGGTATATAGATGGGGGAGTCTGTACAAAAAATGTGATACTCAAACCCATGGGATCTGAGGAGACAACTAAAAAGTAGAATATAGAGAAGGAAGAGAAGAAGACCCACAAAAGAGACCTGGGAGACATCCATCCATAAGGGATGTTAGATACATTAAGTTCAAGATGAGAAATTCAAGTGAAGACATCAAGGAGGCAGTTAGGAACATGGAAACAGAGCTCTAGAGAGAAGTAGGTACATGAATATGTGAGTCATTTCTACAAAGTGATAGCCATGGGAGTAGATGAGATCATCATGAGAGGCATTGGGAAAGGATAAGAAAAGGAAGTACAGGAAAATCCTTTATGAATGACCCACATCACAAGCAGCAAGCAAAAGAGACATAGACAAAACAGTAAGAACTGTGTTATAGAAGCCAAGGAAGGAGAAAGCAATAAGGTCAATGATATTAAATGTTGGGAGGAGTGGGCAGGTAGCAAGCTACAGCTTCAGTACATGTCAGCACTGTGATATAGCAGACAGAGAAGTGATTATAAGAACCGGGAGCCAAGATGGTGGAGAAGGTAGAAACTCAACTGAGCTCTCCCAAATCCCTCTTCAAACAACTTTAAAGGAAAATGTCAGAACAATTCTGGAACGGTAGAGTCAACAACAGGATAAAGGGAAATAATTTTCCAGCCCAAGACAACTTAGAAGGTTAACAAGGAGTGTCTGTCTCACTGAGCTGAGAGGGCAACACAATCCAGCACAGGACGCCTGGGCCATCCAACAGCAGCCCATGGCCCTGAAGGTCAGCAGCAAGGCCCCACCCCAGCAAGCCAGTACAGGCCTTGGAGGCAAGGGAATCAGCAGCAACATCTCCTGGAGCTCTCAGTCCACAAACCATAAGGGGACCAGACAAATGGTCAGAAGATCACAGAGGATACTTTATTGACACTGGGTGTAAGACTCTGTTGCATTGCTTAAGAGAGGATTGGCATGACAGGCCTGGGTCATAGCCCCAAGGTAAGGAGAAGTATTAGCACACTAGAGCACATGGTCACAGGGGAGTGGGGATCCTTGCAACAGGTACAGGGCAGAAAAGAATGCTTGTATTTGCTCACAGACCCCAGAACAGACTAGGAAAGTAGTGACCACACCATTCCTTAGATGATACCATCTTGGAAAAATCAAAAACTTGTAGATCCCCAGAATTAGCTTTGAAAATGGCAGCAAGAAAAACCTGAAGCTTGAGACAGTACCCCCTTCATCCCGGAAGCAGAGCTCAACTTTAACACAGAATTTTTTAAAAATTAAATTTAACACAAGATTAAAAAAGAAAGAAAGAAATGGGCTAGGAAAATGACAGGGAAGATCAAAACAGAAACTCAGAAGTGGACAGAAATTTCAAAACAGCCACATGTGAAGCCTCAAAGAAAAATGTAAATTAGTGTCAGGTCCAAAAAAGAATTCCTACAAGATCTCAGAAGGGAGCTTAAAAATTAAATAAGAGAAATAAAAGGAAAAAATGAGAGTGAAGCAAGAGAATCATGAAAAAGAATCAAAAACTTGGTAAAGGATATAAAAAAATTCACAGAAGAAAGCAATTTCTTAAAAGATAGAATTACCAAATGGAAAAGGAGACACAAAAATTCACTGAAGAAATAAATCCTTAAAAATTGAAATTGGACAAGTAAAAGTTAATGATTTCATGAGACACCAAGAAAGAATCAGACAAAACCAAAAGAATGAAAAATAGAAGTGTGAAATATCTCATTCAAAAAAATCTGAACTGAAAAATAAATTGAGGAGAGATTAAGAATTATTGAACTACCTGAAGGCATGATTCAAAAAAGAGCCTAAATATCATATTTTAAGAAATTATCAAGGAAACTCCCCTGATATCCTAGAAGTAGAGGAAAAAATAGAAACTGAAAAAATCCACCAATCATCCTCCTGAAAGGGATCCTAAGATGAAAACTTCCAGGAATATTATGACCAAATTCCAGTTCTCCCAGATTAAGGAGAAAATACTGCAAGTAGTCAGAAAGAAACAATTCAAATAGTGTGGAGCCACAGTCAGGATTACACAGGATTTCTCAGTTTCTACATGAAAGGATTAGAGGACTTGGAAGGTGATATTCTGGAAAGAAAGGGAGCTAGAATCACCTACTCAGCAAAACTGAGTATAATCCTTACAGGGGTATTGGGGGAGTGAATATTTAATGAAATAGAGGATTTTCAAGACTTCCTAATGAAAAGACCAGAGCTGAAAAAAAAATTTGATTTTCAAATACAAGACTCAAGAAAAGGATAAAAAGTTACACAGGAAAGACAAAACATTATCCAAAGGATCTGATAAGTTTAAACTGTTTGCATTCCTACATTGAAAGATTATACTTGTAACTGTTAAGAACTTCATCACTATTAGGGCAGTTAGAAGGAATATACATAGAAAAAAGGTATGGATGTTAGTTGACTGTGAGGGGATGATATAAAAAAAATTAAGGTATGGGAAAAAGGTATGCACCAGGAGAAGGGAGAGGTAGAATGAGGTATATTATCTCACATAAAAGAGGCACAGAAGAGCTTTTACAGGAAAGGGGAAGGTGGGGGAATGGGGCAATGTTTAAACTTAATTCTTATCAGAACTGGCTCAAAGAGAGTAACATACACACTCAATTGGGTAGAGAAATCTATCTTACCTTACAGGGAAGTAAGAGGGGAGGAGGAGGAGAGAAGAAGGGGAACTTATAGAAGGGAGGGCTGATTGGAGGAGGCAGGGGTCAGAAGCAAAACACTTGCAAGGAGCGACAGGGTTTAAAGGAAGAGACACAGATGGAGACAGAGATAGAATTAAACAGGGGAAAAATCAGATGGAGGTAAATACACAGTAATCATAACTGTGAATGTAAATGGGATGAAATTACACATAAAACACAAGTGGATAGCAGAGTAGATTAAAAACCAGAATCCTCCAATATGCTGTTAAAAGAAACACACTTGAAGCAGAAAGACACATACAGAGTCAAGGTAAAGGACTAGAGCAGAGTCTTTTATGCTTCAGAAGAAGTAAAAAAAAAAAAAGTAGCAATTATGATTTCAACGAAGCAAAAGGAAAAAACATCCAATCAAAAGAGAAAAGGAAGGAAATTACGTCTTGCTAAAACAAAATAGTAACATAGACACTGAAATAATATCAATACTAAGTATACATGTACCAAATGGTATAGCATCCAAATTTTTAAAGAAATTAAATGAGTTACAAGAAGAAATAATAAAAGAATACTATCGTGGGGGCCATCAACTTTCCCATCTCAGAACTAGGTAAATATAAAAATAAAACAGTGAAGTTCCTTGACTCCATGACCTATAAGCATTGGTTGAGGAACTGAAGGTACTTAGTGTAGAGAAAAAACTCAAGGGAAGCAAAGGGCAAACAAACAAACAAGTATCTTTGCTGAGAAAATCCCAAATGGGGACATGAAGAGTCAGGTAGGTTATGTGGCCTGAACCACAACAGGCATGTTAACTTTCTTTAAGTATTTTAAAAACTGTGACTGTCATTGATGATAGAGTTTTGTTCTTTTAGACCCCACGAGACAGAACCAGGAACAGTTGGCAAAAGTTATAAAGGGACAAATTTAGTCTTGATTCTTGAAAAAGCTCCTTAACAGTTAGAAGGAAAGGCATCCACCTTATTTGGGGGCTGGTCTTTTTGTGGCTGGCAAAGAATTAGAAACTGAGGAGATGTCTATTAATTGGAGAATGACTGGACAAGTTGTGGGTATATGGTTATAATGGTGCTAAAAGGAATAGTGAGGAGGCACATTTCAGAAAAACTTGGAAAGATTTACATGAAGTGATGCAGAGTTAAGTGAGCAGAACCAGGGCAACTCTGTACACAGGAACAGCAATAATTATGTTTAACTGTGAATGACTTAGCAATGCTCAGCAATTCCAAAGAATTCATGATGAAAAATATTATCTACCTTCAGAAAAAGATTTGATGAAGTCTGAAAACAGATTAGAACATGCTATTTTTCATTTTCTTCATTTTGGGGAAGGAGATGTTGGTCTGTTTTTTCTTTCACAACATGACTAATGTGGAAATATTTTTTGCATGATTACAGTTGCATAACCTATTTCAACTTGCCTACTATCTCAGGGAGGGAAGAACTGAGGAAAGGGAGAAAATTTGGAACTCTAATTTTCAAAAAACAAATGTAAAAAATTGATTTTACACACAATTGGGAAAAAGTAATTTTTTAAAAGAAAAATTATGATTTTCTGTGGCATTGCATTTTGAAATAAAGTGGTCATTGTCTTGTTTAGACTGGGTCAGACCATATCTGGAAAATTCTGTTCATTTGTGATTAACCAGTTTAAGAAAGACAGTAATCTCTACAGGACAAGCACAATTCCTTGAATTCATGTTCTATTAGCATTGGTTGATGAACTGAAGATAATTAGCCTAGAGAAAAATCTCAGGGGAAGAAAATGGCAAACAACTCCAGTATCTTTGCCAAGAAAATCCCAAATGGGGCCATGAAGAGTCAGACAACTGAAAAGACTGAACAGTAACAGGCATGATAGCCATCATTAAGTATTGCAAAAACTATAGCTGTCATTAGAGATAGAATCTATCTATATTTGTTCTTTTGTGGTCCCAGGGGACAGTAGAGGTTATAAAGTGACAAATTTAGTCTTGATGCTTGAAAAAACTCCGTAACAATTAGAACTGTCCCAAAGTGGAATGGGCTGCCTTAGAAGAAAAGACTTCAACGTTATTCAAGGCTTTAAGAGAAGGCAAACTGCTTGCATGTCAGGTAGGTTATACAGGAGTTTCTTTTCAGGTTTAGATTAGACTAGAATGTCACTGAGATACTTTCTCCCTAAAATTCTAGCCTTGCTAAATTCAGAAAGGATCATTATCAGAGAGGTGGACACAAGCTGATTATTTTTCCCCTCAATCATAGCAATGCATTGTGTCAGTAAGCACCCCAACATACAACAGCGGGGGGGGGGCTACTATCACAAGTTCTTTGATCTGCTTTTCTAAAAGGAACAGCAATAGTTGAGGGGTTAACAATCTCCTTCAATCAAGCACATATATCATTCACTTAGTGACAGACAGTGCTTCCAAACTGTATGACATAAGCAATATATATATCACAAATCAACAGACAGGTCCAACTGTCTGATCATAGTTGCCAGAGAGGGACGAACCAACATCTGGGTTTTCAAAGCCAGAGGCTTCCTTACTGGCTGCCCAGAGTCTCGTCTGACACACAAAGCTTCTTCCAAAAACTAAGTCCAAAAGTAAAATCTCACCCTCAGAGTATTTATACCTTTTTCAGAGCCAGTGGGCATCCCAACCCTTGAGAACCAGTGCTTCATTAACAAAAAGTGTGTGCCTTCCTACAAATCTTCTCTAATCAAATTCACCTTAATGGGTAGGGAAGGTCTTTAATCACATTAACAATACAAATACATATAGTATTTCTAGTTAAAGAAACTCTTGTTTCTGTACTTTACTCTTAGTAAAAACTCTTAGTTGATAAAAGCAAGATTCAATCACAGGCATTATACTTTTTCGTTATACTAAAACAAAAACAGCAAAAGACCCTATTTTGTTTGCCTTTACACTCATGAAAGACACTCTACTATGGCATAAATAGGCTTCAGTCAAATCCAAGGGCAAAGGACATGGGTCCTGCCTCGATAGAATTTGACTCAAGCCTTCTTTAAACCAGAGACAAGATTTGTTGTCTCTGGTTTAAACACTGGTTGCAGTGGGTGAGATTTTAAGAATCTGCCCTATTGTCCAGATTTTAAAAATCTGAGCACTGATATCAATAATGGAAGCAGGTCAGATTGAATCTGAGCATTGGCTAGACTCTTAAGGAATCTGAACTCTTTAATGGAGGCAAGAGGAATCTTTTATACAGAAGACTAGGAGAACAGAGAAGAGATCTAGATGGAATTAAGGAGTGGTGGTCTAGGTTGGGTCAGGTGCTGACAATGAAAGGGCAGTTAATTAACTGGGAAGTGCCAGTTGCCCCAAGCAAATGCCAGGGGACTTGGGCCAAGTGGGAAAGCCTGGGACTATTCCTTTTGGGGGTCCAGATCCCTAAGACATGGTCTTTTCCCTTTAGGGGTTCAGCTCTCATTGCTATCAGAATCACAAATCTTTAAAATATTGAATTAAGTATACTTTACATAGCAACCTCCAAAATTAAAACCATTCTCTTTTCTTTATGAAGTCAAACAAGCTAACCAAGCTATAATCTAATATTTTTATCCAGTGGCTTGTAAGGTCATGAAAATTCTTGCTAAGGGAGGTACCTATTCAGAAACAGGAAGACAGTACCATATGTGGGAAAAAATAAGGCAGAACAACGAATCCCAAGGATTGTCACAACCTTGATCTGCATAAATAAAAGATAATGGTTTCCTGAGCTGGCTGCCCTTTTGGCTGAATAGATTGGTCTGCAGAGAGTGGTGCCTGTGAGGATGCAAGTCATTATGGTAGAATAAAACCTATTTCTCATTTATATTAAACAATCTTGCCTGTTAACAGCATGATTTGGCTCTCTGACATAAGCGTTTGGAGGTCTGCACACCTTGTTAAATCAATTGCTACAAAGATACTCTCCTATAACACTCATCCAGATTTGATCATCAAGAAATATACCACCATGTCTAATGTTTTTCCTTTTATTTTGCTAAGATATAACTAGGTCAAAGTTAATCATTTTTGCTGTAGTGTTATGAAAATTCAAAAAATTACAATTAAGAAAATACAGATTTGCACAAGGATGATAGTATTTCCTCTCAGTAAAAAGCAAGTTCAGGATCAGAAGCTGGAAGAAGAGAAAATATATTATTTGGTTTGAATTTGGATTTTTATTGTTTAGGTTTGTTTGGCGGATTGCTTAGAGGGGTGAGAATAGTAATTGATGTTGATCCTTTTCTATTAACCAATTCCAGGTAGAAATAGCTTGTTTCCTATCATAATCGAAAGCCAAGGACAGTGAGAAAAAGAATCTGCATCTAAAGTTTTAGTAAATAAACAAATTCCAATTTTAACACTCCATTACCTAGGATGAATTCATAAGATTTCTGAACTAAAAATGATCCCAAGTAACACCCCAACCCACCTCCTGTAATATCACTTAGCATTAGGAAGACCAATAGGCAGTGTAACCTAATATGTTGAGAACCAGCCAAGAACATAGGAGTTCACAAATCTTGTCTCTGACATATGGCTGTTTGAGCCTGAGCAAGTCACTTTAGTGCCCTAAGCAACTCTCTAAGTCAAAGAGGTAGAAGGAGTGTCCTCATATGAGAATTCCCCATTCCAATGAGGTCATAGGCCAAATCCTTATTCTTTTCCTATTAGGAGAATAAGAACAACTTTTCATTCTGCTGAATAGATGATTTATCAGTGTTGATGCTACCTCTTCCATGGTGGGCAACAAATAAAATTAACTAGATTAACTCATCTAATGAACAAAATTTGAAGTCATAGGTATCACTGAGATTAGTGGGGGAAAGTAGAAAAAAACCAGTGACTGGATTATAGTTCCTTAAGGTTTTGTCTTATTTTGGAAAAAGATAGTTAAAAGGGGAGGGGGCAGGGAAATATTATAAAGAAAATATACTCATGAGGAAATTCTAGAACCAAAGAGGAGAAAAAATGGCAAAGGGCATTTGGGTAAAGAGTATTATATAGGCAGGAATAGAAATTATAGTATAATCAGGACATGCTATAGATCAGTTGTCGCTAAACTTTTTTAATCATGCACCTGTATTACTAGAAAAATTTTAGCATGTATATCCAAAGTACATATATTTATCTATTCATAAACCAAATACATGTAATACTATAGTAATATTAATGTATATTATAAAACACAAAAAAACATAAATGCATAAGAAAAGTATTTTGAAAATAATTTCTTTAATAACAAATTTTTTAAATTTCGCTGAAATATCATTAGAAATGATATTTTAGTGAAAGTAATTGCATAATCATTCACTACTATAGCTGCATGATTTTTAAAATCTTAGTTTAATGTGTTTTGATACAATAATTCAAATGTTTAATTCATCTTATTTTGATATTTTTTTTAATGGTTATCATTGTTGAAAAGAAGCAGGGAGCCAAATAGAAGAAGTACATTGACTGTGCTTACCAATCACGATGTTAATTTTCAATCCTATCCAGCAAAGATTTTTTTGAAACTGAGCTATGAAATTACCGTATTTCTTAGTGATAATCAGTTGTTACTGCAAATAAATGAGAAGATATTGCATTTGTATATTTTTAGCAAAGAGGTTCAAAGTCCATGAAAACTCTTTATTTGTACAATTTGTAAACAGCTTAGAAAATTATGCTTTCTTGTTTTCCAAAGATTTATATAGAAGTGTCATATGAGAGTTGTATTTTTTTATACCTGACATATTTATATCATTGTCAGCAACCCAGAAAGAATACAGTAAGTATCCAGGAGGGTAATGGTCAAATTTGTAGAGAAATCAAGAAGAGGATTGAGAAAAAGTCAGAAGATTTCTTAATCAAAAGTTCAAGGATTCAAGGATAGTAAGAAGGTTGAAAAACAGGAAATGAAAAATTGTGGTGTTCTTTGATAGAAGTAGGAAAAGATTGGAAAAAGTATGGGTTTGCAGGGGGTGCAATGAGATTTATAATTCAGATTATGCAACCTACCCATGCCTGTTCATCGTGTTCTATTTACCATATTCTCCTGAAAAATGTTAGGGATTGAGGTAAGGATATTCCTCATCGACACTCTCTTGAAGAGAAGAGTCTACCCATGGCACTGGCAACCATGAAGTAATCCAGAATGTGGAATGATGGGGTAGGTTGAGGCAGGACATTTTGGCTGCTCAGATGTATGAGTGCCTGCATCAGAATTAGATTAAAATTTCCTTGGGGCAGGGGTGGGGAGGGGGGGATGGGAGGGAGAGTTAAACACACACACACACACACACACACACACACACACACACACACATACACACACACACACACACACACACACACACACACACAGAGCCAATGGTAGAAAGAGGCAGAATAGCAGCATTGATCTACAAAAGGCTGAAGGAGATGATGTAATTGTGTTGGAAATAAATAAGTTCATGATAGGCTATCCTAGGAAGAGTAGAATTTACTCATCTCCCCACCCTCCAGTTGGTGGATCACAAACACTTTAAAGAATTGCCATGAGTTCCAGTTGGGAGTCAACTGCAATAGATTGCCTGATCAGAAAGAAAATAGATAAAGATTATAAAAAAGAGATCATAATCCTAAATTCATAAATAGATCGTAATGTAATTCTGATGGGATAGTTTCAATTATTCAGATATCTGCTAGAGTAGTCTTTATACTACAATGAAATGAAAAAAACCTTGAGGGAAAGTGGGCAGTCCCTCTCAGACTTTAAGCAGAAAAAACTGAGCATAACCTGCTATGCATCTTAGATTTAGGGAGAATAGATTTCAAAAAGTTCAGAAAAAGGAAATATAGCATCTGATGACCTCTACAAAGGTTAATCAAGAGGGAAAAGAAACATTCAAGAATAAAATCGCAAAGGCACAAAAGAAATAATTCTAAGGAAGAGGAAATTGTCAAAAAAGACCAGTGTGGATGCTCAAAGAATGCATTGCTCAATTTAGATCTTAAATGCCTCTCAGTAATTTCCGGCAAATTTCTAGAACTAACATGAAAAAGATGGCCAGTACAGAAAATGGAAGCAAGAGTAAATTATGCAGATGAAACTGGGTGTTATAGTGTATAAACTGCTGAATCTACATTCAGAAAGACATGTGTTCAAATACTGCCTCCTATACTGCCAGCTGTGGGACTTAGAAAAGTCATTTAACTTCTGTCTGCCTCAGTTTCCTCTTTTTGTAAAATGAAGATGATAATCTACCTCCCAGGGTTGTTGTGAAGATAAAAAACATTGTAAAGTTCTTTGCAAATCTTAAAGTGCTATATAAATGCTAGAATATTATTATTGGTGTATTATTTGCACTATTATTAGTGGACCAGTGCTATTAAAGTGTGTTATAAATCAGAAATGTCAGCCTCAAAATGAACGGAGTGTTGTAAAGAGAAACAAAAAAAATAGCTTTTTTAACCATATTTGGGAAAATGATTAGGGAAATATAGGAAGAAAATATTGGCTAGTCATGTGATAAGGGTGAGGGATAACAGATGGATAGCTGTAGATTAGACAGATAGATAGATATTGCTTCAATGTTGGGAGAAAGCAGGTATAGCCTCTAGCTTATAGGGTAGACACCCTATGAAGAATTTATGGATAGGCATGAAGAAAGGTATTACCGAAGAATAGGCGTGAATGGGATGAAATATATGCTTTTACTGGATTTAGGTTTTTTTGCCAAGGAAAAAGAATGGAAAGGAAAGGGAGGAAATGGTTAATGGGTATTTTCTACCAATGATAAATAAGAAAATAACAGCTAACTACCCTTGATGAGTTTAAGTCGACTGGTCAAGATGAACTATAGTCTAAGGTACTAAAACAAATGGCAGATGTGATTGCGGAGTCAATATCAGTAAACTCTGAAAGACCATTAAGAATGAGAGAAGTACTGCAGAATAAGAGAAGGGTAAATGTCCATTTTTTTTAAGACAAGGGAACAGAGTCTGTAGTCTATAGGCAAATAAGCTTAACTTTGATTTCCTGCAAATTTCTAGAACTAATGTGAAAAAGATGGCCAGTAAGCTTATAGAAAAAGAAGTAAATGACCTTAGAGTCATAATGGCTTCAAGAAATTAAATGGGAATTTTGGAAGCCATAGATCCCATGCAAAGGCCAATGGACAACACAGAAAATTTTAGAAACTCAGAAATACATAAAATCTATGTGTAGTGTTGCATAATATCAACATATTTTATTTTTTAATATCATACTAAATCAGACTTCTTCTCTGGTATGAAGGGAGGGCCAAAAATTTTACAAGGATTTTCCAGATTCCAGGAGGAGGGGCCAGGGAGGCAGGATTCAATAGCTATCTTTAATATTGGATAGACTCTCACATGGAAGAAGGATTAGACTTCCCTCTTGTCCTGAGAGGAAACTAATAAATATACTAATGTGAAGAAATCTGATGTTAAGAAAAACTTCCAAAATTTGGAACTATCCAAAAGTGCAACAGAGAACATTAGTAGTAATTTGTCAATTGCCCCCCAATGGAGGTCTTCAAACAAAGACTGGGTAATCATGTGTCAGTTATAGTGTGGAGGGGATCCTTATTCAGGTATGGGTTAGACTAGATGGTCTTTGAGATCTCTCCAACTAAGATTCCATGCTGCTAGAATAGAGCAAAGACTGCTCTTTTCTCCAGATAGATTTCTCCAGAACCACCTAAGTACACATTCCCTTTAGAAACATTTCCTGTATGCTACTACGTGACTCCTTGAGTTAGTTAATGACTATTTGAGAGTATATAGTGCTGGGGCCCTTTACTTCTCTCTGCAATTAATGTGCAACAGTCTCTAAGAACAGAATGAATTGGCATCTCTCTGAGGTGGCATAAGGACAATTCAGCAAAGGAGTTGGGAAAGTTTCAGGACAATCTCTTGAGTGTCATTCTAATCCTTAGATTCTAATAGCTTTTGTACAAATAAAGAAGGCAATACAGTGTTATTGTGTAACCCAAAAAGTCACTACTGTATCTCTGGGCTTCATTGGTTATGAAGAAATCATTGTGCAAATATGCTTAGAAAATATTTTGCTAGGTTCAGAAGGAAAAATGCATATGGAACAGAAGCTGTTTCAAACATTCGGATTTTAAAATGCAGAGTCTGGTTCAAGAGTAATCTTGAGTGTGCAAAATACAAAACAATTTCAAGAAGGTCTGGGGAGTGAATTAGCTGAAATGACAAAAGCATTGGGCTAAAAGTAACTGAAAAAGAGTTAAACATGTGATTTCTCATATGCTTCTAAAAATACATGAGTTTTGTTTTGTTTTTTTCCTCCACTGGAAATTCCTACTCTGATGACTCATAGGGACATGGAAGTAACTCTGATTTCTTATTATCTGTGCCAGTGGATATTAAGCCCTGGAAAATTCTACCTATCTTGAAAGGTTTCAAGTACAGTTCTGGTGACAAACTATTCTTGCTCTCTGAGGACCAGTCTAGCTAAGTAAGAGTGGATTATCACCAAAAGGTGGGCCATTCTTTGACCTTGGTAAATGATGAAAAAATAAAATTGCAAAATGGGCTCAAACCATTGAACCTCCTTTCACATCAGCAGCAATGGTGGCAGAAGACCTGGAAAGGGGATGGAAGCTGCTCAGAATCATCGTTTTTAAACTGTCTGCAAGTAACTGTTGGCTGTGAATATGTAATTCTTGCCAGGTAACTAGTCCATCGACATACTGCTGGAGGAACAGAAGCATATCAGTCCCAAGATTCTTGATCTGAACGAAACAGTAGTATAAGAAAGTGACAGTTACATAGAAAAATGGCTCAAACGTTCTCCTTAGAGAAGAAAATAAAAGTAAGAGGGAGTTGCTTTCATCATACCCACAAAGGCAACAAGAAACATTATTTCAGGAAACATTTGGTCATCAGTCTTTGTAGTGCTCATGACGACCACATGCAAAAGACCACCATGGTAATAATTATAGCTTATGTGCAACGTATGTTATAGAAAATGAAGAGGTAGAGAAATATTGTGCAGGACTTGACAAAATTCTCCAAACCAAGTCAATATACATATTTATACTTAGTGACTGAAGAATAAAGCTTAGTATAGGAAAGGATTCCCCCCCAAAAAATTGAAGTTTAGAAAGAACATGTCAGAATTAAGAAATAGAAAAGGCTAAAATCTCCCCTTCACATCATGGACACTTTTCTTCAAGAGCAGTGTAAAATTCAGGCATCAAAAATCATCATAAAAATATGAAACTCTCTATTTCTTTAGGAAGAAAACCACTGGTTACTTATATGGGAGACATTTCCAAATTAACCATCAGTGTTCAATAAGAATATTTTTAAAGGGAATAAAGCTGCAAAGATGACACAACATACCATTAAAGTGGCTCCAAGTGTGAATTATTCTAACAAGATGTTGATGCTGAAAAATGGAAAATGGATAAAGTCATTCATATAGACTATCACAATTTCCTACAGAAATATAACGAGAAACTGCCTTAGCCAAATAACAGTTGATCAGTCTTTTAAGCAGTTACATGGCAGCTAACAGGAGAATATAAAACAACTTATAAAATGTTTCAGAAGAAAGTGGTAGATTATAAACAATATTGCTTCGTAAAACACTAGACATAGAGAGAAAAAAAGACTACAGAAACTTTAGAGAAAGAAGACAACTGAGGGGCAGAGCCAAGATGGTGGAGTAGAAGCAAGTATCTTCTGGAACTCTCCCCCACCCCCAAAGTCCTCAAAATACCTGTAAAAATGACTCTAAACAAATTCTAGAGCATCAGAAGCCACAAAATGACAGAGTAAAATGGAATTCCAGCCCAAGACAATATGACAGGCCAACAGGAAGAGTCTATTGCACCAGGTTCAGAGCAAAGTGCAGCATATATATGGAACTGGAGCAGACCTCAGAGCATTGAATCATTAGCAGATTCTGTGATTTTTCAGGTTTTTCAACCCACAAATGCCAAAGACAGCTTCAAAAGTCAGTGAGAAAGTTCTCTCACCTGGGTAGGAGGGGAACATGGTCTGGTCCCAGCCACAGGCCTAGGGTGGCAGCAGCCATTGTCACAGTGGTGGCTGCTTCTTTAGATCATGGCCAACAGACAGTGGGGGAATTGAGAAGCTGATCTGGGTTACAGTTCTAAGTGGTAGTCCTGGGATGAGGAGGAGCACCAGCTTGGTGCATCTGATGGCGACTGTGGAAAGGGAATGCTACTCACAGTTCTAGGGCAGGAAAAAGTGCTTGTGGTCGCTCAAAGACCAGAGCACAGGTCAAGAGAGGAGTAGACAACTGTCCTCTGATCGTACCACTTTGGAGGAACTGAGAATTTACAGGTCCCTAAAGATATCTTTGAAAACAGCTACACAAAAATCCTTAAACTTGGGTTAGTATACTCTACTTAACAAAGAGCTCAAAAGTCAAGTAATTGGCTGGAAAGTGTCCCAAAAGGGGAAAAAAATAAGACTAAAGAAGATTACTTTCTTGGTGAAAATGTATTTTCTTCCATCCTTTTGGATGAGGAAGATCAAAACATACAAATGGAGGAAGATAGCAAGGTCAAGGCTCCTACACCCAAACCCTTCAAAAAAAATATGAAATGGTCTCAGGTCATGGAAGAACTCAAAAAGGATTTTGAAAATCAAGTAAGAGAATTAGAGGAAAAATTGGGAAGATAAATGAGAGTGATGCAAGAAAATCATGAAAAACAAGTCAACAGCTTGCTAAAGGAGACTCCAAAAAAATGCTGAAGAAAATAATACTTTAAAAACAGACTAACTCAAATGGCAAAAGTGGTCCAAAAAGATAATGAAGAGAAAGAGTCTTAAATAGCAAAATTGGCTAAATGGAAAAAGAGGTCAAAAAGCTCACTGAAGAAAATAATACCTTCAAAATTAGAATGGAGCAAATGGAAGCTAATGACTTTACAAGAAATCAAGAGATTATAAGACAAAACCAAAAGAATGAAAAAATAGAAAACAACGTGAAATATCTTACTGAAAAAACAACTGATCTGGAAAATAGATCCAGGAAGGATAATTTAAAATTTATTTGTCTACCTGAAAACCATGGTAAAAAACATAGCCTAGACATCATCTTACAAGAAATTATCAAAGAAAACTGCCCTGATATTCTAGAACCAGAGGGTAAAATAGAAATCAAAAGAATCCACCAGTCACCTCCTAAAAAAAGACCCCGAAAGGAAAACTCCTAGAAATATTGTAGTAAAATTCTAGAATTCCCAGGTCAAGGAGAAAATATTATAAACAGCCAAAAAGAAACAATTCAACTATTGTGGAAATACAATCAGGATAACACAGGATTTAGCAGCTTCTACACTAAGAGATCAGAGGGCTTGGAATATGATATTCCAGAGTTAAAACCAATCTACCCAGAAACACTAAGTATACTTCAGGGGAAAGAAATGAATTTCAGTGAAATAGAGGACTTCCAAGAATTCTTGTTGAAAAGACCCAAGTTGAATAGAAAATTTGCTTTCAAATACAAGAATCAAGAAAAGCATGGAAACATGGAAAAAAGAAATCAAGAGAAACAGGGAAGAGATATAAGGGACTCATTAAAGTTGAACTATTTACATTCCTACATGGAAAGGTGATATTTGTAACTCATGAGACTTTTCTCAGTATTAGGGTAGTTAGAGGGAATATATATGTGGGTGTATATGTGTGTGTGTACTTGTGTATATATGTATGTGTGCATGTGTATGTGTATGTATGCATAAATATATTATAAATGTGTAGGTATATGTGTAGGTATGTATGTGTATATGTATGTATGTATATGTGTGTGTGTGTAGATACATAGACAGAGGACACAGGGTTAGCTGAATATAAAGGGAGAATATCTAAAAAATTAAATTAATTGTTGAGAGGAATGTAGTAGGAGAGAGAGAAAGAGAGAGGTAGAATATAGCAAATCATCTCACATAAAAGAAACAAGAAAGAACTTTTATAATGGAGGGAAAGAGGCAAGAAGTGTAAAGGTATAAGTGAGCCTTACTCTCATCGGATTTGGCTTAGGGAATAACACACACTCAATAGGGTATGGAAATCTATGGTACCCTCAGGAAGGGAGGAAGGTAATAGGGGAGAGAAGATAATAGAAGGGACAGTAGATTGGGGGAAGGGGTAACCAGAGGCAAACACCATTGTGGGGGGAACAGGCCAAGGGAGAGAATGGAATAAATGGAGGGCAGAACAGGATAGAAGGAAATGTAGTCTTTCACAACTTGATTGTTATGGAAATATTTTGCATGGCTACACATATATGACCTATACTGAATTGCTTGCTTTCTCAATGAAGGTGAGTAGGGAGGGAGGAAGGGAGAGAATGTAAAACTCAAAGCTTTAAAAATGAATGTTACAAATTGGTTTTGCATGCAACTGGGAAATAATATGTACAGGCAATGGGGTATAGAAATCTATCTTGCCCTATAGGAAAATAGAGGGGAGGGGGATGGGAGAGTGGAAGGTGATAGAAGGAAGGATAGGTTGGGGGAAAAGGGGGATGAGGTGCATGCTGTTTTGGGGTGGGTGTAGGGAGAGATAGGGAGAAAATTTTGGAATTCAAAATCTTGTGGAAGTAAATGTGTAAACTGAAAATAAATAATATATTTTTGAAAAGATGAGCAAGTAGAAAACATTCAAAAAGTAGAACAGAACTTTTATCATTCCTGAAATTATTTCAATCAATGATGACAGTGGAATCACCACCTTTGGACTCTTAACACCTCAGTTCCCGAAGTGCTGTTTGTCAGTATGAAAATAGCATTAAAGAAGACAAAAATAAGAAAGAAGTCTGATCAAAGCAAATACAAACAGAAGAAATCTATGCTGCAGAAAACACTATTTTAAAAGCACTAAGGGATCAATTTTCAAGATATTTGAAGGAGAATGAGACACCATATGATTGAAGGGAGGAGGAAGAAATCACAAGATATTGATCATTTGATAATGAGATCACTCAATATGGTGTCAGCAGCTATCAAACTATATGGCTCCTTTCTTATCTTTATAAAATCCATGAGAACTAACTATATAAATATTGAGGTATCTTTAATGAAAATATAAGAAGGGAACAGGCTTGTATTGGCAAATTATTTTTTACACAGAATACAAGATCTTCTTTCTTAATTATGAAAAACATTTGATTCAGTAGAGAAAAACAACACCTTAAAAATTTTCCAATAAGGTGTCTTCTACACACATGTTAAGATCAAAAGAGATGTAACTTCAGAAGTAACTTTGTTCAATAATCTTCTAATTATCCGTATTGAAGCAAAGGATAAAACAAAGATATGTATGCTCACCAAAAAAAAAAAATACTCATCATAGAAAATGTCATGCAAAGAATTCAAATGAAAGAAGCGGGGATGTCCTCCATATGCTTGGTCTTTTGGATAGTATTGTAGTGGTTGAATCAAGTTCAGAACACTGAGACTTATAACCACTTAAAAGAAATCAGCTTAAAAATCCATGCAGTAAAAGCCAAATGTACCAACATGGATTGTCCAAACATGCTATGCAGTTAGACAGGCAGACTGTTGAGTTATTCAACTAACACATATATCTTGGATGGGCACTCCAGATGGATAACAGGCCCAGATTTAAGAGGAAAAGAGCTTTCTGAATTACATTTAGGAAATAATGTAACGCTTTCAATAATCCTCAATTGCTCCCTGACATAAAAATACATCTTTTTTTCATACCATTCTGCTTCCCATGATGTACATGATTTCAAATAACAGAACATCACAGTATTTAAACAAAAAAATTGCAGGTGAGCCAAAGGTCAATGAAGAAAATAGGGTATATTTAAGTAAGTAGTCCTATAGTAGGTATTAGCAATGATGATTTGTATATTATAAAGGATAAGGAAAACCAGATAGCTTTTAGCTATCATTTTGTTTATAAAGTAAGTAAAGTGGGCAGAAGGGAGGGGCAAAGTATCCAGTGCACTCGAGTGATCAAGAATTAAAACCAAAATTACTTTGAGTTAAACAAAGATTCAAAATTTGGTGGGAGAAAATACTCAAAGTGCACCTAATTATTTAAATTTCTTTTTAATCTAAATTCTATTCTTTCTTTGGAAAAACTATTATATACTTAGTAACATGAACCACAATAATAAGGAAAAAAAGGAGCTGATCCTCAAAACTATGAATCTAAAATAATTACGTTTCCTAGGAAATAATGAAATACAATACCTAAGAAAATAATTTTTTTATTTTTCACATAAATGGTTAAATTAAGGCAGTAATTAATTTTATTGAAAAATTTACTTGGTTATTCTAATAAAGAACAGATTTTCATTTTTAGAAGCAATCTTGATCCCATTGAAGGCACTAAAATTCAGCTAATCATATCCAGGAAAATTCTATAGTTGATCAGTGCTATTCTGCTAAAGGCAACTCCCAAAACTAAAGTCATGATCTCTAGGAGGGAGTAGCAAACCTCTATAATGGCAAGGACCTCCAGCACACACAAGAGCTAAACAGGTTGTTAGATCTGCTTTTCTAAAAAAGCAACTTTTGAGGGGTCAATAATCTACTTTAATTAAGCACATATATCATTCACTTAGTTCAGGGGGAAAAGCACCCTGAACTTCAGGGAAAATACAAACAGAAATTACAAACGGAAAGACCAACAGACAGGGCTTCCAACTGTCTGACCATAAGCAATACATGCATCACAGATCAACAGACAGATCCAACTGTCTGTTACTCACATACATAGTTACCAGAGAGAGAGAAGTACCAACATCTGGGTTTTCAAAGCTGGGGGTAGGGAGGTTGGGGGGAGAGAAGAGGGGTCCTTAGCAGCTCCCCAGAGTTTCCTGTGATCAAACAACACTGCCAATGAGTAAGCCCTAAGGCAAAACCTCACCTCAGAATATATATATAAATATATATATATACACACACATACACTTTTCAGAGATGGAGGGCAGGAACCTCTGACCCAGTGCCTCAACAGAATTCAACAAAAGGTATTGAGGCCTATTAATGGTCTGGGAAGATCCTTAACTCTTCCCCACATCCACCATTAACCTTACATTAACATTACAACCTCCAGTTTTAGTTCAGCAGACCCAGATATTTAATGTTAATGACAGATTTCTGAATGGGAATTCAGATTCAGTTCCCCACTACCACAGAAAGGAAGAAAATATAGAAAAAAGAAAAAGGAAGGAAGGAAGGAAGGAAATAGGGAAGGGAACTTTATCTCTTTCCCATATTCTGTTCAGCTGCCAGGAGTCTACCTGATTACAAACACAGGAATTCTATTAACACTGCCCAACTGATCCCTGACAGCTTCCATCTATCCCTAAAACTAATAGCTAAACATTGAGTTACATTTTAACTTGACACCTTCAGAGTAACTTCAAGAGCACCGTGGAGCAGAAGACAGCAAACCTAGATTTCAATCCCAGCCCTGTCATCTCATTACATTAGCTCTATGGTCTTAACCATGTCACTTCATGTTTTTCTGGTGAAAGGCATGGAGTTTTCTTTTCCATTCTTCCCTTTTTAGGTATTTTCTGGCTCTCATAGATTCAGAAATATTGGGTTCTGCAGTGCTAGTCAAAGCTGATGCTCCATCATGATGGGATTTGTAAAAGATGCAAGCCACCACTGGGTGGGGCATAGAGCTGTGTTTCCCTCCCCATGCTTGGAGAGTCACTGCAATTCCATATTTAAACCTTGCTATGAATCCCAGAAAAAATACTAGAAGCAACCCAGAAAAACTGAACTTCGATTTGAGCAACATACTTTCTATTTTCATATTTTCTATCCTAGAGTATATTCACTTTCTATCCTAGAATGTATTCATTTGTCTTCCTTAGGTGTCATAACTTGCTCATATTGATTGGACCATACACTGATCAGAGCATATGCCGTTTTTGAGTTTCAGTCAGCACACAAGCAAGAAATTAAACATTGTAATGAGATTATGAAAATAAGAACAAGCATCAGAACGCCATCTACTGGCCTGGAACATAGCAACAGCATTTGCATGATCATTAGGAAATTGGAAAAGGTAACCATGACAATTCTTGGATTGAATTTAATTCATAGATTTCAAAATAACCAAGTGAACAGTTCAAACTTTGAGATTCAAGCTTTCTTTTTTTAAAATCCCAAGATGATTTTTATACATAAAGATAGCGAGAGCACCCTGAACTATCTTTTTTCCAGTTTCTTTTTCACTTTTTTGTTGTTGGTGTTTAGAAAAAAAATATGGAGCAGGCCAAAAATGACTAATTCTATCTGGTAAAATTTTTTTATCTTTTACACATTTAACTGTGTTAATGCTATTCATTTGTAGGGAGATTTTGTTTTTGCTCTTTTGACTTCTTTTAACTCAATATTGTTTTTTATATGTTCTTTAAAAAACAAAATTGCATTACATGCAAGATAAGAAAATGATTCACTAAATTATTTGGCACTTTGACAGCAAAGTTGTATGGATTAAAATATTTTTTATTTGGCTCCTTCTAAGAATTTACTTGTAGTTTGAATTTACAAATGTTTACTGATCAACTATTAGACTAATATTAGATAGATAGATAGACAGATTATAGCATGTAGGAAACTCTGGATTTTGTGAACTGTTATCTGAAACCTTGACCAGCTAAATTAGGAGGCACTCAACATTAGGTTTGCCACAGGGTGCTATTTTTTTTTAATAACAATTCTCAAAAACCATCAACAAAGTTGTAAATGGGTTATAATCTGTGTTGATGAAGATAAAAAAATCACAGATTCTTAAAATATGATACGTTACATTTCATGATAGTACATCCAAATGCCTCAATAAGGTATAAAGATCATCATAGGCTGTCCTAGAGATTAGCAAGCTCCGACAAACGGGACCAAACTGGACATCTTTAGTACATGGTCTGGGTAACAACCATCATATGCTGTTGAAATACCAGTCTAGCTAAATTCAAAGAGAATGATGGTTCTGGAGGGCCCCAAGAGTAGTAATATTTTTGTTTTTATCAATGCCATTCATCTTTAAAGTCACCATAATTTTCCCCAGTATCCTTTCCCTTCCTCCTCCTAGAGAGGCAATCCATATGAAAATAATATTTTAAACACAAAAGAAAGGAAAAGTAGAAAAAAATGTTACCATTCTTGTGGTATTCCTACCTCTATAAAGGAGTGGGTGGAACAGAGATGTCTTCTTATAACTCTCCTTTGGATCCACTCTTGTTCTTTATAATTTTGCAACATTTGCTTTTGACTTGGGGAATGTGGTTGTTATCATTGTATAATGGTTATAGGTGTAGTCTATCTGTATGTTGGCTTACTGGATCTGTTTATTTCACTCTGCCTTACTTTCAAGTTACTTCACCTATGCCTCTTTGTCTTCATCATATTAATCACTTCTTCTGGTACAGTAATATTCCATTACATTCATTCCCAAAGTTTCTTTAGCCATTACCCAGTTGATGGGCATCTACGTTATTTCCAGTTCCTTGCTATCATATGAAAAATACTGCTAAAAATACTTTGGTGTATACTCTGTTTTTGTCGATGAAGACTGGTCATCTTAACAGAATCTTTTACTTTCCTTCAGAAAGTCTATTTCACAACCATTCATAACTTTTGTTGCTTCATATCTTTGCAAAATTCTTTCCTATTTGCCTCTGGCATGTCTGAGTCTTCTGGGGCAATGGTATATACAGGTCATTTACTTAGTGTCACTTGAAAAGCATTAAAACACTAACCTATCTAAAAACATCACCAGCCGACTATGATAGCTCCATGTTCCCTCTGCTAGAATGACTAAGTAGTTAGATAATAAAATGGGGATATCAATGCTGGAGTTATAAAATTATGGAAATTTGGAGCTGGAAAGGACTTTAGAGATCAACTACTCAAACCCATGATTTTAATTTAAATACACATTACCTTAAAATCAGAGTGACTCCCTAGTCTTATCATTAGCACTGATTAATTTTGAGATAAGTCAATTTCCAATTTAAACTTTAAGAAGATGAGATATAGGATAAACAAATTTTAAGTGGAGTCTAACAGCAAAAACAAATCTTGACTAGAGCTGAATCTGCTAAACTCCTTATTGATGTCCAAAGTACCAATGCCAACATCTTAGTGACTATTTTACACAAGAGAAAATTCGAGGTTGGCAATGCCTAGGGTTGGCTTTATTCATAGGTAGAATAAGCAGGCACTTCCCTCTATGCTGTGGTCTGAGAGGTCCCAGGCATGATACCTTCCCTCTGTTCTTTCCATTGCATCTTCAATGATTTTTTTGGTCTTCACATATTAAAATATATTAAAATGTATGAGAAAGGAGAACAGGACCAACACATTATGAGCCATCATGGAAAACAATAGCTTTCCCTCTCTTGGAGGTCTTTAAGCAAAGGCAAGATGACCACATGTCAAGTATATTATAAAGTGATTCCTATCCAAATATTGTTTAGACTAGATACCTTCTGTTGGGACTGATATCTAACTAAGAGCAAGGACCCGCAAAAAAAAAAAAAAATGAGTCATGCAATGACTTGGTACCTGCAAAGGTACTTCTGAGAAAATAAGTAAAAGTATACCAAAGATAAATTGCACTTACTTCCGCACTATTACCTGAAACCACTTCAAAAATTTTTCCAGGGTATACTGGAATTGAAAAGAGATTATCAGTAAGGAAAGAATTGTTTCTCTAGATTCATTTCTACCCCTAAAAAAAATTAACAAAAAAAGAAACTAAGGAATTTACTAATAACTAAGTGGTTTTTAATTACAGAATTACCCAGGTGAATGAAGTAATTAAGAAGGTTAAAAGTAAATTTTATATGCCAATTAAATGAGCATCTAGCCATTCTAACAACCTCACCCAAAACTTCCCACAAAATTATCCAATGTATTTTCTAAGAAAATAGTTGTTACTTTGGATTTTTGAGCACTGATCATCTCTCCCTCATTTGTTTGGGGTGGATATGGGATGATGGGGAGCAAGTTTGCTGACCTTGGAACACAGCTAGAAAGCTTTACTCACTAGCAAGTCAGGAAGTCAGTGCTTTGACTGAGTTATCTATTGGCTCAATTCATTTTCTAGCAGTCCAGAGCCTTTTCTTTATAGGAGTTCAAAGGTATAATCTCCAGAGGATTTCCCTTCATTTTTCCATCACTTACTCTAATAATTACAGGAGTAAAAGTGTGATAAAATGTAAGATTTTAACCCTTATTTTATGAGTCACTAAAGGGCTCTAAAAACAGGGCAATTTTATTATTTCATTTAGAGATAATTATTAGGTAATGTCAGTAGTAAAATATTTGCTACCCAAACACTACCTAATATTCCCTGCCTCCCAGTAGTTATTAACCATCCTTAAAGAATATCTAGGGAATGTTATCTATCTATACATCTGATCATCCATTTTCATCAGGCAAGCAGAATGCTGCTCTAAGATGAAGGCATACAAAAGGAAGTTAAATCTAAAGGGTTCAGTGAAATGTACTGAGAAAAAAGAAAAAGCTTGAGAAAGAACAAAAAAAAAGATACTAGCTAGAAAAAGCAAATTATATATAACTGCACATGCCTTTTGGCATAAGGAAAAGATGGCCTCAAAATTGTGAAGCGGGGAAAGGAGGAAGAGGGGGATATAGTCACCATTAAAGTTGAATAGTTTCATGCTAAAGTATACAGCTTAACCTCCTCTAATATTTCAAAATTAAAACTAAAACTATACTTTTTATTCTAATCATAAACCACAGTGACTTGCACCACTATTCTTCACCTTGTTAGCTCTCCTATAACTACCATCTTTTCATGCAGGTTCTTGCCTAAAACCATAGCTCCTGGCTCTTCATACTATCCATTTGGGACCTGATATTTTCCAATGAAGGCTTAAAAATTATTTTTAAGCTGTATAATTTTAGTCTGAAAAAAATTGTTATCCCTTTTCCTTGTTATCCTATTCATATCACTAAAGAGGGAGAAGGGAGGATATTAAGGGAGATAATATGGAATTTATCCAAATAAATCTATTATCCCACCCTCCCCCACCAAAGTCCGTTGAAGAGACTAAGGCAAACAAACCTTCCCAAGTTCCTTCCTCTCTGTTAGGAACCCTAATTTATCTGTTATTTCGAGGTGCTCCAGAACAATCTAAGGTCATAGGAATATGGGTCAAAAGTAGTCCAGCAGCCCCATCAAGCTGACTGGCTTCATGCTAAGTTGTAGGCTAAAAATAGTTCATTGCAGTTTCCTACCAGTCGTACCTTATGTTCATCACTGGGTCACTTTTCTCATAAACGTCCAAGCTAGGTTTCAGCAAGCTATAGTCCATGGGCAAGCCCACCTTGGTTGTTTCCATACAAGGGGAAGGGGCAACTAAAAATAGTTTTTATTTTTTAATACAATAAAACTTTATTTACTTAATAAATAACAATTTTTAAAATATAATAAGAGAAGAGGCGGACAGAGTTTGATCTGGGGCTATAGATTACTAATGCCTGATCTAAACCAGAGGTTGCCAAACTTATTTGGCCAACTACCCTTTTGCAAAAAGAAAAAAAAAATTACTCGACTCCTCCTGGAAATCTACTTTTCTTAACCCTTTAACAGTTTTTTTGAAATTTGCACCATTTCAAAAAATGTGTATTTTTTTTTGAAATGACACATCTTAAATTTAGTAATTTGTTGTAAATTTGTGGGGGATTTTCCTGCATTAAAATTTTGATGACGTATATTGCAGCATGTAACCATGTAGTATCACAATATAAACAAATCATTACACCCACATATTCCTGTTGATGCCTGCTGGACTTCCCAACAATGCCAACATGCCCACCTGCTGACGCCTGTTAAGAACTGTCGTGACTTTGACCACTGATCTGTTATAACTTGCATTTCATGTGTTTATTTGAAAAATAATGTAATCCCCATGACTTTAGCTCTGTTACACAACAGATGAAACATATGAATGATTTTTCAAAATTTTCTTATCCTGTCCTCTTTCCTTATACTTGCACTGCCCCCTTATTCAATCAATGCCCCTCTATTGCAACTGAGGCTACTACAGCTCCCCTAGGATAGTTCCACTCCCCCCCAGGGGGCGGTGTTGCCCAATTTGGGAACCTGTGGAAACAATACTGTTGAAGTGTTCTCCACACATTTTCACTAAGTGGGATTTCAGTGCACCTGAAGTCTTAATCTGATCATTCACCCTGATTGAAGTGACGCTGGATTCTAGAAGGCTATGTTAGTGGAGAAAATTTTCCCGTAAGTACTACAAAACTCAGTGCAGGCCTGGTGGTCGCTTGTGTATCTGTTGATAGCTTGTACATGTGTCTTCTTGGTACCATAGCTAAGTTTGAAGAGGATTATCATCAGATAGATGTTTGACTAATAGAAAATGAAGTTTTTCAGCCACAGCAGCTCATGAAGACTGTCAACTTTTCCTCAGCTATAAAAATGGGTAGTAATGCCTCTATTACCACTCAACGTTGTTTCAAGGAAAGCACTTGGCAAATATATGCTTTAGAACATTGAATTTTACATTGAAATTACTTCCTTCATTCATTTGACAAGTATTTGCTGAATTCAGCTACATGGAAAGAACTATTCTAAAAAGTAGAGACTATCTTGAGTGTTATGACCCATAGATGAGATTTAAATGCTATAGGTAATGAGGCAAAGAAAATGCAAAATGTTATTATTTGGATCATGCTTCCACAGTTTATCCAGAACAATTTGCTGAGTAGAGTGTTTGTTCCTACTATCCACCAAACCAAGAGAAAACTTGAAAGCCTTGCAAAAAAATATGCCAACCTTCAATTTTTGGTCAAATTATTCTCTTTCATGTACTCTATATTGGTGACATATTTTCCCCTTCTGAATTTTCCCATCCATTTTCATCAGAATCTGCTAAATGAAAAACATGAACTCCACAGGATTTACCAGCAGGATAGTTCATCCACCTCTAAGAAGGTAGCATTTAATTCCATCAAAAGTAAAGTACAAGCGAACCTTAGAGAGATGCAGGATTCCTGGCTCAGTAACAAGGCAGATGAAATTCAGTTTTATGCTGATAGTAACAATCCAAAGTGCTTTTATGATTCTCTGAAAACTATTTATGGACCAAAAACTTATGGTGCATCACAACAACTCAGTGCTGATGGAGTCACATTGATTAGTGATAAGGACATGATCCTAGAGAGATGGGCTGAACACTTCCATAGTGTTCTCAACAGACCATCATTGATCAATGCTGAGGCCATTGACCATTTACCTCAGGTTGAAGTCAATCCTGCCTTAGCTGAACTTCCAACTGAAGAAGGGGTTTTGAGGGCAATTAGGCTCCTTTCATGTGGCAAAGCCCCTGGTGCTGATTCTATTCCAGTTGAGATTTATAAGGTAGGAGGACCATTGCTCATACAAAAGTTGACTGAAAATTTTCTAGGTTATATGACAAGAGGAAGTTATCCCCCAGGAGTTCAAGGATGTCTCCCTTGTCCATCTCTATAAGGGTAAACGGAATAGATTGTCCTGCGACAATCACAGGGGGATCTCTCTCTTAGTCATTGCTGGCAAAATTCTTGCTAGAGTCCTCCTTAATAAGCTGATCCTTCACCTGAAAGATGGGCATATACATGAGAGTCAGTGTGGCTTCATAAAGGGCAAGGGTACAATCAATATGGTGTTTGCTGTTTGACAACTTCAGGGGAAATGCCAGGAGCAGAACAGAGGTCTGTATACAATGTTTGTGGATCTGACCAAGGCCTTTGACGCTGTTAGTCATGAGGGCTTATGGATAATTATGTCAAAGTTTGGTTGCCCAGAGAAGTTCATCAATATTGTATGTCAATTTCATGATGGCATGTTTGCCTGGGTTCTAGATAGTGGACGATGCTCTCGTGCCTTTCCAGTCACCAGTAGAGTGAAACAGGGCTATATGCTTGCTCCCATGTTTTTTAGCATGATGTTTTCAGCCATGTTGACAAATGCTTTCAGTGAGAATGAACATGGCATTAAGGTCAACTACTGTACTGATGGTAAGTTCTTCAATTTAAAAAAGGTTACAAGCCAAGACCAAAGTGGAAGGCATGTTGGTGCATGATTTCTGTTTGCAGATGATTGTGCACTCAATGCAGCCTCTAAAGCTGAGACGCAACAAAGTATGGATCAATTCTCTGCTGCCTGTGCTAATTTTGGCCTAATAATTAATACCAAAAAAAACAGGTGCTCCATCAGTCACCACCATGCTATCCATAAGTGGAACCATTGGTTACAACAAATGGAGTTTTGAATGCTGTGGGTAACTTCACTTACCTTGGAAGTGTACTTTCCGGGGATGTACACATTGACAATGAGGTTGATGCATGCATTGCCAGATCTAACTCAGTGTTTGGGAGACTCTGAAGAAAAGTTTGGGAGAGAAGAGGTATTAGAATAACTACCAAACTGAAGGTCTACAGAGCTGTTGTGCTGACCTCATTGTTATATGCTTGTGAAACATGGATAGTCTACCAGCACCATGCCAGGAAACTGAATTGCTTCCACTTGAACTGTCTTAGGAAGATTCTGAGGATCACCTGGCATGATAAGGTACCAGACACTGAAGTCCTTGCTCAAACTGAACTGCCAAGTATTCAAACTATGCTTCAGAGAGCGCAACTCCAATAGGCTGGCCATGTTGTTCAAATGCAAACTGTATGCTTGCCAAAAAGACTATTTTATGGAGAACTTGCATGGGGCAGGCGATCACATGGTGGCCAGAAGAAACGATACAAGGATACTCTCAAGGTTTCTCTCAAGAACTTTGGATTTGACTGTGCCACATGGAAGACACTGGCACAGAACCAATCAGCATCAGAATTGAGACGGCACAAAGTAAACGCAGGATGTGCAAATTTGGGATAGCCACCCCAAATATTCACATGGACTATCTGTGCCCAACCTGTGGTAGATCATTCTGAGCTTGTATTGGTCTGACCAGTCACAGTCAGATACACTGAAGTTTCACTCTCTCATGGTGATGTCATTTTGGCCCTCTTCAAAGACAAAGGACCACAACATCAACAACACATTGGTGACATATAATGGGAAGAGCACTGGATTGGAAATCAAGAGACCATCTTGATTCCTAACCCAATCATTAACTCACTGTGTGATTTAGAACAAGTCATTTATCCTTTCTAGTCCTCAATTTCCACAGATATAAAATGAGAAGGTTAGACAATGTCCTCTATAACCTCTTTCTGGTCTAACACTCTATAGTCCTATTTATAAAAGACTTCAGCCATAACTAAGTCAGGACTGGAATTTGACTAGTAATTGTCCCTTGCAAATCTACAACATTACCTCAGTTAGCCTCATCCTATCAATTAATCAATTAACATTTATTAAATGACCACTGTGCTAAGTGCTGAGGATAAAAAAAGAAGCTCTCAAGGAATTTACAGTCTAAGGGGGAGACAACATGCAATTATCTCCAAAGCAAGTTATATAAAGAACAAATGGGAAATAATTAACAGAGAACAGGAATTAAAATGGCTTAGAGAAGGATTCCTCAAGAAAGTGGATTTTAGTTGGGACTTAAAGGAAGCCAGGGAGGTTTGGTAATCCAAGTGCAGAAAGGAGAAAGTTTCAGGCATGGGTAACAGCCAGAGAGAATACCTAGAGCCTAGAGATGTAGTGTCTTGCCCCTGAAATAGCCAAGAGGCCAGTGACATTGAGTCAAAGAGTATGTGTTGGGGAGTAAGATGAAAGAAGACTGAAAAGGGGCTAGGTTATAAAGGGTTTTCAGTGACACCCAGAGCATTTTATATTCAATCCTGGAGACAATAGGGAGCCAATAGAGTTTATTAAGTAGGGTGGTGACATGACTGGACCTATGTTTTAGGAAAACCACTTTAGTAGCTGGATGGAGAGTTGGTTGGAAAGGGGAGAGACATGAGGCAGGTAGAACCACCAGCAGGCTATTGCAATAATTGATCTGTAGGAAGACCTTGCACCAGGGTAGTAACTGTGTCAGATAAGAAAGGGGGGTGTATTTGAGAGATATTGCAAAAGTGAAATTGTCGGGTTTTGGCCACAGATTCGTTATGAAGGGGTGAGATAGTGAGGAGTTCAGGATGATACCTAGGTTGCAAGCCTGAGGGTCTGGAAGGATAGTGTTGTCCTCTCCAGTAATAATGGAGGAGGAATTGTGGGGAGGGAATGAGGAAGGGGCAGTAAGTCTCATTTTGGACATGTTGAATTTAATATATCTACGAGGCATCTAGTTCGAGATATCTGAAGAGGTAGTTGGAGATGCCAGTTTGGAGGTCAATTAGGAGAGAGAGGTAGACCTCAGCACAGAAATGGTAATTAAATCCATGTGAGCCAATAAGATCACCAAGTGAACTACTACAGAGGGAGAAGAGAAGACATCCCAGGACAGAACCATGAAAAAACACCACATATACATATTCTCACAAAGAACTGTGAAAAAAACTAAGATCTGACAAGAGCCTAAAGGTGGAGGTATCACCTGAATTTCCTTCTGACTGATCTCACAACAATTAAGAAAAAATGTTGAAATCCCAAGTTATTTAGTGAAAGACAGCATACAAATGAGTAATTGCTGTTACTTAAACATTGAACTTCCTTTGGAAGAGCATTATTTATAATTAGTGCCAGCAGAAATAGACAACTATCTGTCTGCCTCCAAAGGCAAAAATTGTAGATGATTTACCCCCAAACCTAACATTCCATCAATAAAGAACATCAGACACCTCTATGCTAGATAAGCACAGTTGAATGAGTCCCTTATGACCCCTGTCCAAGTTTTGAGTTGATGCAAAAATTTCCATTTTCTGGTTTTATCCTATTTTTTATTGCAAGGATATGTTATCTAGATCTTCGTAGCACATAGATTAATGTATTCTCTAAGCACAAGTCAAAATTCATTCTCTGATCCCCAAAGAGTATATAACTACTTTAAAGGATTTCTCTCCCCCCTATTCTTTTTGCAAGGGAATCAGGCAGACAGGCCTGAATTATTTTTGGAGGTTTAGATATGAGATTTTTATGCACACATTTGTTTTTATATACACACATAGGTATTCACACATATCTTTTACCTCTTTCAAAATTTAGAAGGAATAAACATGCCAGCATTGAGTAAATCACACATGATCTACTGTCCTGTCTGGTGTAATCTTTGTTCTGACATGAATCCTTTCTACAGTTCTGCTCCTCCTGGAATCTCTCCTATTCTATTTGAAGAGGGCATTGCAAGTCTCTTCAGTTCTTACTCACCAAGGGCCCCATGATCTTGCTCCATGACCTGGGAAGATGGTCTGAAAACAAGTCTCTTTGAAGTCCACAGAAGCACCAAGCTCAAATAAGCCCCCCAGAGGGGCACATAGCAGAATGAGAAACTGGCCATTATTTCACACCCATACTTATGAGGAAGAATATGAAGGGAATGCTTCCACACACAGCTAATACAACCAAGAAAATTCTTCGTTTTTGAGATAGATTGACTTTAACTATCACTAGGTGAGAGATACCATTTCAATGGCCAAATCATTTACCCATAAAAATAGCACCAATATCTAAAAGTGAATATAGAATTCCAAAGATGTCACATATTCCTTTTGGCATCCACCAACTGTGATATCAATCACATTCATTTGTAACTGATTTTTAAAGATGGCTATAAATTAGCATGATAGAAAAATATCACTTTAACATTTCCTATTTGCTGACTTTTTTATTCAGAACATAAAGCAGTTTATATGCAAATTGCCTTATGCTCTGATGTTGAATTGGTGTGATGTTGTCTGTGATGGACCCATCCATTTGATTGGAAATGTGTGTGACAACTCATTGCACCAGTCACCCTAAGAAAAAGGAATCTACCCATGTAAGAGGTAGGCAAAATGAAACTGATTTTCCATATTTCATACTTGCCTTTAGAGTGTGGATTTAAATTTTTATCAGCTCTGATAAAGAGTGTATTTTAGAGATTTTTTAAAAAAAATTTGATGCCCTTGCATCAAATGATATGAAACAATTTCTTTAAGATCTTACAAATAAGTTGGTACTTCTGTACAGGCAAGGTTACCCAAGATAAGTGCACTGATATACTCATTAAATGGGCTACAGATTTAATTCTTTGTTTTCATCTGGGCAATATGCAATTTTCAGACACTTGATTTTCACTGTCTCCTGAGGCAATCCTTTCCACTTTTGAATCTCCCTAATTATTGGGAAGAATTTTCTGACATGTTCAAACTTTCCCCTTTGCAATTTCTACCTGCTGTTCTGCTCTCTGGGACCAGATAGAACAATTCTAATCCCACTTCTGAGTGACATCCCTTTACGTATTGGAAGAAAGCTCTCAGGTTCCTTTCAAAACTTCTCTTCTCCAGGATATCCCCAGATCCTCAAAATGATCTTATAGTTAAGAAAAACCCTTTGGAATGACAGTGTATTTCATTAAGGAAGCTCTGTGATATTCAAAGGTTTAATGCAGTTAGTACAATGTCAAAAAATTGTCAAAAGTCACCAAATGAGAGGGAGGAACATAGAAAAGGAATAAACATTTAAGTACCAAGCACTATGCTAAATACTTTACAAATATCATCTCATTTAATACTCATACAACCCTGAGAAGTAAGTGCTGTTATTTCCCCCATTTTACAGTTGAGGAAACTGAGACAAAGTGAAGATAAGTGACTTACCCAAAGTCACGTAACTAATAAGTGTTTAAAGGCAGATTCGAATTTAGGTCTTCCTGACTGCAGATCCAATATTCTTTCTACTGTGCCACCCAGTTGCCTCTATTCATGAAATATATAAAAATACAGACCAGATCTAAATTAATTATGTAATAACTCACATTTATATAACAATATCTTACAGTTTACAAAGCACTCTCTTTACCTATTCCCATTCTACAGATGTGAAAACTGGGGTTCAGAAAAGCTGTTATTTTCCCAGGGTCACACAATTCATAGGAATCAGAGCTGGGACTTAGACACACATCTTCTAACTCTTAAGTCCAGGAATGTTTATGTACCAAATCAGAGAATCTTACTCAATTTTTACTCATTTAGATGATCATGGGCAAAGAAATTATACAGAGTATGGAAAGGATTCCTAATGGAATTCAGAGGAAGGTATGGCAGTAAGAGAGTTTGTCTTAAAAGCAGAGAGGGCAGAAAACACTTTCATCAACTAGAGCATTAAAGTAAAATAGCTGAACAGTGTGACTGTTGAAAATGCCAGTCCTAACAACATGTATGTCACTGCTAGGGTTCTATGAGGGTCAATTTTCATAACTCAAAGACAACTTCTTGAGCTTATCCATCTACGATTGAAGTCATGTCTAGAGATTTGGGTCCAAGTTCAATTCTAAAACTCTCTAAGTTTGAAGAGAGGACTGGATAAAAATGGATATATCTACAAAATACTATTTTAGGCTAATATGAGAATAATCCTGTCTAAGATCTACCTTTTCAGGTTTCAAATCTGAGGTAAAAGGTCAATTGCTTCAGCATTGGTTCATGACTGTCTGTTGACAATACTACAGAAGTGTTCAGCCCTTCTGTAAGAAGGGGATAACACCTGCTATACCTTTCTCCAAAGATTGTAAGGCTCCAATGAGATAATTTTTCTGAAGCTTTTTGCTAACTTAAAGGTTATATATAAATGTCAGCTATAGTTTTTGTTAATAATAAAAATAGAGATAAAAACTTCATTATACTTCAAACTCCATGGATTTTTTTCTCCTTAAGAATTACATGATGTTAAACTGCAACAAAATTTAGTGATCAATCAAGTTGGTGTCTAATTTGTAGCCTTACTGTTAACTGGCATTATGATAAACAGATGATCAGCCTTCAGAAATGCTACAGCAGTGTTTACTTTCTGGATCATATCATACAGCCTTTGAAATGTCAAATACTCAATCCCACGGAGAGGCAAATGTGCATGTACAGATGCAAGAATGCCATCCATGTGGGTAAGAGTTGACAACCAACTTACAAGGTCTCATTATAGAATTTAGCCTTCCTAAAACTCTTATTTTGAAAAGGTTCTGGCAGGTTGCAAGACAGCAGTTCCATGGATCCAAGTTATCAATCATTTCTGAGAAAGTTCAAGGTCCATGGTAGAGTCTATGGAACTAAATTTTTATATTGAAGAAGTTGGGCCTTACAACCTTAGGAGCTCGTCTGCAATTCCATAGCTTTTCAAATGAATATTATGCACCTATATACTTTTTGTCAAACAGTACCTGACAGGATGATAGATGGAGTTAGGAGGATTACCTGTCTTTTAATCAAGTTAAAGATTTCAGTTTTAAAGTAGAAAAATTAAATGGTTAAATAATTCCCTTAAAGATACAAACATGCCTCTAGTGATGCTTTGAGAAATTTAGCCCTGCATCCTACCTTTTCCATTTAAATTCTAGTTTGTATTTTCCCTATTTTGAAATTTATATTCCCCTTTTTTCAATTTTTCAGGTTTCACAACCTTTATCATGACTTATATCTACCGACCTCACTGTGTTGTTACAAGAAGAGCACTTCGTAAACCACAAAGCACTATAGAAATATAAATTATCATGAGATCAAGTCCTGACACCTATTGTACTCCATGTCACCTTTCAATTTTTCCTGCCTTACTTACTTTAAAAAAAACTACTACTACATTACATTCAGGGTCATATATCCTCCTCCTAATGTTTATTTCCCCAACCTCTCTTTCTCTTCTGAAGCCCTTGACTTTTTCAATTGGCACCAGTTATCAAGATATCAGATGTACCTTTAAAGTTTCCATCTTCTGGCCCAAGACTTCATAATATTAAAATGTTTTCTATATTTATGCATCACATGATTAACCATATCATCACTTATGCCCACACGAATGACTCCAAATGTATAGTTGTCATCTGGTTTGATACTTCTCAGGACAGCCTCCATTACTTGGATACATACCAACAGAAGAAGGTAGACATCTCTACTGGTACATTATGAGACTGACAAAGTGTTTCCTTGATACTGATCTTCTGGGAGTTATCTACAGCCACTATTAGTCTTTTCTTCCTCTGATCCTTGCTGGAAAATCTCTCATCTGAGAGTGTCCGTGATTTTATATCACTATTCCTTGTAGGGCATATAGTTCTTCCATCCTCAGAGGGCTTGTCTGCCATGTATCTATTAGTTAGCTCCAGATGTTTCCTCTTCTTCCCTCTTTTCTCTCTGTCATAGTGTTACATGCTCCAACATCCTATCACAGATCAAGATTTCCCTCCATCTCTTTTTTTCAGTATTTTCATAAAGAAAATCACAACCCTTTTCCTTTTCTAATTTTTAGGGAACACTTCCTACTCCACTGCCAAGGGCCTCTTTTCCCACTGATGAATTCTTCTTAGAACCTCCATTTTGGACAAAGATCCAGACCAGTTATCCCTCATTCTTTGGACTTAGCCACCATGCCCTAATGCAAGTACCTCCTCCCTTTTCATTCTTCCTTATATATTGTTTTCCCCCATTAGAATGTAAGTTCTTGAGGATAGATCACCTTTCTTTTCACTTCTATGTATATACCCATATTGCCTGGCCTGTAGTAGGCACTTAACAAATCCTTGTTGTTTACTCTGTGATAATCTGGATACTCTGTGCAGGTCAGTGTAAAATTCTCCCTCCTCTCCATCAATAATATCTGACTCATCTCCTGTGCAGATCTATAGTGAAGTTAAATTGGGCATCTATGTAAAGCATCATATAATTATAAATGTCAGTTGTTATTAGTATGTTTGTTGTCTGACCCTAAGGAGTGACTCTGATGGGGTCAAGGATGTAGGAGGGAGATATCAAACTTAGGAGGGGAGGATGATAGTATATTTTGTGACAGGGAATGCTAGAATCCTCAAAATGAAAGATAAAATCAATCACCTCTTCCACGTAAAAGTGGAGTTAACTTTGTCAAAGCTAACCACTTCTAGTTTTCCTATCTTGTTACTAATATTTTTTTAATTTCCAAATAGCTTGTAGTCAAATACATTCAACACAAACTCTACTAAAACTCAGAGATGATGGAATAGCTACACTTACTATATACATCATTCTGGCCCAATCTAATTACCGAGCATATAAATACCTCCAGTTTTCTTCAGCTGCTCAAGTGTGCACTAAAGGGATTCCTAAAGTTCATGTTGTATTGGAATTCTGAAATTAATATGAATCTTCATGAATTTCAATAAATAAAATTTACCAGAGAAGAGTATCAAAAGCATGTCACCTCCATTCCATGGTTCTTCATTCTTAGGGCTATGTATCCTAACCTAAATTTTTTTTGACATATCTTGATGATTTCCTTCCCAACCCACCTTCCCCTCTGTAGTAATTTATTTACTATTTTGGAGAAAAACAATATGTGCCATTCTAACTTTTACTATTTCTAAAGCGGGCATTCTGCCATCTATATTACCATTTAGTCACTCAAAGAAAGCACTTCTAATCTTTATACTAAGAGAAATATCTACAAAAAGTACCATAGCTTTTCAACATTTTCAAGTGTAACTTCCTCCTCACTATCATTCTAATTAGGTTAAAAGATAACAGACACTGATGCTCATCAGTCAAGCCTAGGGTCGATCTATCAGCACAGACAGTTATAATGATGATTAAACTTACTTAGATCTCTCAGTCTAATTACACCTATAACCTATAGTCAGACAATTCCATTAGAAAGTGCCCACTCTCCTTTGGGCACCAATAGCCACTCATAGAACTCCATGTGGTTCCATTTCTGTGCTCAGAAGCCAAAAGGAGTCAAATAACTCAAGTACAGGGTGGTAAAGGTAGCAAAGGTGAAAAAACACCAGACTGGGAGTTTGGAGAGGTTGATTCAAGTTCCAGCCCTAGCTTTATGACTTCAGGCAAGTCACATAATCTGTATAGACCTTAGTTTTCCTTAGCTATAAAATGAGAGGTGCAGACTGGTTGGTCTGCAAAGTTTTTTACAACTCCTAAGATTCTACAGTCTCTAATATTCCTTTACGTAGCACTTCGAGATTTGCAATGCACTTCGCATTAATAATCTAATTTGAACCTCACAACGGTCCTGAGAGGTAGGTACTATAGGTATTTTTATCCCTACTGTACACATAAGAATCTACGATTCATGGAAGCTCTATGATTTACTCATCATCACATAGCCAATAAATACCAGAAAAGGCATTAGAACCCAGACCTTTCCTGACTTCAGGTTCATTGCTCTTTCTACTACATCACAGATGCCCGGGTTTCTATAACCTGTTAGGTAGCCAACAATACTGAGTTCTGGATCAGGTACCAAGTTACTGTCCATAAATTGCACTGCATTGATGTTCCTACAATTTCTTTCGATGAATCTATCAACCAACACCTAGTGTGCATCCTTCCCACCAAAACCATGACATCAAGTCTAGCAATCAACAGCACTAGTGAATTCTTGGTGTTGCCTATAATATGTTGCTTACTCCCTAATGACTCCCCAGAGTCCCAATTATCCGAATCTACCCCTAGCCTGGTAACACTTTTTCTCACTGACAGCTCCTATGCTAGCAAAGAAGGACTATCTACCATAGGCTCCTCGCTTCACTGTTTAGTAACTGACAAACAAATGCATTGACTCTCTGAATACCCAGTTATCTGAGGTTAGGAGAAAGCTACAAATCTTCAGCCCCTTTTATGTTTCTGAGATTTTTGTAATCATAGACTAATTGGCTCTAAAGTTATCCTCAGTTGAACTGCCTATTAGAGATGTCACTTTTAGGAGTTACGGTACAAGGTGCCAGATTGACAGACATTGTATTTACAGAAATTTCTCCATAGTGCCCCGGGCTAAAAATAGCTACAGGGGCTCAAGAGAAGGCTGGTCCTGGCCTGCAGGCAGCAGAGTCGCCTGAGGCCAAAGATATACCACAGTTGTGGCCTAGGTTTCTTATATAATAAAGTAGTATGGAGGACAGAGAGGTTGAATTTTGGTCTTGGAAATTCCATCCTCATTTCACTCAGAGGGTTTTCTTTGCTACACACAAGAGCAGCAAACAGAAACAATGAACAGAGCTGATATTCAGATTGTAACACCATGTATTCCCAAAAGACTTTAGAGGATAAACTGTAAAACACAAGGGATTCACAGATCTCTTCACCAAATTCAACACAAAAATCTACCTCTATGATGCTGAAGACTAGTTTAAAACAGAAATTAACTACTTTTTCCATTAATACCTTAGGAGGATTTGAGGTGGTCAGGCACAGTTCTCTCCTAATGGGATTTCAGCAGATTATGAGTTCAATCCCACATCCATTCTAGAAAGGGAGTGCCATGGGGTCCTCGGTAGCCATACTTAGTCACATAGATGACATTCACCCAATACAGCCACTGAACTGTCATAAAGTTGCTGTTACCTTGCTAAGTAAAACACTCTATATATCACTCCTCCAGACCTGCTTTCACTATGCTATCCCAATGTCACTTAATTTGTCAATATTTATTTTAATGCCCATATTATATGTGATGCTAAGAGGGGTAGCTGTATGATTTATATGAAAAGGACATAGGTGCTATGCACTGATAGCTAACCATCTAAAGTTAAAGGTAGCCCATTTGGAAATGGCCCCTCAATCAATCACTAAACATTTATTGCTGCTATTTAAAAAGCATTACTTTCATGCAAAGGATAAGGAGACAGTATAATTCCTGAGAAAAGAATGTTGGCTCTTTAATTAGAGGTTGTTATTGTTGTTTGGTTGTTTCAATTGTGTCTTTATGACCCATTTGGGCTTTTCTTGGAAAAGATACTGGCCATTTTCTGTCTCAGTTCATTTTACAGATAAGAAAACTGAGGCAAACAGGGTTAAGTGACTTGCCCAGGGTCACATAGCTAGTCAGTGTCTGAGGCCAGATTTGAACTTGAAAGGATGTGTTCCTGACTCCAGGTCCTATAAGCTGTACCCCCTAGCTACCCCCTGTAGCAATTAGTTTAGGAGACATGGGTTCAAATCTAAGCCTCTTGTGTTTACTAATATAACCTTGGGAAAATCATTTGGCCACTGGCTTCAGTTTCTTCCTCCCTAAAAATGAAAAGATTGAACCAGCCAATCTCAGCGGTCCCTACCAGTTCTATATCTATGATCCTACAGGATCTTTTAAAAGAGAGGAAAAAGAGATAAGGCTACACTTAGGAATGAGTATAGTTTAATTTTTTATTCCTTTCTTCAGGAACACCCTCCTCCCGCCCAATCACCTGGCAGGAAAGAGATCATCCTAGCTATGAGCACCATGTATACTTTGAAAGTTTATCTCCATTTATATGTTAATTAATACTGCTAAAACATCACACTGTCCACTAACACTGGCTTTGAGCTAAACCTCTAAGTCAGAAATTTAAGATGTAGAAAAGAGAAATTAGTCTATAGGAGAAGAGATTTTCCTGGTTTTACTCTGGGTCGGGGGAAGTCTATCAAAAGAGGTTCTGCAAGTGTGGCAATTTCTACCCATATCCATACACACACACACACACACACACACACACACACACATATATATGTATATATACATATATATGTATATTTTTATGTGTGTATATACATATATATGTGTGTATGTATGTGTATGCATCTATATACCCATATACATATATGTGTATTGTATGTGCATATGTATGTGTGTATATGTGCATGTGTACATTCACATATGCATTTGTGTGCATGTGTGCATGTATATATGCAAATGTTTGTGTGTACATGTGTGTCATGTATATGCATGTGTGGACATGTTGCATGAATTGATTGTATAGATTTGTATTAGATAATGCACATACATATATGCATGTGTGTAAAATGTATGTGTGATGTACATGTGTGCATATGTATATGCACACACATATATTCATATGTATGTGCATGTCTGTCTGCATTGTATGTATACACTTATGTGCATATACATATGTGTGTGTAGATGTGTGTGTTGTGTATGCATATATGTATATAGATATGTATGTATGTGTATGCTTTTGAAGCTAGAATAAAAGGATCACTAAGGAGAGAGGTTGAGGTTAGTATGGTTGAACTTGAGCGTATCTGAAAAGCAATGTATCACACACATACACACACACCCCATGAAATACACACATGTATATTATGTGTACATATATTATACATTACGGGACCTTTATCATAGATGTAGGAACTGCTGTACCAATGCAGTGGTTTGTAACCTTGGAGAGCTGCCTGCAGCACTGAGAGACTGTCATCGTCTTGCCCAGGTAACCCAGATGGTATGTGTGGAATCTGAACCCAGGTGTTTCAAAATTAGAGGCCAACTGCTCTATCCATTACTCCACACTGCCCTTTATCAAGCACCTTTCATCTCTGTGGCTAGTGAAGCAGTTCTTACCCACACAAAGGACAGATTCGATCCCTAAAGACAAAGTCCTCTCTTGGCTTTGTGTGTTACTTTCTGCATTTTGCCCTCATGGGGCAGTTCTCTTCCCCACACTTTCTGCTTCTTAGCCATTTGTATTTGTGTTCTTCCTCCGCTGGAATGTGAGCTCCCTGAAAGCAATGACTCTTTACTTTTATTTTTATTACCAGAACTTAGCACATCGCCTGACACGTGGTCTGTTGTTGTTGCTGTTGTTCAGTCATGTTCTGCTCTTCGTGACCCTTTTCTGGGTTAAGATACTAGACTGGTTTGCCATTTCCTTCTCCTGCTCATTTTACAGAAGAGGAAACAGATGAGGGTTAAGTGACTGGCCCAAGGCAGCACAACTAATAAGTGTCTAAGGATGGATTTGAACTCATGAAGACGAATCTTCCTGATTTCAGGGCCAGTACTCTACCCACTTGTGCCACCTATGAAAGAGTATGTCATGTAACATCTCGTGCCCTGTCATTGTTAAGAACTATTGTGCCAGACATACATCCGCAGTGATCTAGATAAAAAATAAAATAAAATCATTAAAATATGTTGAGAAGGAAGTACGCACCTCATTTGGCCATCTCTCTGTCTTGATGGGAGATGGTGAAGTGTGACTCCATTAATGATCCATCAGTCATTAAGTCATGTCGTTCAGAGGGAATCCTTGTGCAATCCTGGTCAAAGATTTGGAGCAGGTGCAGGTATCTGCCTATATCATTTGTTGCACATTCCATGTCATGTGAAGAACATGTCACATCCTGTGAGAGAACTATATAGCATGATCTTCCATGTGACCAATATGTTTTGATACGTGGCCACATGCTTTCTCATGTAACTGGTATGTAGTAGTGATAGACCTGATACATGTTCAGAGCAGGCAAGTCCTGTGATGATCATTCCATGTTACATGCTATATCATGTAAGAAACACTATCATATTACAAATCTATGTATTGTGCACCTCCATATTGTGCAGCAAGAATGTCATGCAGGATGTCACCTCATGGTGGACATGCAATATCATATGCTGACATGTCATATATTACAGAATAAATGGTTCACTGTGTCATGTGACAGATAGGACACATCATCCTGTGATGGAATGCTCTGCCACACAACACACTGTCATAGAATGGCCACACTACATCATATGACAAACATTTCAAGTCATACAATAAATGATATAGTCAGAGGCCTGCACCTGCTCCAAATCTCTGACCAGGGTTGCACAAGGATTCTCTCTGAATGACATGACTTAATGACTGATGGATCATTAATGGAGTCACACTTCACCATCTCCCATCAAGACAGAGAGATGGCCAAATGAGGTGCATACTTCCTTCTCAACATACTTTAATGATTTTATTTTATTTTTTATCTAGATCACTGTGGATGTGTGCCTGGCACAATAGTTACTTAACACATATATACTGACTTACTATCTACATCATAATTATACACTGATTAGTTTGACCGTGTGACCAATGATAACACTTTTTTTAAATTCAGTTTTATTTTTGATTCCAAATTCTGTCCCTCTTTACTCCATTTATTGAAATGAGAATATAAAACTCATTTCACAAGTATGTATGGTCATGAAAATCTCCTACACACGTCCAAAAAAAGCAAGACAAGAAAACAAAATATGCTCCAATCTATTCTCTGGGCTCAACAGTTTTCCATCTGGAGGTGGATAACATGCTGCCTCATGAGGTCTTTGGAATTGTGGTTGATCATTGTGTTGATCAGAGTTCCTAAGTCTTTCAAATGCTGGAGGGGCTATGGGAAAACAAGTACACTAATGCTCTGTTAGTGGAGCTGTGAACTGATCCAACCAATCCAATTCTGTAAAGCAATGTGGAACTAAGCCCAAAGAGCTATAAAACTGCACTTCCCTTTGACCCAGCAATACTGCTCTTGGGGGAGAAGTGAGGCAGGTGACCTGCACAGTCCTGCCTCACTCAAAACAAAGTCAAGTGCAAGTCATGTCATCATTTCTCTGATGGCATGGTCTTCTTTGGCAGCAAAGGATGAACACAACTGCTATTGGGTCAAAAAGATCAAAGAAAGAGGAATAGGACCTATGTGTATAAAAATATTTGTAGCAGTTCTTCTTGCAGCAGCAAAAAATTGGAAATTAAGGGGATGTCCATCAATTGAGAAATGATTAAACAAGTTCTGGTGTATGAATGTGACAGAATACTATTGTGTAAGAAATGATGAAGGGAATGGTGGCCCAAAAATCTGCCGCAGTTTTTATAAACTGATGTAAAGTAAAGTGAGCAAAATTCGTAGAACAATTTATACAATAACAATAAAGTTGTAAAAATTATGCTTTATTTTAACCTCTAATTGGCTATACTCTGGTCAAAGATCCTTGAGTTAGAAAGGATTTCAGAGGTCAATATAGCTGATCCAATTGATATAAAGATCTTTGCAACTACCAGTTATTAGTAGGCACTCCTTATTTGTCATTCTTCAGAAGCTGGCTCTTCATCTTCACTGGTAGACTCATGTCTCAAGCCCTTCTTATCCTCCCAATCCATCATCTCTGCTCTGGGTTAATTTTCCTTTCTTGGCAATCTTTATTCTATGGTCAGTGAGGCTCTTATTTTTAAATCACTCGTTTTCTTGTCATACTATAATTAATACCCTGCCGGCCCTCCATTCTGAGTGATTTCTACCCTCTGCTTTCTTTGCTCCTTCTCCTAAGTAACTGGATGTTATTGAAAGAAGGTACACAGTGGTACCAAATATCTGCATTAAAATGCATATTATAGAATATCAGCTGGTTCCTTACTGCTACATAACAGTCCTATTATTCTTCTCTGATGGGTTCAACCATTCCAAACATTTTTCTCTCTCAAGTTCCTAAAACCGTTCTTACTGCTTCTAGCTGATAACCTTCTCTCCTATTTCACTGAGAAAATCAAGCCCCTAATTCATGAGCTACTTTGCCTCAGCTATTCCATACTGAATAGCTGCTTCACCACTCAGCCTCTCTTTCTTTATGCCTGTTTCAAAGCATGAAATGGACCATGTTCTTGTCAAGACTAAAGTGGAGGGAGTATTGGTGCATGATTTTTTTTCTGTTGGCAGATAATGGTGTACTCAGTGCTGAAGCTGAGTCACAACAAAGTATGGATCAGTTCTCTGCTCTTCGTGCTAATTTTGACCTAAAAATTAACACCCAGAAACACAGGTGCTCCTCTAGCCAGTACCACACCATCCATATGTGGAACCTTCAGCTACGGCAAATGGAGAAGTTTCAAATGCTGTGGATAAATTCACTTACCTTGGCAGTGTACTCTCCAGGGATGTACACATTGATAATAAGGTTGACACACGCATTGCCAGAGCTAGCCAATGTTTGGTGGTCTCCAAAGGAAAGCATGGGAGAGAAGAAGTATTACTGCCCCGAATAAACTGAAGGTCTACAGAGCTGTTGTCCTTGACCTCACTGTTGCACCCATGAACCCTGGACAGTATACCAGTGTCATGACAGAAAACGGAATCACTTCCATTTGGATTGTCTTAGGAGGATTCTGAATATCACCTGGCAGGATACGGTACCAGACACTGAGGTCCTTTCTCAAACTAAACTGCCAAAGCATTCAAACTCTACTGCAGCGAGTACAGCTCCGATGGGCTGGCCATGTTGTTCAAATGTCAAACATACACTTGCGTAAAAGACCATTTTACAGAGAATTCAAAAAAGGCAAGCACTCACATGGTGGTCAGAAAAAAATTGGCACAAGGACACTCTCAAGGTCTCAAGAACTTTGGAATTGATTACATGACATGGGAGATACTGGCACAGGACCGCCCAGCATGGCATGCCCTCATCAAAGAAGGAGCTGTGCTCTGTGAGTAAAGCAGAATTAAATAAGCCCAAAAGAAATGTAAGATTCACAAATTTAGGGAATCCACCAAATGTTCACATATACTATTTGTGCCTGATCTGTGGTAGTGCATTCCGAGCTCAAATTTGTCCAAATTAGCCATAGTCGGACACACTGTAACTTGACTCTAAAACAGTGGTGTCCTTTTGATCCTCTTCAAGAATGAAGGACAAAAACCACCTAGTGGAGTAGGCAACATTAGGTAGGGTTGTTGTGGTGGTGGTGTTGGTGGTTGTTTGTCCTTAGTTCTCAAAGAGGACCATGATGTCAGGAAGGTGATGCCATGACTTGCAAGTGAACTGGATTTAAATGAGGAAGGGCTGTGCAAAGTCACCAGTTTCACTTTCTCCTCTGGAGTCATCTGGGGCCAGTGGCCAGATATATCATCAGGAAGACTGGAGATGGTCCCAAATCAAAATAAGACCTTGAGCCTTTTTAAGCTAAGCTCTTTCCCAGATCTCAGTTTGATTGAAATAATGCCCTTTCAGTGGTTAAGGCTAGGTAAAGAAGGAAGCAAAAAATGGCCTCTTTTACTCAGCCAAAAAAAATTAATCTGGGAGGGGAAGACCTTCAGTGTTTCTGGCTAAAACAGAAAAATTGCTATTTACATTTACTTTGAGCCAATTAGGAATCAAAGAGTGTCTCCAAGATATCTTTAGAGGTGTGAGGAATCAAAATTTATATTCATTTGGTCAGAGAATAAGGATATGATACCCTATATGGACAGAAGGAGGGGAGAGGAGAAGAGAGAAGAGGAAAGGACAGGAGAAGACAGGAGGGGAAGGGAAGAGAGAGGAGAGGAGAGGAAAGGAAAGGAGGGGAGAAGAAGGGAGGGTATATGAGGGAAGAGGGAGGGGACAAGAAGAGGAGGAAGTAGAGAAGAAAGAGTTGCATTGACCAACTGGAACTGGCCAGTTGGGTCCCCAGTGGAGCAGCCTGTGCTACTCACAGGTTGTTGTTTGTCCTTAGTTCTTGAAGAGGACCATGACATCAGGAAGATGATGCCATGATTTGCAAGTGAATTGGATTTAAGTGAGGGAGGGCTGTGCAAAGCCACCAGCCTTACTTTCTTCTCCAGAGCCATCTGAGTCCAGTGACAAGATATAGATCAAGACAACTGGAGATGGCTCTCTGGTAGTTCAGAAAAAAAGTGAAGGATAGAAAGAGTAACTACAACTACAACTTAGCCCAGTTAATTTTGTTTGAGGTAGACCAATGAAAAAAAGAGAATAGTCGAGGAGAGTGGAAGAGAAGGAGGAGGATAGACAAAGGTAAGGGAAAGAAAAGGAGGCACTTCTAAGACAATGAGATCTCCAGAAGGAGGGTAAAGGAGACAAAGGAAATTATGAAAGAGGACAGAAAGTAATCTCATCTGGGTAAAAAAAGATGACCTTTCAAGATCCTTGGCTATCAAGTCTAGGGTGAGGGAAACACAGGCTCAAAGCTAGGAGGAAAGAGCAAACTAGGGAAACATAGGAGAAAGGTTCCCTACCCAAACCCTAGGTTCCTACACAAAGGCCTGGGTGTTGGGGAAACAGATTCCAGAAGACTAAACAGTCTTGCCAAATCAAATCCACAAATTTGGGAAATGTGAATAAGAGAGTGTAAGGTTCTAAGAAAAATGCCGATGTTTAGAAGCCCTGTAAACCCTGAATATCTTGTTTTACCCTATTTGTTTCACTTTTGTGTTCTTGTTTACATGTGGCTATGAAAAAGTTCTTTGAACTGGTATCTATAGTTACTTATCAAAGGCAGGCAATTCAATTCCACAAACATTTATTAAACCCTGCCTGTGGCTACAGCACTATACTAAATGAAACACTACCTGCCTTTAAAGGTGTTCTAATAGTAGCATAGTGAATAGAGTACTAGATCTAAAGTCAGGAATACTCATCTTCCTGAGTTCAAATCTGGCCTCAGATATTTACTAGCTGTGTGACCCTGGGCAAATCACTTAACCCTGTTTGCGTCAGTTTTCTCATCTGTAAATGAGCTGGAGAAGGAAATGGCAAACCACTCTAATATCTTTGCCAAGAAACCCCAAATGAGGTCATTAAAAGTTGGACACAACTAAACATCTGTAATTCTAAGAAGTAGAACTGAAGACAGCGTGCATTCTAGACAAGGAACAGACTGCATGGAAGTAGAAGATGGGATGTCATGTATAGGAAGTAGCTGGGTGTCCAATTTAACTAAAACAGAGAATGCGTGAAGAGGAATAATATGAAATAAGACTGGAAAAAAGGCAGAAACCGTGTTGTGAAGGACTTTAAACAGCAAGCTAAAGAGTTTGTATTTTATTTTAAGGACATTCAATACATTTGAAGTAAAGGAGTGACTTAGTCAGAACTGTGCTTTAGAAATATCATTTGGTAGCTATGTGAAGAACAATTTGAAGAAGCTTGAGACAGGAGGCAAAGAATCCAACTAGGAGGATGTTGCAGCAGTTTAGAGGTATTGAGGTCTTGAACTAAGGTTTAGGCTGAGCGTATCTGAAGTAGGGGACAGCTAAGAGATGATTTGGAAAGGTAGGACTGATGAGACTTGACAACTAATAGGACAGATAAAAGGTGTTTATATGAACGTAAGAAAGAATAGCAGCCTTTATACGTTCGTGGTCCCCCCAAAGAGTAGTCTGGAGTTGAATATGTATTGGAATGTCTTAGTAACTGTGCTAAGATTAAAAACTCCATGGGAGAGATGGACTTCTTGCCTTCCAGACAGCTTGGCCATAGGAATTACTTACCCTGCTTGAATTCACATAGTTGCTTCTCCTGAGTATCACAGAGATCCTATGCCTTACTCTGCCCTGCTTGTTACGGAATGACAGTCCCTTTCACCAAGAAATTAGTTCTGATTTTAATAATTCCTTACAAAGCTCTTAACATTAACATCCCCATACCACACTCTCCCCCCCCAAAAAGTGATTATGACTAGAACTCCAAAAATTACATAGAAATAGAATTCACATAATTGATCCTCCTGAGTGTCATAGGGACCTTGTGTTTCAGAGGTGGTGTCATTTGGGTTGTCTTTATTTGGTAAAATTCCTTAATTAATCTCACCTCCTTATTTTTTATTTATGATTTGATCTGTTCTACAGACTTTATATAAGTTTGTCACTTTTCTTGACTTTTTCTTTCTAAAGACTGGGTTTCCCTATCTTGCGATGATTCTTTATTGGCTGCACAGGACATTTTGACCTGCTCCATATCCAACCTGGGCCAGTGTGCCCCTCCTTAGACTACCTAGGGGCCCTCCAATCCAGGGGCCTCACTGTATTGATGCCATACTTAGTTCAGACACCCAATTGACTTAGCCCACTTAACTCCCACAGTCAGGAGATCTGCCAACTTCAATCTCCTCCACAGCAAGAATAACTTTATTACACCCAGCTCTCCTGAATAATTTTTTTGGAGAGGAAAGGTCCAAACCTGTTCTTTCTTTAGGGTAAGGAACTCTGAGCATGGAGATTCTCGTTGATGAAAGTCAGCAATTTAAATAATCTTAGACAATCCATTAAGACATTGAAAAAGGTTGTGACTTGCCCCAGTCATGCAGAGAAAGTATCTGTCGCAGACAGACCTCAAACCCTGGTCTACTTTACTCTAAGGCTGACCCTCTATTTAAGCAATTAATTCAGTTTCAATAATATGTCCACTCCAGAAGATCGCACAGAACAATGTAACTGTAGGATCCTGTAGCAGGAGGATCTTTTACAAGATTTACAAGATAGTCCTGAGCATTCAGTAATAAGGCATGTCTGACCTGTCAAGAGAGCTGATGATTCTGCCTCTGTCTGAGATTCACCTCTGAGTACCTTATAACGATCTTAGCTAATTTCAAATCGTGTTTTCTCTTCCTTGCTGGATGTCACTCAAATTTAGCTCCATGTATATTAACAGTCATTGTGAAAGTAAGAGCAAGAAAGTCCCAGAAAATCCCAGAGCAAAGAAGTGCCCGATGGGATATCCAAGCTACACAGCTGGGAGGAATTTAAGGGGGGGAAAATGAGCTGCCAGATACACCTTATATCACCTTAATGACTCCCTTCTAAGGTACTATCCAGGAAGAAAGCCACAATATTCTGTATCCACATTCTTTCCTGGAATCTTGTCTTCTACCCATAATTCTCTCAGGAATACATTCCTTCGCCCAACATGACTGGGGAAATATTTGCAAGGTAGCTAGACAATAATAAAGTCCACGAGTCACCTGCTCAGTGGGGCAGATTTCACAAATGGTTAAGAGTTTCTGATAGCCAGTCTTATGAACATCTAATTATAAATTGGAAGGGTTTTGATTACTGAAATATATTAATTAGATTAGCTCAAAATTACCCTTAACTGTGGAGTTGAAAGGAACAATATAACTGGTAATTGGCCTTGGCCAGAGTAAATAATGCCCTCCTTTTTATTTACATTTGGTTTGCCCATAAACTGCCTACTGGGTTGTATGGAGCTAAGAGGCTAGCAGAAAACTGAATCCCCATCCATCAGTATTAATCTCACACTTTACTGTGGCTCCATCCATTTATCTTTCCGACACAAATTAGAAATTCAGGAGTTTTAACAAATGAGCCTGCAAATGTAAACTTATTAGGCCATATATTTTTACTCCACACTGTGCAGTGCCCTCCACAAAGCTGTCCCTTCAGAGAGTGTTTTCCTATTTTGTGTTATTGATGGCAGCTAACTAATCACATTTTTAATGTTGTCTTTGGGGAGGGCTGTTTGAGTGAATGTGCAAGCTAAACTACCCAGAATAAATCTACCTTATTAAATGCTTGAAATTATGTGTCTTTTACGATAAAGAAACTCTCGAGCATTGTTACATTTGCTAACCTTCTTTTTGCAGGAATCAAAAGACTGGGATTAATTAAAATAATACATCAAAACCAGGGTGTTGTACAGAATGTGTCTATGTGTGAGGGAAAGGCCAAGAAAAATTGGTTAATTGGTCTCTTCATCCCTATTTACTCCCCTCCATCTAAATAGCTTTTAAGTGTTGCTTTCCGAACCGAAACTATAATATTACAGGCCAAGGAGGAAGACTTACTCTGCCTGCTCACTAGACAATGACTATCCCTCTCACCAGGAAATTAGTTCCGATTTTAATAATGCCTTGCAAACAAAGCTCCCAACATCTTCCCCTCCTCCACTACCTCCCAAAAACTGATGATTAAGATTAGATTGCCAAAGTTTATATAGAATTTGAAAATAACATGTGGTTGAAGACCTGCAAAATTGTACATTTATTTAATTGCCTCTGGATAATTTATTTTTCTTAGTGCCGTCAAAAAGAAGTAATTGACATGTGTGGACTTCTTGACAAGCCCGTGGCTTTTCCCTCTAACTGGAGGGAATAACCTCATGCTAGCTAGGACAGCCACACATCATTCAGTAGTGGGTATAGTAATTCCATTATTCCAAGTGTTTGGCAAGGTGATTTAACTCCTGCGGGATTTCAAGAGTAGGTCCTGAATATTACTGATCCCCAAAGCTGATCTTGGACATGACTGCATATACTCTTTTCTTCATTATGGTTCCATTCCCAGAAGCACATGCAAGCATGGCTGTAATTTTAGATTGTTCTTTTTTTAATTTCAAGGATAACAAATGATGCCTGGGCTTGAATAGTGGGAGCAGAGCACATTTGGGAACCAGGGCTCTCCAGAGCACAGCATTTGGAGTCCCCATCATTTCAAGATGTCAAAGGCTCAAAGAGAATTTGTTTTTTTTTTCTTCTTCCACTCTAAAAAAATAATAATTTTGTAAAATGGAACCTAATAGAATATAAAATCTATAGTTTGCAAGTTATTTTTGAAGTACTTGGATATTCTGGTCCATTTGGGATGTATGACCTTGATGAATCTGTCATTTAAATACAATAAACATGTTTTTCATAGAAATGAAAGTGACAAGTATTACAGGATCTTGTAAGAAATATATTTACCGTCCCTTGGCAATCAAAGTTATTCACCATTACTTGGCGGGAAAAAACCATGAAATTTGATTAGTGCTTAACCACAATGTGATGGCTGATAAATTGTCCACACATTTCAAAACTCGACAAGTACACCCAGATGCCACTCCCCACAATTTATTTCTCCACTGCACATCCTCATTTTTCTCTCTCAGTCCCAGTAATCAACAATCTAGCAATTCAGGAGTGAGTTTGTTATTTATCTTGGATTATTTACTCGAAGAGAAGATTTAGATTGTGTCTTCAGCAAATGAATCAACCAAAAAGATGTTGGAGCTTCCTGAATTTAAAGGGAGATTCTTTGGCTGAGGTTAAGTAGACTGACTGTCAGAAGTGAGAAAGGTACCTAGTGTCTCTAGTGAAGAATCTACCAAGTGCTGTGCAACACTGCTAAAAGGATGCTGTCCCTGTCCCTCTGGAATTCACATTATGCTAGTAACAATTCTATGGAGATGAGTTGTGCTTCAAACCACAACTGAATTTATACATCTATATATGTATGTTAAATTATGAATTTGCATCTATAACTCACTGGAGACAGAGACAGAGAAATAGAGAGAAAGGGAGAAAGAGGTGATACTTCCACATTCATTTGGGGTAATTCTCTCATATTTTAAATACGTATCTTGTTAACTTCTATATCCAAAGTGTATGTCTCACTACATATAATATCAGCAGGACTGAAAAGTTGTAAGTAAACTCAAGTCAACAAACAATTCTATTCCATTCAACATTTATTAAACACATAATACATTCAAGGAACTGAGGACACAAAAAGAAAAGTGAAAGTCCCTTCTCTCCTCATATTAGGGGACCATACTGCCAGAAGGGACCTTAGAGATCATCTTGTCCAGAGGCATTAAACTCACATAAACTAGATCCAAATGTAATTGTGAAATATTTAACCAAAAAATTAAAATACAATGGAACAAAGATGGAACATAATGTGTGGTTTTCTAAGTCAATACACATCTTCAGGGGTCTTTATTAGTTTCTTATCTAGTAGCCTCATTGCATTTGACACCACTGATCCAATCCTACTTCTTCATTTACCAGATGGAGAAATTGAGGCCTACAGAAATGAAATGACTTGCCCAAGATCACAGAGACAAGACTTGAATTAAAGGTAAAAAAAAAAAAACTTTTATAATATAAACAATCATTCCTAATTTATCTGTTCTAAAATTTTGGATTTTCTTGTACCAGGTTTTCTTAAAATGGGTCATATCATACCAGAGGTAAATGACCTCTGACCACAGTATATCACAAATGAGATGTATCCACGTTGATCACCTAAGAAAAATGTGTAAAGATGCTTCCCTCTAGTGTATGGCCCCAGAAATGTGCTTACCATACTTTATTGTCAATAAATCAAACCAGGTTACTAGGTAAGTTCATCCCCTATTGTCCAGAAGAATGGGAGACTTCAGTAGAATCATAGGGCTGGAAAATCCCAAAAAGTCATCTGGTCTATTCCTTTGCCTTTTAGTTAGAGTGGCAACTAAATTCCTAGACAGAAAATAATTGATAAGAAAGATTGCAGAACTTCATATAAACATTTCCAAACTTTCAACTTGTATCATAAACCAAATTATTTTTGTCTGTTTCTGAATAGAGATGAAAAACAGATCATTTTTATCTTCTGAATAACAGACACTTACAGAAATAATAGAATTCATCAGCCATTTTCTGAACAACTACCATGTGCAAGATACTATACTAGGTGTTAAAATGGATAAAAAAAATTAAGTTGATGTAGTGCCTGACCTCAAGGAGTTTTTAATACAATATAATAAATAAGATTCACACAAATATATGTTTTATTGCAACACGAAGTATGATTAAATGCTATGAAGTTTAACAAGATACTATGGGAACAGAGGAAAAAGAAAGCAATTCTAGCCTAGAGGAACAGAGGAGTATTCAGGATGACGTATCATTGAAGGTAGGCCTTGAAGGATGACAGGCAGAGATCAAAGGTAGGAATGGGGAGAGTAAAGAATAGGAGAGGAGGATCATGGGATTATAGGCTCAGGGACTGGAGGATTTAAAGCTGGAAGGGACCTGAGCACTCATATAGCCCAGAGTCCTCATTTTACAGGTATAGAAACCTAGAAATTTTAAAGGACTGCTCCAAGGTAACATAGATAGTAAGTACTACCTGGAGAAGACTCCAGGTCTTCCAAGTCCAAACCAACTGCTCTTTTCTGTATACCACACTATCTTCTTAGGTGTGTGTGTGTTCATCTTTGGTTGCCAAAGAAGACCATGACATCAGAGAAGTAATGACATGACTTGCACTTGACTTTATTTTGAGTGAGGGAGGGCTGTGCAGGTCACCAGCCTCACTTCTCCTCCAGAGCCATCTGAATCCAGTGACCAGATATTCTTAGGTACAGAGGTAAGAAAGTATATAACATCCTCAAGGGAACTCAAGCAGTCCAAATTGACCAAGTATACTTTCCTGTATGAAGAGCCTCCAACTCCATCTCCAGCAGACAAGTCATATGTTAGGGGCCCAAAGAACTTTTTAGGCCTTTAGAGACTTTATCCCAAACATATACTACTGTCTCCTAAATCTGAGTCAAAGAACCCTAGGATGAGAAAGAATCCAAAACGTTGAACCAACAGAGTTCCTTTAAAGTTGGAACAGACCAACAAATAAGTTTGCATGTACACAGCAAGAACAATTTCAAGGATAACAAGGCTAAAAGAAGAGACCTTTGTTCTGATATTGAAGCTATTTCCCTGTATAAGGTATAAACATCCCCATTGCTATCGCATTTGAGACTTGATGGAGTATGGAATACTACACTGGTCTCAAGTATTAATTGACTTCTTTTTGCCACCTTCAAGATGATTAATGGAGTCATGATCAAGTTTGGTCTTTAAAGGGGAGAATAGACACATTGGGAAGACAGAAAGACCTAGACCTGACTGATGCAAAGAGGAAATGGGGGAGACAGAAAGACAGACTGCTATTCCCTGGATGAAAACCTGTGTGAATGATTCTTCCACAGAACTATGTTGTCCCAGTAGAAGAGAGACTATATGGTCAGAAAGTTGGCAGTAGCCAGAGATGGCATTGGAGCCACAGAGGAGTTTCTGAAAAACCAAAGGAATTCTGGGAATTCTTCTTGAAAGGAAAAGAAGTTTCTGGATCAAATAAGAGCTAGAGCAGGGGTTCTTTCATTGAATCATGAATACCTTTGGCAGTTTGATAGGTTAATTTTTAAATACATAAAATTAAATATATAAGATTATAAAGGAAGTAAATTATGTTGAAATACAACTTTCAAAATTAAAAAAAATAAGCAAAAGACAAAACCACGAATTATAGAATCTAACCCAGACTTTGCCCTTGATTATTCCTGAGAATTCTATTTACATAGATTAAAATAGTCTTAAGCAGGGAAGTTCATAACCTTGAGTCCTATAAATTGTTTTTAATATTTTGATAAAATATAATTTGGTTTCCTTTATAATCCTATGTATTTCATTTATACATTTAAAAACATTATTCCAAATTCATAGGCTTCACCAGACTGACAAAGGGATCCATGACACAAAAAAAAGCTTAAGAACCCTTTATCCTAGAAAGAAAAACTTTTTATCAACCTCCCCTTCATTCCTCTTTCTAAGGGCCCTCAGTCACAAAGTAGTACTATAAATCTGGAAGACTGCATAGGTCCCTAGAGGAAGTAAGTCTAAAAAGGGAAAGAGAGGTGTCTTAACTGTTTATGGACTGCTATGAATCCTTTATGATTTATATTTTATGTTGGGTTAAAGAAGGACTGTGTAATATCCAAGCCTGAGTTCTTGAATGGGATGGTCCTTTCCATAGATTCTTTTTGCTCATCAAAGAGACAAGTCCCTGATTGCTTCTTGGAGTTGCTTATTCAATGAATGGCCTTACCTCACTCTAAGTAAATAGCTGAATAGGCCAAGGCCTCCCAATGCATCCTGGACCTTCTCTATGCCATCCTGATGTATATATCTGGTCATTGGATCCAGATGGCTCAGGAGGGGAAAGTGAGGCTGGTGACCTGCACAGCCCTCCCTCACTCAAATCAAAGTCAAGTGCTAGTCATGTCATCATTTCTCTGATGGCATGGTCTTCTTTGGCAACGAAGGACGGATACAGAGCTGTGAGTTGACTGAGCTGCCTGAATGGGGACCCAGCTAGCTAGGTAACTCAACTCATCTGCTGTCTTCTGTTCCCCAAGACCTTCCTTTTCCTCTCCAAAGGAAGGTAATGGATGGCCAGAGGATACCCAGTTAACTTGGGGTTTACTGACTGGATTTCTTTCAGTCTCTTCTCTCTCTCTCTCTCTCTCTCTTCCTTTCTTTCTTTCTCTCTCTTTCTCTCCCTTTCTTTCTTTCTTTCTTTTTTGTCTTTCCTGAAACCTTAAACTCAGTGCACTCTGAAGCCCATAGATTGCACACCAATAGGTCCCTTCTGAAACTCCACTTAATGACTGTTTTCTGGACCCTCCTGTCTTCAGAGTGATTATCAATAGCAACAACTGTTGCTCTTTCCCTCCCATCTTGATTTACTTATTTTTTCTTTTGCTCATTAAAGGGGCCATTCCCTACTTCAATAGAGAGACTTTTTAACTGAATGGTTTTACCTCACTCTAAGTGAGTCCATTAATAGTCCAAGGTCTCCCACTGCCTCCTGGGATACTTTCCACAGAATTTGCTGGGGCAGCTACATGGTTCAGTGGATAGAGTTGCACTTGGATTCAGGAAAACCTGAGGACAAATCTTGCCCTTGCCTCTAACAAGTGTTCTGACCATAGGTAAGTCTTTTAACCTCCTGGTCTCAATTTTTTCATCTGTAAAATCAAGTAATAATAGTTCCTACCTACAGGGTTATCGTGAGATAAGATGTAATGACACATGTTAAGTTACAAATCTTAAGGAACTATGTAAATGCAATTGATTATTGTGTTACTAAAATTAATAACAAAAAGAGATTAAGTGACTTCAGAGAGTTACCCAGCAAGAAGACTGCAGGAATTTAAGGAAAGGTTGGTGAAGAGGTAGAAACAGGGGGTGTATAGATCATTTCTTCAAAAAGGTTTGAAATAAAGGGGAGACATAAAAGTGGCAGCCCAAGGGGGTATTGGTAAAACTTGCATATGGGATTTTTTTTCCAAGATAGAGAAGGCCTATGTATGGATAAAGGCAGAGGAGAAAGAATCTATGAAGAAGGACAAAGATTTGCTTCTAGTAGGAAGACCCTATTCTGTTTACTACCGCAGCTTGTTTCCCACAAATACTCGCAGCATCCATTGTAAGAGTGAGATCGAAATAAAATAGTAGTGAGGAAAACACCAAGGGAAGAAATGTGACCGAGACTGCTCACACTTCTGATGCTGCTAGAGTCCTTCAGTCTGCTCTAACGTCCCCACGGAGCTCCACCGTAGAGACAGCATTGTTCACCTGGCTCCTCAGAGAGCCCAGCAATTTTCATGAGTCTGTTCTCTGCTTCTCAGCAGCGACTCGAAGTGATTGCTTGTTGACATCCCATCTATCTGAAGGGTGCTTCTGTTTCATCAATTTTGCCTTGAATTCTCTGAAACCAACAAACTCTTATCTGTTGGGTTGGGTAGTTTTTGCTAGGTGATCAGCTTTATTGCTAGATTCCATGCCCCACTGGGGAAGCAAGGCACACCAAAATATTTATAGCAGTGCTTTTTGTGATATCAGAGAATTAGCAGCTAAGTAGATGCCCATCTGCTTGGAAGGGCTAAATAAAACCATGGTATATAAATGTAATTGAACATTTCAACCCTGTAAGAACTGATGAATACAGAGATTCAGAGGAACATAGGATAATTTATATGACCTGATGCATATTGAAATACACAAAAAAATAGGAGAATGATAAAGATTAACAACAATTTAAAAGGAAAAAAAATTATGAAGCAATGCTGTGTAATTTATAATGCCTCTACTCCTTCATTGGTGAGGTGGAGGACTATGGATGTGGAATGTTGCATATGCTATTAAATGCGGTCCATGTGATTTTGTTTTGTTTTTTCTATTTTAATCTTTAGGGTTAGGAAGATTTGTGAGTAGACAAAAGAGTGAGGGGTATATTCAGAAATTAGCTTGATACAAAAACAAAGTGTATCAATGAAAATAAGTGAATGAAAAAATATTAAAGAAAATGTTGTTTGGGAAGTTTCAATTATCCCTAAGCCCCCTAGACCTCTCTAACTTAAAGAAAGACATAAGACATCTCTCTCATTATCTCTTGCCAAAAACCCTGCCTAGGCCTACTGCAATATTTGTGGTCCTTCCTAAGACTCCATGAGTATGGAATCAAACTGCAGAAATGACTCCTAAAAGCAATCCAAGGCACAGAAATTCACTAGGCAAGGAATGTGCCAATATCACACTCAGAACCACTCAGGTACAAAATGTTTTTGTTCAGGAAGGGAAAAGATTCACAAAGACTCACTATCATTCATGTTTTCATTAGTTCATTAATTTTCCCAGTTTCTGTGTCAAAAGGGGGGCTTCCCCCCTCCTTAAGTACTTAACATATAAAATCATCCACTAGTGATACCTTCTGATACGCTACAACAGATTTTGAATCTTAAACTAAGACAGAGAAATTGTTATAATAACTACCCAACTCAAAGGGAATAGTTGAGACAGACATAATAAAATGGAGCTTAAAAGAAGTGCAAATAACTCAGCAGAAAGAAAATGAGAAAGACGTAAACGTGTGAAAAATAAGTAAAGGGGAAATGTGTGCAAGGAATAATGTGACTCAAGAGCACGGGCTGGGACATGGTAGAAATAGAATATTGTTATTTAAATTTGAAAGCAATTGGTAGATAGGCATAAAGCCCATGATGAGAAAAATTGGGAACCACTGAAGAAATATTGTAAGAGTAATTTAAGTTAAATAATAACTTAAAAAGATGATTTCAATTATTGGGGTAAAATGGATGAAAGCAGTTAGAGGCATACAAGTCGATAGCTAAGTCCTAGACTATTGTTAGAACTATGAGAAAAGAGAAGAAGAAATCGATCCATGAAATGTAATATATGAAAAAAAAGAAATGTACGTAATAACTTTATCATATATTTAAAAAGAATAGATTTGCAGTTTCATGTGCAATCATCTTTTTTTACTATATTATATTACAGAAATGCTTGTTTTATTCCATAAATTGAAATAAAATAAAAACAAGAAGCCATAGCAAAAAAAAAATGTCATGTATGAAACAAGATTTGATGATAGACTGGAACCCAGAAAATAAAACCAAGATGATGAACCAAAGCTACTCATAAGATCTGGAGTTAGAGATGGAGAATTGCCCTGCCCTGAAGACCAGTCAAAATGTTACGGTCCCTTTCAATTCTATGGTTTGTCAACATTAAACCACTTACTACCTTCTTTTTTTTTTTGCTCTTTACCTTGATATCTACTCTGTCCCCAAGAGAGAGTTCTCTTCTATAGCTCTATATCTATCTCTTTGATACTTCCACTACTCTTCCTCCTCCCACCCTGTAATGACGAGCATCAGCTGAGGCTTTGTGGCCAAAGATTTTTTTCCTTGAGCACTGGTCTGATCGTATCAGTGCCCTACCCAATAAAAATCAGTAGCTCTGTATTTCCTCTAGGATAAAATAGAAACTTGTCTGCTCAGCATTTAAAACCCTTCACAATCTGATCCCAACCTTTTTCCAGACTTATTTATTATTCCCCTTCCTTCACTCTATGATCCAGCCAAGTTGTTCTTGCTGTTTGTCACACACAACACTTTATTTCCTATGTCTGTGCCCTTGATTCTTTCTCATGTTTGGAATGCATTTCTTTCCCTTCTTCCTAATTTGCTTATTTTTATAGATAACGCTATCATTTCAGGCATCTGGAGCTCAAAACATGCACAGCATCTTTGACTTCCAAAATGCATCTTGATATATATGTCCACTCCCACTGCTACCACCCAAGTTTTCACCCTCATTACCTTTTGCCTGTACTCTTATTCTCCTCTTAACTGGTCTCTCTACTCCCAATCTCTTCCTATTCCAACCTGTATTTCACCCTGCTGACAAAGTCATGTTCTTAACACGCAGGGCTGATCATATAACCACCTTGCTCAGAAATGTTCAGTGGTTATCAAAGGTCTTGCAGATCTCATCCTGTCTTTTCTTTCTTCTGTGGTATTTGTCTCTATATTACACAGATCCTTGGTCCTGGAACACTGCACTCTGTACCACTGTATTCATTTCTGTCCATTGAAATCCTTCTCCTTCTAGTTTCAGTCCAAGAGTTACTTCCTCAATGATGCTTTACCCAATTCTCTCAGCTAGAAGCAATCCCTCCCTTCTGACCTTTATGAACCTCTTAGTTCACTCTGTTTCACCTTTTTGTATGAACTTAATTATATCACATCATTTCAGAATTGTGTACATGTCTCCCACTCGCCTCCGCTAGACATTAGCTCCTTGACGGCACACAATATATCACTATATTTCCCTAGAACCTAGTTTTATTATTGCAAGATGTAATTTGTTTGTTAAATTGAATTATATTCAAGTTGATTTCTCGTGAAAAAATGTAGTATGGCTTCCTTAAGAGGTAAACAACCAAGATTTTTAAAGCCATAAGTCTTTCAATTAATCTAAAATTTCAGGTGACCAACTAAAATAAACTCTGTAGCAGTAAGTGCACTCCTGTAAAAATTTTCAGAATTATAAACAGTAGCTGCTAGCATCTCAGTGTCTTCCCTGAAACAAGCTACAAGACATTCTGGTCAAGATGGCAGTGTAAGAAATTATGACAGATGATTTTAGAGGCTTATATGAACTGATACAGAGTGAGGTAAGGAAAAACAACTTTGACTTTAGAAAACTAATAATGCAATGAGCAACCATGCTCCACATGATCTATAAGGAACCATGTTACCTACATTGTGACAGGTAACTGATGTTAAGGGATATATACATTTTCGGACAAGTTCACTGTATGAATTTATTTTGCTTAACTATGCTTACTTATTACAAAGTTTTCTTTTTTTTATTGGGAAGTGGAATGGGATGCTGGTGAGAGAATAACGATAGTGATGAAAAATGAGACATAATATTTATTAAAATGCATGGAGAAGAATAGGGAGTTACAAGGAAGTACAGAAAATCAGGACAGTTTTGAAAGTAATGGAGATTTTATTATATACTTTCTGATGAAAGCAAGAGATATGAAATAAAAATTCACAATTAATAGAATTCTCTTTTGTGTTTTTTTTTTTTTGAAAAAAAGCTATAAAGTAGTCCACCTATCCTGGAGCCACCTTAAAAGCATACTTAACTGAAAATCTTTGAATACCATCTTCACCGTTGATTTAACATTACACATAGAACACATTAAGAGCTTTAAACGAATTCGAGTTGAAGTAATCAGTGAGTTTCTGTGTCAATATGCTGTGACTACAAAGAAGAGGGCCTGATTTTCTTCTGGGGTCATGGGAAATAGTCTTATCGCTTTCTAGTCACATTTCATAGCTTTTAAATGGACATCAAAAATGGTTCTTATTCTAATACTTGCAAAGGGTTTATTGTTGAGGCAAGTTAATAGTATAGCCTGAATCAAGTTGGACATAATACACAGAAGGACTTAGGAAACATGTATCTTACATACCATTCAACAAGGCTTATTTGATTTAGTGTTCTGTACCCAGGAACTTCATCCAATGTTTTTAATACCATTTCAAAAGGAACCATTTGAAACCTTGATTAAAAATGTATACTTGTATGTCAGGCTGCTATGTTATCAAGGCATTGGAATGTGCTTTTTCAAGGCCTGTTATACAATTTTTTGGAGCTTGACGAGTAGAAACTAAGAAGCATTTTTTTGTGGTCTGACCCCCATAGCTATTCCAACCAACCTATCCATATATTTGCCATACCTACAAGATTATAGAAAGAAGTACAATTATCAATGGGGAAAGCACATGAAGATATACACCAGTACCAAACTGTAAAATCAGTTTAGGAAGTGCAACCATAGTTGTCTTTCCTAGGTTTTTAATTATGTGTTTGTTTGCCATGGTAGCCTAATTTAGTCAAGTAGATGAGCCAACATTAAAAGCTGGGAGGAGAGGTAAGTAATCCCCAGGGTGGGCTGCTTGTGCAGAGAGTTTAAAAGCCACATGTACAGAAGCAAAAGGCAAAGCACATTGGAGAAGGGGGTCCACATGATAAACAGTGAAAGGCTAGCAAATCAAATTTTTCACAATTAGTTGAACAACAACTGTGACAGGTTCAGCGCTTAGCATTTTCATTTGTGTGCTCAAATTTGGTTATCCGTCCTCTTTTATGCAAATGTGATGTGACAGGAGAAGCTGGGAGCACTGAAGCAGGCCGATCATTCACAACAGGGGCTAGGTCTGTACAGCTGAGAGGCCTGGATTAAATGGACTGAATGCTGATGGATAAATGACACGAGGCTCCCTGAAAGCCTCATGAACTGATTTAAAACTTCTAAGGGAGGATGCCCAGAACATAATTATGCTTTATGTCCCAGCCTAAACTGTCAAAAATAAAAAGATAAAAGAAGAATATAAATTATAGCAAATTAATATTATCTGCATTTATAATTTAGTTCAACCCAACATGTTTATTGCATGTTAGAAAATAGAAAAGACTGGGAAACCACATCTTTACACTTCAGAATTCTTTTATGATAAAAGCAACCTTTTAAAAGTAAGGCATAGCAAAAAGACAATTGAAGAACTCCTACTTCTTAAAGGGATGCTGCTGGCTAGGCTGCTCTCTGTACAATATCGGTACGGGATCTTGATTTTTCTTTAAATTGATCATGACTTCATAAAACTACAATGATTTCTTAAAGTACGTTAGAACTATGAGGATGACTTCTTGTACAGTTATTGTGAGAGCACTTTTAAGTATATATGCAGTTATTTCTAGGACTTTTGATGATGTCTATGGCCTATTGAGTAGAAAAGATTCTAAGTTTTAGGAAACACAGGAGTTTATCATCTAGTATGATACCAAGGAGAGTGGCAGAATTTTATTTCCTAAAGATTTCTCAATTTAATTCAACAAATATTTACCGAACGCCTACTGTGATGAAAACACTTTGCTGGGCACCATGGGGGACACAAAGGAGTTTATTGTCTAATAGCAGAGATAAAACATGCTCACAAATTACTGTAACAGATTACAATATGTGCCATGAGAATTCTAGTACAAAGTAAACAGTGTTCACAATATACTATGGATTCAGAAAAGTGAAAAATCACTCTTAGTTGAAAACTCAGAAAAGGTTTTTTGAAAGTAGAATCATATGGAATATAGGTAATATTTTGGGAGGCAGAAATGGTTGGTAGAAGGTATTTTGGGTAGAGGGAACAGTATAATCCAAGATACAGAGATACAGAAAGTATTCAGAGCAGCCCGAGAGATGAGCAGGCTCTCTTGTCCGTGCCTCCAACATTTATCAGTGGTTGTACTTTAAATGGATAGTAACAAAGTGAGTATCACCACCACACTAATAAAAGGTAAAAGCAAAGCTCATTGTACAGCTTATGTATTTCACAGTGAGATTTATTGGAGGCAATGATACAAGCTGGATTTAAATGGATAGCAAAATGTGGCTGCTGTGAGGGCTGTCTTGAGTGTTTTCTGTTAAGAAACACATTCCTCTAGGCCTATGCTAGTCATCTGAATACAAAGTATCCACATGAGAGATTTCAGGACAAATCTTTGTCACTGTGCTTTGGGGGTGATTTGCCCTTGTGCAGTCAGAGAAAAAGCCTCTTTCTGATGCAGCTAAGTAGAAACGTCTTGATTTTGATTTGGTCTTACAGGTTTAGAGGACCACAAGCCACTGGTAGCTAAGATCATGGGCAGTCTTTCTGAAAGCATATTTGATCTGTTGAGCAAGTTTTCTTTGATGGACATATAACGTTCTCAACAACCTTAGACAAGGGTGGCTTTTATTTGGACAGGAGGCCTGAAGTAGGCAATTTTTCTCAATTACCCAAAGATGGCCCTAGAAAAAGTTACTGTTCCCTTCACGTGGCAGAGTATAGCCTACAATTAGGCTTCTCACAAACATTACGGTAGGGGTGGGGAAATAACTAATGTACTTTTAGCAACATGCTAAGAATTTAAAAGATCAACTTAAATCCATTAAATCTTAATCTGCAAGTGAAACTTTTTTGTCATAATATAGAGACTGATCAACAGTGGCCCAGTCCTTCAAGCATATGTTGTATATTATGCCTAGTGTCAACTCACATGGAGCCTTGCTGAGTTTGCATCAGGAAATGCTTGGTAGAGATCCTTTGTCTCCCCCATTTTAGAGCATGCTCAGATACTTTCTTACTTTGCTGTCATCTTGTCTCTTGGTGATGAAATTGGATGTTAAAGCAGAACTCAATGTGCTTACAGACAAAAGTCTCTCTCTCTCTCTCTCTCTCTCTCTCTCTCTCTCTCTCTCTCTCTTTATATATATATATATATATATATATATATATATATATACATATATATACATATATATATATATATGTATATATATATATATATATATATATATATATCTGTCCCTCTCTCTGTCTCTCTCTCTCTGTCTCTCTGTCTCTGTCTCTGTCTCTCTCTCTGTCTTTCTCTCTGTCTCTCTGTCTCTGTCTCTCTCAAAGGAGGAAGAAGGAAGAAATGCTATAAAACTCTGGGTGGGGGAGCTTCTCTTTAACGTGATCATCATGTGACCACAAACACTTGGAGCTTTTGTTTCTTCTGTATTTATTAAGTTTCTTTTCTGACATTTGGTGAAGGAATTCAGGGTAGGGATGGACCAGATTTTGACCATGTGAGTTTTAAATGATTAGAAGAGCAACCAGAGGTCCTGCAATAAATTCATGGCAAAGTCAGCCCACAGATATGTTAGCCATGCTCAGTGAAGAGCCTGTCCTAAAGAGTAATCTCTAAGAGTATTCCTTCCTTCCCTCCAGCCTGGCAGTGAATCCACCCAGCAACCAATATGACACATCCTACAAGTAAGGGAATGATTTGGCAATCATCTAGACAACAGACAGAAGTGACCTTAATGGAGGGAATGCTTATAGTGATCACCTCAAGTTGGAGTCCATTATCCCCAGAAACTGAGCGAATGTGTAGAGAATAAGTGAGGTTTGGACAGATATCTTGGTACTTTAGCTCTTCTTTTGTCTTTTCAATAAATATCCCTTTGTGACAGTTATTGATGCCAACTGGTAAATATGATGCAGAGGCAGTTATCATTGGTTAGATATTAAGGAGCTTTCAGTAGATTAACAAATATTGGGGAAATAACTGCTTCCATCCCCATGTATTCTGAAATCCAGGGGCACCAGCTTTCTTACTGTTTGTCACACCAGTTATTCTCTCTGTTCACTGTAGGCATTTGTACTGGCTATCTCCCATACCTGGACTTCTCTCTTTCTTCATGTCCTGCCCTGTCTTCCTTCAACTTCTGACTCAAAGTCTGTATCCTACAAGAAGTCATTCCTAACCCATCTTCATGCAGATGCCTTCACCTTGTTAGCATAGAGTTCTTCTCATGTTGTTCCTCCATTAGACTGAGTTCCTTGAGAACAGAAACTCTTTTGTCTTTCTTTGTATTCTCAGCAGTCTTAGCACAGTGTCTACCACATAGTAGGCACATTATTAAATGCTTGCTCACTGACCCATGGACTGACTGATTGACTGACTAGACAAATTATATTGCAGGGAATGCATTTGATGTAAGCTTATGCTCTATAGCATTAGAAAAACACTCCCATAAAAAAAGAAATTCAAAATAACCTCACGGTCTTACATCAGACTCAGTAAAGTGGCAGAGATGACAAAATATGGTCATAGTTAATGTTGGAATGCTTGTGGAAAGATAGACACACTAATGAGTTACTGGTAGAATTGTGAATCAGTACAGCTTTTTAGAGAAATAATATTGAACGATGCAAATAAACTGACTAAAATATTCAGAGATTCAACCAAGAGATTTCACTGAAAGGCTCCAAGTAGGTCATTGATAAAAAAGAAAGTATCCGTATACACCAAAATACTTATAAAAGCACTTTTATAACAGAAAAGAACTGGGGAAAAATTAGATCAGAATGTCTAAACAGACGGTGGCAAATGAATGTCAAGGAATATTACCGTGCTGTAAGAAATGACAAAAATGATACAGAAAAGCATGGAAAGACTTACATGAACCAATGCAGGGTAAAGTAAGCTGAACCAAGAAAATTACATGTGCAATAACTATAACATGTAAATGGAAGGATAAACCACAAAAAAAAAAATCAAAAGTGAATGTTGTAGAATTACAAGGAATATCATGGCCCTAAAGAAGACACCTCCCTCATGGGTGCTGAACAAGGTGTGTAAATATTTTTAGACTTTTCTTGATCTATTGATCAATTTTGCTGACTTTTTTCTCATCTTTTAAAAAAATTCTTTTTCTAAAAATCGTTCTCTGGGAAGGGGGAGAAAGGGAATATAGGAGATATAAAAATCAAATATATCCATAAGATATTTGCTTTTAAAAAATTGACACCCTCAAATCCTTAGTGGCTTCTAGAAGTCTGAAGGGAGCTGTCAGTAGCTGAATTCTAGATGATGGGAGTTATCGCTAACTGAACCTCTCGGTCTTAGTGGGAGTTGAAAGAATGAGCCCCAAACATATCTACATGACAGTGGCAAAGAATTAGATACCTACTGACTGAAGAATGACTGAACTGCAGCACATGGATGGAAATAAAATATAACTGCACCACAAACAACAATCACATGATAGGAACTGATCTTTACTAAAGTATATGAAACTGGGAAAATAATATATACAATAACTACAACAATGTAAATATAACAAATAAAAAAATAAAATGAAAGCAAAGGCTTGTAATTATATTAACCAAGGTAAACCCAAAGAAGTGATGAGAAAGCATACCTCCTTCCTTAATTTACAGAGATATTAGACAATAGGGATGAAACATTTCATAAACCATCATATTCCATTGATGTGTGGAATAGTTTTATTTATTTGCTTTTTAAAATTCCTTTCCTTTTCATTCTTTGTCACAAGGGGTAGTTGATTGGGTAGGCGATGGCAGAGGGATATATTCAGAAACAAGGTGACATAAGAAATAAAATTACAATGTAAAAAGTAAATAAAAATATATTTTGTAAAGTTATCTTCGGATTTCAAAGAAATCACTTCTTAAAATATACAATGAAATCACTGATACTACCTGCTATCATCATTGACTTGACAAACATTTTAAGTTATAAAATTTATTCTCAAATAAAAATGCAAGCAAAAAAGGGGAATAAACTTTTATTAAACACCTACTATACTCCAGGCACTGTGATAAGCAGTTTACAAATATTATCTTACTTGTTCCTCATAATAATCCTGGTGGGTATGTTATATAATTATCCTTATTTTACAGTTGAGGAAACTGAGGCAGATAGAGGTTAAGTGACTTGGCCCAGGGTCATACAGCTCGTAGTCTCTGAAGCCACTTTTGAATTCAGGACTTCCTGACTCGTGACCAATACTTAGCCACTGTACCACTTAACTGCCTTTCCATAGCCATACTTGATTCATAGACTGCTCCCATTGAGGAAGGAAATCTCCCAAAATGGAGGTGGTATGGGAGGTTTTTGTTGTATGATGATAACAAATAAATAGATCCAATCATATGTATGAATTTTGTCCATCAGTTAACTTTACTATTGCAGGTAGAAGTGTGAGTGTGTGTGTGTGAGTGCGTGTGTGTGTATGAGTGTGTGTATGTGAGTGTGTGTGTGTGTACACATACACAGGCACTCTAGGAACTGTGCTAAGTGCTAGAAATGAAACCTATATCCATATATATATATACACACACATATATATGTATATATTCCTCAAGCAATTTACATTCAAATAGTCTATTGGGAAAGAAAATGTACATAAATTACTACATTATCCATACAAAGTTGAAGAAAATAGCCTTAGAACAAAAGATAAGAGCAGGGGCAGGATAAAGAAAGGCATCCTGTAAGAGGTAGACCTTGGATTGAGTCTTGAGTGGTGTCAGGGATTCTGGCTGATAAAAACACAGAAGCACAGAATACCGAGCATAGCAAAATTTAACAAAACTGAGGGTATTATCAGATAACTCAGGTGAAGCATGGGGTACATAAGAGGTAGTAATAAGAAAAGTTGAAGAGATCCTGGGACATATTAAGAAAGATCAAAAATGCCAAGCTTGGGAACTGGAACTTGTCTCAGTAATGGGAAGCTACTCAATTCAACTAATGTCTATGAAGTGCCAGGCCTTGTGCTGAAGGCTTTGCTGAATGGTTTAATTTGGTCTTATGTGGAAGTAGGGCTATCCTCTGATTCCTTCCAAGATTTTTGACTATGATTCTTGTACTGTCTAACTCTTTTTCTAGCTCTTGGGCATGTTTCATGTGACATAGCATAAAGCATGAGGAAAGATATTAGTGATTTTAGATAGATGTGTAATTAATGTCCATTTTGCATTATATAGGAAGGAAGGGAAGATGGAGAAAGGATAAAAGAGATAAGATGGCAAAAAAAAAACCCAACCCCACACTGTTTTGATGAATTCAAAAACAGAAATAGATAGATTGATAGATAACTGAATAAATGAATACATGAATAAGGATCAGTATGAAAACAGGACTTCAGAAGGCATGGCCTTTTGTGGTTATTTGTTTTGTAAATCAAGTTTTGACTGTGTGTGTGTGTGTGTGTGTGTGTGTGTGTGTGTGTGTGTGTGTGAACTTAGTATGGATCTCAAGCACATAATCCTCTGCTGTGGAATTTACCATAAAGAAATTCAGAAAATACTAACTAGTATCACATTTTATTAATATTTAAAGACATACCAAATCTTTTAAAAAAGAAAAAGACTGATTCTTGTTCTTTGTACAAAAGAAGAAACAACTACTAAAATAAGAGACATCAAACCTTATAAAAACAAAAGTTGGAATTGGATTATTAATGAAGCACTCAGTGCCAACTAAAGCCCTTTATAAAGAGCAAAGAATTCTCACTGTCCCCAATGAACTTCTCTTTTATATTACAGAAGGAGAAATCAAGGCAGAGAAGTTTTAAAAACAACAAATACTCAGCTAGAACTTTGTGTGATGCCACAAGTAGAATACAAGCACTCTTTCCTCTTTTTTATGTTCCTATTCCATAGCTCCCATTTGTAGAGATTGGAGTGGTATTCAAAGTCAGTCAGCATTGATGAGGTCTATTTTAGGAGTTCATTAACTGAACTAGAGAAAGATAAATTAGCCCTATGGTTTGCCATGAAGGATATCTGCCTTTAGTTATACATAGTACATCTGTCCACAAATCCTAACTGCATGTGACAGACACAGCAGCCATTTCACAACACTTAGAATTTGAATTACATTTTTATTTCTGTAGCCCATCTGACTTTACCTTTTTAGAAGGAAAACAAAAGCAGTGATGCATTTTTAATCTATAAATGCACTTCTTCACCATATAAATGGGTAAAACCAAACCATTCCACCTCAGCTAACTAGATCCATGCAGGGAAAGGGTCAGCCTACTCCAGCAGCATAACACTCAACTAATAAGGCCGATCTGCTAAGCAATAGATGCACAGAAAGTGATACACAAAGGTCATGATGCTAATTCTGTCCCTATGCTATCAACAAGAACCTATTGCTTATTTCTACAACTCAATAAACCCAACTGTTAAAATGCTATGGATACAGATTCTTTGCTATTTTTCTTCCTTTCTGTTGTTTTGCCTGAAAATGTTAGCCAAATCTTTTGTAAACAAACTTCTCTGACTGAAAGCAATGTGTATCTTTTGTGACACAGATTCTTCTGGTGGGAAGGACTCAAGCTACATGACCCCATTGTCACTCCACCTCACCTACCTGCCAGATGTCCCATGCCTTACATCTTAGCATCTCTTGAAACTTTTCTACTTTCCAAGATCTTGAACATCACTTTCTTCTGTCATTCTTGGCTCTCTTTTCCATCTTAAATCTCTCCTTAGCTACTGGATTCTTCTCTGCTGTCTATATACACATCCGTGTCTTTCCTATCCTCAAAACCTTCATTTGATCTGACCATGCCTCCTATATAGATCTCCTATAATGTCTCTCCTCCCTGTCGTGGCTGGACTCCTTAAGGAAGTCAATCTTACTAGATGAAATCATTTACATTCATTTCATCGGCTTATAAACATTCAACAAATAAGCTTATGATCTAATCATTTAATTGAAACTTCTCTCTCCAAAAGGATTTGCCAATCAATACCAGCAATTTTTAAATTTTTTTCGGTCCTCAGCCTTCTTGGGTTCTCTCCAAACTTTGGCATTATCGATCCCACCATCTCTTCTTGAATTCCCCCTCCTCTTTAGATTTTCATGACCCTATTCTCTGCTGCTTATCATACTGTCTGACCACTGCCCAATGTCCTTTGATGGGTGTTCATCCAGGTCCCCCCTCCCTGCCAACCACATCCTTAAGTCTATGTCCTGTCTTATATCTCACTTGACCCACTAATGAATCAACAAGCATAAATTAGGCACTGTACTGAGTACTGGAAATTCAAAGAAAGGCAAAAACATGATCCCTGAACTCAAGAAACTCACATTCTAATGAAGGAGACCTGAAAAATGCAAATACAAGATGTATACATTGTAAATGAAAGGTAAAATCAGAGGGAAGACACTGGGAGTTTGAAAGACGAAGGGAGAAGGTGTGAAGACTGGGAAATTCCTCTTGCAAAAGTCAGATTTGAGCTGATTCTTGGAGGAAGCCTGGGAAACCAGGAGAGAGAACTGAGGAAGGAGAACATTCCAGGTAAAGCATAAGAAGACTGAAAAGGTAGGAAAGGGATAGATTGTAAAGGGCTTTAAAATCTAAACAACGAATTTTATAACTGACTATGGAGTCACTTGCATTTATTGAGTGAGAGAGAGGAGTGATGTGTTTTGGCAGAAGTGGGGGAATTTGAGTCAGGGAGATGAACCAAAGGGTTTTTCAACAGTCCAGGCATGAGGTGGTCAAGGTCTACATCAGAGTACTCTGTGGGTAGAGAGTAGGGTACTTACATGAGAGATGTTTTGAAGGTGAAAACAGGGCTTGGTATGGTACTGGAGATGTAGGGTAAGTGAGATTAAAGACAATAACACCAAGGTTTTGGGTCTATATGACTGGGAGGATGGTGGTAACCTGGACAAGAATAAGAAAATTCAGAACAAGAGTGAGTTTGGGGGGATAGATAAATAGTTCTGGTTTTGCACATATTGAGTTTGAGATATCTATGGGATATCCAGTTCAAAATGTACCAGAAGCAGTTAGTGAGAATGGTTAGGGCTAAATAGATAAAGATCTAAAGAATCATCAGAATAGAGATGATAGTTGAACCCATTGGAGTTGATGGGATCAGAAAGCTCACTCACAGTGGGGTCCAGCTCTTAAATCTATGTGAAAGGACACTGGCCAGACGACACTATAAACGCCTCAGGTTTCGCTGTATTTGCTACTACTGGCAAATATATGTAAGAAAAATAGAATTGTGATCCAGGAAAATAGAGGGATCATAGAATCATAGATCTAGAGTGGAAAGGGATCATAGAGATCATTAGATCCAAGCCCCTCATTTAACAGATAAGGAAACAGAGACCAAAAAAGCTGTGACTTGGCCAGGGTCATACAGCATGTAAAATATCTAAGGTAGGATTTTAATTCTGTCTTCCTGCCTGAAAACCAGTTCCTACATATCAGATTTGCTTTCTTCCTTAGCTATTTTTTATTGCTCTACTTCATTTATCATTTACATAGTAATCAAAAACAATTTGGCGATTAAAGTATGCTTTGTTTCCCCAAGTTCTATAAACATTTTGTGGGGGGTCTTTTGGAGATGGAGGCAGTAAGGAGGTAACACAACTTGGGAATGGGTTTTGGGAGCACAGAATTCCTGTCAGGAATCATACCAGAATTAAAAGGAATTTTGTAATACTAAATCAGATAGTCAGTTGGGACCATATATTTTGAATCAGCACCAACAGCAAATAGTCAAAAGAAAAGAATTGCTACAATTTGGGGGGCATTCTAGATGGCTTTTGTTGGCCTCATGGCTAGGTGTGGTGACGTGTAAGATGTCAGCCAGCCTTTGATAGTGTGTAGAAATCAGTGAACCAGGCTTAAACATTCCTAACCTGGAGACTCATTCAAGCCTACCTCTCACTTTGCTAAGATTAAGTGTTTTCCAGGTTGTTAAATAATCAGTACTCTTCTCCTCATTCTCAAGTCCTCACCATTTGTCTAGGGATGGAGCCTGAACCTAAGGCAGCAAGAAGGGTCACAAAACATTTGCTACTTTTCTCGGAATTATCTATATACTGTCCACGCCTCATAACCCTTACACAATGATACATCTATGTGGAAGAAGAAAAATCCTGAGGAATAGTTAGAATACACTTGTTTTTATTTCCTAAAAACTAGTTTAAAATTCCCTCAAAGGAATAAATGAGTTTCTTCTTAGTGTTCCAAAAGTGGCATAAAAGAGAAGAAAAAAATGGAAATAAATTAAAATTAAATTCATTCCCCCCACCTTCTTTGAGTAGAAAACATAAGTAAATTCTCAAAGAACCAACACCCAGGATACCTCATTATGAGACATATTGAGGCAAATGAATTGGACTTCAGAGAAAAGCAACAACCGGAAATGTCTGAGAAGAGATTAAAGAAGTTAAATAAGTCACTTGGACAAGGGACACCGAACAGTTTAATCACTAATGGATAAGAGATGAAAGAACTACGTAGTAAATTACAGTCAGTAATAGTGATTTGGATAAGATTTCTGATTCTTTGGATAAAGGAAAACTAGTATCATCTACTCTCAGGTTGAGATTTGGGCAACAAGTTTAAATTATCATCTCCTGTTTAAATGAAGTCAAATAAATAGAAGGAAAAGTCCTATTCCACAGAGTAAATGTGGTAGAGAGGAAAAAGCACCGGCTCTGGAGTCAGACAACCTGGGTGAAATTCCACCTCTTACTAACTACTTCTATGACCTTGGAAAAGTCACAATCATCTTGGACCCCACTTTCTACATATGTAAAATGAGAGTTGGACTTATGGCCTCGAAAGTCTCTTGTAGCTCTAACTCTAAGTTCCTATGTATAAACTGAAAAGTGGGCCCTTGTGGTTCTAACAGGATAATGAAGAACATTCAGGCTAGACTTCCACTTAAAAGTTTCTGAAATTCCCTTCTTAGGAATTCCCTTCCTTCCTATAAGGGCTTAGGAGCTACCTCACCTTCCCCAAGACCCACAGATGAACGAGATTAAACCTCAGATCTCTACTAGTATTTTCTTCATATTTCTTCTTTGCAGTTATAATTTTATAATATAGATATTTATGTCTTTTATTTCACACCTTAAACTATAAACTTTTATAGGTTAAAATAATAAGATATTATTCATTCAATCAGTAATTACTTGACTAATAAACTGTTTGGTTGAAATAATGTGGTTTTTTTTTAGATACACTTGTTTGTGAAGTAGGCATTTTAGGTCTTTCAGTTATAACCAGCAAGGGGAATTTATGATCATGGCAGAAACAGTTTATGCAACAAAAATTCAAAGCTTTTGTTAGAAACTCAAATATATTAGGAGGGACAATGCAGGAATAGAATGGAAATGTTCTCTAGGCTTCCTAGAACTTTTTCTGGATCCAAATCAAATTTCCCTTTTAGAGTAAGACACTGATAAGGGGAGAATAAGATGCAGGATAGGAAGACATACTACTCAGAGACATTATGGAATATTGGAAAGAGTAAGGAGTTTCCATGTCTGTAAAATAAGGTTGGATTAGCTGACCTCTGAGATCCCCCTCTGACTCTACACATATGATCATGTAATCCAAATTGCCTGCTTCAAGCAACCATTTTATTGCCACAATCATAGCCATCCTCAAAGGGAACAGAAAAGATCAAAGACTTGGACAGAGAATCCTAATGCTTCTACACTATGAATACTTTATTTAAGAAACAATTTAGTAGGCACTAGATGTGACAGGCCCCAAATAAGATCACATAAAATAACACTGATTATGTTTTAACAGGAAGGGAAGGACTCATTACTGAGGTGGGAGTCATTCCTGAATCAGCTGCTTACTGAGGCAACCAACTTCTTTGAGTTAAGACCAGACTTAGTACAGAGCTAGAAGAAACAAGAAAAAACAGAAAAAAGAGCATCCTACCAAACCAACTCAATCCTGACCTATTTAAACAAGTTATTGATGGTGAAAGATTGGTAATGGATAGCAGAAATGAAACAGACATCAGTTATAGTGATTTCATACAGAAGTTTAGGAGATATAAATCAACTGCCATAACAAAGACTCCAAACGAATCACTCAGCAAGGCAATCTTACTTGCAAATGGAAAGAAATGTGACTAAAGACAACACTGGTGTAGAATATAACATAAACTAATTTGCAAAATTTACAAAGAAGGACTATAGGAGATGGTAGATAGTATTATCTCATAAAGTAGAGAAAAGTAGAAGACACCAATTTAAAGGAAAATTGACTTGAGGCCCAATTAAGCAAAGTCATCCCTAGAGGATGATGAAAATGAAAATGTGAAAGAAGACAGCAAACAGAAGAAAAATGAAAAATATTTGCAAAGATTTTTATAACAAATTGTTTTCAACATCAAGGACAGGAAAGTCACCACATTTGCACAATCCTAGTTGTGAGGGCCCCAGTTCCCAAAAGATTGTTTCATTAGATATTTTATGAAATATAATTACCAAAGTCTTGAAAAAATCTGCAACCCTATTAATAGAAAAAGTAACTGAGAGGAAAGGGAAAACTACCAACCTATATACCAACTTTCCTATACACATATTTCTTAGCATGATTTTTTTCTTCCAAAATAATATCATATGAAGGGGATCTAGGTTTAAATTATAAACTACTATAAAAGTAAGCAAGGTGGGATAATGCTGGATAGATTAGATAGACAGATAAACAGGCAGACAGACAGACAGACAGACAGATAGATAGATAGATAGATAGATAGATAGATTAGATAGATAGATAGATAGATGATACACAGGCAGGCAGGCAGATAGATAGATTAAGAGATAGACAGATAGGTAGATTAATAGATAGAGAGATAACTTATATATTCCAAAGTAAGATACTAAAGAGAGATACAAAAGAAGAAGTGCAATGGAGAGTCCCAGCGATTCAAATTACACCAAATCCAATAAAGAAAACATCAATAAAAACCCATGACCTGAGATGTTTATGCCCAAATGTACAAAGTGTGGATACTAAAAAAGAAGATAAATATGACTAACTGCCTTGGTAGGATGGGACCTTAAGTTCAAATATGTGCTGAAAAGGATTTACCCTTATTCCAAAAGAGAGAAAAGAGTTGTATATTAATATACATGGTTGTAAGAAAATATGTGACCCAGAGAGATCACTGTGGAAAGCATTTAGGTAAAGATCCACAAAGGAAAAAGAAAGCAATATTGTCATGGGAGTACACCGGTACAGACCACCTGTACAAGAGCATTAAATAAATGAGTTCAGGAAACATATCACAAGTCTAGCACAAAAACTTGACCATGTTGATGGGAGACACCAAGCTATCTAGAACTCCTAGAAGCCTCTCTCTGCCAAAATCAGATAGCTAATAAAATGCATTTCTTGCTCCAAGCAATCATTTCATCTTTCAAAATGTAAAGTAGATATATAAGGGAATTGTTATTCTAAAGTTAAATTTAAAATAATGAAATTAAGACATTAGCTGGAGAAACTTGATGTAAAGGTTATTTTTTTATCCTATTTGACTCTTCTGCTTCTAATCTTAATTATATTGGATTTGTTTGTGCAAAACATATATGTGTGTGTGTACATACATACATACATATATACATCATATAAAATATGTACATCTCTATATATGCAGAGAGAGAGAGAGGGAGTGCTAACACAGAGCCAATATGGGTAAATCAAGCACAGGTCATAGCAGAAAACCTCTTTACTTTTTTTTTTATGTTTTGTTACTAGTCCAGAAGGTCAGGAGTGCCATAATCATATTTTGACAAATAGTTTATATAAATTTTGACGAAGTTTCTAATACTATCCCTATAGATAAGATGGAGAAATGATGACAAGAAGATAATACAATTGGGTGGAATTTAAAATGGAAAGGGACCCTGGTCAAACTCTCCTTACTTCCTAACTCCATGATGATTTGGTGGCTTGGTCTCTGGAAAGCTTGAGTGAGGAAAAAAATCTGGACAGGAGAAAACATGAATGCCACAAAGATGGAAAGGAAAAGATTGAATTGCACAAAGGTGTACCTTAGAAAAAAATTTGAATATCATAAAGGGAAAGTTCTGAAAGACAAAAAGTCTAAGAGAGAACTTTAGAATATCAGTTCAGCTTCCAAGTAGATAAATCAGTGGTGAGACTCATAAAAACAAACGAGAAATCTGGAAAAGGCAACAACATAATTAACAACTATCACTTTAAAAGAAAGCAAGGCAAAATCCTCCAGCAGGAAAGAGAACAAAACACAATATTCTACAGACTAAATAAAGATGGTTAAATGCAGAGTAGTTCAGGATGGATGGCACAAGCAAGTTCAAGAAAGCCTTTGTATTGGGAAAGGGGTACTTGAGCAGAGTCTTGAAGAAAGCAAAGGATTCTCTGAGGCCCAAGTGCAGAAGGAATGCATTCTGGGAAAGGGGTACAACCAGCACAAAGGAACAGAGATGTAGCTGGAGCTGGAGTGTGAGGCACTCTGAGAAGGCCAGTTTGGGGGGAACATGGAATGCAAGAAGTGTATTTCTTCTTTCATTTTCACTGAGTACTCCTTTAGGTCCTGTAGCCAGTGCATTTTTTTCCTTTGGGACTTTACTTGAACATGTAGAGTCCCATCTTCTCTGACGTTTATCTCTGGGCATCTCTCAAACTAAGGTATTTCATTATGGTGGTCAGAGTTTTTCTTGGTTTGCTCAGAGTGGGGATCTGCTTTTGAACCAAGCTCTGGAACGGAAAGATGTGAGGAGGGCTGGTTGGATCCTAATGTAGTGAATGGGTCAGATTATGTGCTTTCTTTAGGGAACTCCTGGAGCCCAAGGGACTCCTCTTGTCACTGGGCTCCAGGCTCTCTCCCTGTTGGAGTTGCTCCTATTTGGTGTTGGGTTCCAGAGTTACTATACTGCTAGGTTCCCATCACAAGCTTCAGAAGCTGCTTTTTTAAAAATACATTTTATTTTTTCCTTCAATTATATGTCAAAACAATTTTTTTTAACATTTGGGTTTTTTTTTAATTTTTGAGTTTCAAATTCTATCCTTCCCTTCCCCCCTCCCTAAGATGGTAAAGGGTATAGATTATACGTGTGCAATCATGTAAAATATTTCCATGTTACCATTTAAAGCTAGAGTAGACACTATAAAATACTTAGGAGTTTACCTGCCAAAACAAACTCAGGGATTATATGAACACAATTACAAGACACTTTTTGCGCAAATAAAGTCAGATTTAAGTAAGTGGAAAAACATCAGTTGTTC